>CM056052.1:478613521-479263521 GCA_029574335.1 Rana kukunoris
AATTTATTTATTATTTATAAAAGGCCCCACCAATATCCTCAGCACCAGGCCCATGATGTTCTTAATCTGGCCCTGCCCAGAGGGTAAATCAACCTCTTCTGAGGATAGTTGTTCCGCGCTGAGGAACTCTGCAGAGGAGGGGGAGACCTTGTGCGTTTTTCTCTTGAGAGAGAGGATGCAATCAAGGTCGCTAATCTCTGCTCCAGACCACCCATGGCTGAGGCCAAAGCCTCCTGTGTCACAAAAACTGGAGCAGGCGGGACAAGGGCAGATGAGGCACCTGACAGCCCTGATGGTTCACCCTGGGCCTCCTCCAATTTATTAGGAGAGGAACTAGCCACAGGAGCATGCCCAAGATCCTCCGAGCCTGATGGCGATCCCTTAGATCTTATTGTACTTCTAGTCCCTGAGCCTTTAGCCATAATAAAGCCGAGGTACTCACAACAGGTGCAACCACTTGCGGACCTATAGACCAGCACTGACGCTGCTATTTGATGGTCGGCAAGGTGCAGAGCCCACTATGCGCCTTAAGCAAGTGTCACTGTCCAACAACCAGCAATAATACTGAAACTTGTGCACAAGTATTCTCTGTGTCCACTGTCAGCCGGATGGGTGAAGTGGACTTGAGCTTTTATGGACTAGGTGCAAGTCACCTGACCTGCTCTGTCCTGGAATCTCAAGCCTCGTAGAGAATAGCTGAGATGGAACCCTTTGCGCGCATGCGCGTGCGCTGCCGCCAGGCGTGCATCACGAGGCTGCGCGCGCGCACACGTAGCCGCACGCGCGCACATGTTGCCGCGCGCATCTACAGCCCCCATGCACGTCGCCACGCGCGTGCGCACCGATGCAGCAATAAATTATGCGTAATTGCGCGCCGCGTAAGCGCCTATGACACATACTATGTCGCGCACAGCATAACGAACAAGCGCGCCTGTGCACAAGGTTGGAGCTAACCGCAGCTACCATGTGAGGACCAGGTAAGACAAACTGTGACCAAAACTTGTGGACAACCTTACTCTGCTAAACCTGTACAGGAGGGGCTAAGTGACTGAGCATAGACACCCCTCCTCCCCACAGCATTCAGGACAATGTTAAAGAGGCACAGACAGATAGCTAGGCAAGCATAATGGCTCAAAAAAAGAAGGATACTTTCAGGACCAAGTCCTAAAGCACCTTCACTTACCTGATCCAACGCCGCAGGACTCTGCACACACAGACAGTCCAATCTTCGCCCATCACGGAGAGCAAAGTCTGCAGACCTTCAGGGACCGGGGTCCATGGACAGGAACACCACACCACCTGGACCCATATCGCACCCTGTCAGTAAACTTTTGGTATTAGGAAATTGACCAAAATACTGAGTAATCAGGATCCAGCCCTCAAAAGAGGAGCATTACAGGCAAAACCCCGTTCTTCTCAACCGGGGCCCGGGTACCGTCCACTTTGGCTATGAAACACCTTGGACGGATCCGGATTTATGGAGGCTTTTTACATCCAGCATGGATCCCTCCAGTGGAGCTCCTAAGAGCACATGTTCACTCGTGACCAACACCTTAGACACTGATGAAAAAACTGAGGTCCTCCCAGTATGGGAGGGGTTATATAGGGAGGGAACTTCCTGTCTAATTGATTACACCAGTGTCCACACCTGAAGGTAGACTCTATAACCCACATAGTAATTACTATGCTCCTCTGTGTCCCGTGATGTACGATAAAGAAATAACATTTATTAAAAATGTATATAAAATTCCCTGAGAACTTGATATCTTTTCCTAGTCAAGGGAAATGTTTCATTACATGATTTAATTGTATATCCTGCGGGACATTTTTGTTGAATCGAAGATGTTGAGCAGGGGGTGTGCTGCGGCTCGGAGTTGTTGAGCGGGGGGGTGCCGTGGATCGAAGATGTTGAGGGGGGTGCCGCGGATCGAAGTTGTTGAGGGGGGGTGCCGCGGATCGAAGTTGTTGCGCGGGTGAGGGGGTGCCGTGGATCACGGGACTCCAGCCCTGATCGCGGGACTTAGCGCAAAATCCAGGACGGTTGGGAGGTATGCTACTGTCACATAAGCGGCTTGTCAGTACATACATAGTGTGATAAAGTTGCAAAATTTGCGATAAATGTAGAGTTGCATAGTCACTGGTGTTCAAGCAGAAATAGCAAAAACACAGTTTTATTGCATCCAACAGAAAAATATACAGGGTTTTTCACAGTCCATACAAAATGGTACCTTCAGGCTCCTGGCTTACACGTATAATGGAAAATACCAAACCACCTGGCTATCTTTAGCAGTAGCACCACACTGCTCAGGCTCCCTCGTGAAGCCTTCCTGACTCCTGTCAGCCACCCCAGACTCACTCCAGTCAGCCACCTCAGACTCAGGCCTCTGGGTATTATAGTGCAGCCTGCACTCTCCAGCTTCTCTAGCTTCTCCAGCTAATTTAGTGCACACCTGCACTCTCAGGGTTCTCCATTCCAGACCTGGACTCCACGGGAGGGTGGAGCCCTGAATGCTGTTCAGGTCAGACTTAGGCTCCTTTCACATGGAGCGGAACGTTTTTCGGTCCTCTCCGTGTGTCCGTCAGCTCAGCGGGGGGTCTCCGCTGAGCTGTCGGGCGGACGGGGCGGTCCCCGCACACTGTGCAGGGACCGCCCCGTCTCTCCTCCGCTCTCCCCTATGGGGAGTCGGATGGAAACGGACCGTCTGTCCGTTTCCATCCGATCCGTTTGGCCGGACGGAGGAAAAATAGGACATTCTTCCATCCGCAAAAACGGATGCGGATCGAGCGGACGTTAGCGGATGCATCATCCGCTAACGGATCCGCTCCCATAGGGACCCATTACAAGTCCGTAAACGGACTTGTAATGAGCGGACCGTTCGTCCCGCTCGTGTGAAAAGGCCCTTAAAAAGCTGACCACACAGCTGTATAATTAAGGTGTTCGTCTCTCCAAAATATGGCGAAAACCCACCATCATTCAGGAGAGACAGACCCAGACCGTCACATACCTCCCCCCCTTGTTCGAACCGGAGGGAGGAACACATAGACCCGTCATTATAAATGGGACACCTATGTACAAGCCATTGGCTGCATAGGCCCATTTTTTACGGGTATGTTTCCACTAACACTTCACCATGGCGCCTTTGTGCCAACGATCAGCAGCAGGAGTCCTAATCTGCCTAACCTTTTCTCTAAAGGGGCACTCCACCCACATTTTCTTCTGGGTGTGCTTCCACCACCACTTCTTCCTGAACCGTAGGCTCCCACTAATCTTTCTATCCCTTCTACCTTCTGGCCTTAGGATCCTTCTTTTCCCTCCCACAGACCTACTCTCCTAGGAATGTTGGGGACCTACTTCCATGGGATCTGTCAGGGACTGACCGCTCTCACTACCTGACTCAACATTAACCCACAACATTTGTTTGTCAGGTTCACTAACCTCTCTGTTGCTACCCGTGGCAACCAAACCATCTGAGATCAACACCACATCCTTCTGTTAAACCTAACCAGCAATGTTCCACAAAGGGTTATTCAACTCAGCATTGTCATTGGGACCTCTTGTCCCCCTGTTTGTTAGAACAGTGTCTATGGAGGGACCACCTACAGGCAAGCAGCTACTCCCTATGGGACAGTCCCACAGTTTCACATCGCCCCCTGTTGTCCAACACTCCAATAGCAATTGTCCTATCAACACACATTTTTCCATACCAATCTCTTTAACCATTTCTGAGACTATTGGTACCTCAACCAGGATCTCTGAGCTGTCTAACAGTGCTCTACAGTGCTTCTCATACACATTTTCGTTACAGTTACCACTACTGTTATTTCCTATCAAAGTGTCTCTGGATACCTCAAACTGCACCTCTCTGCGAGCGATGGACTGAATTCCCACTACTTCCACGTCCATTCCGAGCCCTTCCTTTACATGAGGTCTAGAGGGTGAGACAGTACGCGCGCCATGTACCAACCACTGCTCAGCCGTACCTCGAAATGCACCAGTAGGAATGCATTCAATCACATCAGCAGACGGAGAGACTTCCACTTTGTCTATTATTTCTGATTTCTCCAACAATTCCCCTGAGCACATTGTGCACACAACCACCGCTGGAAGCACTCTCAATGAGAACTGTGAGACAAAATTCCACAAAATTAACCAACAGTACAGCAACCAATTTTCATCAATATTGCTTAGCAACGCTGGTACCACCTGTGTCCACCGATTGGTACTACGCAGTACCACGTCGCCCCTCTGCTGTGGATACACGCAGGTGTACATTGGACATATTTTCACCAATTCCAACAACATCTCAGTTTTTTCTAGACACGCCACATCTAAACACAGAACTTTAGGAACTTTTCCTTTACCAACGATGTGGAGGGGCTCATTTGCTAAGGCGTGAGAGGCTGAGTCACTTAAAAAGACCTCTACCTCAGAGGTAACTGACAAAACTTGCGACTCCCCTTGAGCACTGCAAATCGCATGTGCGACACTCATCCTCTCACTTTCAGCAACACTGAGCAAATCCAAATCGCTATCCATTACCATATCATTCTGAAGCTCAACATTCCTCATCTCTTTTGCTGAGGACAAAACCTCTGCCATGTATGCGCCCTTTTCAGATCCTTCCAACTGGAGAGGGTTAACTTCTGCAAAAGCCAACGCACCCATGTCTACCGGCCCTGCAGTCTCTCCATTTTGCATAGCAGAATTTGTGTCCACCGCAAACACATTTTCAAACACAGCAGGCTGCAATAACATAACTTGACCACTGTGTGTCGCTTCATTAAACTCATGAGGACTTTTTCTGTCAGCAGTGACAGACTGTAGTAACACATTATCACTACAAGCAAATTCAGACATTTTAGTTTTACCATTTTTCTCATCAGCAAGGTCAAGTACCCTCTTATCTATCAGTGCGGCACCACAGTTGTCCCTGGCAACCTCTGGCTCCAACACACAGAGCTCCCTGGAGGTTTCTAAGGACACCTCTGCAACCTTACCTACTGTTGCTAAGGGAAATCGCATAACCTGCTTAGCGATCCGCCCTAGCTCATCAAGCATCACATCACCATAAATACATGTATCAGCAACATCATCAGTATTCATAAACATAGCAGCTTTATAATCTCTATCAGATTGACTTTTGTCAGAACGCATGGCACCCTGAATGCGACTCAACTCATTAACCTTCCTCTCTAAAGGAATTATTTTACCCACTAGGGCGACTTTACAGTCGTCCTGGGACACCACTTGCCTTACCAATACAGGCTCCTTGGCGATTTCCCTTTGCAACTCTGCAGCACCTGTCTCTATCGCTAGGGAACATGACACCCCATCTGTTTTGGTCACCCCTAACACATCACTCTCAGCACTCTGCTGGACTACCTTAGGTGCACACAAAGTCCACATATCACTTTCAGTCTTTGATCTTGCTGCAAGGAGGGTTTTAAGGTGTGTCTCCCCACTGATCAGGGTAGCACACTGCAGCAAGTCCATCTTTACACCTTCTGCAGATCTCCTCCTCGGACACATTGCTACTTAACTTGAATCACAAATTGCAACAGTCTTACCATATCTTGAAGCAGGTAACGCTATCTTCATTTGAGGGCCTTGTCTTTCAGCTGCATTTTTACTGGCCAACTCCCCCTGGTGGCCACAGGATGAAATCACAGTAGGCAACTCCCACTATTTACCACCCTCTCCAGCTGCAACCCAAAATCTAGGGCAAGAAAATATGCCGTGCCCCAGCTGACCACATTCCAGGCACGGTGCTCGGCGATTCTCCCAAACACAGCGACTTTGCGATCCTTGAAGCTTTGTTGATTTCAACTTGCGATGATCCTCTGTTGGTAATACTCTTGTCTTGTGGTCCACTGACCTGACATCATAGACGTTGCTATGGGCAACTGCACCCATTTGCTTTGCTGAAGCTTGCGACAAAGGGCATTTGGAAACTTCATGCCCCCACTCACTGCACCGCAAACAACGCACGTGTTTCTTCACACTTTGCACCTTGATAGCTGGCTTCTTCACACTTGCAATCACCTGTGCATTCATTTCAGCTGTGTTGCTAGGGACAACACCAACTCTCATTTCAGCAAACATTGCTTTCTTTTTGCGTTTTGACCGCGCCATCTCTGCAATCAGGCCAACAACGTTTTTTAACACAATTCCTTTTTAACACAGGAAAACTTTGGCGTACTGTCTCCTGGACTTGCAAACAGCACACTTTCACATGAAGTATTTCCCTTTGCTCATCCTATAAACAAATATACTGCGCTGAATAATGACAGTGTTACAGTGGTGCAACAATATGAATATAAAATCAATGTGTATACAAAAAATATATACAGTGCGGAAAATAAGTATTTGAACACCCTGCTATTTTGCAAGTTCTCCCACTTGGAAATCATGGAGGGGTCTGAAATTGTCATCGTAGGTGCATGTCCACTGTGAGAGACATAATAAAAAAAAAAAAAATTCCAGAAATCACAATTTATGAATTTTTAACTATTTATTTGTATGATACAGCTGCAAAGAAGTATTTGAACACCTGTCTATCAGCTAGAATTCTGACCCTCAAAGACCTGTTAGTCTGCCTTTAAAATGTCCACCTCCACTCCATTTATTATCCTAAATTAGATGCACCTGTTTGAGGTCATTAGCTGCATAAAGACACCTGTCCACCCCATAAAATCAGTAAGAATCCAACTACTAACATGGCCAAGACCAAAGAGCTGTCCAAAGACACTAGAGACAAAATTGTACACCTCCACAAGGCTGGAAAGGGCTACGGGGAAATTGCCAAGCAGCTTGGTGAAAAAAGGTCCACTGTTGGAGCAATCATTATAAAATGGAAGAAGCTAAACATGACTGTCAATCTCCCTCGGACTGGGGCTCCATGCAAAATCTCACCTTGTGGGATCTCAATGATCCTAAGAAAGGTGAGAAATCAGCCCAGGACTACACGGGAGGAGCTGGTCAATGACCTGAAAAGAGCTGGGACCACCGTTTCCAAGGTTACTGTTGGTAATACACTAAGACGTCATGGTTTGAAATCATGCATGGCACGGAAGGTTCCCCTGCTTAAACCAGCACATGTCAAGGCCCGTCTTAAGTTTGCCAATGACCATTTGGATGATCCAGAGGAGTCATGGGAGAAAGTCATGTGGTCAGATGAGACCAAAATAGACCTTTTTGGTCATAATTCCACTAACCGTGTTTGGAGGAAGAAGAATGATGAGTACCATCCCAAGAACACCATCCCTACTGTGAAGCATGGGGGTGGTAGCATCATGCTTTGGGGGTGTTTTTCTACACATGGGACAGGGCGACTGCACTGTATTAAGGAGAGGATGACCGGGGCCATGTATTGCAAGATTTTGGGCAACAACCTCCTACCCTCAGTTAGAGCTTTGAAGATGGGTCGAGGCTGGGTCTTCCAACATGACAATGACCCGAAGCACACAGCCAGGATAACCAAGGAGTGGCTCTGTAAGAAGCATATCGAGGTTCTGGCGTGGCCTAGCCAGTCTCCAGACCTAAACCCAATAGAGAATCTTTGGAGGGAGCTCAAACTCTGTGTTTCTCAGCGACAGCCCAGAAACCTGACTGATCTAGAGAAGATCTGTGTGGAGGAGTGGGCCAAAATCCCTCCTCCAGTGTGTGCAAACCTGGTGAAAAACTACAAGAAACGTTTGACCTCTGTAATTGCAAACAAAGGCTACTGTACCAAATATTAACATTGATTTTCTCAGGTGTTCAAATACTTATTTGCAGCTGTATCATACAAATAAATAGTTTAAAAAATCATACATTGTGATTTCTGGATTTTTTTTTTGATTATGTCTCTCACAGTGGACATGCACCTACGATAACAATTTTAGACCCCTCCATGATTTCCAAGTGGGAGAACTTGCAAAATAGCAGGGTGTTCAAATACTTATTTTCCGCACTGTATATATATTGATGTATATACAAAAAAATATTAATTAAGGCAACCAGCACACCAGTGGATAACAGGGGAAAAAATTAAAAGAATAGTGCAGCGCCAAAGTGAACACACAGGAAGATTCACCTAGGACAGGTGGATCTAGTGATGATGCATTAAAGTAAGGAATAGATCTGCATCTATTTACCAAAGAAAAATGCTGGAAAGAGAAAATAATATATATAATCAGGCTGGATAGTCAGTCCAGCAAGAAACATAAATTGAAATATACAAAAGTCCCATAAAATAAAATGAGTGAATATTCCTTAGGTTCTTATGAGTGTCATCAGACTTCCCAATATATCCCTTTGTTAGGACCTCCGCATCTTCACATAGACAATCCTGGGCATATAAGTGAAATGAATACGCTTACCAGCTGTTGTTGACCCACTGCCACCGTACGGAACTGGACGTGGGTATGGCTCTCAGTCCTGGCGCTCCGGGTGGATCCAAGAAAGAAAGGCTGGTACGGATAGTCACAGGATTTCCCAATAAAGTGAAGTGGAAGAGGTCATCCAGGAAGTTCACAATCACAGGAAAAAAGGAAGAAAGGAGATACACCTCCTCAGTGTAAAAAAGTATTTATTGGAACACTCAGGTCACAACAATACGTGTAAAAATGGTTAAAAAGAAATGATAAATCAATGATAGAAAAGTCTCAAAAGTAAAAATTCCCACAGCCATTTAAATACACAACCACAATGAGGGAAAAAATTCCGTTGCGCAGTGGAAGTGTTAAAAGGTTCAACTTTCATATATTTCAATTTATGTTTCTTGCTGGACTGACTATCCAGCCTGATTATACATATTATTTTCTCTTTCCAGCATTTTTCTTTGGTAAATAGATGCAGATCTATTCCTTACTTAATGCATCATCACTAGATCCACCTGTCCTAGGTGAATCTTCCTGTGTGTTCACTTTGGCGCTGCACTATCCTTTGCTCATCCTGACTTGTATATCTCTAATCCAAAAAGAGGTAAAACAAGACAGGAACGCAGGGAGAGCAAGCTAAGATTTAATAGGGCTGTCCAGGAAGTCCTGTTGAATCAGCGTGGGGAGCAGTCCAGGAGAGGCGGGGCCCCACGACAGACAGAAGATGAAGCAGAGGTTGGTCAATCGGAACCCGCCCCAGAGGCTACCAGTGAAGACGATGAGGGGGATACAGATATCCTGGATATCTCGGGTAGTGGCTTTGGCCGAGACCAGAGAGATGATCCCACTGCTGCCACCACTTGTGATAAAGTCGCAAAATTAGCGATAAATGTAGAGTTGCACAGTCACTGGTGTTCAAGCAGAAATAGCAAAAACATGGTTTTATTGCATCCAACAGAAAAATATACAGGGTTTTTCACAGTCCATACAAAATGGTACCTTCAGCCTCCTGGCTTACACGTATAATGGAAAATACCAAGCCACCTGGCTATCTTTAGCAGTAGCACCACAATGCTCAGGCTCCCTCGTGAAGCCTTCCTGACTCCTGTCAGCCACCCCAGACTCACTCCTGTCAGCCACCTCAGACTCAGGCCTCTGGGTATTATAGTGCAGCCTGCACTCTCCAGCTTCTCTAGCTTCTCCAGCTAATTTAGTGCACACCTGCACTCTCAGGGTTCTCCCTTCCAGACCTGGACTCCTCGGGAGGGTGGAGCCCTGAATGCTGTTCAGGTCAGACTTAAAAAGCTGACCACACAGTTGTATAATTAAGGTGTTCGTCTCTCCAAAATATGGCGAAAACCCACCATCATTCAGGAGAGACAGACCCAGACCGTCACAATAGATACATGGTTAGGACACATGTTAATACATAAACACCTATTAAAATCCCTGCACACACCAGAAGTAGCCATAGAGCCCCTTCCAGCCTTACAATAAAAGAGTATGCAATTCAAATGTAAATATACAATTTTTTATTGTCTGTTTTATGAAAGTATAATTATGGATCTATACAAATTTTTTCCTTTTCCAACTATATATACTCTGAATAAACCAAGAGTCCTTTGGTAAAACTCAATTGGCCAGAAGTGAAGATCTAGTGATCCTCTCGCCCATTCGCTGACACACTTTTGACCAAGAGATTCCAAGCCTGCCCACCACGGCAAGGTAGACTCTTCTAGGGCAGGACCTACACTATCTACACTAAGCTACCCTACTGGATGCTAGTCATCTTTTTTTTTGTCATGTTGGATGTATGTTTGTAGTAGGCCTCATCCTATATTCTGTGTGTGCGATCTACTCTCTCCTAATTTAGTTGTCTGTCTGTGTGCATCTCTCTAAAGCATGGAGCGGTCAGTTTATGTACATCTGGACGTCCTCTGTTGGTGTAGGTCAGTGCATGCCAGTCCAGTGTGTGTCAGTAAATAAACGTTCATCAGTAATCAACAGAAAAAAATAAAATTAAGATTCCTTAATATGTAAAACTGACACAAGCAAAGGATTGCGGGAGAGTCTTACTACCTACCTGCCAGGTATAGGTGAACATGTCAGTGTCCCTTGTGTCTGCATCATCATACCGGCAGTAGTGCGGCCTCTTTATGGGGGCACCAGACCAATTTGTCTTGCGGCCCAGTCCACCTAATAAGCCAACGGGGACTCTTTTCATGCTGCCGCCCTGCAAAGTGCTGCCCTAGGCCTGGGACTTGTTGGCCTAGGCCAAGATACAGCGTTGCTTCCAGGTATAGGGGAGCATACGTTACCCCTCTTCCTTCAATACATTACAAAGGAAACTTGTACTGAGAGAAATACAGAGAATACTTTTGATGATTTTGATTCTAAAAGATGCTAGATGCCTAACTGCCCCTGGCTTCAATACTTCCAGAGTCACTGTCCTGTCCTGCTTGTTTTTTCTAAGTCAGTGTCTCAGGAATTGTTGCTGGATCAGAATAACAGCCAGGAAACTAGCATTTTCAGAATGGGTCAACACTGGGCGCATATATTTTCTCTTGGTCCAGGTTTACACCAAGGACCAACTACAATAACTTTTTATTCTAGTCATATGGTCCTTCTGGTTAAGAAAAAAAAGTGGTATTGGCTGAAGGACGGACCACAAAGGGGTTGTAAAGTCTCAAGTTTTTTCACCTTAATGCATTCTATGCATTAAGTTGAACCCCCAAACATTATATATATTTTTTAAAGCAAAGGCCCTACAGATTAAAATGGTGGGTGTTGCATTTTTTTTTATCCACACAGTATTTGGACAGCGATTTTTCAAACGCATTTTTTTGGGAAAAAATACACTTTTTTTATTTTAATGCACTATGTTGCCCAAATGTTTGATGAAATTAAAAAGATGATCTTAGGCCGAGTACATGGATACCAAACGCGACATGCTTTAAAAACGCGCAGTGGAGACAAACTACACACATTTTTAAAAGCCTTTACAGGTTACCACATTAGATTTACAGAGGAGGTCTACTGCTAAAATGACTGCCCTCGATCTGACCTTCGTGGTGATGCCTCACACGCATGGTGCAATTTCTGCTTACATATGAGGTCAGACCGATGCTTGTGTTCACCATTGCGCAAGAGCAGGGGGGGGACAGGGGTGCATTTTTTTTATTATTTATTTTGCTTTTTATTTTATTTTTAAACTGTTCCTTCCATTTTTTTTTTTTTTACCATTTTTATTGTTATCTCAGGGAATGTATATATATAATGATAGCAATAGTTAGTGACAGGTACTCTTTTTCTTTTGAAAAAATTACGGTCTATTAGACCCTAGATCAGTGATGGCGAACCTTGGCACCCCAGATGTTTTGGAACTACATTTCCCATGATGCTCATGCACTCTGCATTGTAGCTGAGCATCATGGGAAATGTAGTTCCAAAACATCTGGGGTGCCAAGGTTTGCCATCACTGCCCTAGATCTTTCCTCTGCCCTCAAAGCATCTGACCACACCAAGATCGATGTGATCAAAATGCTTTCCCAATTTCCCAATGGTGTTGTTTATATCCGGGGGGGACATTCCCTCCCACTGCTTGTAAAAGCAGTCTAGAGGCTAATTAGCCGCTAGGATTGCTTTTACATGAAAGCCGACTGCTGGCTGAAAATAATGATACCAAGATGATACCTAAACCCGCAGGCATCATTCTGGTATAACCATTCGAAGTCCAGCAACATACCAGTACGTTGATGGTTCTTGTTGGACATGTATTGTAATCTTTTTTTTTCATGCAGCCTGTTGGCTGAACGAAAAAAAAGAGATCGATCGGTGGGTATGCCCACCATTAGGATACCTCCCTTCATCCAACACTTCTAATGATGGGCATACATGCACCATTTATTTATGCCGAAGCATGGGGGCATCCCCATGCAAAAAAGTTATGCCGTGTACACACGGTCAGACTTTTCCTAGGGCAAGCCTCCGTTGCAATTTCGACCGTATGTACGTGGCAATAGGAGCGAAATTGCTCCTCCGCCCCTGCTGTCCCCATGCTTCGGCATATATGCTCTTTTTTTTAAACTGTGGTGGTGAAAGCACCTCCTACAGCGTTGGAGTAACAGCTTTTTGTATCGTGGGAGCAAACACTGTTGCTGTCAAGGTAAATAAATCTGGTGGTTAACATTAAACATTACAGTATAACAGTAAGATCATACCATACCTGCAAAGCAAATACCAAAAAAATAAAAATTTTAACGCAACCTGTGCCTAAAATATATATATGCCGAAGCATGGGGGCATCCTCCCGCAAAAAAATTATGCCGCGTACACACGGTCGGACTTTTCCATGGGCAAGCCTCCGTCGTAATTTCGACCGTATGTACACGGCATTAGGAGCAAAATCACTCCTCCGCCCCTGCTACCCCCATGCTTCGGCATATATGCTCTTTTTTTTTAACTGTGGTGGTGAAATCACCTCCTACATCGTTGGAGTCATGGCTTTATGTATCGTGGGAGCAAACGATGTTGCTGCCAAGCTAAATAAATCCACGCTGCAACTGAATGGTGTACCTGCTAAGCAAATGATGGTTAACATTAAAACAAAGTAACATTACAGTACAACAGTAAGATCATACCATACCTGCAAAGCAAATACCAAAAAAAACATAGTCAAAAATAAAAAAAATTTAACGCAACCTGTGCCTAAAATATATATATGCCGAAGCATAGGGGCATCCTCCAGCAAAAAAGTAATGCCGCGTACACACGGTTGGACTTTTCCATGGGCAAGCCTCTGTCGGAATTTCGACCATATGTACGTGGCATTAGGAGCAATATCGCTCCTCCGCCCCTGCTACCCCAATGCTTCGGCATATATGCTCTTTTTTTTAACTTTGGTGGTGAAATCACCTCCTACAGCTTTGGAGTCATGGCTTTATGTATCGTGGGAGCAAACGATGTTGCTGTCAAGCTAAATAAATCCGCGCTGCAACTGAATGGTGTACCTGCTAAGCAAATGATGGTTAACATTAAAGCAAAGTAACATTACAGTACAACAGTAAGATCATACCATCCCTGCAAAGCAAATACCAAAAAAAAACATAGTAAAAAATAAAGCGTTTTTTAACGCAACCTGTGCCTAAAATATATATATATATGCAGATACATGAGGGCATCCTTCCACAAAAAAGTTATACGACTTACACACGGTCGGACTTTTCCATGGGCAACCCTCTGTCGGAATTTCGACCGTATGTACGCGGCATTAGGAGCTCCTCCGCCCCTGCTACCCCCATGCTTCGGCATATATGCTCTTTTTTTAACTATGGTGGTGAAATCACCTCCTACAGCGTTGGAGTCACGGCTTTATGTATGGTGGGAGCAGATGCTATTGCTGTCAAGATAAATAAATCCACGCTGCAACAGAATGGCGTACCTGCTAAGCAAATGATGGTTAACAATAAAACAAAGTAACATTACAGTACAACAGTAAGATCATACCATACCTGCAAAGCAAATACCAAAAAAAAACATAGTAAAAAATAAAACATTTTCTTTACGCAACCTGTGCCTAAAATATATATATGTCGAAGCATGGGGGCATCCTCCCGCAAAAAAGTTATGCCGCGTACACACGGTCGGACTTTTCCATGGCAAGCCTCCGTCGGAATTTCGACCGTATGTACACTGCATTAGGAGCAAAATCGCTCCTCCGCCCCTGCTACCCCCATGCTTCGGCATATATGCTCTTTTTTTTAACTGTGGTGGGGAAATCACCTCCTACAGCGTTGGAGTCATGGCTTTATGTATCGTGGGAGCAAACGATGTTGCTGCCAAGCTAAATAAATCCACGCTGCAACAGAATGGCGTACCTGCTAAGCAAATGATCGTTAACATTAAAACAATGTAACATTACAGTACAACAGTAAGATCATATCATACCTGCAAAGCAAATACCAAAAAAACAGTAAAAAAATTTAAAATTTTAACGCAACCTGTGCCTAAAATATATATATGCCGAAGCATAGGTGCATCCTCCCGCAAAAAGTTATGCCGCTTACACACGGTCTGACTTTTTCATGGGCAAGCCTCTGTCGGAATTTTGACCGTATGTACGCGGCATTAGGAGCAAAATCGCTCCTCCGCCCCTGCTACCCCCATGCTTCGGCATATATGCACTTTTTTTTAACTGTGGTGGTGAAATCACCTCCTACAGCGTTGGAGTCACGGCTTTATGTATGGTGGGAGCAAATGCTATTGCTGTCAAGATAAATAAATCCACGCTGCAACTGAATGGCGTACCTTCTAAGCAAATGATGGTTAACAATAAAACAAAGTAACATTACAGTACAACAGTAAGATCATAACATACCTGCAAAGCAAATACCAAAAAAAAAACATAGTAAAAAATAAAACATTTTTTTTACGCAACCTGTGCCTAAAATATATATATGCCGAAGCATAGGGGCATCCTCCCGCAAAAAAGTTATGCCGCGTACACACGGTCGGACTTTTCCATGGGCAAGCCTCTGTCGGAATTTCGACCGTATGTACGCGGCATTAGGAGCAAAATCGCTCCTCCGCCCCTGCTACCCCCATGCTTCGGCATATATGCTCTTTTTTTTAACTTTGGTGGTGAAATCACCTCCTACAGAGTTGGAGTCATGGCTTTATGTATCGTGGGAGCAAACGATGTTGCTGTCAAGCTAAATAAATCTGCGCTGCAACTGAATGGCGTACCTGCTAAGCAAATGATGGTTAACATTAAAACAAAGTAACATTACAGTACAACAGTAAGATCATACCATCCCTGCAAAGCAAATACCAAAAAAAAAAACATAGTAAAAAATAAAGCATTTTTAATGCAACCTGTGCCTAAAATATATATATGCCGATACATGAGGGCATCCTCCCGCAAAAAAGTTATGCCGCGTACACACGGTCGGACTTTTCCATGGGCAAGCCTCTGTCGGAATTTCGAACGTATGTACGCGGCATTAGGAGCAAAATCGCTC
The DNA here is from genome assembly GCA_029574335.1 of Rana kukunoris. Lineage (NCBI taxonomy): Eukaryota > Metazoa > Chordata > Amphibia > Anura > Ranidae > Rana > Rana kukunoris. The sequence goes on from CM056052.1 coordinate 478,628,902, forward strand.
CTCCGCCCCTGCTACACCCATGCTTCGGCATATATGCTCTTTTTTTTAACTGTGGTGGTGAAATCACCTCCTACAGCGCTGGAGTCATGGCTTTATGTATCGTGGGAGCAAATGATGTTGCTGTCAAGCTAAATAAATCCACGCTGCAACTGAATGGCGTACCTGCTAAGCAAATGATAGTTAACATTAAAACAAAGTAACATTACAGTACAACAGTAAGATCATACCATACCTGCAAAGCAAATACCAAAAAAAAACATAATAAAAAATAAGGCATTTTTTAACGCAACCTGTGCCTAAAATATATATATATGCCGATACATGGGGGCATCCTCCCGGGAAAAAGTTATGCCGCTTACACACGGTCGGACTTTTCCATGGGCAAGCCTCTGTCAGAATTTCGACCGTATGTACACGGCATTAGGAGCAAAATCACTCCTCAGCCCCTGCTACCCCCATGCTTCGGCATATATGCTCTTTTTTTTTAACTTTGGTGGTGAAATCACCTCCTACAGAGTTGGAGTCATGGCTTTATGTATCGTGGGAGCAAACGATGTTGCTGTCAAGCTAAATAAATCCACGCTGCAACTGAATGGTGTACCTGCTAAGCAAATAATGGTTAACATTAAAACAAAGTAACATTACAGTACAACAGTAAGATCATACCATACCTGCAAAGCAAATACCAAAAAAAACATAGTAAAAAATAAGGCATTTTTTAACGCAACCTGTGCCTAAAATATATATATATGCCGATACATGGGGGCATCCTCCCGGGAAAAAGTTATGCCGCTTACACACGGTCGGACTTTTCCATGGGCAAGCCTCTGTCAGAATTTCGACCGTATGTACACGGCATTAGGAGCAAAATCACTCCTCAGCCCCTGCTACCCCCATGCTTCGGCATATATGCTCTTTTTTTTTAACTTTGGTGGTGAAATCACCTCCTACAGAGTTGGAGTCATGGCTTTATGTATCGTGGGAGCAAACGATGTTGCTGTCAAGCTAAATAAATCCACGCTGCAACTGAATGGTGTACCTGCTAAGCAAATGATGGTTAACATTAAAACAAAGTAACATTACAGTACAACAGTAAGATCATACCATCCCTGCAAAGCAAATACCAAAAAAAACAGTAAAAAATAAAGCATTTTTAATGCAACCTGTGCCTAAAATATATATATGCCGAAGCATAGGGGCATCCTCCCGCAAAAAAGTTATGCCGCGTACACACGGTCGGACTTTTCCATGGGCAAGCCTCTGTCGGAATTTCGACCGTATGTACGCGGCATTAGGAGCAAAATCGCTCCTCCGCCCCTGCTACCCCCATGCTTCGGCATATATGATCTTTTTTTTAACTTTGGTGGTGAAATCACCTCCTACAGAGTTGGAGTCACGGCTTTATGTATGGTGGGAGCAAATGCTATTGCTGTCAAGATAAATAAATCCACGCTGCAACTGAATGGCGTACCTTCTAAGCAAATGATGGTTAACAATAAAACAAAGTAACATTACAGTACAACAGTAAGATCATACCATACCTGCAAAGCAAATGCCAAAAAAAAAAACATAGTAAAAAATAAAAACATTTTTTTACGCAACCTGTGCCTAAAATATATATATGCCGTAGCATGGGGGCATCCTCCCGCAAAAAAGTTATGCCGCGTACACACGGTCGGACTTTTCCATGGGCAAGCCTCTGTCGGAATTTCGACCGTATGTACACGGCATTAGGAGCAAAATCGCTCCTCCGCCCCTGCTACCCCCATGCTTCGGCATATATGCTCTTTTTTTAACTGTGGTGGTGAAATCACATCCTACAGCGTTGGAGTCATGGCTTTATGTATCGTGGGAGCAAACGATGTTGCTGTCAAGCTAAATAAATCCGCGCTGCAACTGAATTGCGTACCTGCTAAGCAAATGATGGTTAACATTAAAACAAAGTAACATTACAGTACAACAGTAAGATCATACCATACCTGCAAAGCAAATACCAAAAAAAAAACATAGTAAAAAATAAAACATTTTTTTACGCAACCTGTGCCTAAAATATATATATATGCCAAAGCATGGGGGCATCCTCCCGCAAAAAAGTTATGCCGCGTACACACGGTCGGACTTTTCCACGGGCAAGACTCCATTGGAATTTCGATCGTATGTACGCCGCATTAGGAGCAAAATCGCTCCTCCGCCCCTGCTGCCCCCATGCTTTGGCATATATGCTCTTTTTTTTACTGTGGTGGTGAAATCACCTCCTACAGCCTTGGAGTCACGGCTTTATGTATGGTGGGAGCAAACGCTATTGCTGTCAAGATATATAAAACTGCGCTGTATTCATTCCTAACGCCTGTCCTATGCCCTATGATACCTGCCATATACCACCCCAACCTGCCTTATATCACCCTAACCTGCCCTATATCACCTCAATCTGCCCTATACCACCCCAATCTGCCCTATATCACTCCAATCTGCCCTTTACCACCCCAAACTGCTCTATACCACCCAGATCTGCCTAAAGCACCCTCACCTGCCTATACCACCCCAATATGCCCTATACCACCCCCAAACTACCCTATATTACTCTAACCTGCCCCATACCACCCCAATCTGCCCTATACCACCCTAACCTACCCTATATCACCCCAAACTGCCCTATATTACCCTAACCTGCCCTATACCACCCCAACCTGCCTAATACCACCCAAACTAACCGATATAACCCTAACCTGTCCCATATAACCTCAATCTGTCCTAAACCACCCCAGTCTCCCTATACCACCACATATATGCCCTAAAACACCCTAACCTGCCCTATACCACCCAAACTGCCCTATATTACCATAACCTGGCCCATACCACCCCAATCTGCCCTATATCACCCTAACCTACCCTATACCATCCCAAACTACCCTATATTACCCTAACCTGACCCCCCCTTACCTGACACATACACTGACCCCCCTTACCTGACACACTGACCCCCCTTACCTGACACACACACTGACCCCCCTTACCTGACACACACACTGACCCCCTTACCTGACACACACACTGACCCCCTTACCTGACACACACACTGACCCCCCCTTACCTGACACACTGACCCCCCCTTACCTGAAACATACACTGCCCCCCATCTGACACATACACTGACCCCCCCCCCTTACCTGACACACACATACACTGACCCCCCTTACCTGACACACACTGACCCCCCTTACCTGACACACTGACCCCCCTTACCTGACACACTGACCCCCCCTTACCTGACACATACACTGACCCCCCTTACCTGACACACTGACCCCCCCTTACCTGACACATACACTGACCCCCCCCCTTACCTGACACATACACTGACCCCCCCTTACCTGACATACACTGACCCCCCCTTACCTGACACACTGACCCCCCCTTACCTGACACACTGACCCCCCTTACCTGACACACTGACCCCCTTACCTGACACACTGACCCCCTTACCTGACACACACACTGACCCCCTTACCTGACACACTGACCCCCCCTTACCTGACACACTGACCCCCCCTTACCTATCAAAACACTGCCCCCCCCCTTAGCTGACACACACACTGACCCCCTTAGCTGACACACACACTGACCCCCTTACCTGACACACACACTGACCCCCCCTTACCTGACACACACTGACCCCCCCTTACCTATCAAAACACTGACCCCCCCTTACCTGACACACACACTGACCCCCTTACCTGACACACACACTGACCCCCTTACCTGACACACACACTGACCCCCCCTTACCTGACACACTGACCCCCCTTACCTGACACACTGACCCCCTTACCTGACACACACACTGACCCCCTTACCTGACACACTGACCCCCCCTTACCTGACACACTGACCCCCCCTTACCTGACACACTGACCCCCCCTTACCTATCAAAACACTGCCCCCCCCTTAGCTGACACACACACTGACCCCCTTAGCTGACACACACACTGACCCCCTTACCTGACACACACACTGACCCCCCCTTACCTGACACACACTGACCCCCCCTTACCTATCAAAACACTGACCCCCCCTTACCTGACACACACACTGACCCCCTTACCTGACACACACACTGACCCCCTTACCTGACACACACACTGACCCCCCTTACCTGACACACTGACCCCCCCTTACCTGACACATACACTGCCCCCCCCATCTGACCCCCCCCACCTGACACATACACTGACCCCCCTGACACATACACTGACCCCCCCCACCTGACACATACACAACTCCCACTTCATATACAGCTTAATCTAGTCCGTCCTCCTTTACCTCCGGGAGGATCCGTCCTCCACCAAGACCAAGCCAGCGCCATCTACCCGCTCCACGGTGTCCCCGTCGGGACCAGGCCAGCGCCATCCATCCACCCGCGGCTTCACAGAGTCCTTGCTGGGCGGGAGGTCAGCTGTGCCTCTCAATGTTACCATCTTCGTTGATCCCCGCCCCTCCCCTGCACACACAGACACACGCTGTGAACACCTAAAAAGATGTAACAGTGCAGCGGGGCGCTCAGCGGGACACATTGGGGATTGGTGGCGGCCACGGCACACAAAAACGATCAGGAGAGCCGAGCTCACACATGACAGGGGCTGTGGTTGCGCTCTAGGTGGTAGTGCGCTCTAGGCGGCTGCTTACTTCGACTAGTGGTAGCGCCGGCCCTGTATACAACCCACACTGCCCTATATTATCCTGACTCCCTAAGTCAGTCGTCTTCATTCTTTCATTTCCTGTTCAGCATCTTCTTTCCATTTCCTGCTTATGAAGCTAAAGCCATCAAACAATCTCTGTTTCGCATTTGCAATTTTCTTCTCTTTTTTTCCTCTGTAGCGAATTAGTTTCTTCACTTCTATTTGCTCATTTGTGTCTATTTCTGGGCACTGCAACAAGAAAATACATTAATCAGACCTATCATTCAATACAGGACATACCAACCAGGAGATGCATTTTCATATGTAACACTACACTTCCTAATGTTACCATTATAACTAGGGTTGTCCCGATACTAGTATCGGTATCGGAACCGATACTGAGTATTTGCGCTAGTACTTGTAATCACGCAAATACTCCCGATGCCTAAATAGAATACTTTTTTTTTCTCGAGTGCGGGTGGAGAGGGGGTGGAGTGCGGGTGGAGAGGGGGCGGAGAGCGGAGCAGAGCAGTCCTCGTATGGGGGAGAGGAGAGCTGCTGCCGCCTTAGACAAAAACAAGTCAATCTCCTCCCGCCGCTGCTGACATCTACTTACTATGCGCTGGGGGAACACAACAGCTGTCATTTGCATTTGAATAGCTGTGTTTCTCCGCCGCGCCGACAAGTATAGCCCCTCCCCCTTGCCCAGGCACTTTGATAGACAGGTCACCCGTCCAGCGCATAGTAAGTAGATGTCATCAGCGGCGGGAGGAGGGGGGGGGGGGGGCGATTGACTTGGTTTTGTCTTAGGGGACCATGGCTAAACTCAGGGGGACCATGGCTGAACAGAGGGACAAGGCTGAACTTAGAGGGACATGGCTGAACTTAGAGGGACATGGCTGAACAGAGGGACATGGCTGAACAGAGGGACATGGCTGAACTTAGAGGGACATGGCTGAACAGAGGGACATGGCTGAACTTTGGGACATGGCTGAACTTAGGGGACCATGGCTGAACTTAGAGGGACCATGGCTGAACTTAGAGGGACCATGGCTGAACTTAGAGGGACATGGCTAATCAGAGGGACATGGCTGAACTTTGGGACATGGCTAAACTTTGGGACATGGCTGCATTTGGGGACACAAGGCTGCATTTGGGGACACGTGGCTGCATTTAAAAAAAAGTATCGGTATTCGGTATCAGCGAGTACATGAAAAAAAGGATCGGTACTTGTACTCGGTCCTAAAAAAGTGGTATCGGGACAACCCTAATTATAACTGATATTTTGGTTCTTCTATGAACTTATAATGATATTTTATAATAATAAATAGCAGTGAAATGATCTCCTTGTATGTGCACACATTATATTAATTGCACTTCCAATGGACTTACTTCTGGTATCCACAATGGTGGGGTAACCTTTCCTTCCTCCAGCTTCTTCCAGTCAATTGATCTGAAGAAGGGGTGTTCTTGCAGTCTTTCTACTGCGCTCCGGCGATCTCTTGGATTTTCTTTAAGAAGCTGTAATGAAAAAGATATGATATTTAGAAAATTATAAATCAGACAGTTTAGTGTGAGCCATTAAAAAAAAAAAAAAAAAAATACTCAGAATGTCATATTTAAATTTCTTTGTGTCGTTTTAAATTAAGATATGTCTTCTGGAAAGATCTAAGGTAGCATTCCTGAACTGGTCTAGGAGTTCCTCCAACAGCTCATGTTTTCAGGATGTCACATGGGTAGTTCAGATGTAATGCTGACCCCCTGTGTGGTGAATATCCTGCCATAAAATCTGTATTTAACACTTCCAGAAGTCACATACCTCCTCTGTGCTTCCTGACTCGAACCCCTACATCACTATAGCAAATAGTAATAGTGTGGGGGCTGGTGAAAGGAATCACAGAGCACAGTGGGGGGACCGGGTACCTGACATACAGGTTCTGGTAATGTACTACATGCTAGAGAACTTTCTGCAAGCTTCCCTTTTCAATGCAGAAGAGCCTTTTTACATAAACAACGCTCAGGACCTTTAGCTCTTGAATAATTCTAATTCTAGACTATCTATACTTACTCGCTCAATGACATCTCGAAGGTCAGGGTCCATGTTCTTTGGGTAGAGTGAGTTCCTGCATTTGACTAATTCTGGTTCTGCTCCTGTGGCCATTTCAAACAGGATAACACCAAGTGAATAATAGTCGACCGTAGCATCGTAGGGTTCTCCATGGTGAATCTGATAAAACAAAGAGAAAGGGTAATTATAAAATAAAGCACATGATCAGCCATACACAGAGCAGTAATAATAGGTAATACATAGTTGATAAGAATTACAGGTTACATTGTGGTCCCTGTTTTTTTTTTTTTTTTTAGGCTTCTTGTTCCAATCATAAACATAACAATATAAAGATTGAAGTGGTAAAGGGGCAAAGGAAGGGTGGTATCTACTGATTAAAGTGGTAAAGGGGCAAAGGAAGGGTGGTATCTACTTACCTCTGGCGCCATATAGTCTGGAGTACCGGCATTACTATACGCTTTCTTGGATCCAAACACATCAACTATAGAAAGGCCAAAGTCTGCGAGTTTTGCATGGCCTGTGCCGTCAAGCAGTATGTTGTCGGGTTTCAAGTCTCTGTAAAAGAAAAAGAGAGCATTATATTTACAGATCAATACATTTTTATTTTTTCAATATATTTTTATCTTATTAATTAAGAACATAACAAAAAAAAAGTTGCTGCACATATTACACAACATTGTAATACAGTAAACTGTGAAGGCATATAGTATAGAATTTGTTCGGGCCTTGATGGTCTAGTCAAATTTTTAAAACCTAATAGGTCAGTATTAGATGGGTGCCAACGGGTTAGATCACCTACTAACTTTCTGCACCACTTTTTGAATCTCAGCATGAACCTCATGAGCTCAGTTCCCAGCTTATTGCAGTTAATTAAACCAGGTCAGTCTGTCATTCTGCAATACTTTAACATCTTTATTGAAAACAAGGGAGCAGAAAAACTCCATAGGCTGTCTTCCTCTGTCACATTTTTCCCTTCTAGTGGGGCATGTTAAAGTCCCACTAGGGGGCGATACGCATTAGAATGAGACAACCTGGGGAGTGTTTCTATCCACATGTAATAATATAGTTATAGACACATTGTAAATTGACAGAGTGTGCCTGAATATTGTTTCTTCGATTGGCTTTTGGGGGCTGATTGGGCCCAGAGCAATCTTTACATCTGTGGCCAGTTTTGTGGGGCTGCTGAATGGGACGTGTTAAAAGGGAACATCTTTAATTACTGCAGTTATAATGAGAGAGATTCTTAGCTTGATTTTTAATTAAAATATATGCAGTATGGGGAAGTGAGGCTTCCTTACTTACAGTAGATGCACAAAAGCTTCAGCAGCAGAGGACAGAACTGGCAGAGGGCAATTTAACCATTGTACACCCATCCACAACTAGAGTACCAGTGTTGGGTGGTGTTGTCCTTTTAATAAGAAATGGTGAATATGGATGTAAAATCATGATAGAAATACTTACCTATGAATGATACCACGTCCGTGCAGATATTGCAGAGCGCAGAGAACTTCAGCAGCAATAAATCTGTAAAAAAAGAGAAAAGGTCTGTTAATATCACACATCTCACAGAATAAGTAAATAAATTATTAATAGATGATTTCTTCCAAGCCGTGCAAGTCAGGGGAACTGACTGAATGATAGGCACTGTTCAGTTTTTGGGGTAATACATGTGTTGGTCCTAAACCAGCCCATAGAGATTTGTCACTCTACGTGAAAAACGTGGCAAAATGCATATCACACTTGTGGTGCCATTAATTCTTAACCATTGTGGGTATACTGCGGCAGGTTGGCTCGCCTGGGTATACGTCAGCCACTTTAAGACCACTTGGGGGGGCGTGACGACGGAGCCGATTCTCGTGCCCGGCGGCTGCGATGTTTACCAGGCACCAGTGGGTCGCTCCTGAGAGACACAGAATGGAGGTCTATCTACTAAGTATGAACGGTCTCTTCTTTCAGGCAGTCTCATCCCCCCACAGTTATAATCACTCCCTAGGACACACATTTAACCCCTTGATTGCCCCTAGTTTTAACCCCTTCCCTGACAGTGACATTTATACAGTAATCAATGGCTATTTTTAGCTCTGATTGCTGTATATATGTCAATGGTAGCAAAAAAGTGTCAAAAGTGTCTGACCTGTCCACCGCAATGTTAGTAAAAAAATATATAATAAAAATGACAAAAATCTACCCCCTATTTTGTAGACTATGGGCCGGATTCACATACATTGGCGCATCTTTATGCCGGCGTAGCGTATCTTATTTACACTACGCCGGCGCAACGCTGAGAGGGAAGTATGGAATTCACAAAGCAAATGCTCCCAACGTCAAAGTAGGTGGAAGTGGGCTGGAAGTGGGCGTGATACATTTAAATAAAGCGTGACCCCATGCAAATGAAGGCCTGAGCTTCAAACAAGTACTAAAAATGAACGGCGCATGCGTCGTACCTTGGACACATCCCAGTGCGCATGCTCACAGTCACGTCTAAATAACTGCCTAAGATACATCGAATCACTGCCTACGTGAACGTAACCTACGCCCAGCCCTATTCACGTGCTACGTAAACTACGTAAAATTTGACGGCGTTCGTTCCCTGGTCCATACCTTTGCATGAGTTGCGCCTCCAATATGGGGAATAACTTTGCGCCAGACGTAACCCTTATGCAAATCGCTTAAAACATGCGCCGGGCACAAGTACGTTCATGAATCGGCGTATCTTTCTCATTTGCATATTTGCATCGAAAATCAATGGGAGTGCCAAATGCTTCCAGCGTAACTATGCGCCCACTATACACCGGCGTACGCAAGTTACGTCGGTCGGATGAAGTCAGTTTTTAGGTGTATCTTAGTTCTGTGGGCACGGCGCACAGATACGACGACGCATATTTACACCTACGCGGCGTATCTCAAGATACTTTGGCGTAAGTGCTTTGTGAATCCGGCCCTATATCTATTGCGCAAACCAATCAATATACGCTTATTGCGATTTATTTTTTTATATGTAGAATACATATTGATCTAAACTGAGGAAGAATTTTTTATTTTTTTTTATATATATTTTGGAGGGGATATTTATTATAGTAAAACGTTAAAAATATTGCTTTTTTTTTTCAAAATGTGGGCTCTTTTCTTGTTTATAGTGCAAACAAAAAACGCAGAGGTGATCAAATACCACCAAAAGAAAGCCCTATTGGTGTAAAAAAATGGACATTGATTTTGTTCAGGTACAACTTTGCATGACCGCGCAATTGTCAGTTAAAGCGACACAGTGCCATATCGCAAAAAATGGCCTGGTCAGGAAGGGGGCAAATCCTTCCGGGGCTGAAGTGGTTAATAGCATCTCAAATGCAGGTAGCAGTTGCCTGAAAAAATGCACCAAAATTTACATTGCAAAAGGGCATGAGGCTCGCTGCCCAAAAAAGATCAATGAGTTACTTTGGCACATTTAGCACAAGTAGAGCAGCTCATACAAATGAATAGGCTGCCTTGTGCTGTTGCACAAAAAACTGTAAAAAAGGGAAAAATAAACACGTTGCATGGCGCAGGTGTGAATACATCATTAGATCATATATTTGTGATACTTACCTTATTGCAGCAGTTGATAATGGAGCAGAAGACTTGATCTGGTCGGATAGTTCTCCTCCTCTCATGTACTCCATAACGAAGAAAAGATTTTCCTGTAAAAGACAAAGAAATATATAAGTTCAAAAAGGGAAAGTGGATGTGAGTATTGTGTTTTGTCAGAAATGCAGAAATATAGGGCTTATGATAACAAAGGACAGCACTAGATTTCTGTCAGGATCAACATGTATTTGTCTGCTCGTAATGAACAGATATAACAAAATACTTTGATTTGTATATTTATTAGACCAAGTGGGAACAAACAAGAGATGGTCACTGTTGGGTTTACATTTTACGCTTTAAATGTAAGTTCACATTAAAGTCTGAATACAATTTTTTGGCAGGAACTTTAAATATATACCAAAAAGCTTTTCTTATTGGGTTAGCAATATATAGAGCCACATAATATGCAAACATGTTCTACCAGGCTACCATTACAGTGACTCTGTCATGAGAGAAGTACAGGGGCTAAACCTGATCCAAGTCAGTGACAGAAAAGCCAAAGTGAGAGCAAGACAGCCAGGGAGAGAACTAGACTTTCCACCATTCTACATTGGCAACCGCCATAATTCTCCCATGTCCGAGCCTCTCTGAAGCTGGACCATCTCTAATGTTTTTCTGGTTTGGGGATTTCTTTCTAGGTGTGTGCTGGACTTGGAGATCAAATGGATGTGATTTGATGAGTGAGTGATAGAAATGTGACACTTACTTCTGATTGGAAGGTTCCATAGGCGTGTGTACAAAACGGACTCTCTCCAACTTCTTCAAGTATTTTTCGCTCTATAAGGACGCTTTTAGGATCTTCTCTTAATAATTGTCTTTTCTTTACCACCTTGACTGCCAGTTTCTGGTCTGTGGCAGGATGGGATGCCAGGGCGACCTAAAATAAAAAAACATAGGACACAAATGATTAGAGCTAATTCAGCACCAGGTTCTGAAAAGGTTACCTCTGGGTCCCCAGCAGCAACCTCCAGCCTGGCTACAATTGTTAGTCTTAGCTTGAAAACACAAGTATAAAGAGCATGAACTCAGCAGGCTTTTAGCAAGTTGTAAGTGGTTTTGGCTGTTAGTCACTAATTTAGTGAATGGAGATAGTTTTAAATAGGCTTTTAGCAAACTTAGAGAAAACTACAGCCAGCACTCGCTCTAAAGTCTGTGTTCAAAATTCTTATATTGAGGGTAAAGGCTATGAAGCTCTGAAGCCAAACTCACAGGCACGTACCTGTACATCGCCTTAGAGAGCCCAGCCATGGGTCGCGAGCGCACCGCCGGCGGCGCGTTCGCGACCTGGTCCTGTTCTCCGTGACCATGCTCGCGGGACCCGCGGACGCGAACGCCGCCGGGGTCCCGCAAACGGTTCACAGAGCTGAAGAACAGGGAGAGGTAAGTGTAAACAAACCTTTCCGCCATTCTTCCTAGTGTGGCTGTCACCAATCATCTGTTCCCTGGGTTAGAGAACGACGATTAGTGACTTCACACGCACAGCCATGCCCCCCCCACAGTAAGAACACTCCCTTGGGGCACACTTAACCCCTACAGTGCCCCCTCCTGGTTAACCCCTTCACTGCCAGTGTAATTTTCAGAGTAATCAGTGCATTTTTATAGAACTTTTCGCTGTGAAAATGACAGTCCCAAAAATGTGTCAAAAGTGTCAGATGTGTCCGCCATAATGTCACAGTCACGAAAAAAATCACTGATCGCCGCCATTACTAGTAAAAAAAATATATTAATAAAAATGCCATAAAACTATCCCCTATTTTGTAAACGCTTTGGCCTCGTACACACGATCAAATCTGTCCGCTGGAAACGGTCCGCTGCCGACGGATTTGGCCACCCGACAGATTTCAAAGCATGCTTTGAAATCTATCGGGTGGGAATCCGTCCGCCCGACATGTCTGCTGGTTAGTACACTTACCAGCAGACATGTCGTCCCCCACCGCCGCCGAATGGATTCGGCGCATGCGCGGAAGTGTTTTACTTTCTGGTGCGGTGACATGGCGGCGTCAACGTCACCGCCACGTCACCGACACGTCAGCGCGCCGTCTGCTGGCGGGGATTTTGGTTTGCTCGTGTGTACACGCGAGCAAACCAAAATCCCAGCAGACAGATTTGTTCAAATCTGTCGGACGGACAGATTTGAACAAATCTGTCTGCTCGTGTGTACGAGGCCTTTATCTTTTGTGCAAACTAATCAATAAACGCTTATTGTGATTTTTTTTTTACCAAAAATATGTAGAAGAATACGCATCGGCCTAAACAAAAAAAAAAGGTTTTTATATTTTTTTTGGGGATATTTATTATAGCAAAAAGAAAATAATTTTTTTTTCAAAAATTTCGCTATATTTTTGTTTATAGCGCAAAAAATAAAAACCGCAGAGGTGGTCAAATACCACCAAAAGAAAGCTCTATTTTTGGGAAAAAAAGGACACCGATTTTGTTTGGGAGCCAAGTCACAGGACCGCGCAATTGTCAGTTAAAGCGACACAGTGCCAAATCGCAAAAAGGGCCCATTACCTGCATAATGGTCCGGGTCTTAAGTGGTTAAGTACACATTCGATTATTGCCTTATCCACCTACAGCCTACTGTTAGCCCACTGACAATATTAATAACCACCAACATGCAATACATTAAACCTGCTGTTCACATATCTTTGATTACTTACTTTTCCGTAACTACCTTGACCAAGTATTTTATGAAAGATGAAGCTGTCAAGGTTAAAGTCGGCGGGTGGACTGCATCCCATGTTGGTTCCGGGCACATCCCTGACTGCTTTGTTGCCTCCCTCACTGACTTCCTTGTTGACTGGCTCGCTGACAGCCCGGTTGACTGGCTCACTGACAACCTCGTTGATTGGCTCACTGATAACCTCGTGGACTGTCTCGCTGACTGCGTCATTGATTGGCTCGCTGATAGCCTGATTGACTGGCTTGCTAATAACCTGGTTGACAGGTTCACTGACAACCTGGTTGATTAGTTCACTGACAACCTCGTGGACTGTCTCACTAACTGCCTCATTGATTGTTTTGCTGACAACCTGGTTGATTAGTTCACTGACAACCTCGTGGACTGTCTCACTGACTGCCTCGTTGATTGGCTCGCTGACAGCCTGGTTGATTAGTTCACTGACAACCTCGTGGACTGTTTCACTGACTGCCTCGTTGATTGGCTCGCTGACAGCCTGGTTGATTAGTTCACTGAGAATCTCATGGACTGTTTTACTGACTGCCTCGTTGATTGGCTCGCTGACAGCCTGGTTGACTGACTCACTGACTGCCTCGTTGGTTGGCTCGCTGACAGCCTGGTTGACTGCCTCGTTGATTGGCTCGCTGACAGCCTGGTTGATTAGTTCACTGAGAATCTCATGGACTGTTTTACTGACTGCCTCGTTGATTGGCTCGCTGACAGCCTGGTTGACTGACTCACTGACTGCCTCATTGGTTGGCTCGCTGACAGCCTGGTTGACTGCCTCGTTGATTGGCTCGCTGACAGCCTGGTTGATTAGTTCACTGACAATCTCATGGACTGTTTTACTGACTGCCTCGTTGATTGGCTCGCTGACAGCCTGGTTGACTGACTCACTGACTGCCTCGTTGGTTGGCTCGCTGACAGCCTGGTTGACTGCCTCGTTGGTTGGCTCGCTGACAGCCTGGTTGACTGCCTTGTTGGTTGGCTCGCTGACAGCCTGGTTGACTGGCTCACTGACTGCCTTGTTGATTGTCTTGCTGATTGCCTCGTTGACTACAAGATAAAAAGAAATTATGACATGTTATTACCTTATAGCAATAGAACACTTATTTCACAAACACTAAATGACAATGGTGGAAAACGCATGGAAAATAAATATTACTGCTTATTACGACTCCCGGGTGCTAAGTAGTTTGGCTAAAGTGAAATTTTATGTTACTAAATAGATTGCAGCATGTTTTCATTCGTGAATTATTTATAATGATGTCAGTATCTACAGTAGTTGACTTAACCCTATGACCTGCAAGTATATGACCTGCACATCATGGCAGTCAAAGGGTCAAACAAGTTCAAGACTCCAATAGAAGCAGTAAACTGGTTTTAAAATAATTCTGACCAATTCGCTGCATATTATAGAAGAAATCGGGGTGGTTAAAAAGAGGCCCAATCACTTCTAAACCATTCAGAATTAGGAGATGTAAAACCACCCATCCACTACACCTTTCTAAATTGGGGAAACCCGCTCCTGGGAGCCCAGGACCATAAAACTTCCCTGCCATTAGATTCCATCCAGCCATGGCTAGAAGAGAAGGATTGTGCCAGGGGCGTTTTCTGAACAAAGTGGGCTAGTATGAAAGATCATAAGTTGAACAGATCTATCTATAGCTGCAGCTCATCCAAACCCATTTATTCAGCTGAGTATAGCATTAGATTTTGTGCTTGAGCAATGAGAGGGTAAAATTCCCTTTTCTAAAGGCAAGGTAGGGGGGCCTACTCTATAGCTGTTGGTAGGGGACAGGTTTTTCTACTCAGCTTGTGGCTGCTTTATAACAGAAACACGCTCTAAGGGGCTCATTTATAACAGAAAGTGGATATGGTAATGCATCCCTGCACTGGCCTAACTATAGTTTTATCCCTCATAAAATATCTAAACAGTGACAATTGTGTTATATTTTATGTAATTGTTCTCATCATTCTTACTTGTCTCATCTGCGATGGTCATCTGTTTCTTATTTGGAGGTGCAGGGAAAATCTCATCTGATGCTGGTCTCTTGTTGTTCCTCTTGGGCACTATAGCAGTATATCTTCCCTTTTTTGGCGTCCTTTCTTTATCAGCTGATTGGTCAGATTGTTTATCCCTCTTCTGCTTCTTTCCTCTGGTCTTGTCACTCTTCTCTATTGTGTTATATTTTGTTGTCTCATCTGCGATGGTCACCTGTTTCTTATTTGGAGGTGTAGGTAAAACCTCATCTGATGCTGGTCTCTTGTTGTTCCTCTTGGGCACTATAGCAGTATATCTTCCCTTTTTTGTCGTCCTTTCTTTATCAGCTGATTGGTCAGATTGTTTATTCCTCTTCTGCTTCTTTCCTCTGGTCTTGTCACTCTTCTCTATTGTGTTATATTTTGTTGTCTGATCTGCGATGGTCAACTGTTTCTTATTTGGAGGTGCAGGGAAAATCTCATCTGATGCTGGTCTCTTGTTGTTCCTCTTGGGCACTATAGCAGTATATCTTCCCTTTTTTGCCGTCCCTTCTTTATCAGCTGATGGGTCAGATTGTTTATTCCTCTTCTGCTTCTTTCCTCTGGTCTTGTCACTCTTCTCTATTGTGTTATATTTTGTTGTCTCATCTGCGATGGTCTCCTGTTTCTTATTTGGAGGTGCAGGTAAAACCTCATCTGATGCTGGTCTCTTGTTGTTCCTCTTGGGCAGTACAGCAGTATATCTTCCCTTTTTTGCCGTCCTTTCTTTATCAGCTGATCCGTCAGATTCATTATCTCTCTTTTGCTTCTTTCCTCTGGTCTTGTCACTCTCCTCTCTGGAACTCTTTATCTCCCCAGAATTCTTCCTCTCATAAGAGTTCCCATGCTTACTTTCCCCATTTTTGGGGTGTTGACGTGTCCTCATCTTTAACCCACTACGTAATACAATGGGCTTATCCAAATCCTCCATAGAAGGTCCCCCTTGGAGGATTTTACAAGCAACCTCATGTTTCCTCTGATATGGATGATATTTTAAATTTTGTTTTTGCCTTTTTTGTTTGGCATTCTCCTTTCTGGAACTCTTTCTCTCGCAAGAATCCCTCCCCTCATCAGAGTTCCCATGTTTGTTTTTCCTATTTTTGGGGTGTTGACGTGTCCCCACCCTTAACCCACTACGTAATAAAATGGGCTCATCCAAATCATCCACAGAAGGTCCCCCTTGGAGGATTTTACAAGTTACCTCATGGCTCTTCTGATATCCATGATATTTTAAATTTAGCTTTTGCCTTTTTCCTTTGGCATTCTCCTCTCTGGAACTCTTTCTCTCTCCAGAATCCCTCCCCTCATCAGAGTTCCCATGCTTAGTTTCCCCATTCTTGGGGTGTTGAGGTGTCTCCACCATTAGCCCACTATGTAATAAAGTGGGCTTATCCAAATCATCTATAGAATATTGCTCTTGGATGAATTTCCAAGTAATCTCATCCCTGATCTTATATGGATGAAATCTGAAAGTGTGTCTTCTCTTTTGCCACTTCATAATAATATATTATATTGAAATGAACAGAGCACTAGAAAAGCGATGTGTTCACCACCTCTAGCAAAAACAAACTGAATCAATCCAGCTGCAGAGCTGCTTTATATAGCCTTGAGCTATGACATCATCGTTGCTAGGATACCATCAGATAAGCTAGAGTTCCAACTGTCAGCTGCCAACTGCCAGAGCCTCCCCTCAGCCAATCAGATTCAAACTGACAATTTCCACAGTGATTTTCAAACGGCTATATACCTAGTATTGACTGAGCTATGACATTATCGTTGCTAGGATACCATCAGATTTGCCAGAGTTCAGCTTCCAACTGCCAAAGCCTCTCCTCAGCCAATCAGATTCAAACATACAATTTCTACAGTGATTTTCAAAATAAGAGAGCTTAGTGAAATCCAATACATAGATAAGTCTGTGGAGCTCCTAACACAGATGAGGCTTTTATATAAGCCTGATTTTGGGGTCATTTCCAATGACATAGACCATTGTCATTAGGGCTGCTCAAAACACATTGAGATGAATCAGTAAATTGTTTTTTTAACCACTTGCTGACGTTGGCTTTTTCTGACATTTGTTGTTTACAAGTTTAAATCAGTATTTTTTTCAAGAAATTTACTTAGATCTCACAAACACACACACACATATATATATATATATATATATGTGTGTGTGTGTGTATATTTTTTAAACAGAGACCCTAGAGATTAACCACTTAGGGACCGCCGCACGGCTATATACGTCCTTAGTTTGAAGAGGGATTTCTCGGTAACGGCAGATTTTCCGCGAGATCACCATCATCTGCGGCGGGAGAGGGGCCCCCTTTCCTGCCACTCTCCCGTGCCCTCCGCCTGATCTAGCATAGTTCTGCCTCCAATCCCCCCCCCCCCCCCATCTATCATATAATATGATAGATTGGGGGTGGAAATTGAGGTATAGGTATGATAGAATGGGGGGGAGGGGAGGTGGAATTGGAGGCATAGATATAGTAGAATGCGGGGAGGGGAGGTGGAATTGGAGCAGGGGCAGACTGACCATTCAGGCACTGCCCGAGGGCTCCATGCCACTAGGGGGCCCCATCAGGATTGCCAGCCTTAGTAAAACCAGGGAAAGTATGTAAAAATCTGTGTTTTTTTTTTAAATCCCATGATTTTAGCTGCCCTGCCTCTCCAGTACCTTTTCAGTGTGTGTATGTATATTCTGTGTATATTTATACTGTGTTTGTAATTGTATTTTGTGTGTGCGTATACTGTGTATGTATACTGTATGCGTGTGTGTATGTATATTGTGTGGCCCCATAATCTATTGCCTGGGGGTCCCATAATCTCCTATTGCCCGGGGGCCCCATAATCTCCTATTGCCCAGGGGGCCCCATGAGTTGTCAGTCCGCCCCTGAATTGGAGGCATAGATATGATAGAATGGGAGAAGGAGGTGGAATTGGAAGCATAGCAAGAAATCTTTGCCAGAAGAAAAGTGAAAAAATGAAAAGCATAGGAGTGATCCGCCCACTGGCCACCCTAGGCCCCTCATGCTTGGGCGGGACAAGCAGAAAATGCATTGAAATCGAGGCTCTATAGAAAATACAGAATTCCTCTTCTTCCGCATTGTTGAAGCGCACAGCTGAGGTGTATGCTGATACACACTTCCTACCCATAGATCGATCCATTGGGGACAGACTGACTCTCACTTCTACTCAAACTGCGCATGATTGTTTGCTGCATCTGGTATGCAGAACTGTGCTGTGTAGCACTACCCCCGCAGGAGACGCTGGTAAGATTTGGGATGGCATGTTACCTCATGGCTCCGGTGAAGTGTCTAGGGTGAATGGTAAATACAGTGGCAATGAAGGAATGTCCCCAAAATAGGAAGTCTCTTTATAAGTGCTCTTTATTACCCGGCCGGGTAAAAATGTTCAACAGGTGATGGGAAGGATAGACAAAGGTTGAGGAAGATATAGCAGACTCAGGCCTTGGATATTGAAGCAGCAGTGTTGTAACAATACCCCTTTTGAGGGTAACGAGTAATCAACCAGATTACTCTTCCCCTCTCGGCAACGCCATCCATTTTCAAAAGCCGCGCCTCCTCCTCAGGCTGTTCCGTGATAGGCGGAACAGTAATTTTCTCAGCAGTGCCTCTGTTTAGTGTTCAGCCTATCACGGATGCCTTCTCATCCTCAGCCTCGCACGATGAGAAGGCATCCGTGATAGGCTGAACACTAAACAGAGGCACTGCTGGGAAAATTACTGTTCCGCCTATCACGGAACAGCCTGAGGAGAAGGCGCGGCTTTCAAATAATGGAGGATAGCCGCCGACGTCTGACATGTGGAGAACAGGAGAAGGAAGGGAGATCGTCGTTGTGACTCACTGTGCCATCATACATGCCTCACTCACTGTGCCTGTAACATGCCTCATGCCTCACTGTGCCTGTAACATGCCTCATGCCTCACTGTGCCTGTAACATGCCTAATGGCTCTCTGTGCCTGTAACATGCCTCATGCCTCACTGTGCCTGTAACATGCCTCATGCCTTACTGTGCCTGTAACATGCCTCATGCCTCACTGTGCCTGTAACATGCCTCATGCCTCACTGTGCCTGTAACATGCCTCACTGTGCCTGTAACATATGTCAAAGAATACATATCGTCCTAAACTGTGGAAAAATAATGTTATTTTATATATTTTTTGGGAATATTTATTATAGCAAAATGTAAAAAATATTGCATTTTTCTCAAAATTTACATTTTTTTGTTTTTAGTACAAAAAAATAAAATTGCATAGGTGATCAAATACCACCAAAAGAAAGCTCTATTTGTGGGAAAAAAAGAACGTCACTTTTGTTTAGGAGCCACATCACACGACCGCGCAATTGTCAAATAAAAGCGACACAATGCCGAATCGCAAAAAGTGGCCTGGTCTTTGACCACCAAAATGGTCCGGGGCTGAAGCGGTTAAGCAATCTTCGTACTACAGCAATGTTTCTTGACTCAAGTCCTCAAGACACCAACAGGTCATGTTTTCAGGACTTTGCTAAGAGAAACAGCTGTGATAATTACTAAGGCAGGGAACACCTTTGCAAAATAATAGAAAGCCTGAAAACATGACCTGTTGGGGGTAATTGAGGACTGAGAGTTGCCTAAATGATCTGATGTGATCATTTAGGATATGGAATGTGCTTTATCTCCAGTGAGCGATATCTTTCAGTCAAGGTTGATGCGTGTAACCCAAACGTGCTGCATGTAATACTTCCCACACCATTGTTCTCAAAACAAAATTCTTTACAGCGTAATCTTATATTTGAAATTTAAATAAACTTTCCCAGCAGGGGAGCTTTAAAACTGCCATAATTTGTTTTCTGTGTCTCATTAGGAAGATTTCCCTCTACTCCCGTTCTGTAGATTCAAATAAAAGTGAAGGGAAATATTTCCCATGTGAGGGAAATCACGACTTAGACCCCTTTCACTCTTGTACGACTTGTCCTGCGATTTGGGACTGCAAAGTCGCATGACAAGTCCTACACCATGATTTCCAATGAGTAACATTCATATCTGTGCGACTTCTAAGTAGTTCCTGTACTACCCTGGTCCGACTTTTATACGAGTTACTCAGTAAGGATGAGCTCTGGCGTGTTCGCACAACGCCACGTGCAGAGCCCGCCAGGAAGTCGGCACTGTGCTGATCAAAGGCAGCGAGACATTTCCCGATCTCTGGGAAAAAATGATCGTGTGTGGGCAAAACAACGTTTTTAACCACATCAATACCTGCCATAGGTGATTTACGTCTTCTGCAACCCCTCGCCGTCTTTACGGCGTTATAGGGCGCGCGCGCACCCGCGGCACCACTTGCGATCCCACGCGCGTGCCTGACGGCCGCGATTGCTGTCGGGCACCCGCGATTACCGCTAGGGTTGCCACCTCATCCCAAAACACATATGAATTACACAGGTTCTGAGGCTCAGGCTAATGCAGATTAGGCACCGAGTGAGTTTAATTACCACCATAATCAGCCACAGAACCTGTGTAATTCATATGTGTTCTGTTTTAAAGGGATGAGGTGGCAACCTTAATTACCGCTGATCACGGCAGGAGTGTGGATCTGTGTGTGTAAACAGGCGTTAGTGGACATTTTTTTACACCCAGACAAGTTTTGAATTTACCACTTATTTTAGCAGTTAACTCACCTTATATACTGAAATAGACTATTTCACCCTGGCTGATTGAAAGCATCGCTTCTACTTTAAGGTGACCAGATTTTTAAAATGAAATCCGGGGACGTATTTTTTCTTTACTAGTAATGGCAACAATTAGCGACTCTCTGCCCGTCGCCGCTGCCTCACAGCCTCTCAAGTCTTACTCTCCGGGCCCCAACTACTACTAGATGGGGAGCGGAGGAAGATCACTCCGCCATGGAAGGCAAGGGGATAAGCAGGTGGCTGGTCAGGATTTGAGCCAAGGCAGAAGAAGATGCGAGCGATGCTGAATGGGCATGCACCCGAAACTGAAGAAATATTCCCTCCGCTCCGACCAGCACATGATCATCAGAAAGGGCCACAGATAATGGGAAAAATACACGAGGGGCTCCGCTGTGCCTACTAGCATGGGGGGGGGGTGTAATTCTAATTTTCACTATCTTTGAAATTGCCCCTGCCCCCTTATTAAATCTAGGGACAAAACTAGGGACAGACTTGGTCCGGGGACAGTGTCCTCAATCAGGGGACTGTCCCCTGAAACTGGGGATGTCTGGTCACCCTACTTTTAGTATATAATCAGTTTGCCGCTGAGCAGTGCGGGGTGTAACATAATGGCTGTCGCCTTCTGCCTGGGTGTAGGATGTCAGCTGCTGGGTTGTGTTCTGTCAGATTAGGAAACCTATTGGAACGCATAGTGGGCATGTATGCCCAGTAAGCATTTTTTGCTCAGAATGTCACTTCCGCCACATTTTCTGATGGATAGCGATATTCTGACAGGACACCGGAGCCGATTGATGGGTCGGCCTCGGGTGCCCTGGACAGGTAAGTGGGATGGAACTCTGCTTTAAGTGTTTAGGTTTGGCTTACAGAAAAGTGGCAAGCCTAGAGCCTAGAAGAGCCAATACAACTAAAAGCCTAGCTGCATCAATAGGGAGAACAGCCCTTGGGGACGTGCCCACTTCCTTTTCTCCCGGACCGCGATGCCTCCTGGGAGATGTAGTCCTCGGGAGGAGGCTCATGATAAATGAGCGATATAGGACAGAAATAAATGAACGTTCGGCCTGTAATTGTTTGCGTATCAGTGACGCCCCTAACATCGGCATGCCATATTATGATTGGTGAGCCGCATCTAGGAAAGCCACAGCCTTTGCTTAGCCAAGAAGGAATGGTAGAGCCTGAGCCGCCATCTTGTGATTGGCCAGGCTCGTCAATAGAGGGCGTGTCCGGGCAGAATGTCGCGGAGGGGACGCAGGAAGAAGTGAGGTGTTGCTTGTCATGTATGATGAGCTCTGAGCTCTGCTCACTATCACCGGCCTGAGGCGGGAGAAGGAGGTGTGTGAGGTGAGCCCGACCAGCACAGGCCCCGGCCTCTGTATACGTTATTGTGGGCGGCCTTTGCTTATGCGTGAGAGGAATGTATGCGAGTTACTGGGGTCCTCCCGTCACTGGTGTGGGTTACTGGGGTCCTCCCGTCACTGGTATGTGCAACTGGGGTCCTCCCGTCACTGGTATGTGTAACTGGGGTCCTGCCATCACTGGTATGCGTTACTAGGGTCCTGCCGTCACTGGTGTGCGTTACTGGGGTCCTGCCGTCACTGGTGTGCGTTACTGGGGTCCTGCCGTCACTGGTGTGCGTTACTGGGGTCCTGCTGTCACTGGTGTGCGTTACTGGGGTCCTGCCGTCACTGGTGTGCGTTACTGGGGTCCTGCCGTCACTGGTGTGCGTTACTGGGGTCCTGCCGTCACTGGTGTGCGTTACTGGGGTCCTGCCGTCACTGGTGTGCGTTACTGGGGTCCTGCCTTCACCGGTATCCTTCCGTTACTGGGGTCCTGCTGTCAGTGGTGTGCGTTACTGGGGTCCTCCCGTCACTGGTGTGCGTTACTGGGGTCCTCCCGTCACTGGTGTGCGTTACTGGGGTCCTCCCGTCACTGGTGTGCGTTACTGGGGTCCTCCCGTCACTGGTGTGCGTTACTGGGGTCCTGCCGTCACTGGTGTGCGTTACTGGGGTCCTGCCGTCACTGGTATCCTTCCATTACTGGGGTCCTCCCGTCACTGGTGTGCGTAACTGGGGTCCTCCCGTCACTGGTGTGCGTAACTGGGGTCCTCCCGTCACTGGTGTGCGTAACTGGGGTCCTCCCGTCACTGGTGTGCGTAACTGGGGTCCTCCCGTCACTGGTGTGGGGTAGTGTGTGCGTCTTGGTGTGAGCCGGCCTGTAGCCTGGGTTCACATTTAGGCTCCACTCGCACCTAGGCAATTTGAATTGCGGCAAAATGCAGGGCACATTTACAGTGCCATTGTTTCTTAAAGCAGTATGCTGAGGTTTTTTTTTTTTATTATATCACCTGGAAAGCAAAAGCCATAATGAGCTAGTATGTACCACATACTAGCTCATTATGAAATACTTACCTTGAAACGAGGTGTGAGGAACTTACCTGGTCCACACCGAGGGAGATGGCATCTTGCCTCGGCATGTCTTCCGGGTATCGCTGTTCCAGAGCTGTGATTGGCTGGAGCGGCGATGTCATCGCTCCCGTGCATGCACGTAGGAGACTTCTCCCCGGCAGGGTCTGGTGGCTGCCGGGCCTTTAGCCGAGGATCTCCGCTGCGCATGAGCCGCTGTAGTCAGCACTGCATTGCGTGGGGAATATCTCCTAAACCTTACAGGTTTAGGAGATATTCTTTATACCTACAGGTAAGCCTTATTATAGGCTTACCTGTAGGTTAACGTGGTAGTACAGAGTTTACTACCACTTTAACCACTTAAGACCTGGACCTTTATGCAGGTAAAGGACAGTTTTTGCGATTCGGCACTGCATCGCTTTAACTGACAATTGTGCGATGTGGCTCCCAAACAAAATTGGTGTCCTTCCACACCCCCCCCACACAAATAGAGCTTTCTTTTGGTGGTATTTGATCACCTCTGCGGTTTTTATTTTTTGCGCCATTAAACAAAAATAGAGCGACAATTTTGAAAAAAATGCAATATTTTTTACTTTTTGCAATAATAAATTTACCCCAAAAATATATATATATATATATATATATATATATATATATATATATATATATATATATATAAAAAAAAAAGTTTTTTGTTTAGGCCGATACATATTCTTCTACCTATTTTTGGTAAAAAAAAAAAAAAAAAAATCGCAATATGTGTTTATCGATTTGGTTTGCGCAATATTTATAGCGTTTAAAAAATAGGGGATAGTTTTATTGCATTTTTATTATTTTTTATTTTTTTTCGTGACTGCGACATTATGGTGGACACATTGCACAATTTTGACACATTTTTGGGACCATTGTTATTTTTACAGCAAATAATGCATTAAAAATTGTTTTTACTTTGCTATCTTGTATGTTATACTTTTATTTCACACTGTAATGCATGATTTCTATCCCACTTCTCTTCACTTCCCCTCTTTTTTCCCTACCCCCCCCCCCCTTTTTTCTTTCCCCTTTGCTGTACAACTGACTATATATGGCAAAGTTATTAATCTGATTTATTCAATGCTATCTATGGTATTTATTGCATCTATTATCGTTTGTTACACAATGTGAATTTGTTATATTCATTATTGTTCTTCAATAAAATATTTGGAATCAAAAATAGTTTACTGTGAAAATGACAATTGCAGTTTTGGGAGTTAACCACTAGGGGGGGCGCTGAAGGGGTTAAGTGTGACCTCATCTGTGTTTCTAACTGTAGGGGGGCGGGGCTGGACGTGTGACGTCATTGATCGTGTTTCCCTATATCAGGGAAACTTGCCTGACGCTGCCAGGTTGCACCTCAGTCTGTTCAGGAGCTCAGTGTTGCTCTGGTCCAGATCTGGGAGGAAATACCCCAGGACACCAGGGTTGTCCCGATACCGATTATTTGCGGGAGTATTTGTACTCCCGCAAATGCCCCCGATGCCAGATCTGATACAAACCCCCCACCGCCGCATACTGCAACACCGCCGCCTAGTTAATCAGCGTGCAGGGAACATTACAGCTTTCATTTGAATAGATGTGTGTTCACTGCCGCGCTGCGTATAGACACTCCCCCTTGCTCGGGATTGGACAGGTGATCTGTCTGTCAAAGTGCAGATCACCCGTCCAATCCTGAGCAAGGGGGAGTGTTCCCCGCACGCTAATTAACTAGGCGACGGCGGCATCTCGGTATGGGGGGACATGGCTGCATTTGGGGACACATTTAAAAAAAAGTATCGGTATTCGGTATCAGCGAGTACTTGGGGGGGGGGGGGGGGTACAAATTTCTAACTAAACAAATTTCACATGTCTAATATGAATCTGCTGCCACTGTCATTTTAATCCATAGCTATGTGACCAAGTATGTGTACAGGCTGTGGTGTGTACATGTGAGCACAATAGTCTGAAGAAATAATAATTGTGTGTGTGATATATATAATATTTTACGCATGTGCTCATAAGTTTACATACCCTGGCAGAATTTATGATTTCTTGTCCATTTTTCAGAGAATATGAATAACACAAAAACTTCTTTCACTCGTGGTTAGTGTTTGGCTGAAGCCATTTATTATCAATCATCTGTGTTTACTCTTTTTAAATCATAGTGACAACAGAAACTAATCGAATGACCCTGATCAAAAGTTTACATACCCCAGTTCTTAATAACGTTTATTGTCCCCTTAAGCTTGAAGTCTTTTGTGGTATTTGTGGATGAGGCTCTTTATCTTCTCCGATGGTAAAGTTGCCCATTCCTCTTGGCAAAAAACCTCCAGTTCCTGTAAATTCTTGGGCTGTCTTGCACGTTTGAGATCTCCCCGGAGTGGCCCAATGATATTGAGGTTCTTTTAATCAACTTCTGTTCACCAAAGTTCCCATACGTGGATTGAAATTTGGCAGGTTCAGGAGGGACCAGCCAAATTTAGATCTGTGAATTACCAGCTTTAAACGCTGTATTTGCTGTGCAACCAAATCAATCCACATACAGGCAGAAAGCTCCATGAAAACAATGGGCAGGAGATGTGCGCTTACCCTGAAAACAATGGGCAGGAGATGTGCGCTTACCCTGAAAACAATGGGCAGGAGATGTGCGCTTACCCTGAAAACAATGGGCAGGAGATGTACGCTTACCCTGAAAACAATGGGCAGGAGATGTTTGCTTGATCTTTCGTGTCGGGACCCGCCATAAACCTCGCCCTACAATAGAAATAGTTTGTAATACTTTAGATTCTTCCCAATATAGTGCTTTTCCAGCATGATGCAGTATATCCCAGAGTGAAAGTACCTCCTATCTGAAGGGCTCATTACTACACTTGTACAGAAATAACATGACAATTGTAGGCAGTGCTTACTATCACACCATCTGTGGTCAGTGAAAGAGCAGGTCCTGGGTGTCTCACTAATCTGCCCTGATGCCATGACACCAAAGCTGCAGCTTTTTTTTTTTTTCTGTCTCTGGTTCCCAATGTGTTTCTTTAGACAAAAGATTTTGGGGAGGAATCCTTATTGGACTATGGTTTTTCCATTCTGGCACTACAGAACACAACTCCTACCAGTATTGCAGACATGCGTCACACCAAAACACTTGTTGTTTACTACACAATTACTGCAAGAGAAAGTATAATTAGGAACAGACACAATCTGGGTTCTACAGGATCTCTATGCCCTACCATGATTATCTGTATTATACAGGATTTATATAGTGCCTGCAGTTTGCCCAGCATTTCACAAAAATAAAGGGAGCTAAAGCAGTTCAAGACATGAGGTTGGGGGTGGCCTGCTCGTGGGAGCTTCCAATCTAAAAGGGAGGGAGAGTGACACACACATAAGAACACTCATATTCGTATTGTTCTTCTCCTTCTCTCACACTTGCACATCATGCTAAAAGTACTCCCCCATCTGACGGTGACTCTGTTCTGCCTTGGCCCCCCTCACCTTTCCCAGCTTGTGATTGGAAAAATAAGGGAGCAGCAGCATGTTGATTGGGTCATCTCTTTTTCCCTCCACTCTTGTATGCAGGTGTTGGGTTGACAAGCACAGTGTAAAGCAGTAGATCCATGATAGGCCCAGTTTGTTTCTCTCCACTTTTTGCACTTTACTACTATGCAGAGGATTTTAGGGGGTGACTATCAAGAAGCATTCATAAAGAAATGCTAGGGAAAAAGTCATTATTTTTTAATATTTGCCTGTAGTTTAACTTTAAGGTCCCATTCACACCTATGCATTCTGGGAATGCATGAAAAACATGCGTCCCCATTAATTGTTAATGGCACCCCAAACCTATCTAGAAAATGTGTGAAGCTTTGCTGCCCGAAAAGATGTGGGAGCTTCTTTTGGCAGGTTAGCCTATTCAAGTTCCATTTAAAAAAATAAAATAAAAATGTGAGGCACCACAAATCCGTTATATATGGCACCCATAAAAAGTTGCAATGTGACTTTAAAATCCTATTGATAGCTGACCTGTGATTTATTGCCTAATGTTCCATGTGTTGGTGTATGTTTTGATGGTTTAGTATCATCATAGCAGAACAAGTGCAGCGTATTGCTAAGTGACCGTACTGCTTGCTTATGTGGTCTTCTGTCCTTGCATGTTAGAACTTGTCTGACAAGGACACAAATAACCCGACGACAGGAATTACGTTTCTCAGTAACTGGGTATTTTGCTTCAATAACCCAACGTAGTGTAATTCTTATGTTCACCATACACAGGAATTATTACCCTGAAAATCCCAGGCCATCCAGTGTAAAAAATTGAATTTTGCTATTGACTGATACAACAATGTAAAATTTGGGATTTCAATTCTTTTTCTGTATTCTGTATAATCCAACTTTTAAAACTGTTTTTGTTTTTAAAGGAGAAGTGAAAATACAGATGCTCACCAGATACTGCAGCATCGGTTTTATGCTGCAGCTGTCCACATCCAACTCTAAGGCTGCATTCACACTACGCGTGTATTTTGCCGCGATGTATTGTACCGCGATTTGCCGCGACAAAACGGGTCGTTTTTAAAGTGGATGTAAACCCCAAAAAAATTTACTTTTTTTTTATGTCACAATGTAGAGTAAGATTTCCTATTATCTGTGCCCAGTCTTGCCACACAGAGTTAATCCAGATCTGAGAAATCCTCTTTTATGTTCAGTAAAAATGAACAGCCTTCCAGATAAAACCCTGCCAAGATTAAAAAAAAAGTCAGTTTTCTCTCTTCTTGCTTTGAGTGAGAGTTTATTTACATAGCTAGCTAGGACATGTTTATCATATGTTATGTTTTATGTTTGTCATAACATGAGGTGATATAACATCATAACACATGCTAGTATAATGCAATGAACTTTGGATCACCTCTTGTTATGATAAACATGTCCAAGCTAGATATGTACATAACATGTTACTGAAAGCAATAATAGAGAAACAGACTTTATAATTTGGCAGGTTTTTATCTGGAATTCTGTTAATTTGCACTGAACTTTAAAAGAGGATTACTTAGCGCTGGATTAACTATGTGGCAAGACTGGGCACAGATGATGGGAAATCTTATACTCTACATTGCGACATAAAAAAAAGTAATTTTTTTTTTTTTTTTTGGGGGGGTTTACATCCACTTTAACCTCCCTTTTTTTTATACATAAAATGCCGAAAGCCGCCTAAAAAAAAAGGGTCTGGGACTTGTTTTGTGCTTCAGGCGTAGAGCGTTTCGGCGTTCGGCTTGGAGATGTGAACCATCTCCATAGACAACAATGTAAAATCACCCCTCCAGCAGCACGAGCGTCGGGCTTGGGGTGTGAATGCAGCCTAAGCCAGAGAATTGAGCAATCGCTTGACTGCTGATCGCTGAGTTCTCCATCTGCTATGAGCAGAGAGTGGCGACTGGCAGCTATTCCTCTTCACTTTGCCCTTCCAGCGCTACCTGGAGCGGTGGACTGGATGGCCGAAAAAGCTGTGGCCATAATTCTTTTTAAGCCTGGGCTCACACTGGTGCGATGTGGGAACCAGCGCACTTCCAACTTTGTTCACACTGGCCTCTGCAAATAGCTGCGGGTGTCAATGACACCTCCAGATCAGTTTGCAGTGCAAACTATGAATTGGGACAGGATCGGATCACATGCGATCTGATTTGGATGCGGGGGGTAGAGGTTTGTGCACCTCTTTCATGTGTGTTCAGCTATACAACTGTGGCTGAATTCGCATTACACAGACATCGCATGTGATCGGCACAGCAATGCGGTGCGAATCGCATGTGATGTCTGTACGTGTTTGCAATAGTGTGAACCCAGGCTTAAGGACTTGTTCACACAGTGACCTGCATTTTTCCACATATGCTGAAAACGGCTCAGCCCAACCACCATTTCCTTTATGCCCCTGAAACGCAGATGGGACTTTGACACTGGAAAGCACTGCATGTCACTTTGCATTGCAGCCTCACTTCCCCTGAACTGCCAAAAAAAAAACCCTGTAAGACATTACTAAACATTGTCACAACACACAAGTATTTTGCTGGTTTCTTTTATGCGTATTGAGCCATACTATGGCCAAGTACAGTTTTCGTATATTGAGCACTAGAAAATGTTGGTGAACATCTGAGCAGAATGTTATGCTTTTTTTTGGGTCCCACCATGATGCTAATCTCTTACCGTTATTTGCATGAACAGTAAACTGAATGTTCTGATTAGTCATATTTAGATCTCATCTTTGCAGGGAAGAGCACTTGTGTAAAGTACATACATTGCTAATGATGGGCAGAGCAACAGGTTCCCTTAGAGCAGGGGTGTCAAACTGGCGGCCCTCCAGCTGTTCCGAAACTACAAGTCCCATCATGCCTCTGCCTGTGGGAGTCATGCTTGTAACTGTTAGCCTTGCAATGCCTCATGGGACTTGTAGTTTTGCAACAGCTGGAGGGCCGCCAGTTTGACACCCCTGCCTTAGAGTGATTGTAAAGCTTGTGTTTGTTATAATAAAAAATAAATAAAATAAAAAAGTAAAATGTTTTACTGACCTGCTCCATTTGTATATAGCAGCCCCTATGATCCTCCTCCTCTGGAGTTCTCCATCAGGGCTCCTGGCTGCACCCCCATAGCAAGCTGCTTACTATGGGAGCACTTGTGCGTGATTTGCTTTTGAGCCCTGTTCTGTGTGTCCATAGACATACAAATTGGGGCTTGCCCCCCCCCCCCCTCCCACTCCCTCATCCCTGAGAGCAGCAGCCAATGGCTAAAGTCTTGACACATAGCTGGATAGAGATTGGGCTCAGGTATGTATGGGGGGGGGGTTGCCAGAATTCTTGATTTTTAAGATGCATACATACATACCTATTCAGTCACTGTGAGGAATGTTCACCATCTCTGGAAAAATGCTGTGATTACCTATAAAGAAGGTTCTAATTACAGCTTGAATCATTATTATGATCAAAATAAATTCAGACGTTTCTGTTACCTTTTGGATTGGCATTAATTTAAAATTAGTTCAGAATATCTGCATGCAGGGTAAGAAGTTCACAGATTTTTTTTTTTTTCTTAAACGGCAGATACTCTGGACGCAAACTGCTCACATTTGTGTACATATAATGAAAGACAAGTGCCTAATTAAACATGTAAAAGATAACTACTACTATAGACTGCTGCCACCTCACCCCATGATGTGGTCATGTGACCAGTGCTAGAACATTGGTCACTGCTACAGTAGCTTAGGTAATTGATTCAAAGTTGGCCAGTTGTCCTCACTCTGGCTAAATCATGATCCTCTTTCAATAGAGATGGTGTTTCTATTAACTGTTTTTTTTTTTTTTTTTTTTCTCTAGGGAAGGAGACAGGAAATCACCATACTATGGTTGGTAGCTCTGGCCACAAAGCTTTCAGGAAATGGATTCCTCTGCCGATAAAGACTTTCTGTCCCGCAGGGGCAGTTATCACCCATTATACAATACGGGACATTATTCTTTAAGAGGAGAACCTACAACTAAAACTGCAGATGAAAATGATGACCTTGAGCAGGATCAACTGAGGACTTTTAACGACTCTTCATGGTCTTATTGTGACATTTCATCAGCCCAGGCGAAGGGTGCTTTCGATTCTTTAAGTTCTAATTTTAATCAGAGTGCTGGTTTTGAAAAACATTCACAAAAGCCACAAACCTTGCAAGAACAGTATTGGACTTGTGCAATTCCAAACACTCCTCCACCTCGTCCTGATCGGGATTCTCCCAACTGGAACCCAAATAAAGAGTACCAAGACTTGCTAGATTATACATATCCATTGAATTCAAAGTGTTTTTTGAATAAGGGTAATGAAGAAGCAGTAACAGATGAGTTTTTGCAAGATTCTGGAGTAGATATTGGTAGCTATAATCTCTCATGTGAGAGTAAGTTCGACTCTTTTGGGTCTTCATATCGTGAAGATTATAAACTAAAGATTAGTAGTTCTCCACATACAAATGGTCTAAAATCACCAAATGCCTTTTCAACACCTTTATGTAGAAGAACTGGTTATCGCCATAGTTTACGAAAACCCTCTGAGTCTTCTCATTTAACATCCTATGGGGACCTTTCGCCTTATACCAGCAAATTAGACCTTGCCAAAGAGTCCACACAGTCTTTTTGTCTTCCCAAATATAATGTGTTTGATAAACTGTTGACAACAGACAGGTCAACTAGAGAAAGGTTACAAAAGCCAAGTCAGTTTCTGGCAAGCACAAGTGTATTACCGTTACAGAGGGATCTGGATAGTGATGAGGAGTATTTTTCCTTACCACCTTCCCTGAAAGAGTTTGATGCTCTGGCTACCAATTTGAAGGACCTTTCATTAGGAGTAGGTCAGGCCGGAAGCACAAATTGTGATGAGAACAATGCTAGTAAACAGACATTGAATTTTTCTGGTATTGATGCAGATCAAGAATTATTGGATTCATTGAAGAGCAGAACTACCACAAGTGATGACTTCAAGGATATAAGCTTTGTATGTCAATTGTCAACCTGCCAAAAACACGACTCTGATATGAAAACGTTTTCCTCTCTAAGGGACATGCTTGATGGTGGTAATTCATCGCTTGTAGAACTGATTAGATGTCCATCGATGCCAAATATACAAGAAAATAAACCCCTTGTCCAAAAAATTCAGGTACATTACTTTGTGTACTAATCCATCCTTCTTTTTTTTTTTTTTTTTTTTCTGTAATAGTCTGAGTTAAAAATTGGGAAAAATGTATATTAATAAAATGTAATTAAACCCGGTCAATCCCACTACTGGTATCGCAGCTTTTCACTCTTTATAGTTTCTTGGTTGTATTTGTTGTCGCCCGTCTCTATGCAGTCCTCGACATACCTGTGTCTATAGGTTAATGGCACACATCGCCTTTATTTTCATCTCAAGCATTCAACCGTGTAAGACAATCGGCTCCCAGTAAGGAACGCTGGCTTTATGTACAAGAAAACATGCCCAGCTCATGGGGTACATCTCTATATTCTAAGTGCCTCCTTATAAAGGAATCTGTCATAAGAGTGGGCATATTCTACCACAAGCGGTATGCATGGTGAAGCATCATTATGCCGACCAGGAGCATGCACGACTTCTATCTTGCACATGTATGTGACCTCACAGTACTGTTATCGTGAGAACAAGTACTGCCATTAGTTCTCCTTTAACACACAGGTACTAAACATGTTGGTGTATTCAAACCTAAGAACAAAAATGTAACATACCACTCCTTAAGGGCTGCCGATCGGCATTTAATCCGTGCTCTCAGCCAACCGCACTGACTGGTGTGTTCTGGCTCAATTCCCATCAGAACATATTAGCTCAGCGGGGGAGATCACTGTACTAACATCATAGTGCTCCTCCCGGGCACTTCATTTTTTTTTTTTTTCGCTCAGCCCACTGGGTTGAATGGAAAAAAAAAAGTGTGTACTAGGGTTTAAGATGTGGTGGCTGCATTTTTATTTTTCACCTAGTGAATCTGGCGGTAGCATACCTATAAATACGTTGCATATATCTAAATGCATGTTGCTCTTGGCGACTATATACATGCACACATGGATTGCTTCAGTGGTTGCCTGACCATACATGTAATTAATAGCAATATTAACAGGTGAGAAGACCTGGGAGCTTGTATATTCTTACCGGCTGTATATACCGCTATAATCATTCTGACCTTTTGCACTTGGTCTAGAAATTCTGTCTTGAGTTGGACAAGTTAATACAATGGCTATACAGTGTTGCGGAAGTAACAAACAACTGGACCGCCCCAAAGCCCAGTATGGAGAGCATACAGCTATCGCTTAGTCTTTACTTGGTAAGTTTTTTTTTGTTTTTTTTTTTGCTTTTTTGTTTTTGTCTTTTATTTATATCTGTCGGACATGTTAAAATCAAATGTTACGGAGAGATAAACTGCTTGCATTCACTGTTTCAGGGGTTAGATTTCTTTAACTAAATACTGCTGGCCCTTTAAGGGGTTTAGAATACTGGGAGGCGGGGCAGGGGTTTATGGTCATGTGACTGCCTTAATGGGCTGTCACTGCATTTTACATGATCAGATGGCTCTCGATCACAAGTAGCAATCGGGAGCTTTCCGTTAGTAGCTGGTAACTGCTCCAGGAGTGCGCACTCTTGGCATACCTGTTTTGCACTGATATGCACCCGCTCAGCACCAAGGCCCATCTGCTGAGAGGCCACATAGCTGCTCCCAAGAGGTTAAATGGCTAGTCCCATCTCTCCACCATGTAATATAGAGGAACAAAGGCAGATACTGTATGTTTGAAGTCCTGCCTGTGTGATAACTGTTTGCCTTCATAGATACAGTAGGGACATAAGTGTAGACACAAAGGGACAGAAAGCGTGTTATTGGTAGGATCTAATCTAATATCTGCAGCACCAGAAGACTTTACTAAAATGGCCAGCTTAGGTTGGCCATAATATAGACCCTTTTATAAAGCAAAACAGCACAACAGATTGGGCATCACTTGTGAGAACTGTGAATGCATCATGCGGTAGGTAGGTGGGTGAAACATAGATGCTGGTTGCTGGCATCTGGCTTTGTTCCTGCCTAGAACAGTGTTTAAAAACTGAGGGCTCAGCATACAGGTCATTCAAAGAATTAGTTTTTTTTTTCGTCAGCTGGAAGATCTGCAAGGTTTTCCTGTTAGTGTATGCATACAGTTTATACAAAGTTCACCTTCCATTGTAGAAATTGAAGAAGGATGTTGCGGAGCAGAGAACACTGGCTAATGCAATTCTGAAGGAAGGAGAATCCCTGGCCAAATGTATGGCAGTTAATTCCTCTGGTAAGACTTGTTTGGATTCTGCTAAAACATTGGGGGCTTA
This sequence comes from Rana kukunoris, assembly GCA_029574335.1. Taxonomy (NCBI): domain Eukaryota; kingdom Metazoa; phylum Chordata; class Amphibia; order Anura; family Ranidae; genus Rana; species Rana kukunoris. The sequence goes on from CM056052.1 coordinate 478,662,936, forward strand.
TTCACAAGGTTGTAGCAAGAGTTTAAAGTACAACTAAAGGAAAAACTTTTTTTTTAGTTTTGGATAGAGTGGAGAGAAATTAAAACGCCTATTGGGTTTTTATAACTGTCTGTGCACCCATTAGGGAGATTTGCCCTCTCTATTTCTCCTGTTTTATCTTTTGGTGAGGGGAATGTTTACCTATAGTTCTACTCTGTGGGCCCGTTAACACCAGGCCATTGCAATAACACAGTGGGGGGAGATTTGCTAAATCTGGTGCAGCAGTGCATAGTAACCGATCAGCTTGTTTAAGCTTTGGTAATAAAACCTGGAAGCTGGTTACTATGCACAGCTTCTGTGTGAACCAGTTTTAGTAACTCTCCCCCATTGTACATGTCTTATTTTTGCTGCAGTGCTATTGCCACAGGGATCTGAGCCGGAAGTTTGCCCTAGTGGCGCTTTACCGCTAATGTGGCCTGTTTTCAGTGTGAAAGGGGTCTTTAATGCTTAGCAGATATGACTTGTAGGTCAGGGACTCGGTTTGTGAATGTTTACTGACAAACATGAAGAATGAGTTGAGTCTTCACCTGCTTCCTGGAGATGCTACAATGATCTTTTCTGTAACCTCTCATTAGTGTTGAAGGACACCCTGGCATTAATTTCCAAACAATCCGGAGAGCTTGAAAGACGCACTGAGCGCCTGTATGCCTCGGTTCTTGAAGCTATGGATACCATCACAGATAAAGGCTTGGGGAGGAACAGTAACCCGAAACAACCGGTTTCCCTGGAGATGGAGTCCAGTTAGGTAAGAAAGGAATGTCATCTGACATGACACCACAGTGTGGAAACCTCAGTTGCACTACATGTACTCATTCACAGCACAGGGCTTACCATAAACACGTGGGAGATGTTTAGTCCACGATGGAGCAAATATTAATATGTTTTGATTAAGAAATATGCTATTTCTTGCACTGTATAATAGTAAAAAAAAAAAAAAAATGCAACTAAATAATTAAACAGTTCCAAGGGCTAAGTCAATGATGGCACAGGTGCAAGGGAAACACTAAACTGTCCTGCTGTGAGGGATACTTGGAGAAGTTACTGGACAGATAAACACTCAATTTTAACAGCGCTTGGGTCCCTTGGTCAGTGAAAAATCAAAGTTCCATTGTGAGATCTAGGATAGGAACAAAACACTCAGCACAGCTTCTCCATAAACTCAAAGCACATTTATTAATCCATAAAATATGTCGTACAGACAATAGCGTGTGAGAGATACCATCACCAACTGTTGTGGCAGCGATGGAAGATTGGTTGAGCAGGCATTCTTTACTGGGGGTTTCCAGCATTGATGTGTTTTAACCATACCACAAAGGAAAGTTTGCAGCATCCAGCTGAATAAGCTGGCTCGGCAAGCGAGCACATCGGATGTGATGGGATGGACAAGTCCCTAGGAGGAACCCAAAAGGAGACTCCTGCAAGCTGTCTGGAGTTGCTGTGATAATGCATTTGCAAAGTGATCAAAAAATGAAAAGGAAAGTATAAAGTTAAAATAAACTAAAAAAATGTGTCCCCCTCTTGTGATTGCAGGCAGATGTGGACTGCATTCAAACCACACATGTATGGTAGCAATACGTTTGTTAGAACGAGAGCAATATTTCTAGCTCTAGACCTCCTCTGTAACTCTAAACTGGTAACCTTAAAAAATTGTTAATGTACTTCAGTTTGGTGCCATGTTAGGTAGCTATTTACTCAGCGTAACATCATCCTTCACATTATACAAAAAAAAATCGCGATACTTTTTTTATTTTATTCATTTTTATTTAAAAACAGCCGCACAAATACTGTGTGACAAAAAATTGCAGCAGCCGTTATTTTATTCCCTAGGGTCAAAGGATAATGTTTGCGTGTAGGAGAGATGTGTCAAGGGGTTAGTAAATATGCTTTAAGTTTATGGAGAAGCCTCACTGAGAATTTTCTTCCCATCATGGATCTCCCAATGAAACTTTGATTTATTTATTCTTCCACTGACCAAAGGTCCTGAGTAAGGTTAACACTGAGTATTTACCCAAATCATTAAAGTGGAGTGCTGGCCGAAATGTGAATTTTAAGATAAAAAAAAAAAAAAATCGAATATTCATACCTCATTGCAATGTAATAAATGTATGCTGTAAACTATACCCAGTTTTCGATCTGTGCATCATTGTTTTCTTACTTTCTGAAGTTCCTGTAATGTGGGCATCTGAAGCCAGTGTCCTCCTTCCTTCATTGCCTGCATGCTGGCTACCCAGCATGCGCCTACTGATCTCACGCATGTACAGTACAGTACCAAGCTGACCAAGAATGTCCACAGACGGCAATGTTATGTTACTTGAACCGTGCTGTGCCATGCCAAGCTGACCAAAATCTCCCAGGAGCCAATTCAAAACCAGAAATGATGTCCACTGCTCCCTAGTGGAGGAAGTGAAATTAGATATAGGCTTAAATCAGGTAAATAAACAGAAAAAAATGTCAATTCATTTTAAGGCTGCACATTAATATTGCATGGTGAGGTGTGAAAAATTTGGATGTAAGGCCATCTCCAGGCAAAAAATACTTTCCTATTTGTTTTCCCCATTGGCAATTTACCCTCACTTCAGATCTTTGTAGTACCCACACAAGAAATTATATCATTAGGACAAGGAAAACATGGGCAGCAATAACAACTTTATCAAAGTTCTAAACCTTCATCACTGTAATAAAAAAAAAAAAATGGTTTACACTCACAAATAAAATGCCTATTTCAGGTGAAAAACAGCTAACTCTCTACTACCTACAGGGAGATTCTGTCCTGTCAGTTTGCAGTATATAAACTCTAGAAATGGCTCCCTTCAGTGTGTCTAGGCATGTTAACCATTTAGGCTGCAGTCAGTTAGCCATGTCCTTTAAAAAACAAACAAAAAACACCCTACTGATCCTTGGCACTGCCTAACGCACTAGCCTGGGGTTAGAACAAAACCCAGGTACTTGACATTGCAGATTGTGGTGTTCCATCCCACTGATAAATGGTCCATATCTTGGATCTGTAATTTATTTTTCTGCTTCAAAGCCCAGAACATACCTTTTTGATGTGATTACTGATCCCAGTATTCATAAGGGCAGGTGATGGAGAATTGGTGGCAGACTTTTGAGCAGGGTGTGTATGATCCAGAGGAGAAAGGAATAATGTTGCTGTAGGTAACTGCTGATGGGTATACAGCCAGACATATAAGATGCGCATTAAAGACCAACTCTGTCTATGAAGGCAGTTCTTCCTCCACTTTAAAAGGACACTACACTCTGCTTTTCTAAAGCAGCCAAGAGTTCTTGATCAGGTGATGTTTTATGAATGTCCAAGACTGGCATGTTACTGTATAGATTGCTAAATCCAAGAGCAAAAATGTCAGCTACTGCACCTTACCAATCACTGGATGGGGGTAGCTTCATTACTTCAAACTAATTGTTTTTTGTTAAAGCGGTCTTCCACTCGTTTTTTTTTTTTTTTTTTTAAAGTTTTAGGCTCCTCTTACCTTAATTCAATAGCAGCCCGTGTGTCCCAAATTATTCGCCCCCAGGATGCGATTCTACTGCCAAACGATAAGTTATATTTCTGTCTTCAGGCAGTTTCCATCTTCATCCCTGGCACGCTGGGCACGTTGAAGTCCAGCCCTAATCATTTCCGGGATACGGCGGTGAATGCGTCCCAGCATGCACCGCTGTATCCCGCGCATGTCCTTTGCTGTGCTGTGTTGACGGCGAATGGCGCCGTCAACACAGCACAGTTACCATGGCAACGGCTGGCGTCAATATGACCCGCTTGCCGAGTCACGTGACCGCGGTAATATCGCAGGATTTTAAGAGAGATCGTCTCCTGGGAACATCACATCGAATTCCCAGGAGGCTCTGCGCATCGGGGGATAAGGAAGGCACGCCCAATAATCCGCGGGGAGAGGTGAGTGACAGGCCACATTAGAGAAAAGATAAAGGTAAGCCTTTAGAAAAAAAAAAAAAAAACCCACTGTTTAGTAATGCTTACTGGGAGACAGTAAGGCTACAAGAGAGGTAAATAAAAGGGTGAACTACCGCTTTAAGTACAGAAAGCAACTTGCTCTTGCCAAAAATGCAGCACCCTTCTTTCTGTTAAATTCACACTTGTGGTGGTCAGCATGTACATTGCAAACACATGGGGCTGCAATTCATTCTTAAAGTGGTTGTCAACCCTTTAACCTACAGGTAAGCCTAGATTAAAGCTTACCTGTAGATCAGCTGTCACTAAATGGCGGCCCGCGGTCCGAGTCCGGCCCCAGTGATGCTTCTGCCCGGACCGCCAGCCTGCCAGTAATGTTAGCATGTAGTTTGCCGTGGCCGCGGGTTCCCTAGCAACCAGTGACGCTAGAAAACTCTCACTGGTGGGCCGCGAGTAGTGGCGTGACGTCACATGCGTGCCCCGCCCCCTGCTGCTCGCAGTTCCTTAGTCCAGGGCAGCTCTTCTTGCGAGTAGGGGCGTAAGGTCACGTGCGCGCCCGCCCCCCTGGTGCTCGCGGTTCCTGTTCGGCAGGTATCCTGGCTCTTTTTGCAAATAGGGGTGTGATGTCACATGCGCGCTCCGCCCATCTTCTGCTCGTGGTTCCCGGTCCTGGTTCCCCATATACCGCAGCTTCTGTGTTTTACTGCGTTCAAGTTATGTGGGCATGGGCAACATGTATTGTGCACACAGCTGTGCATCTTTTTTTAAAGGTCACGCTGATTCGCACCTTTTTTTTCCCTGTTAAGGGACAGTGATGCACAAATTTTAATTTAAGGGGCACTCTGATGGACAAATTTTATTTTAATGTGCACTCGCAATTAGCGAGGAAGATGGGGGACATTGCAGGTGTCACATAATGGGCTACTATGCGATGCATAGTAGTCCATTATGCTTTTCCTTTGCAGGGAAGTAACACCCATCAGGGTTTGCTTCCTCTTTATTGGCACTGCCCACAAATCTGAAACCAGTGTGTGTTTTTGGTTGCAGAAAATTACAGCACTATAAGATTTCCCTTGGGCTGCAGTTTACAAATTGTGCAGGAACCCTTTTCCTGCATGAAATGTGAGGAAAGTAGCCAATTTAAATAGATGAAGGATTTTTGCCCACAAATGCAGCTCTTGCCTCCCTGTGAGATGAACTGAAAGCAACCCTCATCTGCCCGTCCTTGTAAACAACTTATATCTCCACTCCATGTAATGCAGATACATTTGAAGTCCAGCCTTTGTGGTAGCCAAGATTCCCTCTATAGATTCTGTGAATGTGTAGTCATCACAAGAAATGTTATTTGCAGGATTACCAGTTGAAAATGAATACAGCCAAAGATCAGCAAGCTACAAAATAAAACATTTTAATTTTTGGGGATATAGAAGCACTTGGACATTTCAGCTCACAGAAGCATGATCTATCTGCGCTGCATCAGCCAACACAGGTGTTGTGGAGAGGTCAGCAGGGGCCAGTGTGACACGTTAAGATTGTATGGGGCCTGGAAATATTATTTAAGTACTTCTTGGCTGGGCTATGCGGCTACAAGTAGTCTGACATTTTTAGGATAATACATTAATGTGTTTGAAGGAGAACCTGTCCATAACCATTCTTCCTTCCACTCAACTATTGAGTGCTTGGCTGTGAAATGGGAGAGCTCTTCCGCTGAGGCCTACTATCACACAATCAGCGCATGCAACTTATTTCATAACCAACGTTACCTTTAAAATGAGAATTTTCGGCAAAACATTACAGGTTTCTGACACAGTAAGCATATTCATCTTACTGTTTCACAATGTGGATTCATACTTTGAGGAAATGGCGTCATGCTCTCACCTTAGACTAATTAATTGCTTCCTCATAACAGATTAGAACCATTTACTGACAGGGCCAGTGTTCACTGTGAAAGCTCCTGAAGGGATACATGAGCAGCCCCAACAATCTTCATAATCACGACCGTTCCAAAGTATTAGAATAATTATGTTTTATGTGAAGAGAGGCCTTATTCTAAATCTGCACAACTGTGTACATTACATCTCAGACTCACAATGTTATCACTTTTACCATGGAAGCCAAATAAAAGACAGAGGCTCTTGATGTGCGTGTTTTTTTTTTTTAAGTTAAATTATATGGAACTACCAAATATATCAGTTTTGATACTTTTTATTATATGACAGCTTGTATACATAGATGGAACAATACAAGTAACAGTAGGATAAGATTTTTACAAGCACATTCGATTTCAGGAGTCCTTATTCAAATGCTTACAGTCTAAAGAATGTGGAGGACGCACAGTTATGGCAGACCACAGTGGTAGTGCATGAGACTTTGCACACGAGGACGAGACAAAACTCTAAAAGCCAACATGAGGCTCTCAAAATGAAATTCAGTACTCATGCAGATTGCTTTGCTGGTAAGAAACAGTCCTTCCACCCTGCCAGAAAAACTGGTTTTCCAATAAAATTTATATTAAATTACAGACAGCAAAATTGGAAAACAAAGCCTAAAACTAGCTGATGAAAAGACGGACAAGTGTATTATTCTAACTACATGTTTTTTTTTTTTTTTTACACTGTTCCCCATTAGCTGTAATACCCAAATAGTTACAGAAGTACATGGAATACTGGGGGTAACATCACTTGGTTTCTGTTCCCACTTTCCACGCTTTATACTACAATGTAAAATTAAATATCCATTAATATACTATTATAACTTTTGTGAATCAAAATCTTAACCACTTTTGTGTTTCAGATAATGCACACTGGAGGATGGATTTGACACATTGTGGAAACTTGATTTTTGGAATGGTTTAATCTTAAAGTGCACTCACTTCAACTGTGACGCTAGGTACAGCAAAGAAATGATCCGTCCAATGCTGAAGAATGGTTCATATCGGAATATATTTGAATGCAGTCTTACAACACTTCAGGCAATGTTGATTGCTTCAGAGCAGCACAGGTGGCACAACAATGGCAGCTACTGTCCGAGTCACTTTTTTTAATGTGCATATACACAGAAAAATCCACCTATATTGCCCCCTAAACTGAACATCTGGATTAAGAAAGGAATAATACTTGCCTTAACATATGACCTTATTTTTATGGAAAGTTCAAACTGTTAAATTCTAGGAATTCAGTCACTTTGTAAAATGTTCTGGGTTATGAGGCATTTTAACAAGGGTGCATGCCACCTCATGGACTCATTTACAACTGACATTTTTATGGAGCATCAGAAGCCTAGTCATTGCTACATTTCAGGCACAGGACATTGTCGTCTCAGTTCCAGCAGCCCAATAAGAGAGCGTTGTGTGTTATGTGAACCTATTCACACAATTCCAACGCTCCTGTGACTGGGCAGAGATGCTGACGGCATCTCTCATGTGCACCCTGAGCTTCACAAAAGGGTCAGAAGTAAATTAAAGAGACAAGTCCATGAGTTGGCAAGCACCTTGTTGGACTTAACTCACAGTATACCAGCACATTTTACAGCTTGGCTGAATTCCTCGAATTCAGCTTTACGCTGGTTGAAATAAATATCCATTCAGAACGTATAAAAAATGATTGCTGTAGTGAATTCCACCTGTACTGCTGTGAGGAGATAAATATCCATTGCATGACCTACATGTCTCTTAATTCCAGTTATATAAATATTTAAGTGTGATTTTATGAATGTTTGAAACTACCTTGCCGATTTTATATTCATTTCAATTTGAATCTAAAGTGTCTTTTTTGGAAACTATAAAAGAAATATTCTTGAATCTCGTGTGTTATGTATTGGTGATTACACATCAAGTGAAAAGGAATGTACAGAGCTGGCAAGAGGATAAATATTGTGACTGCACTGCGATCTTGGCACACCATTACCACCTTCTGTAGGTTCTGAATACCGAGAGATTACATTCAACAAGACCAGTGAGGGTTTAACATTGAGGCTGCAATCCTGGTAAAGGGCCTTTACAGCACACACAGAAATACACTGAAGAGCAAATGCTTCAGTCTGATCTTAAATGTTATAATACCACCTAAGTATGAACAAATGTGAGAGTAAAATGAAATGTGAACACATGCCCTGTGTATCGGTAAATGAAAGGTATGTAGTGATTATGTACACGTTTGTGTTACCATCAACAAGAAGAAGTCACATGACCATACCCTTTGCAGGTTAAGTATTTAGTCAAGAAAAAATGCAATAAATATTCTTATTAGTACCCTACAGGAACTGAACGGCTCTAGAAGGTCAGTGCAGACAACTGATACCTATACATACTTGTGGGTGCGCTCACCCAAAGCCACAAATCATGGGCTGCTGTAATCTTCAAAGTTCTGCACTTCATGGTGGGGTTGTCCCAGCCCATTAAACTTCTCATTGTTTCATAGGCCAAGCAGCCTGAAAAATATTGGGGATGTGGCAGCAACTAACACTACCAAAAGTATTGAATTTAGCAGATTACAGCATTCCAAGACACAAGGCTACCAGACTGTAGATGGGAGCTTCTTAATGGTATGTTCAGGCACTGAATGGTACCCATTGAGTTAGGGCACCGACTGATGTACAATAATGGAGACACTCCGGCATTCGAACAACCCATCAGAAATGGTCTATTCGAATAAATGGATGAAAGTTGCTCAGTGTTACTGCACACGACTATGGGTATTTAGTATAACCCACAGAGCAGCACCCCCCCCCCCCTGATAAGCCTCCAGCTTATGACCAAAGTCTGACTACTACACATTCAGTGTTAACAAGTTTTATTATTATTGAGACACACACACACAGGCTTCCAAATTTCAACCTGTATAGGTAGCATAAGTTAGCAGACTTGTAAGCCATCCACAGACGTTTAATTGCTATATACAATCAACAAGACTGATTCATCTTTCAAACCACTGTTAAATATAAGTCATGTATTTTCTTTTTATTCAGTGATTCTACACACCCCCCCCCCCCCCCCCATGTGCGCGCTTTCCGTTTTATATAGCTTGTATTGTTTACACTCCTTACATTTGCCGTCCGAGCCTAGGACTTAACTGACATGTCATTGGGGATGAGCTTACAGTGAAAACAAATGAATAAAGTGGACCTGTCCCATGCACAGGAAGCTGCCATCTTGCGGGTAAATATTGGATGTCCTCCATGTACACAAAAACAGGTGCACTTTAGTGGGAAAATGGAACAAAGTATATAAAGTTTATGGCAAAAATCACATCACCGTCACACTTGCACTGCTGTACACCTCTGCAGAATCTAAAAACCGGAAGGAGAGAGCTAAGGAAAATGTATTCCTGATTACATTAGGGCAAACACTGCACATTCAAACCAAGACATTTCTCCCACTTGTACAATTCTCTAAGTCACCTACTCATTCAACATTACTAAACAGACAAGTGACGCAATATAGTGGTTGCCGTTGATTGGGTTAGTTAAGCACTTGTTAGTTTGGTATAAGAGTACCCATACATAAAACTTTCATTACATGCAGGGCAGTGTTGGTCAAGAAAAAAATAATAATAAAATGCCTTCATTATTTTCCCCCATTTCTAGACAAATTAAGACAATACTTATCACCATACGGTTTGATATTACTTCCAATACGTACAATATTTATTAAACATTTCTTCAGTTATTTGTTACATGTTGTGCAACAAATCACAATGTTCTGCAGCCACAAATTATATGCAGAGTATGAAGAAACTAGTCTCGCTTCTGTTGCTGAAGGGGCCTGAGGCACATCGTGCTGCAGGCTCTTCCGACAACCAATGAGGCCAATCAGATAAGTGTAATCTTTCCATTTATAACTCTACAAGAAAAGAACTAGCAAAATCAGATCTTACATATAACATCTCACTAAACTTTATTGATGCATGGAAACCGACAGACACTGTTGTGCTGTTTGATACAAAATGGCTGAACTTCATCTTCAGAAGACTAAACCTGACTCCTAAACATGCCAATTGAAACATAAAAAAAAGTGGGAGGGAGAAGGGGGGTCATTTAACCAACCACAAGGATGGGGCTTCTGGTATTAGTAAAGCAACACGGGTTACACACAGTATTGAGAAACCGGCACACAAAGGGGGGAAGGTTTAAAACAGTTCTGAAAATGAAGTTAGCTGTCTTGAGTCAAGGGCATAAAAAAAGTCAGTATTGAGCGTTTACAATCGCTGACCTTTGGGGAGACGGTAAGATTCTGTTGTAGTGCGGCTACATACAGTACAATTCAGGCAATTTTGTTTTGTCACTTAGGTTCAGATTGAGATTTCACTGCTGTGAGGAGGGAATGGGGCGATTTAGGGGGCAGGCCGTTTTAGCAGCAACCTCCGCTGGACTGCTTGACTGGAGTGCTCTGGATTTTGACGTTGGACTTCTCTGAGCCGCCAGATGTAGCTCCAGGACCCATTCGCTTTTTGATCTCGGCAGCCATTGTCATAAAGGCCTGCTCTACGTTCGTCGCATTCTTCGCACTCGTTTCCAAGAATGGAATTCCCAGAGAGTCTGCAAATTCCTGCAAAAATAAGCAGATGGCAAGTGTAAACTCCTGTACATGCAAACCTTATAAAAACTGAGCAGGTTAACGTTCTGGTCAGTGCTGGATGATCAGTATTATAATTATACAGGATTGATATAGTACCAAAAGTTTCTGAAGCACTTTACAATATAATGGGAGGACGTACAGTTACAATACAAGCATGCTCATGAGAGCTTACAATCTCAAACAGAGAGCAATATTAAAAAAAGGCAATACCTGGGGAGGTGTACAAAGTAAAACTCAGTCGCTAGCTAGAGGAAGGATCCGCTTCCCTGAAGCGATACGTTTTTGGGGATTTCCTATTGAGATAGCCATACTGGTTGGGGGTAGGGAATTTCAGAGGATAGAGATGTACTAGAAGTGAGCAAAGTAGGTGGTGACAAGGGAACTAGGCAGCTAAGGTCTTCGGAGGAGCAAAAAGGGCAGTTGGGTGATATTTTGGTATAAGGTTGATGTAGCAGAATAGTGGATGGCTTGTTAATAATTTGCATTTTATTCAATGGGTGAGCTGAAACCAGTGGAGGGATCGGCAGAGAAAGGTGGTAGGGCAGGCGAGTCTGGTAGGGCAGGCGAGTCTGGTAGGGCAGGCGAGTCTGGTAGGGGCATTCATGATACATATAAAAGATGGCATGTGTAGAGGTCGGTTAATGAGGAGGGAATTGTAATAGTCGAGGTGAAAAACAAGCGAGTGGATAAGTGGCTTGCTGAGGTCACTGGTTGATGGGGTATATTTAAAAAAAGTTAGGGAAATGAAGGCCATAAGATTTAGACAGCTATTGGATGTGGGCCAAAAAGAAGAGGTCAGAGTGGGAACACAAAGCATTCTGACAAGTGAAAGGAACTCAATTTATGTGACCCCAGGACGATGTTATTTGTAACGAAACGACGTAGGGTGAAGCGACGTTCTGACGTCATCACTACAGACAGAGTCCCGGAGTGAACGGGCTGTGTTAACCGGCCGGCTACAAATTTTCACATGCAATTTTTTTACCTTCATAGTGTAAATGCAATTTTATCCTTTTAATTTTACATTAAAGCGTTTACTGGATTACGCTATGTCAGCCTTTTTTTCCCTCCCCACCGGGTTGTGATTAAATCTGACCACTTGGAGGACAGCATATCTTCAGCCTTTGACAATCATCTGATGCATTTTTTTGGGAAAAGGGACATTATCTGTTCAGCTTTTTTTTCACTGGGACTCTGTGATATGAATAGGGCAACCTATCTGTTGTAGTGAATTCAACACACCAACATTTTAATTACGTCACAATATTTTTTTGTTTACATTTTCACATCTATTGGGCAGCTTGTTTTTTCTAAATCTCAGAGAAGCCTGGCACAGAGGGAGGAATGATTATACATTTTAGAAAGATTTTATTTTTAGGAAATGCGGTGAAATCACTGAACTTCCCATCTCCAACACACTGGGGAGGAAAATCTTCATCCGTTTACACAAGCAGCAGGAAAAGTGAGGCGGGTGGGAGGAAGCTGGGAAACAAAGGAGCTCTCACCACTGAAGTCAATTGAAGCAAAAAAAAAAAGTGGGCGATAAAACCCATCACTATCCTTCCATAGGGATTAAAAAAAAAAATAGAAATGGTTAATTTGCAAAAAAAAAACAGTTAACATCTTCAATTACAGAGGTTCTATGTTCTACAGCTCTAGTGATTATTTCCTACAGTGGAGAGTTGGGGCTACAGAATATCCGGCTTCCTGAAAAGAACCATCTACTGGAGGAATGGAACTCACATTCATAAACAGAACTTCAGTTCTCGGCTCCTCTGTAGCAGTTCATATTCTCAGGAATGTAAAATCTCTCAACAACCACCTTCTGTAAAGTCTTCTATAATCAGTCATGTCAGGCTGAGAAGCTCACTGATGGGTCATATTTGAGGATTGTACACAAAGTTTCTCCTGACGGGCCAAAGTTATATCAGTACTAAAAATCCCCCAATGCCTTTTCAGCTACATATAAAATGCCATTCATGGTTCTCCCATCAGCCAACTTGCATTTTTAGTTTGCTCTTCTAGAACAGTTATGCACTGGACAAGGTACAAAACATTAGAAGTCTGAGCCAATCAGTCTTTGCAATTAGCATTAGAGGTGCAAAGGAAAAAAAAAAATTACCATTAGCATGGTTAACCCTTTCACTACTGCATACAAGTATTGGATGCAGCAGACAGGAGATTATATTTCTACTTCCCGCTGTAGAAGAAGTGCGGCAGGAACATGCCACCCACCCTACAATGTGCCCTGGCATACCTGGGACCTTCCCTGCATAGAACAGACCCAGAGCACTCAATCCCTGTCTAGGAAAACACGGATCAAGCACCGGAAGACTCAGGTTTTAACTAACTCACTTGTGATCACAAGAAACTATTAAAAAAAAAAATGTAAAATAGAAGTTTAAAGGGGGGGGGGGGTTATAAAGTAAATGGTCAAACCTAAAAGGAGTATTTTAACAGGTATTCAAAAAAGCCCTCACTATAAATGGTTACTTTGAGTCCTGGTACATTTTTAATCCTGCAAGTATTATTTTGCTGTACAGATGTGCTTCTTACCTTTGCTGTTGTGTAGTCCACTACCTTCTTTGTAGTCAAGTCACATTTGTTCCCTACCAACAACTTGTTAACATTTTCACTGGCATAACGATCTATCTCCTGAAGCCACTGCTTTACATTGTTGAATGATTCCTAAGGGGAAAAACAAGGGGGAAAAACACACATTTACTAAGAGTATTCACACAAATCAAAAGAAATAATCTACAACTTGAAACTAGAACACCAAGAACCATACTCTACATATGACCTCTAGTGGTGGCTTATAGCCATTACAACTGAGTATCACAGTATGTAGAATGGCCCGGCCCACACACAGACCTGTACTACATCACCATCCTAGGGGGGTGTTTGGCATATGTCTAAAGGAGCAGCAGAAACTGGCCCCGTCCTCACTCTCTGTATAACCTTTGCAGATCAAAGACAAGCAGTACGACTCACATTTTCCAGTATCACTCAATGTAATCTCATGATGTAAGCTAATTCTCGAAAAGTGGTTATCCAAGCAAAAAAAAACCTTAAACGATGCCTTCCCAGCTAATGAAAAAAATACCTTTCCATATATAATGAGGAAGCAGCGCTATACATCTAGACTGCTAGGTGAAAAAAAATGTGCTAGTACACAAACCAGGGAGATTCCTACACAAAGTTTGTCATTGGTGCTCAGACTGCCTTAAGGTCAGTGAGCATTACCAAGTCAGCCTGCCCTTGTCACTCCATCATGGAAGCACCTACAACTGTGGGACTGTACAAAGTTATCATTAGGAGCAAGGTTAATTAGTACAAAAAGCATAAATATTTCAAGTGGCGGGTATATAAATGTTAATTGGACTATAAGCCAACAAAGATGGGGCCCTGCTAGTATGAGAATCACAAGAGAAAAGCTCCCATTGAACAGGACAAACGCCACCTTGTTCTCGGGTCTAAATTTACCCTGGCTTATCCATGAGATACTGAGAATAAGAGCCAAGGAAAACACATTCTATCCAATAGGATAGAGCTATGACCTTAGGATTTTATCACCGTACAATGAATAGGAATAATTTTGCATTTTTTTTTTTTTTTTTGAAGACTGGAAACCCTTTTCTTTTAAAAAAAAAGCTTTTTGAAAAATGACAGCTCTTGTGGGATGTGCCCAGCAGTGGCGGGGGGTGTAAAAAACGAAAAAACAAAAAACAAAATCCCAAACACAGCCACATGCGCCATCATGTCTCCTGCACTTATCCCGTCCTCTCCTCCCGTCAGGCATCAAATAGTGACACCTGTTTCCACCAATCAGGTGACAGGTAACTAGACCTGAGCAACAAGATTGGCTGAGAGGCGGGTCAGTGTTAGGGAAGCAATCACAGTTTGTTGTGTATGGGGCTGCGTAGCTACAGATTGGTATAGAGGCCCATGCTGAACGTGTCTACAGCTAAAAGCGCCTACAATGGGCACATAAGCATCAGAATTGGACCACAGAGCAATAGAAGAAGGTGGCCTGTTCTGATGAATTTCAAGAATAGTTTGACATGTTCACTTGACGTCCCAATACTCCGGATCTCAATCCAATTGGGAAACTGTGGGATGTGCTGGAAAAACAAGCTTGATCCAAACTAACCGCGCCCATTACTAAATACCTTGGGGTGCCTACTTTACCTGGCATTTTAGGGCCAATGAGATAGGCCATCAGTACATCAGGATCAACTTTCAAATATACATCCCATAGTTTGTAGACTAACTTTCACACAGTAAACATTGATCAGGGTTATTTTACAAAGAAATGTAGCAGAAAATTTATGAAGGATTATTTAATCTGCAAAATGTTCTAACAAAAAGGTTTTCAGTATCTTTTATATAGCCCAAAAAAATAAAAAATATTTGAAGATGGTTCTATCCTAAAAAAAAACTAAAACACAAATTTCATTAGGGTACAGTGTTGCTAATTGGCACTGAAACCCCAATTTAGTCAGGGGAACAAGGGGTTCAATTGTCCGGTATTGAAGTAGTAAAGCAACTTTATGTGAAGACAAATTACCTGATCTGTAACGTCATACACAACGATGATGCCGTGAGCGCCTCTGTAGTAACTGGATGTGATAGTTCGAAATCTTTCTTGGCCGGCTGTATCCCACTGTATTGAGAGAAACACACGTTTAATGTTCATGTTTGTCAAAGTGATTTGTTTGGTGCAATACCCTCAGTGCCTGCCTCCTTATGTCAGTATACTGCAATACCCTCAGTGCCTGCCTCCTTATGTCAGTATACTGCAATAGCCTCAGTGCCTGCCTCCTTATGTCAGTATACTGCAATAGCCTCAGTGCCTGCCTCCTTATGTCAGTATACTGCAATAGCCTCAGTGCCTGCCTCCTTAGGTCAGTATACTGCAATACCCTCAGTGCCTGCCTCCTTAGGTCAGTATACTGCAATACCCTCAGTGCCTGCCTCCTTATGTCAGTATACTGCAATACCCTCAGTGCCTGCCTCCTTATGTCAGTATACTGCAATACCCTCAGTGCCTGCCTCCTTATGTCAGTATACTGCAATACCCTCAGTGCCTGCGTCCTTATGCCAGTATACTGCAATACCCTCAGTGCCTGCCTCCTTATGTCAGTATACTGCAATACCCTCAGTGCCTGCCTCCTTATGTCAGTATACTGCAATACCCTCAGTGCCTGCGTCCTTATGTCCGTATACTGCAATACCCTCAGTGCCTGCGTCCTTATGCCAGTATACTGCAATACCCTCAGTGCCTGCCTCCTTATGTCAGTATACTGCAATACCCTCAGTGCCTGCCTCCTTATGTCAGTATACTGCAATACCCTCAGTGCCTGCCTCCTTATGTCCGTATACTGCAATACCCTCAGTGCCTGCCTCCTTATGTCAGTATACTGCAATACCCTCATTGTCTGCCTCCTTATGCCAGTATACTGCAACAGGAGGAATGTGTTGCTAAAAATGCAGAATAAAGCCACAAATAACCAAACATGCACTTAAAGTGGAACTAAACCCTCCTATCGTTTTCAGCCAAAAAAGCTGCCATCTTGGCCTCGGTTTAATTTGCAACTGCCATGATGCTGCACATGTGATCTGTTATGACACCACTCATTGGATGGTTTGACAGTTTGGTTGAGAGCACAACCAATGCGACAGCTAGCATTTCCAGCATGTCAGAAATGTTAACTTCTTCTAATATATCAAATCGATGGACTTACTTCTGCTTTAAAGTGAATGCAACCAGCATCTTTGGGCGGGTTGGGAGCACTGCATTTAGCGCTCCCAAAGTGCCTAAAAATCTTTGGCGGCCGAAAAGCACTGCCTAAACAGCTTTTGCGGTCACAGCCCCAGTGTGAAAGGGGGGGGGGTCAAAAGGATAAGTTCACCTTTCATAACATATTACACCCATATTCAGGGTGTAACGTGTTATTACTGCACTGGCCCCTGCACCTCCCTGATCCCCACTGTGGCAGTTAGCAGGTTAGTCTCCACTGTTAAAAGTAGTCCATGGGGAAAAAAAAAAGACTGGACAGCAAAAGGAAGCACAATGGTAAAAGCTGCAGTTCTGTAATGAAGGAATGCTAGTACTAAGATCATGGGGAAATCTTTATGTAAACGTTGGTAGTGGTACCGGTATGGGGGCCACAGAGGGCAATGCAAGGTCTTGCTCACACTGGAATTCCTGTGTTAACTTTCCTAAAAGCAGGAGAAGGAATCTGGGAAGAATAAACCATTTTAAAAGCCTCCCACCAGATAATTCTAAATGCTGCTTTAAAGCAGGAAAAACTAAAAATGTAGGAATCATCTACAACCCTTTCAATAGAATTCAAAGACTGAAGTTGCACCGAGATGGAGCAGTTCTGCAGCAGAGGGCTGAAGTGCAATATTTAGAAAACGCACATTTCTTGCTCTTATTAGGGGTGCGAGTGCCGGGCTCCATCTGATTTCCTCCTAGCATATGGTCATCCTCCTGCCGTCATTTAAAATAGAAGGCCTATAGGTAGATGATGCCTCCCTTACCAGAGGAGCTATGCCAGTCTCAAAATGTAAGGCAGAGATGTCGCCATGAGAGCAACCATCAGCCTTCCCTACATGTTTCCTGGGTAGGTGAACGGTATGAGAGGCAATAGCTGCCAAGAGCGTTACAAATCGCAGTGCTCTGCGTCCTATGAATCTTTCAACTAAAACTACAAACAAATAACATTCAAGACTTACGCCAAGTAAACATACTGACTGATATTCTGTACATTATCACTGCAGCTCCCCAACTTACAGTTGACATTACAAATACAAAAACCAATTAGGATAGAGCTATAGAAGCTTCCACCGATGACTAGAGGTGCTCCGAATGGAAACCGAAAATGCAGGATGAAATTGAATTTATTGTTGGCCATTATCTTTAACACAAGAAAAGCTTAAAAAAAAAAAAAAAAATCTCTTTAAAATTCCATATACATTTTCATACTGTTCCGCTGCGCTTCCGTTGTGGTGTTAAAAAAAAAATCGTACTTGCTGCATTTTTGGTAAGTTAAGCGGCACCAAAAATGCACCTTCCTGTTAAAATGCATTGAAAAGCGCAGCACAAACGCATCAATAACCCTGCCGTTATGTTTTTGAACAGATTTTTGATTTGAAAGCCGTGAAACAAAAAACAACGGGCAGTTCACACCACATGCAGTCCAGTACGTTTGTTTTTTGCATGAAAAACGCATGGCTAGTAGGTTAGTTTTCAATGGCATAGTTCACACACAAGTGATCAGTTGAAAAAAAAAAAAAAAAAGTAGAACATGTAACATTTTTTCAGCACTGTACTGGATGGAGCGTGGTAAAATGCATCAAAAATCTACTGGAACACACTGACCAACACATCCTTATTTAAAGGTTAAACAAAAAAAAAAAGGGGGGGGGGGAAGACAATGCACTGGAACATATCAAAAACATGCATGCAGAAAAGCATCCAGACTGCATCTCTACAGGCCCTAGGCACAGTAAAATCGTACATATTCTACACCTTTTTCTTCTTAATGGCAAAATGCCAACAACCACCATTTTTGGCTGGTAAAATTTCAGTGCATCTCTACTGATGACCTGTAGGGGGAGCAGAATCTGGTGATGACAAGGTTATCCTTGCTTCACTAATTTGGGATCACTGACCTAGAACAAGAACAATGAGCTGCACATGCTTTTTACAGGTCAGTTATTCTTTAAGATGTGAAGAGTGTGATATTGTAACAGCCCTGGAGCTACCACTTAATAAAAAGCGACTACCTGCTTTTTACCCAACTATTCTACACCCCCATATTATAGATGAACGTCTCCCCCAATGAACACTTTTTCTCAACCTCTGCTTACTTTTTCTGCTGGCTTATCCTTCATAAACCTACCTACAAAACCAGCAACTCCAAATCCAGCGCCAAACTGATCCGTCAATCTACTGCTGAAAACCAGGACCTACACCGCCATTTTGGTTTCATGTCACTGGAAGCTAGCTACCCTCTTCCTGATTGTTGTAGCTGTGCCCTGATGAATTTGCCACTCTATGCCATGCCAGTGGACTCTCCTGGAAAATCTCATGTAGATTCCTTGCAGCCTCCTGGGCAGGGTTTTTTTTTATTTTTTTTAATAAAAAAATGGTACCATAACTGAAGATGCGTTAAAAAATTGTTATGTACATACACAATAGAGCTGGGCGATTTTTTTTTTATAAAAATGATTTACGATTCGAAAAATGGACACCGTGTCGGTCCCGAGGGGCTGCGGGCAGGAGTTTTTAGGCGAGGCCACGGCTTCGGCCTAGTCCGCAGCGTCCAGCCTCGCAGACTAGGCCGAAGTCGCGGCCTTGCCTAAAAACTCCTGCCCGCAGCTCCTCGGGACCGGTGTGGTGTCGACAAAATTTTTTTTTGGTCAAAATCTGAATCGATTTGACCTACCAACACGATTTTTGAACACATGCTGAACTGCGCCTATATAAAAATCACCAATAATGGCTCTTCATGTGCCGATTGTTGCAAAGCCAAAACCTTCACTGCCCCCCTTCGCAAATCAGCTTTCAACACAGACCACTTTAACACAGTAACTTAATCAGGCTTGGTACAAGACCACTTATGATATAAATGCTGTACTGCAAAACTGACAACCACCTTTATATACTTCTGTATTTTTCTGCAAATTCAATGGCTACAAAGCTGCCTTCACCTCTTGCATTCATTAACTGTACAAGAGAATCTGTCACTTGTCATTTTCTTACAAAGTTCCGATTTTAAAGCTGATCTACGGGAAAAAGTAAAAGTCCTCATTTGCATAGGAATGCTCTTGCACTGCAGATGTGATCGGTTATGACACCAGACTTTATGGCGTGACCATTTGTTAGAGGACACAAGCAAATGTGACAGTTGGCAATCCTGGCATTCCAGGAATCTAAATTTTTTTGAAAACTATTAAAGCAATGTTCCGCTTTATGATTTACTGCTGCTCAGTGGCTAGGGCGTCAGCAAGATGGCGGCATCCAGCAAGAACAAACAAACATTGCTGCAGCCAATTTACAGTTCACACTAATTTTGGTGGCATAAATATTAATGTGGAATGTGTGTTCCTTGCTTAAGAACATTTTATCAAGTTATGGGTAAAATAAAACCAAACCCTTCTATCCTTTGCAGCCAAGGAAGCTTCTGTTTGACCTGCAGATGCCATGCTGTGATCAGTTATGACATTCGGACATTTGATAGTTTGATGGTGGAGGAAACAAACTAACAATCCTGGCATGTCCTGAATTTTTTTTTTTTTTTTTAACTTAAAAAAGGGTTTAGTTCTGCTTTAACTAAAACAAGCAAGGTTACTTTGGTCTGCCTTGCGGTTGGAGGATGACCCTCACTTCCTGTCGAGACATTTTCGGCAGGACAGTAAATGAAGGAAATCCAAGTCCCCCATAGCACGAAAAAAAAAAAATCCCACCCTTACTGGTCCATCAAAAACGAAGAAAAATTCTGGATGGACATGCGCTAACCTTTGCAAGAGAAAATTCTGACCAGTAACTCGAGAATAATCATTGTTTTATGACAGAAGTATCCGGCAAAATAAAATACATCTTTCGGGGTTCTAATAATTTAGCAATCAACAATACATGTCTTCAGAACAATACTTTGTTACTTACTATCTGAAGTTTAATTGTTTTCCCATCTAATTCTATAGTCCTGATTTTAAAATCCACACCAATTGTACTGATGTAACTTTCTGTGTATGTGTCATCCTGCAAAAAAAAGAAGTTGTAAGTTAGCAGATAATTAAATGGCAATACAAAGTTCAGTAATAAGTTAAATAACATTGCTGTGTAGAGGCAGTAATATGTCCTGGGGGGCTCTGTATTCTCTACAGCCATATAGTTCCTAAGCAATAACTAAAACCATTACCCAGAGAAAATAAATTCTTGACCAGTCATTAAGTATAAACTAGGGCTAGTTATAAGGCTCCTTTCACACGGGCGGTCCGTCAGATTGACTCCTTTTGCTCAACCGGGGATGGATCCACTGATCAGGTGGATGACAGGTCCGTCTCCGCTTACCATTCTGAGACTAACCTGTCAGAGTCCCTCTCTCCTCTATGGGAAGATAAGCTGAAAACAGACCCCATGATCGTTTTCATTCGATCCGCCAGACAGATGGGAAACAGGGTCACCATCCGTCTGGATTTGGCAGATAGGATTTGATCGGATAGCCACAGGTGTTTGCGGACATGTCACCGTTGACATCCACCACTCGCTCCATAGGGGTGAATGGAGAGCTTGATCAGGTCTGCCTGAAAAACTGACAGGCGGCCCGGCCCCAATTGGAACACACGTGTGAAAGTGTCCCCGAGTAAGGATGAGCTCTGGCGTGTTCGCATGGTACATCCCGCCAGGAAGTGTGCACGGCGCTGCGCTAATCACAGCCACGGAGACATTTCCCGATGCTCGGCTGCAGAGACCGGGAAATGTCTCCCTGGCTGTGATTAGCGCAGCGCCGTGCACACTTCCTGGCGGGCTCTGCACGTGTACCATGTGCACAAGCCAGAGCTCATCCTTAGTCCCGAGTATACTTCTCTCATGTAGGCCACAGGCTGAATAAGAATGCTAAAAAGGATGAACGGAGGGCTCCCATCGGCTACTGTATTCGGATAACCTGACACCTGTGGCTGTCTGAACACCATAGCAGTGACTGTATCCGATAGGGTGTAGGCATTGATAGGCCAACTATTTTCCACCAAACTCCTTCTGTATTTTCCCACGACTTAAATTTCGGTCAATTCAGCAGCAACGTATGGCAGGATTAACTTGTGTATTGCTGTGTGGCTGAGGTTTCTGTGCTGAGAGCAAGCACACTGCACACTCCCAGCACAGCAACCAAGCTGTGAAATACAGATATTGGTCCTTCTAATGATCGGTAGCTGGAGGGGCTGGGCTCCCAATCAAGTGACAGCTGATCTTTCCCACTTCCCAGAATAATTTAAATGCATGTCAGGGTGGGTGGGAAAGTGTCAAAGGTGAACAACAACTCCCACAAAACAAACATTTAAGCTAGCCTGAAACAAAGCAATTTGAAGTGTCCAATCACAGCCACTTTAATCAACAGGAAGTGATTAAGGTGTAAACAGGAACAGAGACCTGAGTGCAGGGAGGACAACACAGCTGACTCAGGAGAAGACAGCAAACCGGATTTCCCATATTGGCAAAACTGAGTCATCAACTGTCTCTTTAGAGGTAATGCTGAAAAAGACCTTTGTTACAGTAAGAGTACAACCAACTCAAAAAAAAAAGCTGTGTAAAAACTACATAAAACAGAATGTTATTTACAAATGTCATAAATCCATATTTTATTCATAATAGAAACTATAAAAAACATGTCAAAATGTTTAACCACCTCAATACTGGACACTAACCCCCCCCCCCCCTTCTGCCCAGGGCAATTTCCAGATTTCAGCCCTCCCAGAACAAACGACTGAAGTCGTATATTGGACTTAGCATATATGGGAAAACTTAAGAAAAAAAAGTTGGGACAGGGCAACAAAAAGCTGGCAAAGTGAGTGGTACTAATAAACACCACTCACCAATTAAGTTTACTGGCAACAGGTCAGTAACATGATTGGGTATAAAAAGCACATCTTGGAGAGTCAGATTGTCTCCAATGTAAAGATGGGCAGAGGCTCCCCAATCAGAAAAGCTGTGTCTAAAAAATTAAACAATTTCAGAATAATGTTCCTCAATATAAAATTGCGAAGACTTTGAATCTTTTGGCGTGTACTTTACATGATATCTTTAGAGAATCTTGAGAAATCTCTGTGCACAAAAGACAAGGCCGATACGCAATGTTGGATACCCAAGATCTTCTGGCCCTCAGACGGCACTGCATTAAAAGCACGCATGATTCTGGGATGAACATCACTGCATGGACTCAGGAATACTTCCAAAACTCACCGACTGTAAACAGTTCACTGTGCCATCCAAAAATGCAAGGTAAAGCACTATAATGCAAAGAAGCCATATATGAACATGATCCAGAAACACTGCCATTTTCTCTGGGCCAAATCTCATTTCAAATGGTCTGTTGCAAAGTGGATAACTGTTCTGCGGTCAGAAAAATTGAAATTCAGCATTGTTTTTGGGAACTATGGGCGCTATGTCCCTTGGACTAAAGAAGGGAGAGACCTTCCAGCTTGTTGTCAAAAGCCTGCATCTCTGATGGTATAGGGGTGAATTAGTGCGTATGGAATTGGCAGCTTCCACATCTGGAAAGGCACCACCATCAAATGCTAAAAGATATAGCCAGGTTTAAGAGCAGCATATGCACAATGTTATTTTTCAGGGACAACCTTGAATATTTCTGTAGGACAGTGCTATACCGCATACGTTATCGATGACAAAAGCATTGCTTCATAGTAGAAGAGTTCAGGTGCTTAACTGACCTGTCTGCAGTCCAGACCTTTTACAAAATTGCAAATATTTGGTGCATCTTGAAATGAAAAATACGACAAGAGACGCTGCAGAACTGTTGAGCAGTTAAAATCCTATATCAGGCAAGAATGGGACAACATTCTTTGTGAATTAAAGCAAGCAACCTTGAGGAAGACCGCAACTTCTGAGCTCTCTCAGCTGCTTGGTTATCGTGGTAATGCTTTGGCTTCAATGCTTACCAAGTCACTGGACTAGAGAGACAAGGAATTCCATCTGAGCTTTGAAAGACGTGCGGAATTACAAAATAACTAACAAACATACTTGCCTATGTAGATGCAGCATCAGTCTGTCCCCCATTGGCACAAAAATCCACAACTGAACAATCACATGACCACTGATCACTCAGTTCTTTGTGTTCAGAGAGCGGCGACTGTCAGTCTCTGCACCTTACATCGGGCTGTGAAAGAGGCGAGAGCGACTGGTTCAGGCTCTCAGTGGCACACAGAGGCTAAACCAGCTGTCAATCAGGCATCTGGGTGGATCCCGACATTGTCGGGATCACTACAGAACCTGGACCGGCTCTGACTTCAGCGAACAGAAGACTTTAGCCCACTGTCAGCTGAATCAGCGTCACAGACGTGCACTCATGTGACTCAAAGGAGAAGGAAAGCCAAACAAGTTTGGACATACAGCGGGTAAAATAAGTATTGAACACGTCACCATTTATCTAGGTAAATATATTTACGCGACGTGTTCGATACTTATTTTACCCGCTACATATCTCCTTAAACTTTTCCGCAGCATAGCCAGGTAGGCAAGTGGCATTCTTAGAGATCGGGCCGCATATTTTTTTATTAAGATGTACTTTAACCCTTTATGACCAGAGTTCACCAATGCATACATGCACATGCCAACAATTTAGCAGCTTCAGCAAGGGTCAATTCATACTACATGCGGTGACAGGCATTTAAAAAAAAAAAATGTCCCATGCACGCTGCACCCTAGTAGGCTGCGATAAAAAATAAATACTGTAACCAATTTTTTGTAAAGCAGTCACTAGACATGGAAGCTTCCCTCTGCATATTCCAATATTTAAGCTGTCCCTGAATACATTTTTTGGATAACCCAAATATGCAATTTGTGATGTTCAAGCAAAGCCAGAACTTCTGATCTACACACTTATTCTGGGAAAGAGAGACTTTGAAACCAATGAAGCCGTATGACAGCCTGACAACTAGTATTTTCAGACAATTAGCATTAGCAGTTCCCATATACCTCTATCACACAAGCTCTTTCAAATTTATAATAATGCACAATTTATATAGCGTCAACAGTTTACACAGCACTTCACAAAGAGGAGGGACAGCACAATTACAGTACAATACAGAAGGTACAGGAGGGCCCTGCTCGTAGAGCTTACATTCTAAAGAAAAAAAAAAGGGGGGGGGGGTGGTACAAAAAGGTAATGGCTGCAGAGAATGGATTTGATGAGGGTGGCTCATGGGACAGTTGTTAGGTGGGTGTGGAATAGGCTTCCCTGGATGAGTTTTTAGGGATCTCCTAAAGGTGGAGAGGTTAGGGGCTGATCGGAACATGCTGGGGGGGAAGGGAGTTCCAGAGGATAGGAGAGGCTCTAGAGAAGTCCTGAAGACGAGCATGGGAGGAGGTAACAAAGGAGCTGGAGATCAGGAGGTCCTGGGAGGAGCGGAGGGGGTGATTTGCGCAATATTTGCAGATGAGGTTGGTAATGTAGCCGGGGTTGTGAATGGCCTTTTATGTTGTGGTTAGCATTTTCAATTTTATATGGTGGGGTAGGGGAAGCCAGTGAAGGGATTGGCAGAGAGGAGCAGCAGTCACGGATAGGTTAGTGGGGTGCATTAGTCTAGCAGCAGAATTTATTATAAACTAAAGGGGGGGGGGTAGCCTGAGTAAGGGTAGGCAATTATAATAATTATAAGACAAGTCCGCAATGAAAATTGTGCAGTGTGAAATTTTCAATTTGCCTGTTAAATTATTTATGCCCACAGAGGTACCCGATCTGCTAAAGTATAATAAGATCCTGGTTACCTTCACCACTGCTGAAACCTTAATCCTTTCATTGTTCATTTCATGAAAAATATACCTCATCTTCCCAGCCATGTGTCCCAGTTAAAAGTAAAACAGAAAACCTAATGCATCTTTGAGCACATGGTTCTAAGAATGAATTCAGGACAAAAAAGGTAAATTATAACCTGCAGAGGGTTATTTATAGAACAAGGAAATGAAGCAAGATCTTAAAGCGGATCTCCACCCTAAAGTGAAGATCCGCTGATCGGAACCCTCCCCCCCTCCGGTGTCACAATTGACACCTTTCAGGGGGGAGGGGGGTGCAGATACCTGTATAAAGACAGGTATCTGCAACCACTTCCGGCCCGCAGTCTCGGGCAAAAGACGGGTTTTTTGGCGACATCCCGTCGCCCCCCCGTTGTGTGCTGGGAACTCTCAGCTCCCAGCACACAGCGGGAGCCAATCGCCGGGCGCAGCGCGACTCGCGCATGCGCCGTAGGGAACCGGGCAGTGAAGCCGCAGCGCTTCACTTCCTGGTTCCCTCAACGTGGATGGAGGGGGGAGCAGCAGGGTGACGAGCGATCGCTCGTCCTCTGCTGCGGACGCCGCTGGACTCCAGGACAGGTAAGTGTCTTAATATTAAAAGTCAGCAGCTGCAGTATTTGTTGCTGCTGGCTTTTAATATTGTTTTTTTGCTGAACCATCCGCTTTAAAGCCCGATACACACAGGAAGTTTAGGTTCATTTAACAGAAAGGGCAAAACGAAGGGAAGAAAAAAAAAAAACACGCACACTGTGCCATTGTGGTCTGGAAAAAGCCCAACAGTTTGTTCCTGTGACCCCATTTTCAGCTGAAGCCCGCTGATGACCAGCACCTGGTTCAGACTCTCAGCAAGTCGCCTCCTCTACTGCCCGGTGCTCCAGTGAGCATGGGGGGGGTCAGAGCAGAGAACTGCTGACAGAGCCGTGTTCAATTTTAGATGCACCATAATTCTCTTTTAAAGCCAAACTCAGGCAGATAAAGACATACGAGTAAAATAAAAATTTGCAAGTACTTGAATTTGACTTGGTATCAAGCCTTGTAGCCATTTTTAGAGAATAGCTTAGAAGGGGAGATGGGAAGCATCAAGAAGCCATTTAGATGTTTTGTAGTACTCATGTGCCAACATAGAACATTCTGATAGGAGGAGGAGTAAAGAGACAGGGCAGTTCATCAGTCCGCTGCTTTCCCTTTCACTGTCCAGTCACAGACTAGGGGAGGAACAAGACCTGTCTAGATAGGGCAGCCTATTTATCAGAATGAGCTCCCTGGTACATGAAAATACACCAAAATGAAAGGCATTCCCCCATAACACATGGTAGTACATTGTGGTTCCCTACAATGCACATGTGTTGGAAAATGGTGTTTATGTACCTTTAAGAATTAATGGCACTGCAGCACTATAATACATACATTTTCATACAGTCTCATAACACAAAGGTGTAAACCGGGAGAAGACTTCATCAGCACAGTGGTCTAGTGGTTATCACTTTGGCCCAGCAGCAAAAGGGTCGCTGGTTCGAATTCCGACCACGACACCATCTGCTCGGAGTTTGCATGTTCTCCCTGTGTCTGCGTGGGTTTCCTCCAGGTACTCCGGTTTCCTCCCACACTCCAAAGACATGCTGGTAGGTTAATTGGATCCTGGCTAAATTGGCCCTAGTATAATTATATGTATATATGAGTGTATGACTGTGTCCCAAGCGCGTCATGACCCTATGGGGTAAAAATGACCGCACCAGAAAAAAAACTGGCTGCAAAGAGTGCCTAGAGGCGATTCAGTTGGCATGTGTAGCGCTATACAAGTCATTAATTCATCCTCTTTGGTACAGGCAGAACAGATCAGAAATAGCTGGGTGTAAATGGTCACCTAAAGAGCAGAATGTCTGTGTCCACTCTACAGATACTGAGCATACACTGATGTGTCACCCCCCCCCCCCCCCACTCTGATCAGCAGGGGATAAGCTCCCAGATCGCCAGCTGATCGCACCGGGGTACACCGCCGTGTGAAAGGAGCCTTAGGACTTCATGCACACTGGTTTCTTGTAAACGCCGTTTCTCCTGACAGGACCTTGCCTAAGATGCATTATTTTTGTAAACAAGGTTTGGCGAGTTTAGAATTATTTGGCGTTTGGGCATGCATTTCATTGGCCAGAATTATTTACTCAGGACACTGAAATACTGCAGTGCTAAAAACGCGTAGCGTTTAAATGCGGTCAAAATTCTCCATCCTGAACGTGACTGGGCATTTAGAAAATCTCCTTTTAAACTCCCCTGCTACTAAACTGCGCATGGACACATAGGATTAGGGGAGTTCAAGGGCAGAAGGAAGAAAATAAGCTGATGTTTTTATGCGTTTGGTGTAACAGCTGTGTGTGTGTGTGTGTGTGTGTGTGTGTGTGTGTGTGTGTGTGTGTGTGTGTGTGTGTGTGTGTGCGCGTGTGTAGCTGCTTGTCTGCAGTCCTACAGAGATACAAATTTAGATTGTGTTGACAATCAGCCAGATATCGGCACAGACAAAATATTCAATATATCCATCCAGTGTTTGCATGACACTGGACACCAAATACTTAAAGCCAGTATCAGCATAACAAACGATTACAGATTCTGTTTAGATTTCATATCCCATTGACCAGGCAGACATGAAACATGGTGGAAAAGTGAAGCAAGTGTTATGATGCATCTAGACACATTATGCACAAACACTGGAAACATCTACTGTGCATACATACTTCAGTTATAAGAAAAACCTGTGAATGTATGATCCTTTGGGATAAATTGGGTGGCAATACCCAATCAGCTTTGCTGACGCTTTGTCACACCTTGATTGTATAAGTGTCAGAAGCTGTTAGTTGCTAAATCGGCAACAAAATCTTTTACACACCGCCTTAAAAAAGGGGGTTGTAAACCCTCGTGTTTTTTCACCTTAATGTAGCCTATGCATTAAGGGGGGGGGGGGGAATTGACGCCCCCCCCCCGTTTTACTCACCTAAGCCCTTCATTCCCTTTGGTGGAAGTGCGCCCTCTCTGTTCGGGGTTTGCTGCTCGATTAATGCAGCGCAGCCAATTGGCTCCCACTGCCGTCCATCAAATCCAATGATGCAAGTGCCAGGTACGGCATTTTGTGTCTATGGACGCAAATGCTGGACTCCGGAGCACGACTGCACAGTAACCTCCAGGGAAAGCGCTTCTCTCAGGGGGTTTACCAATGTGAGGAAGAGCCGCAAGAGGACCCCCAGAAGACTGATCGGGGCCACACTGTGCAAAACTAACTGCACAGTGGAGCCAAGTATGATATCTGTTATTTAACCATCAATACTGGGTCTATTCTGGCACTTTTCTCCTACATGTAAAAAAATAAAAATACATTTTTTTGCTAGAAAATTACTCGAAATCCCCAAACATTATATATTTTTTTATCTTTTTATCTTGCATTGTGTTTGCGCAATCATTTTTGAAAGCATCAAAACAGTAAAGCTAGCCGAATTTTTTTGTATAATGTAAAATGTTATGCCGAGTAAATAGACACCCAATGTGTCACGCTTTAAAACTCCGTACACTCGTAGAATCTTTGGTATTTAAAAATATTCATAGGCGACGCTTTCATTTTTTTTTTTTTTTTTTTACAGGTTACCAGTTTAGAGTCACAGAGGAGGTCTAGTGCTAGAATTGTTGCTTGCGCTCTAAAGCACGCGGCAACAACTCACATGGGCAGGACTTGCGTGTGCGTTCCTTTCTGACAGCTGCGATCGCGGCTTTGTTTACATCCATCATAACGTTGTGCCCAGGCCTCCGACTGTCAGATGACTTGTGACCATCTGGTCATTGGAAATCTCTATGGTCGTCATCTGGTGGCCGATACTTTCTCTGGGTCCCAGGCGGCACAGGAGAGTCTGGAGAAGCACCGGATGTCGGCGGGAGGCACATCCCTCCCCTGTTGCCTGTAAGAACGATCAAGCTGCGGAACTGCCGCTATAATTGTTCTTATGGTGCAGAGAATCGGCGCCTGAAAATGATATCTGAATGATGCCTGCAGCTGCAGGCATCATTCAGATATCCCCGCACAAAGTCAAGGACGTCATGACGGCGTGCGGTATTGAAGTGGTAGCATTAGCTCCTGTTGCTGTCAACTATGAGGAGGGTGCGGGCTTGAACCATGGACACACACAGCCTGGTAATACCATTGAATAGAGCATGCAAGTATATCATGATTTTTTTTTATATATCTATATCATCACTTTAATGTTTGCATTGGGAACTAAATCTTTAGATGGCCCATTTCCTAAAATTCCACCACTTTCAAATGCATATTTTTCCTGCATTCAATTTTAACAAAAAAAATGTATTTATCCTTTAAAAAGAGAATACAAAAATAATTTAGTATTAAATAAAGCAGAAAGCAGATCCAAGGTATAACGCAGGCTATAGCCATATGCACTGTACTCCAAATTTCACACTATTTTAGGAGGATCTCGTTCCTGCCAGCTACAAAGCAGTGTCAGTATGAGCCTGTGGGGGGTGCTCTACCAGAAGCAGGTGGTTATAGATGTATATCCTGCTTTTATACATAATTTAATATTGTACAATTATACATAATTAATAACTGATCTACATTGCCTATTCAGATATCCACTAAAGCCAAATGAAACAAAAGGTTGCTGCAACTGTAAAACGTCAGTTCTAGGGGGATGTCAGCAGGTTAAAAACAGACACTGGCTTGTGATCTCTGGAAGCCTCCAGTGCACACCGAGACACATGACTGCACACAGTTCTGCCCATCTGCTGCCTAACCTAAGGGTGTCACTATAGCCTATGTACAGATCATTGTGGCCAGTTTTATTGAACATCTTGTCCTTTTAACCTGACATTTCCAACATGTTGCACTCTTTCTATTCCAGGGGTTTTTAACTGCAAGGTAAATCGCAGTACTAGAGTACCTAAACTGAATAGGACAGACTACAAAACATGGTATACATAAGACAGCGGTGCCCGTTTTTGTGAAAATATCTCCTTATAAGTAACCATATAAGTTAAGGAGATATTTTGTGCAAGTTGTAACAGTGGGTTTACAACTACTTTAAATAACCAGAAAGAAACATTGCAGTTGTAGCCAACATTACATGATATGGCTCCGTTTTATAATTCAGAGATAAAAAAAAAAAAAAAAAAAAAAAATCAATATAGGAGGATACATTCAATCATAAGACAGACAGTGCAAAAGAATTCCACTGAATTTCAATATAATTAGAGGAAATAAATGATGTACTTACTGCAAACCTAAGCAAAAGGCAAGATTTCCCCACACCGGAGTCTCCAATCAGAAGCAACTTGAATAAATAGTCACTGTAAAGAGAAGGGAGGAGAGAGTTTACACATAGGAAAGGCTTAACAAGTCAGTCAGTCATCTTCCCCGTGTCACCATCACATGACAGAATTTCCACAGCTCCATCCAGAAGACACCTCCCCCTTCTCTCCCAGCCAAGCCTGCAAAAACCTGGCAGCTTCTACACAGACACGTTAGGCCAAAAGAGAGAGAAGACCATCATGCAATGGTTATACTCCATTCTATACAGCAAAATAACCAAATTCTACTTAAAACAAAAACCCTAAAGGGTGGTTTACTTGTATTTTCTGCTACATTACACTTTTTTTCCTGTTAAAGGTTTGGACAGGAGGAAGGTTTAATCGCATGGAACTGCTGAAATGACAGCATGTGCCCTTTATTATTGGATTTGGTAAAATAAAATTGAATGCATGAGTTTGTTTTTATGGTTCTTTTTGGCATTAAAGTATAATATAGCCTCTATAGTGTAGTGATCAACAGACCAAGAATAGAGGGGAAACCTTCCAATAGGGGACACCAGGAATTCACTTCTCAATGAGACAAATTGCAAAAACACACACACACACACACACACACACACACACACACACACACACACGTTTTCATTGAGTAAAGGCCCCCCTGTCAAACACATGACCTGCAGGCCCACTGTGGGTAGCCTGCCAGCTATTGTGTATCATACAGGAAGCTGCAGCAGAATGCCAGGCACTAAAACGACCCCTGTAATCCAATGCTGACCCTGTGGGGAGTGAGAGTGGCTCGGGTGATCCCAGGAGTCTTCGGGCATCTTTATGACAACAAAGCACGCTTCAGAGGTGCATACTGGGTAGCCAGCATCACGAAATAAAGGAAATTAAGCCAGGCTGCCCACATCCTGCATGGCCACAGTCGGAATTGAGGTGGACAAAAGAACTTAGTTTGTAAGTAGCTTCAATGTGTAAATGGGCAGCAATATCAATTATGCTTATGAATTTAAAAATCTCTGCCATGTTATTAGTAGAGGTCGACCGATATGGGTTTTTTTCTGGCCGATGCCGATATTCAGAAATCGTGGCGGGCGATAGCCGATTTATGATGCAGATTTTTTTTTGGGACGATATGTTAGGCCGATTCGGAAAAGCGGAAGTTCCATTATTGCCCTGCTAAGTAATACAGAAAATGTCTTACATTTAAACACAACAAGCCTCCAATCAGTGCACTTGTATGTGTAATTTAGAGAATATATATATATATATATAAAATACACAAACAGGTAATGAAAACTTTTGGACGAAAAAAAATAAGCTAACTTTCCAAAAAAAAAAAAAAAGCGTTTGAAAGACCGCTGCGCAAATACTGTGCAACATTAAATATTGCAGCAATCGCTATTTTATTTCCTAGGGTCTCTGCTAAAAAATATATATATATATATATATATATATATATATATATATATATATATATATATATATATATATATATATATATATATATATATAATGTTTGGGGGTTCCAAGTGATTTTCTAGCAGAAAATACAGGATTTTTACTTGTAAGCACCAAGTGTCAAAAAAGATTTAGCCTTTAAATGGTTAAACTGAGAACTCTCCTACATGGAGTTCAGTTAATTGATAAGTAGCAACATTGTATGTCTTTTCTCAAAACTTGGCAGGCTGCCCAGAGTATCCTCCACGGGAAACTTCAGGGTCTCCAAACTGCGAGCCGAGGGCCGGATGCGGCCCTTTGATTTCCTTTAGCCGGCCCTTGGGACAGTATCCCTCCCACTGATATGAGACACTATTCGGACATCTGAAACCGACAGTGGAGCACCATTTCTCCCACTGACACCACTAATGGGGCACTATTCCTCCCTATGATACCAACGATGGGGCACTATTTCTCCCCCTAATACCAGATGTTTAGTTCCACTGATGCCAGGAAAAATGTCAACCCCCCGCTGGCCAAAGTCCGGCCCTCCTAGAGTCTGAAGGACAATAAACCGGCCCTTTAGAATGTTTGGAGACCCCTGGCCAAGAGAGTAGAACTCTGCTTTAAGTGCAGATTTCAAGTAGAAATTACATGTTTAAATGTCATTAATATTTTTGTGATCAATTTGATGCAAAAACTATCATGACCTTACATTGACATCTGAGACACTCCTCTGAAAAGCTATCTGCAGTAGATCACTTTCAGAGATGTTTGATAGATGGTGAGGGAGAGATGTGTTGCCTCCTCACTGCCTACTTTGGCCCTTAAAATGATGACAGCACCAGAACTGTGTACTTTGCCTATGCTAGAGTCCCAGCCCTTTTCCCTAGAATGGGCTGCGTTCTATAGCAATAACACATGATGAATGCAAGGAGTCATGGAAATTCTCCCCTCCAGCGTATCGAGCTTTGGGCTTTTTTTTCCGCCAAGGTGTGAATGGGCTGTTAAAGTTTGCCGAGGCATTGGCACAGCCCTGTGCGACTGCACTGCTGTGCTTAGGTGGGCCACAAAAACATGGCTCAACCACCTGTTTCTACCATCCCCTGGCTGCCCTTGTAAATGAGTCCCAAGGGTCACACGTCTTACAGCAACGCTTACATTATCGCACTACAGAGATGCACTATACATAATCAGTGGGTTCTTTTTCAATAGTGCCCCACACTGGCACAGATCCAAAAACACTCAATAGACTGCTTTAAAGCACCGCACATTAACACGTGTTACCGGCATCACATTGATCTCCTAGGCCAGGGATTCTCAAACTACAGCCCTCCAGCTGTTGCGGAACTACCACATCCAATGAGGCATTGCAAAACTGACATTCAGACATGACTAGGCATGATGGGAAATGTAGTTCCTGAACAACTGGAGGGGCACAGCTTGAAGACCCCTGCCATAAGTACTTTTAGTAAATTAAGATGTGGCTGAATACTTCAATATATTCACAAAATGTAAATCAGATGGAAAGACTAGCAGTGAGATCTAGGTTTATTGTGGAGAATGCAGTGAAAGGTAGGATATGTCTCCTAAAGCAGAAAAGCAAAATAAAAGCTGGGAAAGTCTTCAGGAAGATGGTGCTGCCATATAAAAAAGACACTGGTAGCAAATCATACCGTCGCCTACCTAAAGTGGAAATATAAGCAGTATATAGGCGGAGCATTTACATTTCTTTATACCTGAAGAACTATCAATGCAAATATGAGAGATAACTACCCCATATGTAGAAGACTGCAGTAAAGTGCCAGGCTTATCAAAGTGCAAAAACAAAAACACTCCTGGTTACTATGGCAATGAGTGCCAAGCACCCTCCCCCTCCACTAATCTTTATTAATCAAAACAGAATAGGCCAAATCCTAAAGCAATAGCAGCATAAAAATACAAGGTTTCCAAATTTTACCAATTGTCCCCAAAAAACACAGGAGGGAGGCCCTGAAATACAATGTTGTTTAGAAAACAAACTCCCTTCATGGGAATAAAGGATCAAATACCAAAATCTGAGTGTGTAAAAAAGTATAATATTATGCAATGCACGTTTGTCTGGGCTTCTGTAAAAAGTAAACATGCCATGCACTGCTGAGCTGTGGGTGTCCATAGACGCACACAGCATGGCTGGGCCCGCCCCCCCAGCTCCCTCAAAAGATGGCTCCTGCTGATCCAAGTCAAGCTTGAGAGTGAGGGGAGTGAAGAACTGCAGATAGGCACAGTGCTGGATCCATGTAGCACCCCCTCCACACACTGAGTGCTGGGCGCAGCTGGCTCAGGCTCTCAGCGGCTCGCTGACAGCTGAGCTTTGTGACATCAGCTGTGTGAAGAAAACGGGGGTCACAGAACTTAGGCTGTACGTCTCCTTTAGGCTGGGTTCACACTTGTGGGATGCGGGAACCAGCTTAATTCCAGTGCAGGTTCCAGCATCACACCTGATTCGTCTGCTGTTCACAGTGCCCTCCGAATCGCTGTGGGTGTCAATACATAGTTAATGACACTAACGGATCGGTTATCAGAGTGCCGCACAAACTAAAATGGTGGAGGAATCGCATAGGTATGAACAACCATGCGATCAGATTTCAGTGCAAACCAAAAAAAAGGTCCTGCACAATTTTGGTGTGAAAGCGATGCAAATTCAGCCATACAAACTGTAAAGCTAAATTTGCATCGCACAGACATCGCATGTGATCAGCACAGCAATACCTTGCGAATCACACGCAATGTCTGGCATCACACAAGTGTGAACAGAACCTTAAAAGGGGTTGTAAACACTCATGTTTTTTCACCTCAGCACATCCTATGCATTAAAGGGGTAGTTCCCCCAAAAACCTTTTTTTTAACATTGATTGAGGCTCGTTTTGTCAAGGGGAATCGGGTGTTTTTTTTTTAGAAATGAAGCCGTACTTACAGTTTTAGAGATGCATCGTCTCCCACGCTTCCGGGTATGGTCTCCGGGTCTAGGCGTTCCTATTTGATTGACAGGCTTCCGAGGTCGGATACATCGCGTCACGATTTTCCGAAAGTAGCCGAACGACGGTGCGCAGGCGCAGTATAGAGCCGCACCGTCGCTCGGCTTCTTTCGGCTACTCGTGACGCGATGTATGCGACCGTCGGAAGCCTGTCAATCAAATAGGTACGCCCAGACCAGACGATCATACCTGGAAGCGACGGAGACGATGCATCTGTAAAACGGTAAGTACTGCTTCGTTTCTAATAAAAAAACACCCGATACCCCTTGACATAACGAGCCTCAATCAATGTTAAAAAAAGGTTTTTGGGGGAATTAACCCTTTAAGGTTAAAAAAAAAAAAAAAAAAAAAAACTGACGGTGACCGGCCCTTCAGCCCCCCTGTTTTACTCACCTGACCCCTTCAATACCTCAGCAGAGATGAGCTCTAGCTATCTGCCCAGGTTTTTCAGGAAGTTAGGATAGATAGCGCAGCTATTGGCTCCTGCTGCTGTCAATCAAATCCAATGAAGTGGGCAACTGGGCCAGAATTCTGTGTCTATAGGATGCAAATGCTGGACTCAAGAGCACGCCCGCAAGGTAACCCCCTGGGAGAGCGATGCAGACCCCAGGGACCCCAGAAGACGATGATCGGGGCCACACTAAAAAAACAAACTGCACAGTGGAGGCCAGTATAATGTTTTTACACACACACACACACTTTAACCACTTGCTTACTGGGCACATATACCCCCCTTCCTGCCCAGGCCAAATTCCAGCTTTCAGCACTGCGTCGCTTTAAATTAACATTGCGTGGTCGTGCGACGTGCCTCACAAACAAAATTGACGTCCCTTTTTCCCCACAAATAGAGCTTTCTTTTGGTGGTATTTGATCACCTCTGCGGGTTTTAAAAAAAAAAAAAAAAAAAACACAATATTTTTTACTTTTTGCTATAATAAAAATCCATTTTTTTTTTTTTTTAAATATATTTTTTTCTCAGTTTAGGCAGATATGTATTTTACATATTTTTGGTAAAAAAAAAAAAACAATCACAAGAAGCGTATAGTAATTGATTTGCGCAAAAGTTATAGTGGCTAGGAAATAACGGATAGAATTCTTAATTTTTTTTTTTCTGTACTAGCAATACGGCGATCTGCGAATTTTGTCAGGACTGCGATATTGCGACGGACACATCCGACACATTTTTGGGACCATTCACATTTATACAGCGATCAGTGCTATAAAAACGCATTAATTACTGTATAAATGTGACTGGCAGGGAAGGGGGTTAACACTAGGGGGTGAGGAAGGGGTTAAATGTGTATCCTGGGTGTGTTTTAACTGTGTGGGGTGAGGGGACTGACTGGGGGAGGTGACCAATGCTGTGTCCCTATGTACAAAGGACACAGCATCATTCTCCTCTCCCTGACAGGACGTGGAGCTCTGTGTTTACACACAGAGCTCCACGTCCCTGCTCTAAAACTGCCGAACAGCGGGTACCTGGCGGACATCGCGACCGCCAGGCACGCGCATCGACATCTCGGGGACGCACGCCGCCATCGGCAAGCGCGCCCCCCAGTGGCCGGAGAACACGATGCCGTCAATTGGCGGCGGCTTGGATATTCAGATCCACAATGCCGCCAACATTTGACGATATGCGGGGCCTCAAGTGGTTAATGAAAATAAAATGCATCCCTAAAATCAAGGAAACATACATTTGAAAGTTTTTTTGTTTTAATCACTCAATATATGTACACTAAAGAAAACAAATACATTGATGTTAAAAAATAAAAAGCAGCTGAAATGCAGGACCAATCACATACGTGAAGTACATGCTGAAAATCCTGATGCCATTATAGTCTTTGCTAGATCACAAATAACTAGCCATGTTAAAGTACATGAAGCATCCTGAGTGTGACCTGCCCACAGCACTGTGCTGGAATAATGAGGTAGGACAGTTACCATGGCCACAAAAAGGCGCCGTCACCTGTAATGTACACAGTATGGAGCAGGCAACAACCAGGACATTTCAAAATGGGCTCTTCAATGTGGA
Source organism: Rana kukunoris (assembly GCA_029574335.1). Lineage (NCBI taxonomy): Eukaryota > Metazoa > Chordata > Amphibia > Anura > Ranidae > Rana > Rana kukunoris. Next base: position 478,699,806 of record CM056052.1, read on the forward strand.
AGTGCTCCTGTGTACGAGTGTACGTCTCCTACAGCTGTCCTTTATTCGAGAAACGGAGAGGAAAGTACACTCTGTTTTTTCTGCATTCATCAACACTAAAAGTGAAATCTAGTAGGTCAATTTAAAAAAAAAAAAAAAAAATAGGGGGGGGCTTCAGATTATGCAACGAAAACCAGTTTTTCTCCCACGAACCACAGAAACTCCACTTGTTTGACAACAGCAGCCGAGTTGGACCACATGTCTTACCAGCTATTACTATAGAGATCTTATTGGTTTCAGTTAGTAGTGAACAAAGGATGAAAGGCATACCTTATACAGAGAATTACAACCTACAGACAAAAACAATGATTTAACCTAATAAATTCACTGATAAGATTTGTTACACTGATGTCTTTTGCATACAAAGCGAGACATTATAAAGTCTTTAGTTGCCTTTAAACAGAGGTGTGGCAGTCCATATAAACGCTGCCCTGATGTACATCTGTGACTCTCACAAAGACTAGAAAAGCTGGATGTTCCAGTCCTCACAGCCCTCCCTTCATGCAGATAACATAAGCCTTTCCATCCACATTTGAATGTTAGGAATAGCACATTTCACCATATTTTTCAGCTTCGTGTTCCTTCAAGTCAGACTACATAGGGATGCAGATTTGACAAGAATTTGACAGAGCCACTGTCAGCTTTATTGCCAAGTCCTTTTTTCTGCATCACCATTGGAGAAATGTCCCCTCATTTACTGCAATCTTACATTTTATTTCAATATGATGTCATGAATATTATGTGTAGGTATTTATGAGCCTTATCTTAAGCAATGGGCAACTGTTCATAAATCTAGTTTCTGTGGCAAGTTGGCGCCTCTAATACAGGATTTGAGGGTATATAGGACAGTGTCAATCACAGCCAGTGAGCCAATAAGAGGAGAGAGGGGGTGAGGCTGAGCTACCGCTGTGTGTAAATGGACACAGACCCGTGGCTTGGGAGTGAGCGTGCTTTGGTGCCCCCAGAGCAAACTGCTTGCTCAGGGGGCACTTGACAGGAGGGAGGGACAGCCTCCAGCTCACTCAGTACCCAAACTACCTTAAAGAGAAGAGGGGGCTCCCCGGTGGGTGGAACGTCTGGCATCTGGAAACCTAGTAAAACAACCACTAAGTTGTTGGAAGAAAATACATCATGCCTTCGGAAGTGGAATTGGCACCGTTACAAGGAAGGGCAATACAGGGAGCAGACACCTGTCTGGAACTGGAGCACCAGACAATGAACATTGAAAAAACAGAGAACTTTGTGCTATGGTAATATATTAAAGAAGCTGCTCCCCTAAAGTAGTGTGAAAACAACTTTAGCCATGTGGAGGGTGTATAATAGTAGGTGATAGATAAGATATTGTTTTAAGCTAAAATTTGGAATTTAACTATAAGGTCAACAATGCAATAGTGATTTAAAGTGCTTATACATTTAATAACACCACCATCAAAAAAATGGGTGCAAACAGGTCAAAAAAATGCAGCAATGGTCACTAAATAAGCATTGGTAAGTCCATGCATCAAATGGTTGACTTGAGAGTAGACACCATCACCACGGAACAGATATCAAACGGACGACACCCGGTGAGAGGTAGAGGTAAGTGCCTACTTACCAAACCACCATGACCATTCGTTTAAAAAAAAAAAAAAAGAAGATCAGGTGGGGCTTTAGTACAGTTGGTGGTTTAAGGTCTGTACTGGTACCTGGATGAGACTGGCCAAGAATGGACGCCAACAAAAGAAATTACCATGAATAAAAAGAAAAAAAAAACGGGCCATAGTGAAGTTCTGCAATTTATTGTAAAACAGATTAACAAAAGCCAAATGGCCGTTTACTTGTGAAAGTGCCGAGACCTTGGCACTAAGGAATCAAGCGTGTTACAGTGATGTGGCTAGATGCCACGTGGTCCCATCCAGGTACCAGTACAGACCTTAGGCCACCAACTGTACTAAAGCTCCACCTGATCCTTTTTTTGTTTGTTTTTTAAATGAAGGGTCATGGTGGTCTGGTAAGTAGGCACTTACCTCTACCTCTCACCAGGTCTGGTCAGTTTGATATCTGTACTGTGGTGATTGTGTCTACTCTCAAGTCAACCATTTGATGCATGGACTTGCCAATGCATAATTAGCGACCATTGCTGCATTTTTTGGACCCGTTTGCACCTATTTTTTGATGTTGTGATTATATAAGCACTTGCACTTTAAATCACTATTGTATTGTTGACCTTATAGTTTATATTGTTCACCTATTAGGGCCCACTTATTATACACCCCCACAGACAATGAACATTTGTTCAGGCTTGATCGCTACCCAAGCAGTCCTCCAAGACTTAACAACCTGCCTGTTCACCAAGGCACTCCCTGCTATGCAAGATTTACCTCTGGCTAGTGAGTCTTCCACCTGAAGAGGCTGGATCAGGCAGGGAGGAAAGTAATTCAATCTTCAACTCAGAAGAGAGGAGCTGACCCATGATAAAGCCCAACACGATTAGCCCTAGGAAAAATATATTTAAAGGAAGAGCACTATATGCTACTACTTTACTAATTGGGGAAGAAATAGAATCTCTAGGGTTTCCATTTCGATTAATTTTCCCAATGGTGACAGAAATTTAGGGAAATCTCTACATGGATATAGTGAAAAAGAGTTTAACCGCTCCAAAGTCCCAGAGAACTAGATGACTGAATCCAAACACTTGGGTGCCGGCACTGCAATGATATGCAAGATTTGTAGAAAAAAAAACTAGGATGGCCGCACTGCAAAAACAATGTTGTTCCTTTTTAATAAAACTGGTCACAAAACAAACATGTCACAGCAAAAATCAGATGAAAAACTGACGCGTTTCACACTATCATACAGTGCTTATTCACAGCTTGAATAAGCACTGTATGATAGTGTGAAACACGTCAGCTTTTTCATCTGATTTTTTTGCTGTGACATGTTTGTTTTGTGACCAGTTTTATTAAAAAGGAACAACATTGTTTTTGGAGTGCGGCCATCCTAGTTTTTTTCTACAAATCTACATGGATATAGGTGAAAGAAATAGTACTAGGAGAGTGACAGGAAAGTGAAGTAAAATCTCCATGACTGGACAAAGACCAATGATCTGTCTGGAATTCCACTTTGAAAAGGCCGTTTACATTAAGGCTTGGTTCACACTTCTGCCATGGCAAAGTTGTACAACTTGTGTAGAATCATTTAAAGTGATACTAAAGTCTTTTCTTTGCCCAAAAACGCACAAATTCATCCATGTTTCTTCGGCTCTCCTGGCCCCTTCCCTCTTGAGAGTACCCGACCCGCAGCTCCATGTGTCCATTGAGACAGAGCCCCAGCTAGGTCCCGCCCCCTCGCTCTCCTCATTAGCTCACCGACTGATTGAGCCAATGGTGCTCCCCTTGCAATGAGGAGGAGAGTCCTGAGGAGCAGAGTCTCTCCTGCAACATTGCTGGATAGAGATGGGCTCAGTAAAGTATTAGGGGGCTTCAACACAGGTTTTTTTATCTTAACCACTTAAGGACCGCCGCATGTACATTTACGTCGGCAGAATGGCACCGACAGGCACATCAACGTGTATATATACGTTGGTGCCTTGGGGGGGGATCGGGGGTCCGATCGGACCCCCCCCCCCCCCCGTACATGCGGCGGTCCGCGCGGCTGCAGGAGCGATCCGACAAGTGGGGGCGGCTATCCGTTTTCATCCGCCCCCTCCGGATCGCTCCCAGCCAATGCGCGCGCCCGCCCGCCCTGTCACTTCCTCCTCCTGTGTAAACACAGGAAGGAGGAAGCGACGTGATCTCTCCCTCGGCGTTTGTTTCAAGCGCCGCTGAGGAGAGATCACAACACTACAAGTAAGTCCTGCACCAAACAGCACACTTACACACACACAAACACATTTAACCCCCGCGATCGCCCCCCCCTCCCCCCTGTCACAGTGTCACTGAATGCAGTAATCATACATGTATGATTACTGTATTTAGTGTCAGTGTGACAGACAGTGTGACAGTCAGTCAGTGTTAGTGTCAGGGTAGCCCCCCCACCCCCCCAATAAAGTTTTAACCCCTTGATCACTGCCCTAGTTAACCCTTTCACTCCCTATTGCCAGCGTCACTAAGCGATCATTTTTCTGATCGCTGTATTAGTGTCGCTGTTCCCGCTAGGTAGCTAATTTTTTTTTTAATGCGATTTTTTTTTTACTAAAGACATGTGGCTAAATAAATTTTGGCCTAAATGTTTGACTAAAATTTAGTTTATTGGTTTTTTATTATAACAAAAAGTAAAAAAATATTGTTTTTTTTTCAAAAAATGTCGCTCTATTTTTGTATATAGCGCAAAAAATAAAAATCGCAGAGGCGATCAAATACCACCAAAAGAAAGCTATTTGTGGGAAAAAAAGGACGCGAATTTTGTTTGGGAGCCACGTCGCACGACCGCGCAATTGTCTGTTAAAGCGACACAGTGCTGAATCGCAAAAACCCCTTGGGTCATTTGCCAGCGTATTGGTCCGGGTCTTAAGTGGTTAATGCATCAAGATAAAACTTTCTGCCTTTACAATAACTTTAAGACAGCTCCCATAGGGAAACATTGCATTTGACATGTCATGCGACTTTGGGGTAAAAACCATCAATGCTGTGTCTTTACTGCAGGTACAGCAAGCCAAACACGTTTAACAATTTTGGTCAGAGTAGGTCCTTAATGGTTGTTTGAAGCCAAGGACTTTTTGCATTTCTCATGCACAGAAAGAAGGCTAAACACTACATCTCGGTTCCACCACAAAAAGACCCAAAAAGCTCTCCTATATGTTACCATAAAGTTATGTTTGATGTCCAATATTGTCTCTGCACAACCAAGTTTTTGTAGGGAAAAAAAGGGGGGAGGGGTGGCTGTGTCCTATTCAGTACTTTCAGACCCACATGTAGTGGATCAGAGGTAGCCTGATGTAAACAGACAGCAGAGACCGTTTGTGTCCCGTTCGGCTCAGATTCAGCAGAGGATCTGCTGCCAATTGGAGTGAACCCTGCTCCATGCGAAAGAGCCTGAACTGGCAGAATGCTCTATATTCTAAATGAACTTTACCCTGACCATATCACAATTGGAATGTTAAAAGTGGCCTGTTAAAAAAAAAAAAAGCCAATGCAAGAAAAAAGGATAAGTTGCTGTCCGCTTGATTGCACGGTGCTCAGTAATGGCTGTGCACACAGCTGGCACTCCACATAATAACCCTATTCAGTATCGTTATGCAGCTCCAGTCTGCACTGAACAGAGTCATCAATTATGCAGTACAGGTGCACAGACGATCCCTTCCTAGAAGATCCAAGAGAAGGAAAAATTAAAATCAGTAAGTTTGTAAATCAGTGACCCACAACCCGTGTCTTGAGAGGTGCATGTTGATTATTTTGATGCAACTACCAGCCTCTCAGGGTTTAGTACTGGTTTATCACGAACACCTAATCCATTCTATATTCTCACCGAGTAAACAGACAGAAAAGGCATAACCTAATTTTGTTAGAAAAAAACATCAGCATGGGCCGGTTCACACCACATGCAGTCCATAGCATTTTATATTGTTTCCAATAGCATAGATCACACCAGTGCGGTCAGTTCCAGGGAAAAGATGCTTAATTTTTTCTGCAATGAACTGTACTGGAATGTAGTTAAATGCATCCAAAATGCACATCCTCTTAAAGGTGAAGAAAAAAGCATTGAAAGACGGATTAAAAAATAAAAACAAAAAAAATAAAAAACAATGCATGGGGGGGAAAAAAAAGCACACTTAGAAATGCATCTAAACGGTGTTTCTATGGTGTAAACTGGCCCTAACATTTTACACTGCCATTTCTACAATTTTCTTTCATCTGTATTGGCCCCAATATGTTCAGTTGCTGTAGCAGAAAATACACTGGTCTCCATGGCATTTTAAATATTATGGATTCGGTTGAAATTAACCAAGTCCCATCATGAAGGCATTCAGTTCATTTAAAATCAGGTTCAGATGTGTACTGGTCGGAGATACACAATAAGGCCTTTATTTTTTTTTCAAACACCATCTTTTGGAAAGCATCAAAGAATAGGAACTAACAATCACATACACTAAAATACCACAATTCAAGTGTTGAAATGTCCGATACACACCCAAATACATTGCAAAAAATTACCTTACACAAAATGCACAAAGAAAGTAGAAATAATGAGCTAAAAGTGAAAACAAAAACCGATGCCAACACCTTATGAACTGCAACAGATGGACAGCAGCCAAAACCCACTACAGGGTGACAGGATAGTAAATGAAAGGCCAGCCTACAGCAACCAGCGATAAGCATCTGCCTCTTCCTCTCCTCAGTAAATAATTTACGCTGCCTAGGAGGAGCTGAAGGGCTTATATTTTTGCACACATACACATACACGTTAAAAAAAAAAAAAATCTGTAGCTAGTACATTTTTGTACAAAGTTGAAAGATTTTTATTAAAAATCTTACAACATTGACAACAGTCATTGGAAAGCATTTTAAAATACCATGTGCTCTTAATATTTGTTTTTGCCTACAAAAATTTTAATTTTCTTTGAAAGATGGTTTTTTTTCCCCCCATCCTGATCTTTGTTCAAAAAAACAATCCCACTAATAGATTCAAAAATTGAACACACACACACGCTTAAAAACAAATTCAACTAGTACATGGCCAGCTTCACAATCACTAAGATGTGTCCCTTGTGCTGATGGCTGTGGTTTCAGTTGAAATCATCTTCTCTATGATCTGCCACCCTACCCCGCAGCTGTTCTGCTGGCAGTAATAGAGCCAGGATATCTGTCTTATGCATTCATCAGGAGTACCAACTATGCCAGCCCTTACCACCCCCCTCAATTCATAGAAGCTTTTCTATAGCTTCTATGAATGAAAAATGGATCTACAAATATGTAGATGTATAAAATGGCCACATCCTTCATTCGTAGATTGAGTGGTACTCGCATAAAGAGCCATATGCATACAAGAACATACACACCGCATTTGGACCCCCAGCCATCGCATATTGCAGCCTGTCATTGCAAGTTTTATACTACATCTGTGCTTCTCTCTGGACCTAAAAGTGCCCAATTTTTATGCTGTATGAGCCCAATTGCCTGTATGCATGAGGCCTGGTGAAGACACTGCCTAATCTTTGGGGAGATTTCCTGTAGCTTCTCTGGGGCAAAAATATAATTTGACAGGCGTGTTAACGTTTCTGCTCACCATCCTAAAAAAAAAAAAAAAAATTTATTTTGCTATATAGACATGGCAAACAGTTAAGATCCAGAGTTGCCCCCATACCAATAGCCATTCTGGGAAGAAAATTAGGGAGCAGATATTTTTACTAATAAAATAAAAGCATGTTCTTCCACTTAACATTGGGTTCCGGCTACCCCCCTCAAGTCGCACGACATGTGATATCCTATTTTAGTCAATGGAAGCTGTCTTAATTAGCAAGGTTTCTGTACTACTTCAATGCAACTTCTATTCAACTTGTGTCCATAGACTTTAATGGAAGTCGCCTCCAAGTCGGATCCTTATCTTAATTGTTGCGATTTGGATTCAACATTACAGGAATATTACCCAGGCATTCCCTGAAGTTGATTTAAGTCATTTCAAAGTCGCAATCAAGTCACCTGGCCAATTTTGCACAACTTTTAGGTCACAACTGTGTGAACTGAGCCTTAGACCAAATCTTAAAATTCTATTTTATCTTTTTATGCATACAAAAAAAAAATCAGAAGACAGATGTAGTTACTGTGGGGTATGAGAGTTACCTTGGGGCAGATAAACAATGTCCAGCGGCCCCTAAGCAAGCTATCCAAGGCCCCTTTCACACAAGAGGTCCATTATCCTCTATGGAGTAGAGGATGTAAACACTTATCTATTTACACCTGTCTATCCCCAATCCAGGAAACCCAAACGGAAGGGGATCTGTTCCCCTCTGCCTGGATCGGAGGGCAGTCAGGTGTAATCGACGTTTATCGAGCCATGCTCAGCTATCTGTGAAGGTGTCAAATCAATGAAAAATAGGTGTTAGAGCAGCGATGCATCAAGGAATCACAGAAGTAAAAGCCATTTAGAAATTTTTATTTTTTAAATAAAAGTATAAAAGTTAACACAAGAGAAACCGGAAAGGCCAGTGGCAGAAAAAGCGACGTTAAACACCAACTTGAGCACCTGGAATAACTGGCTTGGTCTGTTTGATCAGTATTCGGATATTTGCACAGTAGTTGAGAAGTCCATTTTGTTTGCATTAAATATTTCAGATTTGTAAGCTTTAATAAAAAATACCTTAATATAAATTTTAGGCACATCAGTAATAGGTCAACCCAATACTACAGTTGTTGCCTAATCACATTATGCATCATAGCCAAAAAGTCACATGATGGTGAAACATTAGGCTACACATTCACACCTGTGTTTTTGGCCAACAGCATATGATGCAGGAAAATTAGGGGGGGGGGGGGGAATCCTGGAGATTAGCTGGGGGGGGGGGGCAGCCCACTAAAAGCAAAGGGAGGCTGCTGGCTCACTCAGCGATTACTCTCGAGTGATTGGTCCTGGATGCAATGTGCTGCGGGATTCAGCAGCCCCCCTTGGCTTTCAATACGACTGCCTCCTGCAGCCAATTGCCAGTACCCCTGCCGATTCTCACATCTACCTGCTCTCCGGCAGAAACCCAGGTGTTAAAATACCCTGTGTGACATATCAGTTTACCCATAGCATGGACACTTGAGATAACCTATGAATAAGGGCAAATAAAAAGCCCCCATTACTGACCATGCACAGCCAGATGCTGGTCATGTTTAAATGCCTGCTGTTGAAACTGCCTACATAGGCCAGTCATCAGAGAAAGAACTAATTCTAAATTTACCAAGCAATCTATGTGTAGAACACCACTCAGGCCCATTGCAAAGAAGTATTAGTATGCTGACCACAGAGAAGGACTGTGAATCTAGAAAAGGCAAGGTAAAAAAAAAAAGGTTGATTAAACTATTTTTTTTAAACACAAATACCGGCATGTGCAGAAGAAAAAAAAAAAAACTTTTTTTAGCTCTGCTGCGGGTAAGAAGAGCTAAATTTTGGTTTTAGATGTTGACCACTTGCCTACGGGACCCTTACACCCTCTTCCTGCCCAGGCCAAAATTTCACCTTTAACCTCCCTGGCGGTATGATTCTGTCTGGAATTACGTACCAAAAGCGGTACAATTATTTGCATGGAAGTTTGGCGTTTTATACTGTAGGCCTGCAATTCTTAGGAATAACTTGCTTAAATCTGTCCAAACAAGACATCCCGGGTATGATAAAGTTTGAAAAACAAAATCATAATTTTTTATATAATAAAAAACTATAAATAATTATAACAAATTATAATAAAAAATATTCAATAATGTAATCAACTCAAAAACACTGAAATTTGCTCAGTTGCAGAATTGTCGCTGTCATTATTTATTTTTTTTATGACAAATTTCCCCACAAATCGCTATCGCTCAATTCTGAAAGTAATTATAATTTATTATCGCTGTTTTCTAGCTGATCTAAAACCATTTTTGACATAAAGGGACACTTTTGGTTGTTATGGGCAATCTACAGTTTCCAGGCAGAAAGAACAGTTTTTATTATATAAAAGGACATGTAGGGCACAGGACAGACCACTAGGGACAAGGGGGGGGTGTATTTTTTACATACAGTACTGTAATCTATAAGATTACATTGTACTGTATGTAAAGTGTTTGTTTACCTTTTTAAATTTGGCGCCGTTCTCCGCTCCCGTGCGTCGTAACGTCGCAGGGAACGGAGATCGGCGGCACACGGGGACGCTGTGTGAATCGAGCGAGCACCCGCTCGCTCACACAGCGGGGATGCATCGCTGGATCCAGGAAGAAGGTAAGACAGCGCGCGCTGCAGGCTCTGCATGGCTACCCCGAGCGTGACTCGGGGATACCGATCTCTGCAAAAAAAAACACCCCGAGTCACGCTCGGGGATACCGCCAGGGAGGTTAAGCGTTGTCGGCTTTTAACTGACAATTACGTGGCCATGCAAAACTGTACACATAGAATTTGTATAATTTCTTTAGGCTCTGTTCACACTTATGTATTTTTCTGCTTTAAGCCTCAGCTCTAAAAATCCCATTAATTTTAATGGCCTCTGTTCACATCTGAGTGTAAAACAAGAATGCACGTCACTGAAAAAAAAAAAAAAAAAAAAAAAGTACATGAGCTTATTTTTTGGCAGATTACAGGCCTTTTAATTTTTTACATTGGTGAACTTTTGAACTTCAAAATTCCTATACAAAAACGCTGCAAAATAGCAACGCATAGATGTGAACGGAGCCTAATGCCACATACACACGATCCGACATTCCGACAATAAAAGCATCGGAAAAAAAAAGAACGGATGTTGGCTCAAACTTGTCTTGCATACACACGGTCACACAAATGTGGTCGGAAATGCCGACCGTCAAGAACGCAGTGACGTACGACGGCACTATTAAAAGTCCAATACAAGCCGTGTTAGTAGAAGTTTGACAAGAGACGATTCGCGCTTTTCAGCCCGTTACAGCGTGACGAATGTGCCATCTCCATTACGATTAGCGCTTCCATCTCGTACTTGAGTCGAAATTCCATACACACAAACGGAATTTCCATCAGGAACTTTTGCCGTCAGAAAAATGGGAAACCAGCTTTCAAACATTTGTTGTTGGAAATTCCGACAGCAAACGCCCGATGGAGGGTACACACGGTCGGAATATCCGACCAAAAGCTCACATCGAACATTTGTTGTCGGAAATTCCGATTGTGTGTACGCGGCATTAGAGAAAAATACAGTTTTCTTTAGGTGGTATTTAATAACACTGGGGAGGGCTTTTATTTTTTGCTACCAAAAAAAAAAAAAAAAACACACCACACAATTTTCCTTAATTTGTGTTAGAAAAACGGATGCAGCAGCACAGATAATCGGTGTAAATGTGCCCCTGTCAGAATTGCCAGTTACTGCCTCTCCTTTTCTCACGCTGGGACAGCACATGAGGAAAGTACTGCTGAAAACCAGCAAGTCTTTTACAATGTGACGAGCTGTGATTGGACACAGCTGATCACATGAAAAAGGGCCACTGTGATTGGTCCTTTACCACGATTTGTGACCAGACATATCTGAAGGACACAACGATCACAAAGTGCACTCCAGGGCTGCGTAGGAGAGTGGGATTCTGGGAGAACATCAATAGACACCCTCCCAGACCACAGGATCTACAAGCAGCTGACCGGCACAGCATGTCTGGGGCTTCAAGCATAAAGGAATTGCTTGCCTGGGCTAAATTGACCGACAAAAGCGCAGGTGCCAGAATTCAATTTCTAGTGGGCATGTCAACCTGGTGCCTGGGACTGGTCAAGCTCTGCCAGAGGGTACTTGGATCACAGGCACAACCAGTCTGCCCACAGATTGTGCTAGTTTATGCCTAAAAAAGTTGCAAGAGCTGGTTCACACCAGATGTGCTGGGGTGTGTTGGCAAATGCTGAAAAAGGAATCGTTCCCTGTAAACGCTGTGCTGCGTTACACTGCGCTTGTGCGGTATTAAAAAAAAAAAAAAAAAAAAACTTGCAAAATAATGCAACACACAGCAAAGCAAAATGTTCAACTTCATAAAGTGGATTTTTTTCTGAGCAGTCACACACCGCTTGCTGGCACAAGTTCCTGGCTGTAGAACATTGCAAGAAGAAAAAATTACCAAAGACTGGAAAGGTTGGATACAAACTGATAAGAATAGTCCAAAATCCAATTCTTCATGATCTCAGGCATCTTGAAAAAGGACCGACATGGAAGGAGATTGGTGCCTGACTCACTGACTGCACACAGAGAGCTTCAACAGATCACAGCAACATGGGCAGAGGAGTCAACACATTACAAAGTACAAAGCTTTATTCCAAAAAAAATAAAAAATTACTTGTGGTGCAACAAAGCACAAGATCGAATTCACGGCTCCGGCATTCAGGTGGCTGCAGCCTGAAAACTTAAGACAACCAGGTGAAGACGTCTCTGCAGCAGTGAATGCACCACTGAAAGGCTTCATTTCAAGGCAAGCCTTATGCCGCGTACACACGGTCGTTTTTTGCGACGAAAAAAAACGTAGTTTTTTAAAACGTCATTTAAATTGATCGTGTGTGGGCAAAACGTCGTTTTTTGTCTTAAAAAAAACGACCAAAAAAAAATTCCAACATGCTTGTTTTTCAAAACGTCCTTTTTTGTTTCACAAAAAGTCACCGTGTGTAGCAAAAACGTCGTTTAAAACAACATTTTTCAACCCGCGCATGCCCAGAAGCTAGTTATGAAGCTCGCTTCAATGGAAAAGAGTGGTGAACGTAACCTCACTTTTTGTGAAAAAACGATGGTGTGTATGCAACATCGTCTTTGAAAGTGACGTTTCAAAAACGTCGTTTTTACTTCACAGAAAACGTCTTTTTTCATCACAAAAAATGATCGTGTGTACGCGGCATTACATGTCTTTACCTTGCAGGATTTGTTTTTTTAAAACCTTTGCAATGGGCCTGAGTGGTGTTCTACTGATTTAATGTATTCCTAAAGCAGACAATAGTTGGACCTCCTGGCAGGTTTTTTGTTTTGCCATTAGGAAAATTTTCCTTGACCTCCTGCCCCAAGGCACAACAGGAGTGAGAGGAAAACCATTTGTTAGGCTGTACACAATAGGACAGGTGTACCTATTGGAGGATTGGTCATTGGCCTCCAGGACAAAATGGATGAGCCGTCATTAAGAGGGACATGGACAATAAAAACCAGACAGTTCCAACTACTAAAAACTCTGAACACTAAACAGGTCTTTCCCCTAAATACACTTTAATTGTATTGCATAACTGGCCTGCTTCAAACAACCTGTTCTGCCTGGCCGTCTACGATTTCCGTCCGCCGATCAAGAAAGTTCAATTAGAGTGAGAAGCCCTTATCTGCATATTTGTTCTGCATTACTGACTAGGCATTGTAGCCAAAGACAGAAGTCAGATAATGAGCATTTTCGGGAGGAGAGGTCATTTGTCAGCTCCAGGATTGAAAGATGCTATACTTACCATCTCTGTGGAAATCGCCGCAATCTATAATTGGCCTTTGCAGCAAGGCGCACATGGAAGGAAAATGGGTGCAGGGACACATGGGATGCCTTCGCTGCCATAGTGCTCTTGCTGGGCATCACATGCATCCATGTGCCTTTGAGGGGTGGGCTCCCTCCAGGCAAACCTGCCCCTAAAGTGATACTAAAGCCAAAAAAATTTAGACTTTTAACATTTAAATTTAAAATAAAAACATGCTATACTTGGCAGCTCGGTGCAGTGGTTTTGCACAGAGCAGTTCTGATCCTCCTCTTATCAGGTCTTCCACCAGTGCTCCTGGCCCTTCCTATTGCCCCTATAGTAAACAGCTTACAATGGGGGCACCTGAACAGGCTCGCTCAGAGCTGCAGCTCTGCATGTTAATTCACACACAGAGCCATGGCTTGGTTCTGCCCCCTCTCCCAATTGGCTCACTGGCTGCGATTGTCAGCAGCCAGTGGCAGAGTCCTCGGATATGATTTTTTTTCCCTTAATGCAAGAAATTTAGTAAGCAGAGTTCCATTTGTTTTTTTATTTATTAAAAGTCGGCAGCTAAAAGGTGTAGCTGCTGACTTTTAATAAATACTCACCTGTCCCACACCGCTGTCGAGCAATGCGGTCATCTGAAGGGTTCTCTCCCATTCGCCGGCATCACTAGTGTGGGCAACTGGCTTTGACAGCTTGTGGCTCCACAGCCGAGAGCATTGTATGCATTAGGATGAAAAAAACATCCGATATTTACCGGCCCCCCAGCCCCCCCCCCCCGTTTACTTCCTTACCTGAGCCCTCGAAAGTCGAGCGTCGTGAACACGCAGGCGTCTCGACTGGGCTTTTTGGCTCATTGATTGGATGATTGATCGCAGCGCAGCCATTGGCTCCACCTGCCGTCAATTAAATCAATGGCGCGCCACGTTGGGCCGAGTGCTACAGTCGGCAAATATATCACGGGAGAGCGCCCGCAAGCTAATCCCCTTGGGAGAGCGCTTCCCAGAACGGGAGTTAACCCCATGATCGCACCCCCCAGTTTTAACCACTTTCCTGACAGCGACATTTATACAGTAATCAGTGCATTTTTAAAGCACTGATCACTTTCAGCCCCTTCCTGCCCAGCCCAATTTTCAGCGGTCGCACATTGAATTAGAATTGAGTGGCCATGCAACACTGTACCCAAAAAAAAAAAAAGTATGGATAGAGATTTTTTTTGGAGCCATTTAATTACCACTGGGACTTTTATGTTTAGCTCAACAAAATAAAGACTGAAAAAAAAAAAAAAAAACACTTAATTTTGGGTGGCAAATTTTGCCAAAAAGTAATTGTTCTTTCTTTACTGGTGTGCACTGAACAGTATAAACGTGCCCGTCAAATTTGCCGGTTTTAGGATGCCCAGGGCACGTCGACCACATGGTCAGCAACCAGCTGCCTGGTGCCCAGAACTGCATATCAGGGGAAATCGGACAATAGGAATTGCTTTCCCTAACAGAATGAGCTGACAAATGCCCCAGAGAAGGATGCAATTTGTAGTCGCCATGGCATGCTGGGATTTGTCGAGCCCTGTATTGTCAGCAAATTCTGATTGGACAGTAAAAGCAGCCATCAGTAGATGTGACCAGTGTCTTTCAGCTCTAGGCCTTCTTGACTTTGTTAATCCCACGCAAATGAGTTAATAGTAGGGTTGTCCCGATACCACTTTTTTTTCCCATGTACTCGCCGATACCGAATACCGATACTTTTTTTGTCATGTGACAGTTTTTAAACCACAATACAGACTAAGGATATTTTCTTTAGAATTATGAAGAATTCTAACTCAAGACATTATAAAAAAATAAAAATAAGTAACAAATAAAATGTTTTGCTTGTCACACAGTAGTAAAAAACTCAAAGAATTTTCACAGAACATGTTGATAAATACAAAAAAAGTATTCGGCCAGGCATCGGGAGCATTTGCGCGAGTACAAGTACTCCCGCAAATACTTGGTATCGGTCCCGATACCGATACTAGTATCGGGACAACCCTAGTTAATAGATATTACTGCAGTCATAACTGAGGGGAAAAAAAAATCTGATATGAGGCCTGTGTTAGAAGAGGCATCTGAAAACAAATTACTGGGATAAATCGATTCTTTGTACGACAGTCTACATATTTGTAAGCGGTCATTAAGCATGTCGAATTATTAACATGGGAGCTCTACAAAAGCTGGAGGTCGTCATACATTACGATTTTTTATAGGTCCGCTTCACTTTAAATCCAGCTAGGTAAACACTGCCTGACATTTTGATTCCACATTCTGCTATCTAGAATTATATCCCAGCATAACACTCAACATGCATCTCTGACATCTGCATAGTTCAATGTGAAAAAGTGCAGCGGCTTCTCACTGCATGCAAATGAAAAGGATGCAGCAACAATGCAACCCCCAATAATCTGTATTGGTGCTCCTGGCCAGAGGAATGTCACATGGTAATCAATTATACATCAACAACATGTCAAAATCTGTTTAATTGGACATAGTTTTTAGTTTTGTTTTTTTGGGAAGAGCTAGTCCACGGGTAACTTGAGCACCAAATTATTTTTGTACTCAGTCTCAGGTAATTGTGCTAGGGAAAGGTCCAAGGACATAACAGGGAAAGTGACCTAAGGTGTGCTGGGGTCACGTGGTCAGTATGCCTAAAAGGGGGCAAAAATAATACAGTAGGACGAGCTAGCAAAGAGATTGAGATTCAAGTAACTATATGTAACCTCGGGCCGCCAACGCAAGAATGCCTGTGACAAACATGTGGATCCGGGATATGTCTGGAAATGAAAGCCGACTCCTACCAATCCAACTCAACGTGAATACAGACCCCCCTCGACGAAAAGCAGAAGAAACTGCACCTGTACTGAAAGCACGGCCAGAGTGAACATGAAAGTTCCACACTAGTTAGGAAGCAGGGAATGGCTATGTGTCAAGCCCTGTGCCAACAAAGAAGGGAGTACTAGGAAAAGGAAATCCTTGGGTACATCCACAAAAGTCACCATGAGCCGTTATAAGACGGTGACCGGGCACCAGCTCGTAGGCCCGCTTGAGCTGAAAGGGACAAAAAAATAAAATAAAAAAGACAAAACAGACAATGAACACAAGTAGATAAATGTTTGTGACAAAAGAACCCAAGATACCGAGATGGAAAAGCCTGGAAGATATCCCTGGCCGAGTCATGAGCTTCCTAGGCTGAATTGAAAAATGACTTACACGGGTTTCTGTACAAGATGTCAATGAAAATTGCACCCTGAAATCGCAAATAGTAGTACAGAAGCCACTTTTTTCAATAAGTGCAGCGCCGCAAATGCAACGGTGCGCCGATCAGGAAGGTGTCATTACTGGCAATTGCCGCCAATTTGACATGTCAAAGACGCACCAATGTGACCCAGGGCTTGAAAGTCTGTTTTAGAGACTTCAGAAAACATACTGATGGTATGGTATTCAGGGTACAAAGTTTGAGGTGGTGTAACATGTCACTTATTTCATCAATAATGCATTAAAGGCACAACATGTAGCTGGGGAACAGAGGAACTCTGAACCTTTGCCTTACACAAAGCACTTAGCATTTTTAAAATGCAGGCTGCAAAACAACAGCAAAGTATTAGAAGCTCGGCAGAGCACTGCTAGGCAACAGGCCAGTCTTTCCTGCTGCATTTCTATTTCAAGTTATTCAAAAGCAATATCATTTACCACCATCTACCTTCTGGCATGGACTGAACAATGGGCTTATTAGTGTGCCAACTTGATGCAGTTTTACTGCTTCTCAGCTACAAGGGGAGCTTGTAAAGCAGATGCACACCTTAGGACAGAGGTTATAGTCTAAGAAAGCAAACAGAAATAAAATATTAAAAATAGCACTGGAAAAAAAGCAAAACCTGAACATATGCAATTATTTAAAACGGCCCAAAAAAAAAAAACTTGTCCAAGAAACCCAAATCAGGCTTTCTAGACAAAGTAAACCGACTAGTCACTTCTATTTAGAAGTTCAGGCCGCTTCGATGGAGTGTCTGCTGTACAAATGGAACTAAAATGTCACCATCAAAAGTGCAGCTAAGCATGACTTGTAGGTTTTCCGTTGAAGGATTCCTCCCTCTGCACAGCAGCAGCATCCTGGAATAAAAAAGGAGCACTCTGCAAACATGTATGAAAAAAAAAGGGCAACATGCAAGTTTTTCAGTTTACAAAATATATCACGTTGTGTTATGTATTTTATATATTCGAGTCAATGCTAAAAACACAGCTTGGACCTTATGAACCAACAAGGGTTTCTTTGCAGACAAATTGAAGGACGAAAACTGGACAGCCGCACTCCGAAATCACTTAAAATAAGTTGTCTTTTCAACTGTACACACAGTCACTGCAACCAACAAAATACAGTATGGCCGACACGTTTCGCACTTACAATCAGTGCTTAGTCATGACTAAGCACTGATTGTAAGTGCAAAACGCGTCAGCCAAACTGTATTTTGTTGGTTGCAGTGACTGTGTACAGTTGAAAAATAAAAGACAACTTATTTTAAGTGATTTCGGAGTGCGGCTGTCCAGTTTTCGTCCTTCAATTTGCTATCATTAGCATTGCCAGCACCTTGGTGGTTCAACAACCCTTGATTGCACACGGGGCTCACCTGGAGCGGTGAGAAATTTGTCTGGCTTCTTTGCAGACCTTTCAATACAACCAGTTCAAAAAAGGTGTGCATCATTCCTGATAGCAATTGCAAAATTGAATAACCAAAATATTAGCAGAAAATGATGATCAGTCTTCAGAAACAGGTGACATATAGGGCATAGCACATATCTCTGAATTATAATTTACTTTTTGTATCTTAAAGTGGTTGTAAACCCTTACTTCACACCTTTTTGCTACAGGTAAGCCTATAATAAAGGCTTACCTGTAGCTACCCTGGATGTTCCCTGTATTTGCATGTGCTGACGTAATCAGCACACTGAAACAATGGCATGTACGCACCAGTGCTTTAGCGAGTGTCCCGTTACCAACTGCGCATGCACGGAGTGACGCAATGGTGGCTCCAGCCAATCACACCACCGGAGCCGTGATACCCTGAACTCACTTTGGGATGACATGTCGCTGGCTGGTGCTGTGTACGGGCACCACAGCAGGGGCTTCGATCGAGTATTACATAATGAGCCAGTATGCCATGCATAGTACCTCATTATGCCTTTGTCCTAGATGTCTTTTTTTACTGCCTGGGTTTACAACCACTTTAAGCCTAGCACAGGGCTCAACAAAATCCGGGCACAAAGTCGCAATTGCGACAAGAAATTGTGACCTGGCGTCCGTGGCTTTGCCCGCTTTGTGGGCCCACCGATCGCGTGGCAGGGGCGGTGGGGGCACACGGAAGCACAGAGTGCACCCCCAACTCCCCCGCCGTGCGATCGTGGCGGGCCCGCGACGGCTGATAATTGAGGCCACGGCTTTGCGGCCTTGTGAAGTGCCAAGCTTCCTTCTGTGACCTGCGCCATCTGGTGGTGGCCGTTGGCATTACAAGTAAAACAGCAGTTGTAATGTGTAATTTTTCACTGCCATCTCCTTCCCTCTAAGTAGAACCCCCAAACATTATATATATTTTTTATTCTAACACCCTAGAGAATAAAATGGCGATCGTTGCAATACTTTGACACGCCGTATTTGCGCAGCGGCCTTACAAGCGCACTTTTTTTGGGGAAAATTACACTTTTTTTAATTAAAAATAAGACAACAGTAAAGTTATCCTAATTTTTTTTATATTGTGAAAGATGATGTTACGCCGAGTAAATTGATACCCAACATGTCACGCTATAAAATTGCATCCACTCGTGGAATGCCTACAAACTTTTACCCTATAAAATCTCCATAGGCGACGTTTAAAAAATTCTAGAGCTAGAATTATTGCTCTCGCTCTAACAAACGCGGCAATACCTCACACGTGTGGTTTGAATACCGTTTACATATGTGGGCGCTACTCACGTATGTGTACGCTTCTGCTCGAAAGCTCATCGGGACGGGGGACGTTTTCTGGCTCCTAACTTTTTTAGCTGGCTCCTAGATTCCAAGCAAATTTGTCACACCCTGGCCTAGCATACACTATAAAGAAAAATCAAACCAATGATTGGTTTCAACTTGCTGTGGAAAACCAGACAAAGATGGTAGCAATTGTACAAAAATTCTCATACGACAAAGGCTTTTTTTTTTTTTTTGGTATATGATCATACGCAGTCTTTCGTATCTGATTTTTCTCATATAAGTACACATTAAATGAAAAGCGTTAGTTGCGTTCCCAAATGAGAACATTTTTGGAGTTTGTCACTCGATTATTGAAAGTTGTGTACACATACAAAAATCAAAAGGGATTGTGCTTCCTACAGAATTTTTTCCCACAAAATTTCTCATGGCGTGTACAAAGCTTTAGAGAACATTGTTCATACATTGGGGTTTCTTGTATGATTAAAATATAGTTATATCATGCTATGTTGCTTTTATATGTACTCATACGGCTGTGATGTATATGTTTTTTTTCAACCTCAGAGCTCACGTTTTAATATAAAAAAAATAAAAAATAAAATGTCCTCTGTGCAGAACTTTCAATAAAAGTTTTTGATATTAGAACCAGTATTTATTCTTTGCTGCAAAAAAACAAACAAAAAAAAAAAAAAACACAAGAAAAAACAACCTGGAGAATCGTTTCCAATCACTGATTATTCGGGGTGTGCAGCACCTTTAAACTCACTACAGTATCGCTTTTCCCATTGTTCACACATTGTAGCCTTCTAAAGAGCTATTCTAAGAAAGATGACAAAATATCATGTAAAGGGATGAGCATAGGAGGCAATGAGACTTTTTATAGATGGATTTTAGGCATCCGATGAAAACTTTCTAAATGTAGATTGCAGTGGGGGAGAAAGCCTAGGGGCATAAAAATCACAAGTCACTCATTCAGAGTAGAAACCATAAAATACGCATATTTTGTGGTTTGCTAGATACTACAGAATTCTTTTACAATTCTAGAACATAGAAAGCCGTCAGTCATCTGACAGAGAAAATTAGCAACAATCCATGTGACAAACTAAAACATGCAATCAACTTATCCTGCAGCCGACTACAATAATGCTGTCTAGTTTCTGAACAGAATGCAGAAAACAACTTATGGTACTGAAGAAAACCCCCAAAAAAAAAGAGTTTGAGTTTAGAAAAAAATAAAATAAAAAAAAAGTAGCTGTTGACCTAAAGAACTGGGTTTCTGGATTACATTTTCAGGGAATAAAAGGATACCAATATATACCGTGCCTTGAAAAAGTATTCATACCCCCTTGAAATTTTCCAATTGTCATGTTACAACCAAAAACGTAATTGTATTTTATTGGAATTTTATGAATTTCATAAATTGTTTTAAATATTGTTTACAAATACTGTATTTATTGGCGTTTAACACTCACTTTTTCACCCTTCAAATAGTGCGTGCGCGTTATACACCGAAACTGCAAATTGGGCTGCCTCGTAGAGAATGGGGAAGGAGATGAGATGAGCGGCGTCAGATACACAGGAGAAGCTCCCATGTACTCAGTGCCTCTGTAAGAGGAAGTGCAGTCTCCTGGGTCAGCATTGGACCAGTGTTCTGTCTATCATAGAAGCCAGTCCAGGAGGCAGGACTTTGTATTAGAGAGGCCGTCGAGTAATCAGGAGATTCTCGCTGTATGCAATTTGACAGCGCTCCTCCCGCCCCCCTCCCTGAGATGGCTATTGATCAGGCTGCATTCATGGCAATGGGGAGGCTACAAATGGGCATTGATCAAGATGCATTTATGGGCATGGACCCTTATTGTGCTTCAAAGTCCTTTATTTAAAATGGAAGTTTCAGGGGGGGAAAAAAAACGTACCTCTTAAAATGAAGGTACACCGATAAATACGGTAAATATGTGAAAAGTGTGGCGTGAAAATTTGTGATCAGCCCCCGAGTCAATACTTTATAGAACCACCTTTCACTGCAATTACAGCTGCAAGTCTTTTTGGGGATGTCTCTACCAGCTTTGTACATCTTACATTTTTGCCCATTCTTCTTTGCAAAATAGCTCAAGCTGTCAGATTGGATGGAGAGCATCTGAACAGCAATTTTCAAGTCTTGCCAGAGATTCTCAAATTGAATTTAGGTTTGGCCTTTGAATGAGCCAGTCTAACATATGAATATGCTTTGATCTAAACTAGAGGTTGACCGATATATCGGCCGATATTTTGCGCTTTTAAAGATATCGGCATCGGCCGATTATCAGGTAAAAAAGGCCGATTGTCTAGGATCTAAGGTAGGGATGTGCTGGGTGGAAATCTTCCGCCTGCCTGGCCGTTGCTATCTGACGACTTTTTTTTTTTCTTTAGTGTAAGAAGTAGGCAGCCAACCAGCGGGCCGGTAACAGCCAATCGGCAGCCGCGGCTGCCGACATCCTGTAAAAAAAAAAGTGTCCCCTGACGTGCTGCGCGCCCTGCCTCTGCCTACAAACCCCAGAATGCAGCGTGGCCGGTAACTGCCGGCCCGCACTGTATTCTGGGGATTGTAGGCAGAGGCAAGGCAGCACAGGGACGAATGGAACTTTCTTGTGCTAGGCTAGGAGATGGAACGGAGCCTGGAGCGCTCCGCTGGTGGGCATTGATGAGGTGGCAGTGAATGACATTGGGCTGTACTGGTGGGCACCAATGTGAGGCACTGATGTGGTGATGCACTGGTGGGTACTGATGTGGTGATGCACTGATGTGGAACTTATAGCGGAGCTCCAGCCGCGAAATTTTTTTTTTTTTAAAGTCAGCAGCTACTAACAGTGTAGCTGCTGACTTTAAATAAGGACACTTACCTGTCCTAGGTGCCCGCGCTGATGGCCCCCCCGATGCCGGTCCCGCGATCGCTCCGAGCCCCGCGCCGCCATTCACACTATGGGAAACAGGCAGTGAAGCCGTACGGCTTCACTGCCCGTTTCCTACTGTGCCTGCGCGAGTCTCACGCTGGCTTGTGAATGGGCGCGCTGCTCTCTGAGAACACACACAGCTCCCAGAAAGCAGCGCGCCCCATTCACAAGGAGAAGGAGAAGAAGAAATCAAACCGCGGTGCAGGTGAGGCAGATTACGGACTTCCGCATAGCAACAGCTATTTCGGGTGAGTATTTTTTTTTTTTTAACCACTTAAGACCCGGACCAATACGCTGGCAAATGACCCAAGGGGTTTTTGCGATTCGGCACTGCGTCGCTTTAACAGACAATTGCGCGGTCGTGCGACGTGGCTCCCAAACAAAATTTGCGTCCTTTTTTTCCCACAAATAGAGCTTTCTTTTGGTGGTATTTGATCGCCTCTGTGATTTTTATTTTTTGCGCTATATACAAAAATAGAGCGACATTTTTGAAAAAAAAATCAATATTTTTTACTTTTTGTTATAATAAAAAACCAATAAACTAAATTTTAGTCAAACATTTAGGCCAAAATTTATTTAACCACATGTCTTTAGTAAAAAAAAAAAAAAAAAAAAAAAAATCGCATTAAAAAAAAATTAGCTACCTAGCGGGAACAGCGACACTAATACAGCGATCAGAAAAATGATCGCTTAGTGATGCTGGCAATAGGGAGTGAAAGGGTTAACTAGGGCAGTGATCAAGGGGTTAAAACTTTATTGGGGGGGCTACCCTGACACTAACACTGACTGACTGTCACACTGTCTGTCACACTGACACTAAATACAGTAATCATACATGTATGATTACTGCATTCAGTGACACTGTGACAGGGGGGAGGGGGGGGCGATCGCGGGTTTTAAATGTGTTTGTGTCTGTGTGCAAGTGTGCTGTTGGTGCAGACTTACTTGCTGTGTTGTGATCTCTCCTCAGCGGCGCTTGAAACAAACGCAGAGGGAGAGATCACGTCGCTTCCTCCTTCCTGTGTTTACACAGGAGGAGGAAGTGACAGGGCGGGCGGGCGCGCATTGGCTGGGAGCGATCCGGAGGGGGCGGGTGAAAACGGATAGCCGCCCCCACTTGTCGGATCGCTCCTGCAGCCGCGCGGACCGCCGCATGTACGGGGGGGGGGGTCCGATCGGACCCCCGATCCCCCCCAAGGCACCAACGTATATATACGTTGATGTGCCTGTCGGTGCCATTCTGCCGACGTAAATGTACATGCGGCGGTCCTTAAGTGGTTAAACAACATGGCAAAATGTTGTTTTCATGGGTGGAGCTCCGCTTTATGGACACCGATAGGTTCCACTGGTGGGTACTGATGAGGTTGCACTGGTGGGCACTAATGGATACTGATAGGCTGCACCAGTGGACACTGATGTGGCACTGACAGGCTGCACCCCACCTCTCCACCCTAAGTTTTTTTAGATGAAAAATAAAAACAATAAAAAAATCGGCCTAAAATATCGGCATCGGCCAGAGAAAAACCCATATCGGTCGACCTCTAAGCTAAACCATTCGATTGTAGCTCTGGCTGTATGTTTAAGGCCGTTGTCCTGCTGAAAAGGTGAACCTCCACTCAAGTCTTTTGCAGAAAACAAGTTTTCTTTTAAGATTGCCCTGTATTTGGCTCCATCCATCTTCCCATCAACTCTGACCAACTTCCCTGTCCCTGCTAAAAGAAAAGCATCCCCACAACATGATGGTGCCACCACCATGTTTCACAGGGGGGATGGTGTGTTTAGGGTGATATGCAGTGTTAAGTTTTCCACCACACATAGCATTTTGCTTTTTAGGCCAAAAAATTCCATTTTGGTCTCAACTGACCAGAGCACCTTCTTCCACATGTTTGCCGTGTCCCCCACATGGCTTCTCACAAACTGCAAACGGGTCTTCCTATGGCTTTCTTTTTGACACTTTTCCATAAAGGCCAGATTTGTGGAGTGCACGACTAATAATTGTCCTGTGGACAGATTCTCCCACCTGAGCTATGGATCTCTGCAGCTCCTCCAGTTACCATGGGCCTTTTGGCTGTTTCTCCGATTAATGCTCTCCGTACCCGGCCTGTCAGTTTAGGTGGACAACCATGCCTCGGTAGGTTTGCAGTTGTGCCATACTCTTTCCATTTTCGGATGATGGATTCAACAGTGCTCCATGAGATGTTCAATCATTATTTTATAACCTAACCCTGCTTTAAACATCTCCACAACTTTATCCCTGACCTGTCTGATGTGTTCCTTGGCCTTCATGACACAGTTTGTTAACCAAGATTCTCTAACAAATCTTTGAGAGCTTCAAAGAAAAGCTGTATTTATACTGAGATTAAATTACACACACAGGTGGACACCATTTACTAATTAGGTGACTTCTAAAGGCTATTGGTTCCACTAGATTTTAGTTAGGGGTATCAGAGTAAAGGGGGCCGAATACAAATGACTCCACACTTCAGATTTTTTTTTTTTTAACAAACACACCACATTTATCATTTTCCTTCCACTTCACAATTATGTACCACGTTGTGTTGGTACATCACATAAAATACATTTACGTTTTTGGTTGCAAAATTTTAAGGTGTGTGAATACTTTTTCAAGGAGCTGTATGGGCTCTGCAATGGACAGCCAGCTTACATTTGCATAGATCACCCCAAAAGTTTTGTTTTTGCCAAATGTAAAGACTTCTTAACCAGGACTATGGTTAATGTAAATCCAGAGCCCCATTACTTATAACAGGGGTCTCCAGACTATGGCCTGACATTTGTTCAGGAACTACAACTCCCATCAGCCCTAGTAATGTCTGTAAATGTCAGAGTTTTACAATGCTTCATGGGACGTGCAGTTCTGTGAAAGCTAGAAGGCCGTAGTTTGGAGATGCCCGACTTAAAGCAGGAAAATGGGCAATAAACCGAATGGACAAAAGTCCAAATTCACAGGAGCCTAAACCTTTTGTAGCATTATTTTATTACTCGATTAAGAGCCAGTATTACTGGACATTATGTTTGCCACTTGTTTCAGTATTAAACTGAAAAAACAATCCTGAAAAAAAAAAAAAAAATATATATATCTGGCCAGCTAAAAGATGGTGGATGGAAAATAGTGTTCTGCCAGCCAGGAAAAACAAGCTGAAGAGGAAAACTAAACTAACCCTTGCTCTATAGTTACTAGAACTGCTGCATACTGGGACCTGAATGAAAGGTTCACTTCATAGAACACAAGCCAAAACAAAATACTGGAATAAATTAATGAAAATGACTTACTCTATGGAATAGTCCCCCAATAGTGTCTAAATGTCCCTAGATTTCAAGAAGGAAGTGATAACGGCAGCTCCAGGCAGCAGATTGCGAAACCTGCAGTAATGTGTTTTGTAAGAACCATGTGACACACATATGACTCGCTGCTAAACGGAAGGCTGGCTGTGGATTCATTCACATCCCACAGAGGACATATTTATTAGAAACGACAAACAGTCTACCTCTATCTTCATCCACCAATGTGAAAACAGAAAACTCCAGCACTGCAGAGTATTTATAGAGCCGATATAATTCTCTGTAATAAGACTGCCACTTCCTGAAGATACAAAGCCTACATCATCATGCTGACGTCTGAAACTTAAAAAAATGTTTGCTTTCTGTTTCCATATTGTCTGTCTTTTTGCTAGATAGATCCTTTGCGGCTTGATACTTCATTTCATGGTGATCGCTCAATCTATAAAGATCAATCTAGAACCCAGACAGCCAACATGCAATTATGAAGCATGTAGGTATAATTAACTCATACTGAAATACACCATCACCTCACCCAGCCATGCCAGAATCAAGGTGGGTAAGGCTAGGGAAGATCTTTCAAAAGATACTTGAGAACAGCATGCATTTTCCTGATCATCATACTCTACAATGAGAAAAGATTTAATTTCACACCACCACCCAAATCCTATATGACATTTATCTACTACCATGTTGCAGCTACTGATCGAGTACAGGCCCACCTTACACATAAATCCTTCAGTTATAACAGAACATAAGAAATCATATCAAAAAGAACAATTGTCAAAATTAACTTCAGAGCAGCTCGAGTCCCAACATTTCACTGCTAATTAATCTGGTCTATTTAGGCATGGCAAAGCTGCAGGTCTCCAAAAAGAAATGTACCAACTTTATCAGGTCATCCTAGGACATGTAGCCACCACCAAGAGGCTTACATGGCCATCATGCCTTTAAGCAAACGTAAAGCTGACCGTTATTCCAAAATAACTCTTTGCCCATTGTTTCGTTTCTCCTCAATGTGACAGGTCTTCAAAAAGGCTCTGCACTTGTTATATTTAAGAGTTAAAGTGTGGAAGCTTTTTGAAGAACCCTCATATTAATTTTTAACCTATTTTTTCATTCATGACCCAATCTGCCCTAGACATGGCCTTTAGCTTACTTCTTTATTAGATAACCCAGAAGGAATCAGATGAAGTATACAGCACTCAGGAGGAAGGACACAGATGTGCTATCGGAAGGGGTTGGCTACAAGAACTCGGAAGACACAGCCGGTTCCCCATGACATCTGGCAGGACAATGGTGGTGCATGGTTACTTTTTATAGGAGGAACAAGTTTAGTAAAAGATCATTTAGGGACAATCTAAAATGGGTTGTAAAGGTTTATGTTTTTCCACCTTAATGCATCCTATGCATTAAGGTGAAAAACACCTTGCTGTCATGGGTCCCCTCATTTTACTTACCTAAGCCCGTTCAACTGCTGTATGCGTCCCCAGGCACCCTCTTCGACTGCTTCTCAGCATTGATTGGCTCCTGCCAATCAAACCCAATGACACGGCTGCTGAGGGAGTCCTGCGAGCCCCCACTGTGAGGCAATGGGATGCAGCTTCACTGATCCGGGGATCTGAAATACTCAAGGATTTCTCTCCTCCAGCCAGGATGGGCTAAAGGGAGCCTGATTGGTCAGCGCCATCCATATGCCAGTGCTGACCAATTACAATGCCTCCTAGCCATACACCGAGAGGTACCGATAGGATATTATTGATTCGAAACTCCGGACTCGTGAAGTGGCATCCCAGTGTGACAGTGGGGCAGAGGGGGTCCAGTGTAAGTTCACCTACCGAAAAGTATTCTGTCCCCACTTCTGGGAGTCTGGGCCGTGGCGAATTACGTCAGCGGCTTGGCCCCCTCCTCTTGCCCCACCACAGGCCAGTAGGAGAGCGCAGCGGTGCCTCCGACAAGCGCAGTAGGGACCCAGCGTGAAGCTGCAATGCTACACTGTCGAGTACCCTTACTGGCAATGGTGGCAACACCCGATAGCTGATGGAAACTTCAGCTGCAGTGCCAACATCAATGGACTCCAAGACAGGAAAGTGTCCGATTATTAAAAGTGAGCAGCTGCAGTATGTGTAGCTGCTGGCTTTTAACTTTTGCAGAGGTGGGCGGACCTCCTCTTTAGGGAGCTAAACACAGGTGGGTTTTTTTCTCCCATAAATACTTACCTGAGCCTGATTTGGCACTGTGCCAAGAGCAGAGGTTCTCTCTCCTCCCTAACTGGACATGAAAGCAGCGGTGGGAGCCATTTGCTCCTGCTGCTGTCAGTCAAAGCCTGTGACTGGAAGGCCTCCAAAAATGTATTAGTCTATACTCCAATAATTATTACAAAGAATGTTTACTAATCAATCTCTTACCCAGGCAGTTCAAATACAACTGAAAAAAAATCTTGATTGATAAGCATCAAAGACTTCCACCAGGCAAAACAAAGCAGTGTCTATGACAACACATTGTTAAGGGAAAGATGATAAAGTGTGGCCTATTAACAGGTAAAATACAACAGTATAAAGGGAAAGAGGCGGACCTAATACGGAGGTGGGAAATAGGGTCGATTATTTAAAAAAAAAAAAAATGTTTTATTTAAATCAGATTAGATAATCAAATTGTAATAAAATGCTTTTGGAGTAAAAATCTATCTAAAGATGGTTTTCTATTTAAGATACAATAATAATTTAGTTTATTCAGCATGAAATGGAACAAACACTGTAGCTGCTGACCTAATAAGGACACTTACCTGTCCTAGGTGCCAGCGATGTCGTCCTTTTTCATTTAAGATTGTAAATGAATAAATCCCCCAGTCAGATTTATTTGGGCCTATGTCTTCCTTTAGGGAGATTTTCCATAACTTCCAGTCTTACACACACACACACAATTTCAGTGAAAGGGGTCACAGGACAGGTACACAGTGAATCTCCCCTAACAGAGTAAAATAAATACAAAAGGCCTTCTAAATATTCCAAGCTCTATACAAAACTGAAGCCAAGAAAAAAAGTGTTTGCGTCCAAATTTGCTATAACAAGGGTAGACAACCTCAGTACTCCAGTTGTAAAACTACAAATCCCACGAGGCATTGCAGGGTTCTGAAAGCCACAGGTATCCCAAAGGCAGCAGGGGCATGGTGGGTAGTTTCACCACAGCTGGGGTGTCAAGGTTTCCTACTCATGCATTATAATGTAACCATAGACGTAAAATTCTTCAGGAAAGCCATAGACCTGAGATGCTATAACATTTAACTGCTGTTGACATCTTAGGTCTAGGATTATCTAATGGCTTGTGTCCACTGAGCGGATCGGTACGCTATTTTGGGTGTTTCCATTATGAAAGTGTGCCATAAAACCGAACAATTCTGGGTCATGCTTCAGATGTGGGGCCATAGAAAATGGAACGGTTCGGTTAGGGCGGAGCTACAATACATTGCACTGATTGGTGGACGCGCTAGGCATTTTTTCTATACCCTGTATGGTCCCCAATGGTCCGATTTGCAGTGGAAACGCTCACCAGAATAAACCGGACAAGTCTAACCGTTCCAAATTTACTGACCCGAACCGTTCAGTGGAAACAAGGCAAAACTACATTTAAAGTCTATGGTCATCTAATAAGATGGCCATAGATCTATGAGATTATAAGATAGCCACAGACCTAAGATTCTATAAGCTGGACAAAGCCGTGTGATGCGATAAGATGGTCATCTATGTAACCTAAAACATGGCCTTAGACATAAGATACAATAAGATGGCCATAGATTTAAAGGAGAAACCCAACCAAAACTCGTTTGGCTGGCCTTCTATGGATCACAGTAGAGCAATTTGTTTTGCACTCCTGTGACTGAAGTCCACTCTCTCCTGAGAACACAGATATCAGTCCAGGTACCACGTCATCCCAACAATGGCAGTCCAGATCCGCCAGGTGCCTGGACTGACACCCCGCTCAGCGAGTCGCTGAGAGACTGAGCCGGCCGCTCCCCACTCCTTCACAATTCATCGCTGCAATGAGCGAGGCGGGAGCAGAGAGCTGTGACTGACAGTCTGCCGCTCTCTGCTTAAGGAACTATCAGAACCGATCAGCGAGGTTTGGTTGCCTGGTTCTCAGTGCAGAGGTGTCAGGGGACAAATGCTGCATCCACAGAGGCAAGAATGATTCTAAAAAAAAAAAAAAATACAAAATAAAATTAAACCCATACTCTTAAGGCTGCATTCACACCTAGGCGTATATACGCCTAAAGCGTGACGCTCGTGCCGCTGGAGGGGCGAATTTACATTGATGTCTATGAGATGGTTCACATCTCACGCCGAACGCTGAAACGCCGTACGCCTGCCGCCTGAAAACAAGTCCCCGACCCTTTTTTTCAGGCGTCTTTCAGCGTTCGGCATAGACATCAATGTAAAATGTTTTGTGAAAAAAAAAAAAAAAAGTTTACAAATCGCGGCAAAATACGCCGCGTATGCCGCGTTATAGTGTGAATGCAGCTTAAGACCCTATCAGAAGATGGCCATGATAGGTAGAAGACACTTTATGATAGCTATGGACGACAGATGTGATAAGATAGCCACTGACACAAAAGGTTGTAGGACAGCCTAGGGCACACAAAGCTAATGGTTCAGATGAGGTGCCGATTGCCATGTTGCGCTATATTATATTTTGTTCTGGGTGACAGTGCAGACAGATGCTGCCATGACATGGGAGAGCACATATGAATAGGATGTAAGGTATGAGGAGTACAGGAAGGAATGAACCATCCATATGGAGGGTGGGGGCAGCCATTCAGACAAGGTATAGGGAGGGTGAGCTATGAAGGGTACAGGAACGAATAAACCATCTCCATGGAGGGGGGGGGGGGGGGGGGGGGGTCTGACATACAGACAGGGAATAGGGAGCGGGTGAGATATGAGGGGAACAGGAAGGAATAAACAATCCCTAGGGGGGGGGGGTATCCCAACATACAGACAAGTTATATTAGGTGAGATATAGGTGGTTCATTCCTTCCTGTACCCCTTATCTCACCACCTATAACCTGTCAGATGCTCCGCCCTCCATTAAGATGGTTCATTCCATCCTGTATCCCTATGGGAGGTGGTCTAAAGTATGAGGGGCACAGGAAAAAATGAACCATCTATAATGGGGGGAGGGTTCTGATACACAGACAGAATAGTAGATGAGGACATACAGACATGGTATAGGAGGTGAGGTATGAGGGGTACAGGAATGAATGGACCATTTATATGGTGGGGAGGAGAAATCTGACATACAGAGAGGGAATAGTAGATGAGGGGTACAGGAAAGAATGATCCATCTATATAGGGGGAGGGGGGTCTGACATACAGACAGGGAATAGTAGATGAGGTATAAGGGGTACAGGAAGGAATGATCCATCTATGGGGGGAGGGGGGTCTTGACATACAGACATGGTATAGGAGGTGAGATAGGGGTACAGGATGGAATGAACCATCTCCATGGAGGGGGATCTGACATAAAGACAGGGAATAGTAGATGAAGGGCACAGGAAATAACGAGCCATCTATAGGGGGGGGGGGGGGGTCTGACATACAGACAGAGTATAGGAGGTGAGATAGGAGTGCAGGAAGGAATGATCCATCTATATGGAGGGGGGGGGTCTGACATACAGACAGGGAATAGTAGATGGGGTACAGGAAGGAAGGATCCATCTATATGGGGGGGAGGTGGGTCCTGACATACAGAAATGGCATAGGAGATGAGATAGGGGTACAGGATGGAATGAACCATCTCCATGGAGGGGGGGGCTGACAGACAGGGTATAGGAGATGATAGGGGTACAGGATGGAATGAACCATCTCCATGGAGGGGGGGCTGACAGACAGGGTATAGGAGATGAGATAGGGGGGGGGGCTGACAGACAGGGTATAGGAGATGAGATAGGGGTACAGGATGGAATGATCCATTGCCATAGAGGGGGGGGGCTGACAGACAGGGTATAGGAGATGAGATAGGGGTACAGGAATAAATGAACCATCTCCATGGAGGGGGGGGGGCTGACAGACAGGGTATAGGAGGTGGGATAGGGGTACAGGATGGAATGAACCATCTCCATGGAGGCGCTGACAGACAGGGTATAGGAGATGAGATAGGGGTACAGGATGGAATAAACCATCTCCATGGAGGGGGGGCTGACAGACAGGGTATAGGAGATGAGATAGGGGTACAGGATGGAATGAACCATCTCCATGGAGGGGGGGGGGGCTGACAGGGTATAGGAGATGAGATAGGGGTACAGGATGGAATGAACCATCTCCATGGAGGGGGGGGGGCTGACAGACAGGGTATAGGAGATGGGATAGGGGTACAGGATGGAATGAACCATCTCCTTGGAGGTGGGGGGCTGACAGACAGGGTATAAGAGATGAGATAGGGGTACAGGATGGAATGATCCATCTCCATGGAGGTGGGGGGCTGACAGACAGGGTATAAGAGATGAGATAGGGGTACAGGATGGAATGAACCACCTCCATGGAGGTGGGGGGCTGACAGACAGGGTATAAGAGATGAGATAGGGGTACAGGATGGAATGAACCACCTCCATGGAGGGGGGGGGCTGACAGGGTATAGGAGATGAGATAGGGGTACAGGATGGAATGAACCATCTCCATGGAGGGGGGGGCTGACAGACAGGGTATAGGAGATGGGATAGGGGTACAGGATGGAATGAACCATCTCCATGGAGGGGGGGGCTGACAGACAGGGTATAGGAGATGGGATAGGGGTACAGGATGGAATGAACCATCTCCTTGGAGGGGGGGGCTGACAGACAGGGTATAGGAGATGAGATAGGGGTACAGGATGGAATGAACCATCTCCTTGGAGGGGGGGCTGACAGACAGGGTATAGGAGATGAGATAGGGGTACAGGATGGAATGAACCATCTCCATGGAGGTGGGGGGCTGACAGACAGGGTATAGGAGATGAGATAGGGGTACAGGATGGAATGAACCATCTCCATGGAGGGAGGGGGGGCTGACAGACAGGGTATATAGGAGATGAGATAGGGGGTACAGGATGGAATGATCCATCGCCATGGAGGGGGATCTGACATACAGGAAATGAAGGGAGGAGTACATGAGGAAATCCTGGCCACGTCTCTGGCAGGGTTGGGATTTATGGTGAAGAACTACAAGTACCAGCACCCCTCTGTGTACACTGGGGTGAGGACATACAGGGACTTGTAGTCCCTCCACAGATGCTGGTGACATTGACCCTGTCTGTATCCCAGCACACATTATCAGTATATGGGGAGTAGCTGTGTGTGTGTGTGTAGGATGGTCTCCCCTCCCTCCGGTGACAATGACAGAGCAGGTAACATACAGAGGCCTCCCCCGGCCTGGCCCCGGATCTCCCCGCACATCATACTCACTACTCGGGATTCATGCTGGACATGTCACTGTTCTCTCCACCGCGTCTGCAGAATCACAACACACCGAACACCGGAGACCCTCCGCCTCACCAAGCAAACCCGGGTCCAGGGGACGAATGGAAAGTAAAACGGCGGACCGGAGCTCCACAGAAGGTTCCAGAGACAAACCTACTATCTAATGATAAGAACTAAATCTTCCCCCCAGCAGCCCAAGAACTACCCCCCAAATACCAGCACAGCCGCCGTAAGCCCGAGCTCTCTGTAACCCCAAAATGGCTGCCGGCCCAAACCAGGAAATAGTGAATCCTCCAACTCAGGAAGGCTTCGCACTGGCGACAGAAGGCCGGCCCCGCGTTGCACCCTGGGAGATGTAGTCCTACAGCGCCCGTACACGCCGTCCCCGAGTTATGGAAGATGGGCGGGGAGAGACTTCATTTCCCAGAGAGCCGCGGGCATTCCGCGCCTGCGCAGGGCGAACCATCACCCCTCCCCTGTGTGCGGCCCCTCCCTCTCCTTGTCCTGGTTCCTGGAGGGGTAGCTCCGGCTCCCCCTAGCGGAATCTGTTGGCTTGGGCTGACGTCACCACTGAAACGTGGCAGCTGCCGGGCAGGTCCAGGGATAAGCCGGGTCCAGTCACGGGGAGAGGAGGAGGAGGGGAGAGCTGATAAGAAGCACTGTACAGGGGACCTCTGTGACGCTGGAATATGTCGAGGTGTCGGAAGGTGACATCATATGTGATTGGATGATTGCAACAACCCTGACTATCATAGGAAGTCATTATCCCATTCACCCAATGACTAGTGTGCAGAAGATCAGCAGAGCTTCTTCCATTACCAACCTGCACCAGTCTTCACCCATCATCACCTATTGTATGATCACCATGGAGGGGGTTCAGAGGAACTCCTTGCACTCTTCATTGAAGGACACCGCAGAGATCCTGATCTCTGACCATTGGGTTATAGTGCCACCTTCAGGAGTAGGACCAGTGGTGGGTGGGGGGGGGGGGGCAAACAAGCCACCCAACACCCCTCCTGCCGGATTGGTCAATGCCCCCCATCACTCACTCATCTGTCCGTCTCGTCTGCCCTTCCAGCCCTGCACTTACCCCCGGAGGTCTGGAGACCAGGGGAGTCAAGCCGAAGTGTCAGGTGCGCCTGGATGAGAACGATGTAGGAGGCTGGAAGCCCGTTCTTCTCCTCTCAGCCAATCTGGTCTTGGGACCTGCTTCCTGACTGGCCGTGAAGAGAATCAGGAAGACAATAACAAATATTAATGCGCTATTATCACACAAGTTGGTGGACTCACTGCGCCCCGAGCCCACCCTTTTTGAAGCCAATTAGAGCCTCTGGTTCTAATCACATGCTTCGGGGGGGGGGGGGAGGAAACATTGAAATCAATGCGTCCGGTTCCCTGCATGTAAATTAGGGCCCAGGCGCATGGATTAGGGGGAGGGCACCCCTAATGGGTGGCCGCCACTGAGTAGGACACTACGGGTAGCCCCTGATAGTGACCAAAACCCCAAGTGCCAGAGACAGTGCAGTTTAAGTGCACTGCTGTCTGGTTCCTCTGCTATGCACAAGAGTCACTTCTGACAAGTATTTCTGATACCAAGTGAAAAAAGGTGATAGGGCACACAGCCTGTGATTGACAGCATCAGCTCTGTTCCTGTGGAGACGTGCATGTGAGAGTGCGGGCGCGCAGGAGTCAATGTCCACCGGCCGCCCATGATCGTTGTACATAGAGGCAAAACAGGACTCTGTCTTTGTAAACAAGGCAGGTTCCCGTTCTGACAGGGTCTAAGTTAGAGATGTTCTGTTCCCAGAGATCTCTGTCATGACCCTGGCAGCCCATCCCCCCTACAGTTAGAACACGCTGAGGGAACACATTTAACCCCTTGATCGCCCCTACCTCTTTGCTGCCAGTGTCATTTATAAATTGATCAGTGCATTTTTATAGCACTGATCAATGTTATAATAATGTCACTGGTCCCCAAAAAGTGTAATTTGGGGTCAGATTTGTCCGCCACAATGTTGCAGTCCTGCTGAAAATCGCAGATCGCCGCCATTGCCAGTAAAGAAAAAAAAAGTCACAAGATCTATCCCATAGTTTATAGAAGCGATAGCTTTTGCGCAAACCAACCAATATACACCTATTGTGATTTTTTTTGTTTTTCTTATGTATATATTTATTTTTGTTGGATATGTATTATAGCAAAAAGTAACTTTTCTTTTTTGTAATAGCGCAAAAAATAAAAAACACAGAGGTCATGAAATACCACCAAAAGAAAGCTCTATTTGTGTGAAAAAAAGGACATCAATTTTATTTGGGTACAGTGTGGCACGACTGCACAATTGTCAGCGATGCAGTGCCGTATTGCAAAATATGGCCTGGTCATTAACCACTAGAGGCCCGCGCAGTAGTGAAATGATGGCTACAGCGCGTGCCTAAAAATCCGGGAGGACGTCAATAAAAGCTGATCACCGGCTTGTTTACAAGGGACATCGGTCCCGAAGGGGAAGGAGGCACATCTGCCTCCTCTGTGCCCAAAAATACCACCTGCCATTGCCACCTGCCAGTGCCCACAGTGCCACCTATCAATCCCCACAAGTGCCACCTATCAATGCCCACCTGTGATGCCAATCAGTGCCACCCAGTAATGCTGCCTATCAGTGCAACCGATCAGTGCCCATTATTGCCACTCATCGGTGCAAATCACTGCCACCTATCAGTGCCTATCAATGCCACCTATTACTGCCACTTCTCAGTGCCACCTATCAATGCCCTTCAGTGCTACCCATCAGTGCCACCTCTCAGTGCCGCCTATCAGTGCCCACCAGTGCTGCCTATCAGTGCCGTCTATCTGCCCACCAATGCCGCCTTATCAGTGCCCATCAATGCAGCCCACCTGTTCCCATCAGTGCAGCCCATCAGTACAGCCTCATCAGCGTACATCAATGAAGGAGAAAAATTACCCATTTGCAAAATTGTATAACATTTTTTTGTCTTTTTTTTTTTTTTTTAACAAAACTGCAGAGGTGATCAATTACCACCAAAGGAAAGCTCTATTTGTGGGAAAAAATGCAAAAAGTTTCATTTGGGTACAGTGTAGCATGACCGCGCAATTGTCATTCAAATTGCGACAGCACTGAAAGCTGAAAATTGGTCTGGGCAGGAGGAGGTTTAAGTGCCCAGTAAGCAAGTGGTTAAGGGGGCAAATCCTTCCAGTCCTTAAAGGGGTGTTCCAGCCAAAAAATGTGTTTATTAAAAGTCAGCAGCTACAAAAAGTGTAGCTGCTGGCTTTTAATAAACACTCACTTACCTGCTCCTGCGTTCCAGCGATGCGCCGACCGGGGCTCCGCTCCTCTCCCCCCCTCCCCAGTCGGCGTCTCCATCCCGACTGTGGGCACCCAGCCGTGACAGCCTTCGGCTTCACGGCCGGGCACCCACTGCGCATGCGCGAGCCGCACTGCGCATGCGCGCGCGGCTCGTCGCTGATTGGACAGGCGATTGCCTAGGACCTGTCAGTGTCCTAGGCCATCGCCTACAGGGAGGGGCTGAAATAAGGCGATTACGCCTCTCGCCTTATCAGCCCCTCGGCGGAAGCAGGAAGTGGGACAGGAAGTCCCACTCCTACTGAAGCCCCCACTCCCCCCCCAAAAAAAATTACATGCCAAATGTGGCATGTATGGGGGTGAGGAGTGGATTAAGAGGAAGTTCCATTTTTGGGTGGAACTCCTCTTTAAGTGGTTAAAGTGGAAATAAACCCTCCTATCCTTTATAGTGAAGGACTTTGGTCTTCCTCAGGATTTTGTTTTTCAAACTCTTTTTGATCCTCAGTTGCCATGGTGCTGCACGTGATCAGTTATGACACCAACAATTGTATGGTTTGACAGTTCTGTTGAGAGAACAAGCAATACTCACAGTTTTTTCATGGCATGCCTTGAATGTCATTTTTTTGGAAACAATTCAAGTGGAACTAAACCCATCGATTTAACGGTTTAAAAAAAAACCTGTTCTATTCCCAGCATGCCGGGAATTCTTAGGCCGCGTATACACGACTAAACAAATCCGATGAAAACGGTCGGACAAACCCTTTTCATCGGATATGTCTGCTGGGCTATTTTGGTTTGATCAGTGTACACACGACAGACAGCACGGTGGTGTGGCGGTGACGTTGGCGCCGCCACGTCACCACTCCAGGAAGTAAAATACTTCCACGCATGCGTTGAATCCATTCGGCGCATGCAGGAGATTTTTGTCCGCTGGTTAGGCATACTAACCAGCGGACATGTCGGACGAACGGGTTTCCAGCAGACAAGTTTTAAAGCATGCTTTAACCACTTAACGCCCGCCGCACGCCTATTTACGTCCACAAAAGGGCTCGGACAGGCAGATAGACGTAAATTTTCGTCCCTGCCTACTAGCGGTTCGGGGGTCCGATCGGGACACCCTCCGCGGCGAGCGGCTTACCTCCGGGAGCGATCCGACTCGAGAGGGCGGCTGTTCGTTTCTGTCCGGCCCCTCGTGATCGCTCCCAGCCAATTCTGTGCGCCGCTACCGTGTCACTTCCTCTGCCTGTAAAATGTAAACATAGGCAGAGGAAGTGATGCAGCGCTCATTTCGGCGGTATTTTCAAACCGCCGAGATGATAGAAGAGGCACAGTAAGTCTGCACCAACACTACACTGACACCAGTACACGCAGGCACATTTAACCCCTTGCGATCACCCCCCCCCCACCCCCCCACCCCCTGTCACACTGTCACTGAATGCAGTGATCATATATGTATGATCACTGCATTTAGTGTTAAAATGACAGGCAGTGTGACAGGCAGTTAGTGTTAGGTTCAGGGTAGCCCCCGTACCCCCCCTAATAAAGTTTTAACCCCTTGATCACCGCCCTAGTTAACCCTTTCACTCCCTATTGCCAGTGTCACTAAGCCAGTATTTCCCAACTCCAGTCCTCAAGGCACACCAACAGGTCATGTTTTCAGGATTTCCATTATTTTGCACAGGTGACTCGATCAGTTTCACTGCCTTAGTATTCACCACAGCTGTTTCAATTGAGGGAAATCCTGAAAACATGACCTGTTGGTGTGCCTTGAGGACTGGAGTTGGGAAACACTGCACTGTTGCTGCTAGGTAGCTAATTTTATTTTTTTATTGCGATTTTTTTTTTTACTAAAGACATGTGGCTGAATACATTTTGGCCTAAATGTTTGACTAAAATTTAGTTTATTGAATTTTTCTTATAACAAAAAGTAAAAAATAATGTTTTTTTTTTTTTAAAATGTCGCTCTATTTTTGTATATAGCGCAAAAAATAAAAATTGCAGAGGCTATCAAATACCACCAAAAGAAAGCTCTATTTGTGGGAAGAAAAGGACGCAAATTTTGTTTGGGAGCCACGTTGCACGACCCCGCAATTGTCTGTTAAAACGACGCAGTGCCGAATTGTAAAAACGCCTCATTTAGCAGCATATTGGTCCGGGGCTTAAGTGGTTAAAACTTGTCTGCAGGAAAAACCTGTTTGCTCGCCCGTACACGCGATCGGATTTGTCTGCTGAAACGGTCCGTCGGACCGGTTTCAGCAGATAAATTCGATCGTGTGTACGCAGCCTTATTGTGACATTTGCTTGTGTTCTCAGCCAAACTGTCAAACTATCAAATGGTCTGGTGTCATAACTGATCACATGTGCAGCATGATCTGCAGCATGGGCGCTGCAGATCAAACAAAGTCTTATGGCGCGTACACACATCTGAAAATCGGACAGAAAATACTGCTTTCAAATTGATCGTACGATAATCTGATCGCTAGTATAGAGCTTTCAAAAGCCGGTCATGACAGATCATTTGATATTATCCGATCGGCCAATCGCGAACATTTTTCTCATATGACACCAGATCGTTACATTTTCATTACATTTTCATTTAATCAGTACATTTGTCGTCTAAAAAAATACAATACAAATACCCGACACTACATTACAGCATTTCCCATTTTTTATTCTGTTGTACAAGAGTTTTCGTAACTTTAGTAACCCCTTCATTTTACATTTGCAACTAGCGTGCAAAAGAAACAGACGATCTGTTGTTGGATTTTTGGATCGTGTGTACTGGCCAT
This sequence comes from Rana kukunoris, assembly GCA_029574335.1. Classification (NCBI taxonomy): domain Eukaryota; kingdom Metazoa; phylum Chordata; class Amphibia; order Anura; family Ranidae; genus Rana; species Rana kukunoris. The sequence continues at coordinate 478,738,681 of CM056052.1, forward strand.
AAGATGGCGGCTTCCTTGGCTGAAAAGTAGTGATTCACCGATATATCGATCAAAAATAGGGTTATCTGCTTATCTGGGCTACTATGATCAACAATAAGCAGCAAGGAGGCAGGTGGATCTTAAAGCGGAGCTCCACCCAAAAGAGGAAGCTCTGCTTGTTTGCACCTCCCCCTCCCGCCTCCACTGCCCCATTTGGCACTTTTTTGTCAAAACCAGGTACCCACTCTGCATATAAAATCGCCACATCGATCTATGAGCATTTCTGGCTCCTCCTCCTTCTTCCCCCTGCCTTCTGGGACACACACAGGTCCTAGAAGATGGTGGGACCATTTAGAAACTGCCGGTTTCCCTTAGACCCCTTTCACACTGACACGTTTTTCAGGCGGCTCAGCGCTAAAAATAGTGCTGCTATACCACCTGAAAAAATCGTGCCCTGCAGGCTTCAATGTGAAAGCCCGAAAGCTTTCACACTGAAGCGGTGCGCCAGCAGGACCGCTCCAAAAGTTCTGCTAGCCACATCTTTGGAGCGGTATAAGAGCGGGGTGTTTACCGCTCCTATACCGCTCTTTCCCATTAAAATCAATGGGAAACCGTGGTAATACCGCCCGCAATGCGCCTCTACAGAGGCGTATTGCGGGCGGTATTAACCCTTTTATGCCCGCTAGCGGGGGTTTATACCGCACCGATATCGGATGTTGCGGTAAATACGACGGTATAGCGGCGCTAGAAATCGTGCTGCTATACCGTCACCGCACCTCCACTGCCCTGTGTGAAAGGGGCCTTACTTACAATGCCGGCGCCTGCACTTGAAGCCAATTTACAAATCCCAACTTTGTGGGATGCCTGGACACAGGCATATAATAAATGTCTGCAGCTACAGTATTTCTAGCTGTCGACTTATCATTTTTTTTTTCCAGACTGGAGCTTCTCTTTAACCACTTGTACAGAGGACGTTATATGACGTCCTGGGCTTTGTGGGGCTATATTTTAATGATGCCCGCAGCTACAGTCATCATTCAGATATCTGCATTTTCAGCTGGAGATTCCCTACACCACAGGTGTAGGGAATCGCCCTCCTCTTGTCTTTTTCCAGACCCTTACTTTCTGCTTTTAAGCAATGCATCCAGCTTCTTCCCAGCAGCAGCATAAGGAAAGGGGGTGCACTGTGATGTAGGGGAGAGTGGGGGACTCAACTTCTGATGGTGGGTTGGCTCTTGACATCTAATGTAAGGGGAGGGGATGTGCCGGACATCTAGTCTTACAGATACAACCGGCCCTTTTGAGACCGATCATAATGCTGATGCGGCCCACGATGAAATTGAGTTTGACAACCCTGCCCTACACCATAGGAATGATCATAGCGGCTGTTCCACCGCTTGATCGTTCCTACGGGTGGACCAGATGGTCGTTCAAGTCTCTATGATCATCGAAAGCCGGGCGCAATGTTATAACGTCACGCCCGGCCTCTACATTAAAAAAAAACAGTGGCGCTTCAGCTGTGAAGCAGTGATCTTTTTTTTTAGGCTTTCCAGCCTAGTGGTGAGATGTGGGTCTTATTGACCCCATATCTCACTGTAAAGAGGTCCTATCATGCCATATTCCTATTACAAGGGATGTTTACATTTCTAATAGGAATAAAAGTGTTCAAACCACACATGTGAGGTGTCGCCACGAACGTTAGGCCACGTACACACGACCAAGCTGAAGTGGTCTGATGTGCGTACACGCCATCAGTCCAAAATCCCATCGGGCCAGGACGCGGTGACATAGAACACAACAACGTGCTGAAAAAACGAAGTTCAATGCTTCCAAACATGCGTCAACTTGATTTTAAGCATGCGTGGGTTTTTGGTCCGATGCTTTTGTGTACTAACCATCGTTTTGGTCCGACGAACAGGTGTCCGTCAGACAGATTTTAAAGCAAGTTTTAAAACTTTGGTCCGACGGACAACGGTCTTCAGACCAGTTTTATCGGACCAGTCTGATCGTGTGTACGTGGCCTTAGAGCAAGAGCAATAATTTTAGCCCTAGACCTCCTCTGTAACTCAAAACATGTAACCAGTAAAAAAATTGAAAGCGTTAACTATGGGGATTTTTAGGTACCGAAGTTTGGCATCATTCCACGAGCATGTACAATTTTGAAGCGTGACATGTTAGGTATCTATTTACTCGCCGTGACTTCATCTTCATCTTTCACATTATGCAAAAAAAATGGGCTAACTTTCTTTTTTTTTTTAATTGCTAAAAAAACATATATAGGGCCAGATCCCCGTAGAATTGCCGCTGGCGTAGCGTAAGCCATTTACACTACGCCGCCGCAATTTAACAGAGCAAGTGCCGTATTCCCGAAGCACTTGCTCCGTAAATTGCGGCGGCGTAGTGTAAATGGCTCTGCGTATCCCTGCGTAATTCAAAGGGGGCGGCTTGTATTTAAATTAAGCGCACCCCCGCGTTGATCGAACTGCGCATGGAGCTTTTTTCCCGGCCGGCGCATGCGCAGTTCGATCGACGCGGGGGCGCGCTTAATTTAAATACAAGCCACCCCCTTTGAATTACGCGGGGATACGCAGGGCCATTTACACTATGCCGCCGCAAACTACGGAGCAAGTGTTTGGAGAATACGACACTTGCTCCATTAAGTTGCGGCGGCGTAGTGTAAATGGCTTACGCTACGCTACGCCGCCGCAAATTCTATGTGAATCTGGCCCTAAGTGTCAGAATTGGGCCTGAAGTGGTTAAACTAATGGCGACTAATGGTGTGTGGGAAATTACCACTGTATTCCAATTTTATGGGGTACTCCCCACTGATTCCCAACATTAAATGGGGGCAACATTAAACGACTGACCATCAACAGTAAGGCTGCAGTCACACCTGAGTGTACCGTCAATGCGTGCAAAAGCATAATTTTTTTGCACATGTTCACAAAACACACATAAAACAAATGTGACACTTGCAGTGCCATTCATTGTTAATGGTACCCCAAGCATGGCAAGCAGATATGCATCGAAAGCATTAAAAAAATAAGCAAAGCTCAATGCCCAAAAAGGAACATGAAGCTCTTTGGTGCATTCGTGAACGTAGGGCACCCATTGAAAAACACACAGAAACACGCACAAAAAAGTGTGCAAAAATACGTATTCAGAGGGGGAGGGAGGCAGGGGGTGATTGGAGGCAGGGGAGCTGTGGGGGATTGGAGGCAACGCTAGGTGTAAACTTAGCCTAAGGGGGTGCTAACTGAAATCTGCAAGCTCTTCTGTGCATTACATAGTCCTGACCACAGCACACAGAGTGCTGCTCTGTCAGTGTTGCCAACAGTCTGTATTTTTATGGCCAGTTCATAAAAACGGGCACTTTTTTCTTCCGTTTGTAAATGTCCGTGGTTGCGGGAATGTGCCAGTAAAAATAGCCGAGATCGGTTCGGCTTGGAACTGCGCATGGAGATTGGAGGCAGGGGGTGATTGGAGGCAGGGGGTGATGGTGGCACCGCAGAGGGGGATGGAGGCAGGGGGTGATTGGGGGGAGGCAGGGGGTGATGGTGGCACCGCAGAGGGGGATGGAGGCAGGGGGTGATGGTGGCTGTGGTCGCACCGCAGAGGGGGGTGGAGGCAGGGAGTGTTGGTGGCACTGCAGAAGTGGATGGTGGCACCGCAGAGGGTGGGGGATGGAGACAGGGGTTGTTGGTGGCACTTCAGAGGGGGAGGGAGGCAGGGGATGATTGGAGGCAGGGGAGCTGGGGGAGATTGGAGGCAACACTAGCTGTAAACTTAGCCTAAGGGGTTGCTAACTCTTGACCACTGAAATCTGAAAGCTCTTCTGTGCATTACATAGTCCTGACCACAGCACACGGAGTGCTGCCCTGTCAGTGTTGCCAACCACGGACATTTACAAACGGAAGAAAAAAGTGCCCATTTTTTTGAACTGTCCATAAAAATTTATGGACAGTTCATAAAAACGGGCACTTTTTTCTTCCGTTTGTAAATGTCCGTGGTTGCAGGCATGTGCCAGTAAAAATAGCCAGAGATCGGTTTGGCTTGGAACTGCGCATGGAGATTGGAGGCAGGGGTGATTGGAGGCAGGGGGTGATGGTGGCACGTCAGAGGGGGATGGAGGCAGGGGGTGATGGTGGCACCGCAGAGGGAGATGGAGGCAGGGGGTGATGGTGGCTGTGGTCGCATCGCCGAGGGGGTGGAGGCAGGGAGAGATTGGAGGCAGGGGGTGTTGGTGGCACTGCAGAAGTGGATGGGGGATGGAGACAGGGGCTGTTGGTGGCACTTCAGAGGGGGAGGGAGGCAGGGGGTGATTGGAGGCAGGGGAGCTGGGGGAGATTGGAGGCAGAGGGAGAATGGAGGCAGGGGGAGATTGTGGCACCGCAGAGGGGGGTGAAGGCAGGGGGTGTTGGTGGCAGAGGGGGGTGAAGGCAGGGGGTGTTGGTGGCAAAGGGGGATGGAGGCAGGGGGTGATGTGACTAAATAATTTGCTGTTATTATATTGAAAATAACAAAAATATGTTTTTTTACCTTAATATCTACCTTAAATCACATTGCTATTTGCCTAGCGTACTTGCTTGTAGCCTAAATACTGAAATTTACACCTAAAAATTTAATTTAGTAACTTTTGTGAAATGCCAGTAAATTTTGTGTGTCCTGACAGTAAATTTCAATCTGGATGGTTGGCAGCACTGTGCCGTGTATACTCTATGTCCCAACCTAAGCAGTTTGGGAGGCATCATAGCCTAAAGAAATGTGATACATCAGAAATGTTGTGGTACTTTTTCCTCTACCAAAAGGCTGTATTTTTGCCAAAAAAATGATATGACATTATTGGGGTACAGTGTTGCATAAACAAGTAATGGTCAGTCAAACTATCCACTTTTATTTAACAAACAAATGTAAAGAAGTCCATAAACAGTTGCTCATGCAGGGGATTTTCATCAGCAAAACATAACGGAAAATCTCGAGCCACCTGACTCCTTCAGCAGCAACTCTGTGCTTTTCCACTGGTCCTTCAGACTGTCCCACCCAGCTCTCCTGGCCCTTTTATGCCCTGTGTCTGAATAAACTCTGACGGGTTTTTCTGACCGAATTCCATTAAAGCTGTCTTGCATACACACGACACACCAAATTCCGACCATCAAAAACATAAAACACTACGACAAGCCGAAAATGAAGTTCAATGCTGAGCATGCGTGGATTTTTCTCCGATGGAGTTCCACACAGACGATCGGAATTTCCTATCGGCTTTTTATCCATCGGAAAAATGTAAAACATGTTCTATTTTTTTACACCATTGGAAAAAAGACCGATGGGGCCCACACACAATCGGTTTGTCCGATGAAAACAGTCTATCTGTATTTTTTCATCTGACAAACCGATTGTGTGTACAAGGCTTAAGGCTCCAATCAGACTTTTCTGTCCAACTCCACCAAGTCCAGGTCCAATCAGTTTGGGTAGGCTCACCTGTATTTCATGTGTTTGTATTAAATTTATAAAATGTACTGTGATAATATTGATTTGATTTGTAAAAATATGCATATTAATTATATGCCAACAATAATTAATGCTGTTTTGTTGCATCTATTTGTTGCATTAAACATATTCCTGTTTTCTTTGTTATCTATAGCATTTAATACAACACACCTAGATCTCCTGAAGAAGCTTTAATAGTGAAACACGTTGAGTGGTTTAATAGAACAAATGATAACAACAAGTCATTTTTTATCATGTTTTATTAATGTAATAAAAATATAACATTTTATCTATTTTGTAATTATTTGATTTGACACATTAAAAGTCCTGAGGTTTGTTCCATCTTCCCTTCTTTTTTACTCCAATCAGACTTGTGTGTCTTGTTATGCCACTTTAGACATTAGAGTTGCATGACAAGTCATTCCCAATGTTTTACAATGATACCCATACATATATGCACGACTTAGACCCCTTTCACACTGGGGGGGGCACTAGCGATAAAGCGCTGCTAGTTTTAGTGGTGCTTTACCGCTGTTATAGCGGCGCTATTGGGTCTATAGCGGGCCGCTTTTAACCCCCGCTAGCGGCCAAGGAAAGGGTTAATAGCGCTGAAAAGCACCGCTGCCGAGGCAATTTGCAGACACTTCGGCAGTGGTGCCCATTCATTTCAATGGGCAGGGGCGGTGGAGAAGCTCTGTATACACCGCTTCAGCACCGCATTAAGATGCTGCTTTAAGGACTTTTTTTTTCTTGTCCTGAAAGTGCACCGCCCCAGAACTGGGACTGCAGAAGAGGCAGTTTTCAGGCACTATTTTTAGCGCTAAAATGCCTCGTGTGAAAGGGGTCTTAGTTCATGCACTACTTTGGTCAAATTTTCATGCAACTTGAGGGCCATAAACTTCAATGTTAACCCTCATGAAGTTGCATGAAAGTCATACCTGAATGTTATACAATGCAACTTGTGTGCAACAGTTGTCTATTTTCACTGGTCAAAGCCAAAGTCGTATTCAAGTTGCATCCATCCAAAGTTGTGTCAAAGCTGCACTCCAAAGTCGGAACAACTTTGAAGTTGTACAAGTGTGAATGAAAGGCTGAGTTCACATATGTGCGAATTGGATGCTGCTTTCTCTGCTTCCGATTCCCATGACAGGCTAGTGTGACCAGCTGTCAATGGAACCAGTTCACATAGGTCTGGGGCAGCTGTAGAACTAATTGCAAAAGGGTCCTTTTCGTGTTTAAGTCCAGTTCAGGCCAAAGTTCGGACCTGAATCACACCTGAACCAGTGAACAGACACGCACCAGACCCCAGGCATGAACTCGCGGCCGCACATTTGTGAACCCTAAGTCTTCATCCCACCCAAGACTCTTTGAAGCCTTCGGACTCTGGACCCTGATCCGGGATTATTAACCCAGAGAAAAGCAAATGCGTTGTTTTGCATAAGTGCTGATTTTTTCCTATACTTACACAGAGGCAGGGCCTAGTACAGTCACAGCATATAAATGCACCTCAGTAAAACAAAAATAAAGTGATATAATGCTGAGGCTGACATACTACATTCTGTATGGCTTTTGAACATTACCTATACGATTACATGCAGGTTTAATGGATTATTAACATGATAAAGGTCATGTACTCAGTGCCGGGACAAGGTTATCCAGTGCCCAGGGCAAAGATGCCAATCTACGCCCCCTTTCCCTTAGGGCTAGGATCAGGGTGCCCACCCCATCCCTGCAATAAACCATTGCGCCAGGCCAGCCGACCCTCCTGCCCACCCCTTGTCCCGGCCCTGCATGTACTGTATATACTCGAGTATAAGCCGAGTTTTTCAGCCCTTTTTTAGGGCTGAAAATACCCCCCTCAGCTTATACTCAAGTCAGTGTACCTGAATTCTTGACAGGCCTCCATTTTTTTAAAAGTCGCGGCTTCCTCCTAGTGTTCAGTTCCGTGATAGGCATTTGATACTGTGTTCCGCCTATCACGGAGGTCCTCTCATCCTCGAACAATTTCCCAGCTGTTCAGTGTTCTGCCAATTACGGACTTCCTCCTGTCCGAGGATGAAAGAATGTCCGTAATTGGCGGAACACTGAACACAGTGTCTGCTGGGAAACCGAGTCAGAGGATGAGAGAACCTCCGTGATAGGTGGAACACAGTATCAAATGCCTATCACGGAACGGAACGCCAGGAGGAAGCCGCGACTTTAAAAAAATGGATGCCTGTCAAGAATTAAGGTACTCGGGCACAGTGAGACTGCAATGGGCACAGTGAGGTATGGCACAGTGAGACTTCAATGGGCACAGTGAGGTATGGCACAGTGAGACAGCAATGGGCACAGTGAGGTATGGCACAGTGAGACTGCAATGGGCACAGTGAGGTATGGCATAGTGAGAATGCAATGGGCACAGTGAGGTTGCAAATGGGCACAGTGAGGTGTGCAAATAGGCATTGTAGACCCTCTTTTCCGCTTACAGTAGCTGCTGCATTCTCACCCTAGCCTTATACTCGAGTCAATACGTTTTCCCATTTTTTTTTTGGTAAAATTTTCGGCTTATACTCAAATATATACAGTAATTTTCTTAACATGTGAGCATTCAAAACATATGGTGCTTGAGATCAGGGATATGATCTGAGTCTGGAGTCGGGACATATGGGTTGGTTGGTGTAACGGAATGGCCCGTGAGACCCAGAGACTTTTGAAGGATGCAGGGTACTCCTGTGGCCAGCTTCACCAATGACTCTTATGTCTAGGATCATCCTATGTCCCATAGGGGCATAGGATGACTGAGAAATGATATCTCGGATTACATGAGATGGGACATTAATGATAACTCATGTATTGCAGGATATCTTGACATATTACAAGTTGTTTATTCTGACCCTAACAGGTCAATAGGAGAGTGACTCATTTAATGTTGGGACACATAATTTTGAGGTGTTAATGTAGTCAGGCTCCTAAGATATTTCATTGTCTATTGTGTGATGCTAATTACACTGTATTGTGTGAAAGTTCTATTGATGATATATATGTGTGTTGGCAGTCTGAAAGGTCAGATGTCTGACCTTTCAGGTGTAGTGGATTAGCATGTCAATTATATTTACTAAACGTATTGTGTATCAGATGAGAACAACTTGTCGCAGAGTCAGGACGTCTGGGTAATAAGTAGAAATTAGCTCATCTGAATGTTATTATCTAAAAGAATGTGTATTGAGCACCCATTGTGTCATGTTGTGGGAGGAGTTGAGTCATAGTCCACTCTTAGTTTCTACTGTATATAACAAGCTGAGTTACCATTAAAGGATTCATTCGTTTGACCCAGAGAACAGAGCTGTGTGTCTCGTTATTCTGGGGAATGGGTCATGTCTGCTGGATTGTGGAGTGTCGGATAAGCTGTCTTGGGTTGGTGGAATGGAAGATCGTGAACCCCTGACCATTACAGTTGGGAATACAGAGCAGGCAGAAGGGAAGATGGAAAGAAGAAGAGAGAGGAAAAACAGAAAAAATAAACCAACAAGTGGGGGGATGGGGTGGCACTATTCCCCAGGGGGTCCTAACAGGGGTGAGGAAGAAGGTAGGCAAAAGTCCCTATGTAATAGTGAGATAAATTGTCAAGGAGTCTGGGTCTATGGTGATGTGTAATCCAGGCTATCCAGATTTGCTGCAATTTGTGTAACCCTTTTAGTTATTGTGAGGCAATGTTATTAGGTGATAGCTTGATTTTCATACATCAGTGACCAGGGTGTAAATAAATGGGGCATCTAGGGCCTAAGCAGACCTTAAATCTTAAAAATAGGGGAACGGAACTTTGGCTAGAATTGCCACCCAACCTTCTTTGCCAACTCCATGCCCACTCTGATCGGTGTACTCGTGGCTCTTGTATGAATGAAGCCTGTAATTCCTATAATAGCCACTAGCAATAATGGCATGTAAAATGATCAATCAATCAACTTGGGTACATTCAGCATGCGCATGCATGGTTTGAATCTCATCTGGTCCCTGCTGAACTGGCTAAGATTTGAACGATCTATGGCCTGCTTAACGATGGCACATGCATGGACTGGTATTCTTTTTAACCACGTCGGCACAATGGCAACGGTGGGCAAATGGGTGTACCTGTACGTCCCCTTTAAAAAGCCACGCAGCACCCGCCATGCTCTTTGTACCCGCGGGCCCCGCAAACTCGATGTTCGCCGGTGGCCCGCGATCGTGTCACAGAGAGTCAGAACGGGGAGATGCCAATGTAAACAAGGTATTTCTCTGTTCTGCCTAGTGGCAGGACAGAGATTTACTGATTACTGTCATCGGTTATCTCTGTCATGTCAGTTGTAGCCCATCCCCCCTACAGTTAGAATCACTCCCTAGGACACACTTAACCCCTCCATCGCCTCTTAGTGTTTAACCCCTTCCCTGCCAGTGTCATTTACACAGTAATCAGTGCATTTGTATTTCACTGATCACTGTAAAATTGACAATGGTCGCAAAAAAATGTCAAAAGTGTCCTATGGGTCCGTCGCAAAATCCCAGTCACGATACAAATTGCAGATCGCCGCCATTACTAGTAAAAAAAAAATGTACTAATGAAAATCCCATAAATCTATCCCCTATTTTGAAGACGCTATAACTTTTGCGCAAACCAATCTATATATGCTTATTGCAATTTGTTTACCAATAATATGTAGAATATGTATCGGCCTAAACTGAGGAAAACATTTTTTTTTTTATATTTTTGGGGGGGATATTTATTATAGCAAAAAGTCAAAAATATTGCTTCTTTTTCAAAATTGTCTTTCTTTTTTGTTTATAGCGCAAAAAATAAAAACCGCAGAGGTGATGAAATACCACCAAAAGAAAGCTCTATTTGTGGGAAAAAAAGGTTGTCAATTTTGTTTGGGTATAGCGTCGCACGACCGCGTATTTGTCAGTTAAAGCAACACAGTGCCGTCTCGCAAAAAGTGCTTTGGTCAGCAGTGTTAATTTCGTTGACTAAAACTGACTAAAACATTTAAGTTGACTAACTTAATACCATTTTAGTCAACTAAAATACTACTAAAAACTAAAATTCAATTTTAGTCAAAAGACTAAAACCGTGTACACACAATCAGTTTGTCCGATGAAAAAAGTCTGATCAGACAAACCGATCGTGTGTGGTCCCCATTGTTTTTTTTTTCCATCGATGTAAAAAAATAGAACATGTTTTACATTTTTCCTATGGCTAAAAAACCGATAGGAAATTGAAATTCCGATCTTCTGTGTGGAACTCCATTGTAGAAAAATCCACGCATGCTCAGAATCAAGTTGACGCATGCTCGGAAGCATTAAACTTAATTTTTTTCGGCTTGTCATAGTGTTTTACGTCACCGTGTTTTCGCACGGTCGGAATTTCATCTAATAGTGTGAATGCAAGACTGATGAAAGTCAGCTTCATCGGATAACCGACGAAAAAATCCATTGGATTAGATTCCATCAGAAATCCAATCGTGTGTACAGGGCATAAGACTAAGGTCCCTTTCACACTTGTACGACTTCTAAGTTGCGTGATTTTACCGCGATTTTGCCACGATTCGCGGCCGCGATTTCAATGAATGCCTGTGTAAGTGGCATCAAAATCGGACCAGGGACTACTTTAAAGTCGGCACTACTTTAAGGCCTCGTACACACGATCGGACATATCCGATGAAAACGGTCCGCGGACCATTTCCATCGGATATGTCCGATCGGGAGTTTGATCCGATGGCGTGTACACACCATCGGATCAAATTCCCCGCCGCCGGACGGCGCGGTGACGTGGCGGTGACGCGGCGGTGACGTTGACGCCGCCACGTCACCGCCACGTCACCGCACCAGGAAGTTAAACACTTCCGCGCATGCGCCGAATCCATTCGGCGGCGGCGCGGCGCCGGTGGGGGACGACATGTCTGCTGGTAAGTGTACTAACCAGCAGACATGTCGGGCGGACAGATTCCCACCGGATAGATTTCAAAGCATGCTTTGAAATCTGTCGGGTGGAGAAATCTGTCCGCTAGCCCATACACACGAGCGGAGATGTCTGCTGAAACGGTCCATCGGACCGTTTTCAAGCGGACATATCCCCTCGTGTGTACGAGGCCTAAGTCGTGCCAGTATGAATGGTGTTAATTGAAAATCATGGAGAATGACTTGTCATACGATTTTGCAGTACAGAGACAAGTCGTATAAGTGTGAAAGGGGCCTAAAACTAAATTGAAATTTGACGTCAAAATTAACACTGGTCTGTAGTGCATGTTCACACCTCAATAACATAAATAATAACATATTCGATTTTTCACTCCAGCAGTATATAATGAGTTTGGAAATTGTAGAGAAATGCTTTAATAATGCATTACAATTTAACTACACCCATTCGTATTTAGATGACTAAAATGAATGTTAGTTAACTAAAATAATTTTAGTCGACTAAAACGTCCTGGAGATTTAGTCGACTAACTATGACTAAAACTAAAAACAATTGCAAAAGACTAAAATGGGACTAAAACCAAAATGCCATTTTAGTCCTAAAACTAATGCCGCGTACACACGGTCGTTTTTTGCGATAAAAAAAAACGACGTTTTCTGTGAAGTAAAAAACGACGTTTTTGAAACGTCACTTTTCAAAGACAATTTTGCATACACACCATCGTTTTTTCACAAAAAGCGAGGTTACGTTCACCACTCTTTTCCATTGAAGCTCGCTTCATAACTAGCTTCTGGGCATGCGCGGGTTGAAAAACGTCGTTCTGAACGACGTTTTTGCTACACACGGTGACTTTTTGTGAAACCAAAAACAACGTTTTGAAAAACAACACAAAAAATTCAAGCATGTTGGAATTTTTTTGGGGTCGTTTTTCTTAAGACAAAAAACGACGTTTTGCCCACACACGATCAATTTAAATTACGTTTTAAAAAACGTCGTTTTTTTTCATCGCAAAAAACGACCGTGTGTACGCGGCATAAGACTAAAACTAAATCGAAATTTGCAGCCAAAATTAAAACTGTTGGTCAGGAAGGGGGTAAATTCTTCGGGAGTGAAGCGGTTAGAGAGACAATTTTGGACATCAGAAATCTGCGCATTCTTTGTTATCTTAGAAAAAAAGGAAGCCGGGCTTTAGGAGACCACAGGACAGCAGTTTTCCCTTTTGCTAGGAGGACATTGCCCAACCTTTCACATGTAACCAGATGTAATCATAAGTATGACTCCACTACAGAAACTCTGTCACAGTGAAGCAATTCACAAGAAAATGTTAAAGCGGATCTCCACCCTAAAGTGAAGATCCGCTGATCGGAACCCTCCCCCCCTCCGGTGTCACAATTGACACCTTTCAGGGGGAGGGGGGTGCAGATACCTGTCTAAAGACAGGTATCTGCAACCACTTCCGGCCCGCAGTCTCGGGCAAAAGACGGGTTTTTTGGCGACATCCCGTCGCCCCCCCGTTGTGTGCTGGGAACTCTCAGCTTCCAGCACACAGCGGGAGCCAATCTCCGGGCGCAGCGCGACTCGCGCATGCGCCGTAGGGAACCGGGCAGTGAAGCCGCAGCGCTTCACTTCCTGGTTCCCTCACCGTGGATGGAGGGGGGAGCAGCAGGGTGACGAGCGATCGCTCATCCTCTGCTGCGGACGCCGCTGGACTCCAGGACAGGTAAGTGTCCTAATATTAAAAGTCAGCAGCTGCAGTATTTGTTGCTGCTGGCTTTTAATATTTTTTTCTAGTGAACCATCCGCTTTAATGAAATATCATGTTAGTGGTCTTCCAAATCTGTGTGTCAGTAGAAGTCCTATTTCTTTGTTGCAATACTTTTGTACACATTGGCTATTATATTGAATAAATAGCAGGCACAGCAGTTCATTAACCACTTAAGGACCGGAAGATTTAACCCCTTAATGACCAGGCCATTTTTTGCAATATGGCACTGCGTCTCTATAACGTACAATTGAGCGGTCGTGCGACGCTGTACCAAAAAAAAAATCCCCACAAATAGAGCTTTCTTTTGGTGGTAATTGATCACCTCTGCGGTTTTTATTTTTTGCGCTATAAACAAAAAAAGAGCGACAATTTTGAAAAAGAAGACATTTTTTTACTTTTTGCTTTAAATGTCCCCCAAAAATATATATATATATAAAAAAACATTTTTTCTTAGTTTAGGTGGATATGTATTCTTCTACTGTACATATTTTTGGTTAAAAAAAAAATCGCAATAAGTTTTTTTTTTATTGGTTTGCGTAAAAGCTATAGCGTCAACAAAATAGGGGACAGTTTTGTGTCATTTTTTTTTTTTTTTTTTACTAGTTATGACGGCGTTCTGCGATTTTTATCATGACTGCAACATTATGACAGACACCTTGGACACTTTTGACGCTATTTTGGGACCACTGTCATTTATACAGCGAACAGTGCTATAAAAATGCACTAATTACTGTGTGAATTACACTGGCAGTGAAGGGGTTAACCACTAGATGGCGAGGAAGGGGTTAAGTGTGTCCTAGGGAGTGATTATAACTGTGTGGGGGCTGGGCTACAAGTGATATGACACTAATCGCTGCTCCCGATGACAGGGAGCAGTAGATCAGTGTCCTGTCACTAGGCAGAACAGGGAAATGTCTTGTTTAAACAGGCATCCCCCTGTTCTGCCTCTCTGTGACCCGATCCCGGGTCACCAGCGAACATCGAGTCCGCGGGTCCCGCAGGATCAGTCACGGAGAGCGTGCTGCGTGGCTTCTTAAAGTAGGGTGACAAGACATCCCCAGTTTCAGGGCAAAGTCCCCGGATTGAGGACACTGTCCCCAGACCAAGTCTGTCCCTGGTTTTGTCCCCAGGATGGATTTGAACAGGGGCAGGGGCAATTTCAAAGACAGTGCAGAATTAAAGAAAAAATTTCTGAATTACACACCCCCCACTCTGCCGATCCTACTAGCTTAGGGGGGGGGGATATTTTTTCCATTATCTGTGCCCCTTTCTAATGATGTGTGAGGGAATATTTCTTCAGTTTTGGGCACAGGTCCTTTCAGCTCTGCCTTGAATCAAGTCCCAGCCAGCCACCTGCCTGCCTATCTTCTTGCCTTTCCTGGCTGAGTGATCGTGCTCTGCTCCCCACCTGGTAGTAGCCAGGGCCCAGAGTAAAGCCTCATACATACGATCGGACTTCCATCTGACAAATCCGTGGAATTTTTTCCGAAGGGCGTTGGCCATGAACTTGTTCTGCATACAGACGGCAGAACTTTTTCAGCCAACATACACAAAACTACATTGTTTTTTGTCTCTTAGCGCTACCGTTTGGGCAACTTCTGCTAATGTTGTGTTATGGTTAGCATTGGTTCCGAGAATGCGTGTTTGTACTTTGGATTTTAGTCTGACGGAACATATTAGTTGCCGGAAAATTTGAGAGCATGCACAGCCAAGATTTGTCGTCGAAAATTTCGACAACAATTGTCCAATAAAGCATATAGACGTTCGGATTATGTCCATTTGCCTACCGTTGCCATTCTGCCAACGTATATCAGCGTCGGCAAGTGGTTAACTACTTCAGACCCGCGCTATAGCCGAATGACGGCTACAGCGCGGACCTGAAAATCCAACTGGACGTCAATTGACGTCCGCCCCTTAGGGCGTTCCACGCGCGTGCTCCAGAGCGCGCAGCGGGGAAACTCTGTGTTGGCCGTGTCCCTTGGACACAGCCAATTACAGATTGTCGCGAACGGCCAATCAGAGTGGCCGTTTGCGGTGTGATCTGTGCGGCCAATGAGAGATGATCTCATATGTAAACATATGAGATCATCTCTCGTTGCCGGCTCACACAGAGACAGCGTCCTGTCTCTGGAGAGGAGACCGATCTGTGTCCCTTGTACATAGGGACACATATCGGTCACCTCCCCCAGTCACCCCCCTCCCCCTACAGTTAGAACACTAAGCAGGGAATACATTTAACCCCTTCCCCACCCCCTAGCGTTAACCCCTTCAATGCCAGTCACATTTATACAGCAATTAGTGCATATTTATAGCACTGGTCGCAGTATAAATGTGAATGGCGCCAAAAATGTGTCTGATGTGTCCGCCATAACGTCGCAGTCCCAATAAAAATCGCAGATCGCCGCCATTTCTAGTAAAAAAAAAATAATAAAAAATAATTCTGTTCCCTATTTTGTAGGCGCTATAACTTTTGCGCAAACCAGTCACTTATTGCGATTTTTTTTATTTTTTACCAAAAATATGTAGAAGAATACGTATCGACCTAAACTGAGGGAAAAAAAGTGTTTTTTAAAAAAAAAAAAAAATTGGATATTGATTATAGCAACAAGTAAAAAATATTGTATTTTTTTTCAAAATTGTCTTTTTTTGTTTATAGCGCAAAAATATAAACCGCACAGGCGATCAAATACCACCAAAAGAAAGCTCTACTTGTGGGGAAAAAAGGACGTAAATTTTGTTTGGGAGCCACGTCGCACGACCGCGCAATTGTCAGGTAAAGCGACGCAGTGCCGGAAGCTGAAATTTCACCTGGGCAGGAGGGGGGTATATGTGCCTAGTAAGCAAGTGGTTAACCACTTGCCGACCAGCCGCCGTCATTCTACGGCGGCAGGTCGGCTCTGCTGGGCGAGAGCCCGTAGCTCTACGTCAGGTAAATTTTTGGCCACTAAAATGATAAATGGATTTCAACATGTCTTACAAATAAATATGTGTAAAGTGTGGAGGCATTTGTATTCGTCCCCCTTTACCCTGATACCCATAACTAAAATCTAGTTTAACCAATTGGCTACAGAAGTCACCTAAACAGAGAAGCAGCCAAGAGGCGCCTGACAACTAGGGATAAGCCGAACACCCCCCCCCCCCCCCATTCGCTTCGCACCAGATCCTGTGAACAGAACAAGGGCCAGATTCTCAAAAGAGATACGACGTGTATCGCAGGAAACACCATCGTATCTCTGTTTTTTTTACTGGGTATCTATGCGTCTGATTCATAGAATAATTTACGCATAGATATAGCGAAGATCCGACAGGTGTAAAACACTTACACCGTCGGATCTTAGATGTAATTACTGGCCGCTAGGTGGCCTTTACGTTGATTTCTCATTTGCCTATGCAAATGAGCCTAATACGCCGATTCCCGAACGTTTTTACGCCGCCCCGTCGTCGTTTACGTCGTTTCCGTAAGCGTAAGGTTACCCCTGCTATATGAAGGGTAACCTTACGAAGTTCCGTCGTATGCCATGTTAAGTATTGCGTCGGGGGGGGCGTGTCCAAGATGGCGACGGGAGAGGACGTGTAGTGACTGAGCTCCCGCTCTGAGAATTATTTTCTGCCTTATTCCTCGTGTGGATTCTGGGCCACCTATTTGCAAATCCTTCCCTTGTCTCCCGGGGAATGCGCCGAAATAGCAGGGGCTGTCGGACGCGCCGCAACACCGCCGCAGGGCCCACCCCGCCGAAGTCCGGGCCTAAACACACGCCTGGCCCTTTGCGGCCTTCCCCTTCTGTCTGCATGGCGTCCCATCCGGACATCCCGCGGGACGACGCGATCCAGGCCGGTTCGGCGGCGTTTGAGGCACTCATGGCGGCGATCTCCACCTGCCAATCAGCCCTAACGATCAAGATTGACCATGTCCAGGCGGACACAGCGCTCATACGCCGCGACCTGGATGCGTTCAGGGACCGCGTGGCGGAGGCGGAGAGACGGGTCTCGGACCTGGAGGACACCCAGAGGGATCACCACACTGACATCCAGTCCTTGAAGGCCAGGGTGAAGGTCCTGGAACACAGAGCGGAAGACGCCGAGAACAGGAACCGCCGCAATAATCTCCGTGTCCTGGGCCTCCCGGAGGGGGCAGAAGGTACTGATCCTGTGGCCTTCATGGAGCAGATCCTCCCCACTATCCTCCCGGCCGCCCGGTTCTCCCACTATTTCTCTATTGAGAGAGCCCATCGCATACCGGCGACCAGAGGCCCTGTAGGAGCGCCGCCGCGCACCTTTATTTTCAAGTTTCTCCACTACCGCGACAGGGACACTGTTCTCAGGGCTGCGCGTCTGCAAGGAGATCTCAAGTACCAGAACGCCAGTCTCCTGATTTTCCCAGACTACTCGGTGGAGACACAGAGCCAGCGCAAGTCCTTTGACCACGTCCGTGCCATGCTGAGAGAACGGGGGATCAAGTACAGCATGCTCTTCCCTGCCAGGCTCAGAGTTCAAGATGGTGAGAGAGTCCACTTTTTCACTTCCCCGAGAGATGCCGCGGCCTGGGCCGAATCCCTCCCTGGCTGAGAGACCTGTGACTCATCCCTTCTGCAACTTGGTCAACTGACTGTGAGTAACCTATTCAGGGGTCTCCCCCCGGGGTATTGGGGCTTCCTTAGGGTCCTGGCCGGCCCCGCTGCAGCTATGAGGCCTACTGACTGTCCCCACCACAGCTCCCCTGCCTAACTAACAATGCGGAGGCATCCTCCTCTGTCCCTGGGGGGTTGGGAGGGCCGGACCCCATCCTGTCACCTTGTTTGGCTGCCACCTTTCCCCCCCCCCCCGGCTGCATCTCCCCAGCAGTGGGCCAGGAGCTATAGCTGATCCTCCTCTCCGTCCCCCTCCACCACCTCCATGTCTCCCATCCTGCTGACTTTTCGATGGAGGGCGCCCCCCCCCCTTTTTTTTCTCCTCCCCCTGAAAATTGACTCACATCTGTTTTTCCCCCTTTTATTTTTTATTTTTTATCTTTTTTGACTCCCTGTTGGATGTCCTTGTTGCTAGTACTCAAGAACTGCACCCCCGGGTCTCCGGGTGATCCACACACCTCATCCTCCTGCGGATTCTCAGGACCACTAACTGTATTGACCTACAGTAGCGGGTAGCCGCTCGGACACTGCCCTCATGTCCGGCCTTAGGGCTGGGGTTTGTTTTGGGATACAAGTCCTCCTCCATGTTCGGGGGGGGGGGGTCGGGGTCGGGGGGGTTTGGGAAGCCCGGTTGGCGCCCTGTTATGTTTGATTGTTTTATGTTCTATGACAGTACTGTTGATTTCTTGCATATTGATTGCTCTGGAGATGGGCCGACGCCCTTCCCCCGCCCCGGTGATGGGTCGGGTGAATGGTTGGAGGCTCCTGTGTAGCTCTACCCCTGTGGTGATCTGCCTGGTGGTTTGCAATGGCTACTCTTGATGTCCTCTCCTGGAACACACGGGGCCTGAACTCCCCAGTCAAGAGGTCCCTAGTGTTCCAATTTATTAAAAAGCATAGCCCGCATGTTTGTGTGTTGCAGGAGACACATCTGGTGGGTAGCAAAACCCTCAGCCTCAAAAAGCCCTGGGTAGGTCATCACTATCATTCCACCTACTCTAATTATGCCAGGGGGGTTAGTGTTTTAGTGCTCAAATCCCTCCCCTTTAAGCTCCTTGATTTAGTTCTTGACCCGGATGGCAGATTTGTGTTGGTCCATGCCTTGATCTATAACCTCCCCTGGGTACTGGTGGGCCTGTACCTGCCCCCTCCTGCCTCCTTGGCGGTCCTGGGAATACTTGCGGCCAAGTTGGCGCAGTTTCCCTGTGAAAATGTGGTCCTAATGGGTGACTTCAACCTAGTCCCAGACACTGGTATGGACAGGTTCACCTCATCAGGCACCACTCGCCAGGGACTGGCGGAATGGGCTGACACGTACGGGCTCACGGACGTTTGGCGCTGGAGGAACCCGGGGACTCGGGCCTTCACCTGCCACTCAGCCACCCATAAATCCTTCTCCCGAATTGACTTAGCGTATGTGGGGACGGCAGTACTACCCCGGGTGCGTGACATTACTATCCTCCCCCGCGGGATCTCGGATCACGCCCCACTCCTCCTATCACTGACTTTGACGACGGATCCGGCCAGCAACCTCTGGCGCCTCTCCAGGTTCTGGATCTCAGATCCGGAGGTGGAGCCCAAGTTTCATGATACACTCCGATCCTACTGGGCGGAAAACCCGGGTACGGCCGCGGAGAACACGGTGTGGGATGCCTTTAAGGCCTCCTCCCGGGGACAATACCAGTCCCTGATTGCGGGGGTCCGGAGGGAGCGCAGGGCGGAACTCACCAGGGTGGAAGGGGAGGCGGTTCGACAGGAGGCCCTGTATGTCAACACCCGAGACCCGCTACACTACTCCTCCCTGCAATCCCTGACGCGACAGGCAGTCCTCCTTCGGACAGCCTTGACTCAGAAGAAGCTTCTTCATCAGACTCAGCGTATTTTCGAACAGGGGGAGCGGACGGGGAGGCTTTTGGCCTGGCTGTCCAGGGAGCACTCGGGTGCATCTGCCGTGGCCCAGGTGAGGGATGGGGAGGGGACCCTACACTCAACTCCGCAGGAAATCAACCGATGTTTTGCGGAGTATTACCAGCAACTGTACACCTCTAGAGTGAAGTATGACCTCCCGAACCTAGTGACCTATCTGGAGGAGGTGGACATCCCAGTCCTCACGTCCTCTACGGCGCGTAAATTGGACGCGCCATTTCAGCTCAAGGAGATACAGGCCGCCTTAAAAATGATGCAGGGGGGTAAGTCGCCGGGTCCGGATGGGTTCCCGGTTGAATTTTACAAGACTTATGGAGAAGACCTGGCCCCTAGGTTAATATCCCTGTTTGCGTCGGCATCGGATCTGGGTGCACTCCCGGACTCGATGTGTGACGCGGTCATTGTGGTAATCCCCAAGGCCGGTAAAGATCCCACCCTGTGCTCCTCATATCGTCCTATCTCCCTCCTCAATGTCGACGCGAAGCTCTTCGCGAAGATCCTTGCCAATAGGCTTAACACTGTTATTACGGCCCTGGTCCACCCAGACCAGACGGGCTTCATGCCGGGTCGGGGGACCGACATTAACCTTCGTTGCTTACACACTCACCTCGCGGTGGCGGCCCCGGATGGCGCCGGCGTGGTGGCCTCGCTCGACGCCGAGAAGGCCTTCGACTCTGTCGAGTGGGGCTACCTCTGGGCGGTTTTGTCACGCTTCGGTTTTGGACCCCGGTTTTTGTCCTGGATACAAATGCTATATGCTCGTCCAAGGGCGCGTATTCACACCAATGGGACCCTGTCGCCCCCCTTCTTCTTGGAACGGGGGACCAGGCAGGGTTGCCCACTTTCCCCGGCTCTATTTGCCTTGGCCCTGGAACCCCTGGCCGCGCATATCCGACGCGACCCGGGGGTCCGGGGGATCAAGGTGGGATCCCTAGAGGAGAAATTATCACTTTACGCTGACGACGCCCTTCTGTACCTGGCGGATGCGTCTGCTTCGCTCGGTGAGGCACTGTCCCATTTTGAGAAATTTGCATCATTTTCGGGGGTAAGAATTAACTGGGACAAGTCAGTGCTCCTTCCCCTCCACCCATCGCTGTCTCGCTCCGACTCACACACCTCCCTGCGCTGGGTGGATGAGTTCACATATCTGGGGGTTAGAGTGGGCCTCGAGCCGAGGTCATACATGGAGAAAAATGTTCTCCCGACGTTAGAACATCTGTCCGGACGTTGTGCGGTCTGGCGTACCCTTCCCCTCTCGCCGGTCGGACGGGGTAACCTCATAAAGATGGTGATACTCCCCAAGCTACTCTATTTCTTTCGCCAGACCCCTGTTATTATCCCGAAGTCCTTCTTTCGACGACTTGACAGCATAGTGACGGCGTTCATATGGGCGAACAGCCCTCCCCGGGTTGCCAAACGCTTCCTCTATCTCCCCCTGTCCCAGGGGGGTCTGGCCCTCCCAAACTTCCTTGCCTACTACTGGGCGGCGGTCCTGGTGACAGTCCGTTGGTGGTTTTCCCAGACGCGTCAGAACCCAGCGGTGACCCTTGAGGCGGCTATCCTGGGCTCTTACGCTGCTTTATCTAACCTTGTGTTTCGGGGGAGTAGGGCTCATCCAGCGGTCACGGGTCCTATGGCTACTGTGGTTCGGGTGTGGCGGACCTCCAGGGTGCGTATGCTGAAGCCCAATACAATGTCCCCACACACCCCGCTTTGGGGGAACCCTCTCCTTCCTCACCTGGACATGGTCCCCGACCCGGTGGTCTGGGCGCGGCGGGGCATCCTAACCCTCCGGCATATTATGCCGGACGGTGTGGTGATGTCTTTCCGAGACCTAGCCCGTCGCTACAAGGTCCCCTCCTCCCTGGGATTTAGATATGCACAATTGAGACACGCGCTTGCGGCCCAATTCCCGGATCCGGTTGCGCTCGAGTCGGACTCGGTCGAGCGCCTCCTGATTTCGGGTGTTATGGGGAAACCCCTCTCGTCCCTTTACCTGCGCTTTACGGTGGCATACGACGCGGACACAGTGGGAATCCTGGCCAAATGGAACGCTGACATTCCTGATCTGGACGAGGAGATCTGGGAGGAGTGCGTCTCTTCTTTCCTCCCGTCCATGATCGCCTCTAGAGACCGCTTTATCCAACTAAAATTCCTACATAGGGCCTATTACACCCCGCAGAGACTGGCTAAGATCTACCCCTCCAGGAGCTCCTTGTGCACTAGGTGTTCGGGGGATACTGGGTCGTTTATTCATATGGTTTGGTCCTGTCCTAAACTGGAGCCGTACTGGAGAGAGGTGGCAGGTACTCTGTCAAACCGCTACGGGGTGGAACTCACGATGGACCCGAAGTTGTTCCTCCTTAGCTACCTGGGTGAGATTGAATGCGACAGATATACCAAACTGGGCATTACCTTTGCCCTGTTCTACGCCAGGAGGGAAATCCTACTCCGTTGGCGGGGCACTGACCTCCCAACTGTGTCCTCCTGGCTGGGAACAATCAACAGAGTCCTCCCATTATATAGATTAACGTATGAAAGCAGAAACTGCCCGGCAAAATTTGACAAGATCTGGTCACACTGGATCGACACATCTAGCTGAGTGACTGATGGGCCCCCTGTGGCGCATCCTATCTGTACAGTGTGGTGGGCGGCTGGTCTCCCCCTCCCCCTCCCTCCTCCCCCCTCACCTTCCCCTTGTCCCCCCCTCCCCCCCCCTCTCCCCACCCCCTCCTTCGAGTCGCCCCCCCCCTCTGATCCTCCCTCCCTCGTCCTCCCCTTTTCTGGGGGGCGTGGGTCGGTGGTGCTGGAGGGGGTGCCCTGATGGTTCTCCACCCTACCCTCGCGGGGGGTGGCCTCACGAGTGGCGACTAATATCTACAACTGTGGGGGCAGGGTTGTCTGTGTCTCCTTAGCTTTCTATATCACCGGTTATGTGTGTAATTTATATTTTTCTTTGATATGCTCTGGTACAATCATTCAGTTACCTCTCTAATCTCTGTACTGTCATTGGTTTGTGTGTATGTTTGTTGTTTGTTTGAAAAGACAATAAAAACTTTTTCTGTTAAAAAAGTATTGCGTCGGGACAGCATCGTCTTTTACGTCGTTTTACTAAGTCGTTCGCGAATAGGGATTTACATAAACGACGCTCACATCGGTTTCATTCACATTTTCCGACGTGAGCTGGAGCATGCGCACTGGGCTATTTTTGCGGCCAGCGCATGCGCAGTTCGATCGACGCGGGGGCGCGCTTAATTTAAATACAAGCCGCCCCCTTTGAATTTGGCCTTACGCTGGGCCATTTACACTACAGAGCCGCAACTTACGGAGCAAGTGCTTTGGGAATACGGCACTTGCTCTGTTAAGTTGCGGCGGCGTAGTGTAAATGGCTTACGCTACGCCGGCGGGCAATCTACGTGAATCTGGCCCCAAAAGTTTGTGTGAACTTTAGAACCCCATTAAAGTCTATGGGACTCGAACGTCTGAAATCTAAAGTGCTCATTTTAAAGGCTAAAAAGTGTTTGGGGACCCGGGTCCTGCCCCAGGGGATATGTATCAATGCAAAAAAAAGTTTTAAAAACGACCGGTTTTTCGGGAGCAGTGATTTTAATAATGCTTAAAGTGAAAAAAAAAAAGTGAAATATTCCTTTAAATTTCGTACGGGGGGGGGTTATAGTATACTTGTAAAGCATTGCTTGTTTCACGTGCTTAGAACTGTCCCTGCGCAGAATGACATTTCTGAAGGAAAAGTAATTTAAAATCACTTGCGGCTATTAGGAATTGTCGGCTCCCGGCAATAAAGAGAAAAATCTATTAAAAAATAAAACAAATGTGTGGGGGTCGCCCCAAATTCAACACCGTTGGGAAAGTTCTTCATTAAAAATAAAAAAATGTAAATGAAAAAAAAAAGATTCCAGCGGTGGTAATCCACTCTTGGTCTACAGTTTTTAGCCATGAGTGATTTTAAATTACTTTTTTTCCCTTGTGCAGGGACAGTTCTAAGCACGGGGAAAAAGTGCTGCTTTATAGGCATACTATAGACACCCCCCAGGTACGAAATTTTAAATATTTCACTTTTATTGTTTAACTTTAAGCATTATTAAAATCACTGCTCCCGAAAAAAAAAAAATTTGCATTGATACATGTCCCCTAGGGCAGGACCCAGGTCCCCAAACACTTTTTATGACAATAACTTGCATATAAGCCTTTAAAATTAGCACTTTATATTTCTCCCATAAACTTTTACAGGGTGTTCCGCAGCTTTTCGAATTTGCCGCCAACACCCCAAACTGTTTGGCGAACAGCGAACAGGCAATGTTCGAGTCGAACATGAGTTTGACTCGAACTCGAAGCTCATCCCTACTGACAACTTTGGAGGAGCTGCAGTAGTGGTGGCTGGTGTTTTTTCTTAACGGGGGTCGGCAAACAATTTTTTTTACTCCCTCCTTTATTTTCAGGTCCTCTAACAGAATTCTCTGCTGCCTCTAACTCTACATTTTTTTCTTTTGCCTGATATTGTCACAATATTCCTGTATAAAAGGATCCATAACTGTACATTTTCAACCTGTGTTCCCGACAAAAACTTCTACACATCTTGTTCACGTTCTAACAAGTTTCTGACTAGGTGATTCATGGTTATGCTGTAACTCTCCAGTACTGTCACAGTGATAACTCACACATTTATTTTGAGTAAAGTAGTTGAGTAATCAAATTAGGAGTAACAGCATGCCTAATTGTTAGTTAAGAGAAGAATTACACAAGTAAGGTAGGATGTATGCAATGATTGTGTGATGACCTGTCAAGGGAAAACAGAGCACAGCCATATCTTGTTCTGGCATAGTAACCACAATTTCTAATTAACTATGTCTGATTACAAGCCTATTTACTAATGTTCAAATATTAGTGAGGTGGTTGTGAGCATGTGGACTTTTCGTCTGTCCCTCCACTTGACAGCCAATAGCTCCAGGTTCCGCAAAGATGCCGTCTCCCCTCGTCGTAGTCTTTCATTGACAAGTTTTTGCGGGAAGCCCTTTCTATTGGCTTTTACTGTACCACATGCTGGGGTGTCCCTTCCTGAAAGATTGCAGAACAGGGGCAAGCTGGTATAAAATTTATTC
This sequence comes from Rana kukunoris, assembly GCA_029574335.1. NCBI lineage: Eukaryota > Metazoa > Chordata > Amphibia > Anura > Ranidae > Rana > Rana kukunoris. The sequence continues at coordinate 478,763,512 of CM056052.1, forward strand.
ACATACAGGTGGTATCCCTTTCCAAGGAGTGGATAGACAAGCTCCCAGACCACTTTTCCGCTGGCTCCGATGTACTCTGGGCATTCAGGGGGATGCAGTTGAGAGTCCTTCCCTTCGTACACCAGGAAGGCGTAGATGTACCCCGTGGCTCAGTCGCAAAGTTTGTACAGTTTAACCCCACATCGGGCCCTTTTGCTGGGGTTAAACTGTTTGATGCCCAGCCTGACTGAGAATTTTACAAGGGACTCATCCACGGAGATATTCTGTTCAGGGATATAGACCCTGGGAACATTTTTCAGAGAAATAATTTAGGAGTGGCCGAATTTTAAATAGTTTGTCAAAAGCTGGGTCATTACGGGGAGGGCACTGGGTGTTATCATTATAGTGGAGAAACCGCATAATCATTAGGTATCTTGATTTGGGCATAAGGGATGAGAAGATTAGCATGTGGTGGATGGCTTTGGTAGACCAATAGGAGTAATTTTTTTTTTTTGGAGAGACCCATATTATAAGTTAGACCTAAGAAAATGTTGAATTCCTCTATAGTTAGTTCTCTCCACTCAAAGGGACGGGCGTAACTAGACCCAGGGTTTCTTACTATGTACTGCTGTGTGTAGAGGTTGTACTGGGCCACAATAGACGATAGTAAGTCTTTAGTGAAAACTAAATGAAAAAAATCGATCATGGCAAAATCATCAGTGTTCGCCTGGACACTGGCTGGGCAGTGTAAGGGGGGATATTTGCTGCTCCGGAATTTGGGGGAAGCCAAAGGGGGTTTTGAAGGCCATAGGGAAGGCTGGCATGGCCCTTGGGGCTGAGATTACACCCTACTTGTGCCTTGAATTTGTTGCAGTGGCACTGCTCTTGGGGTGGATGGCACTGCTCTTGGGGTGGACGGCACTGCTCTCGGGGTGGATGGCACTGCGCTTGAGGTGGATGGCCCTGCGCTGCTGGTAGTAGGCTACTGCTCCACGCCAGAACGCCTTCTTTTCTGTATCGGACCCACTACTTGTAACGGGTTCATAGGCCGAATCCGAATCGGACTGAGATTCTGAGAGCTCCCAGCTGCCCTCATGGGTCATGCATAGAAGCTGGTAGGCCTTCTCGCTTGTAAAAAAAATGTTTTTGCCATACTGGTGGCTGGTGAGGCTGCACTGCAGAGCACTGTGGTAGCTCTGGTGGACACAGGCGGAACTGGTGGGCACAGGTGGCACTGATGTGGCGCAGGTGGCACTGATGGGCGAAGGTGGCCCTGATGGGCACTGATGGCACTGGTGTGCACTGTAGTGGCACTGGTGTGGCTCTGGTTGCACTGATTAGCACACAGGCGGCACTTGCGGGCACTGTGGCACTGCAGTGGTGCAGATGAGCACTGATGGTATAGGTGGCACTGATGGGCACAGATGGCACTGGTGTGGCACTGGTGTGGCTCTGGTGGCACAGATGGCACTATTGTGGGACTGTTTAGAACTGTTGTGGCACTGCTGGGCACAATATATCACTCACAGTTTGTCACAGAACCGCTCTCCTCTACTCTCACGCTGCATCAGTGTGAGGAGAGCGATGAACTTGTGATGACCTGTGTTCCTGGTTTGTTTACATTTGTGACTGCTCTGTCATTGGACGGAGCAATCATGTGGTAAAGGGCCGCTGTCATTGGACCTTTACCGCAATCCGTGTTGCAACGGGTCCCATGAACCCGGCGAGCATGGATGTGTGAACGCCCCGGGGCGCGTGGGAACAGTTCTCTGGGAGGACGTCAATGTACACCGTCCCAGAGTTAAGAAACCAGCCTGTAGACGTCTATGGGCCGGTTGTCAAGTGGTTAAAATGAATGGTACTGTACCTCACTACATGTAGGTGGGAAGCTAGACCCGAGGTTTTTAGCCTAAGAACTCATTTGCAGTTTGAATTCCTTTGATTTTCACCATGTACAAAAAGGCATATGTAGGCTCCCCATGTCAGCCTACTATGGGTCAGCTCTGCCCTCTCTGACCCCTCCAGGGTCACCTTTTTCTTAGCCCATAAAGGGCAGCTGTCTGCCCACACCAGTGTTCAAAAATACCTGCAGTAGTAAAGATAAAAATTCCTGGACCACCCAATGTCAGCCTACTATGGGATGTAACAAGCAATATTAAGAAGGGAGGGAAGACAAAAAAAAAAAACGAAAAATAAGCCAAACTCTCAATGCAATGCTACTCAAACTTTTTAATGGGCAATAGCCGCTGTAATTAAAGTAGAGCCAAATGTTTCCTCAGGCGGACAAGCCCACATTGATGTAAATAATGGTAACAAAGATGAATCCGCCCTTTCTGTGTTCCCTTATGAACATATAGGGCCAGATTCTGGTAGAATCCGCGGCGGCGTATCGTAAGCCATTTACACTACGCCGCCGCAACTTACTGGAGCAAGTGCCGTATTCTCCAAGCACTTGCTCCGTAGTTTGCGGTGGCGTAGTGTAAATGGCCCGGCGTATCCCCGCGTAATTCAAAGGGGGCGGCTTGTATTTAAATTAAGCGCGCATGCACCGGCCGGGAAAAAAGCCCAGTGCGCATGCTCCAGCTCATGGAAAACGTTGTTGAAACCGACGTGAAAATGTTGTGATTGTCACTTACGCAATGCCCTATTCGCGAACGACTTAGTAAAACGACGTAACCGACGGAAAAAGACGACGCTGACCCGATGCCATACTTAACATGGCATACGACGGAACTTCGTAAGCCTACCCCTCATATAGCAGGGGTAGGTTTACGCTTACGGAAACGACGTAAACGACGACGAGGCGGCGTAAAAACGTTCAGGAATCGGCGTATTAGGCTTATTTGCATAGGCAAATGAGAAATCAACGTAAAGGCCACCTAGCGGCCAGCGAAGTAATTACATCTATGATCCGACGGTGTAAGTGTTTTACACCTGTCGGATCTTCGCTGTATCTATGCGTAACTGATTCTATGAATCAGACGCTTAGATACCCGGGGAAAAAAACAGAGATACGACGGTGTTTCCTGCGATACACCGTCGTATATCTTTTGAGAATATGGCCCATAGTGTTAATCAAATTGGCAAACGAGTGAAGCAGCTACTTTAAAAAAATCAAACTGTGAAAAACATATTCTAAAACCCAAAAAATTTGTGAAATAAAATATAAGCAGCGCTGTAAACAATGTAAGATGAAATATCAGTTTTCACAGGTATTCAAAAATAATGCTAATGTCCATAAAAATCACCATGTGACAAAAGTGAATATGTGCACAAATTTCAAAAAAATATATAAATGTAATTTTAATTAAATATAAGTCCATATAACACATCAAGTAGGTTTGTGAAAAAATAATGATAATAGCTTCCAATCTTCCACCACACCCGGTGTCAGTGAATCCTCTCCCTTCAGATGCAAAACTCACCAACTCAAATTGCCTTACACGCTCGTGTTTGGCGTGTAAACGTGTACAAAAAGACTTCACTGGTAGGTGTAGCAGATAATCCCAGTTCCAACCAATTCACTGCCAGAAAGCTCCTCTTGTAAATAAAAGAAGTGCTCAAAATAGCGTCATACCGTAAAATCAGTTTAATACCACACTTAAATCTTCAAATATAGCACTCACATGAATCTCAAAAAATAGAGCAATACACTGCACAGCAAACACTCGTTCAGAGATGAACCGAAAACCGAGTATATTGGTCACAGCAGACCCAAGGTGTCAACTGATCGCTCACCACCTCCCCTCTGTTCCTTACTGGATTTCTGCTTCCTTGTTCAGCCTTTATACGTTACACGTTCACTTCAGATGGTTGCCGCACAGCCACGCCCGTCATGTTTCGTCATAAAAGACTTAGTCATGGGATTGGTCCACATTGAGCCTGTGATGCCTAATAAAGGTGTTGGGCGTGCTCCAGCTTGATGCTCTGCACAGTACCTCAGGGGCAACCTTCGCATATGCTGCCCAGGATGCTGCCATACCCCTCATTGAATGTGCTTTGTTCTCTGAAGGAGGAGCAAGGCCCAGCATTTTGTATTCAATATGTATGGTCTTGACAATCCAGGAAGACACAACTCTAAATGTTACTGGCAGACTCTTTTTAGGCCCCATTGGTGAAACCAACAGGTGATCTTGTTTTTAAAAGCTTTTAGTCCGTTTCATGTAGGTTGATACCGCAGAGACCTGGTCTAACCTACTCCATTCATCATCTGCTGTATCCGCCGGAAAGGCTGGGAGAATTGTCCCCCAGTTCATATGAAATGACATGGCCACCTTAGGTAGAAAGCTCGGTACCGGCCTAAGGACTATCTTGTCTGGGAGCACCAAACAATATGGTTCTTTAGATGAGAAGGCACACAACTCAGAGACTCTTCTGGTCGAGGCAATGGCTATTAATAGAAAAAAAATCTGTTCTGAGTGTTAAATTAAATAACGAACAAGAGAAAGCTGGGTCAAGAGGGAAAACAGGCAGCTTTTAAATGAAAAAAAAAATGTATGTAAAAAAATATATAAGTATTTTTACAAGGCTGCAGTTTAAATTGACACAAAATTATATCCCTATTTTCCAAAAACAATTAATACACATCCACTACTTAATGGCCCTTTAACCAATTTTTGGTAAATCATTACTTACTGTGATTTCCATCTCCTTGTAACATCATCTGTGAGCGACTAAACCTCTGCTGCCCTTCCCTCCTACTTTATTTGTTTGAAAAAAGCAGCCATGTGCCATTTGCACTGCTCTGTACACACTATGGGCCAGATCCACAAAGCACTTACGCCGGCGTTTCACGAGATGAACGGCGTAAGTCTAAATATGCGCCCGCGTATCTATGTGCCATATCCCCAAAACGATATACGCCTGAAATCCAGAATTTTTCGACCGACGTAATTTGGATAAACTGGTGCATCGTGCGCGCAAAAATGCGCTAGACACACCATTGATTTGCTGTGCAAATATGCAAATGAGGGAGATACGGCGATCCACAAAAGTAAGTTTGTGCGGTGCAGGCTACGCGCTGTGCGCATCAGCTGCACGTCCGGTCTAAACTTAGTCCATATAAAAGCAGCTTTAAATTTGGACAATCCGTCTACATGTCAGCTAAAGCAACACCGTTAGGGACGAGCTGAGCAGCCACACTTCAGATTCACCCCTCATGCCATCATGGAATTAACCACAACCCTGCAGGAGGACATCACCAGCCCAACACAACGCTCACATGCAGTGCAGCCACTGTGGTCCCTAGATAACACACACCACATCCTCATCACATTGGAATAGCACAAGCCCACCACGCATACCCTGCACACTCCTCTCCTCTACATAGTGCCCACTATTATACCCGCCACATACTTCCCACTTTTACACCATCCTCAATGTTACCAGCTCTATAATGGGCACACTTTTGTTAGTTAATCTAAAGGAAATCTTCTCAGTCCTCATATTTGTGCTCCCCATTATAAGTACTCATTTCATTTTGTGATTACTATTGTGATGTATAGAGGAACATAAGAGATGTCAGCTACTCTAAATATACCACTGGTAGAAAAAGTGTCCCTGAAAATATTTTTGAAATGTTGGTAACTATGAGCCACAGGGTGAGTAGGGGGCCCCATGATATAAAAGCAGTAGTAAACTTTGCTAACATTACTAATTTTTAGGGGCCCTGAGGTAGGTTATGCCATAATGTACTAGTATGCACAGCATATTAGCACATTAGGGTACACTTACCTGTCAGACTGAGCCCTCCAGCGCTGTGCTGTGATCAATCCGACATATCCTGGGTGCTTCCATCTTCACCTGGTCTTCCTTCCGGGTTCTGTGCCTTCGGTCACTTGCCTTAGCTGGACTGCATTGATGTCACTCCCACGCATGCTCAAGCGCATCCTCTCTCTCATCCTCCTCTCTCTCATCCTCCCTCCCTTACCCCTAACCCCTCTATCATCCCCTATCTCTCTCTTACCCCTTTCTGTATTTAACTTAATTTGTTAGGACAACTTTTTTTGCATTTTTATTTATTTTATAAAAACCCCACCAACATCCTCACCAGCACCAGGCCCATGATGTTCTTAATCCGACCCTGCCTGTATGTAGTAATTGACTACCATTACACAACAGTGCACATTATAAAGTATGGCTGTGTCTTGTCATCTAGTGCATTCTGTATAAGAAGAAATCACTTGGACCAGTAATGAGGGTAGTTTAGCTGAGAAATAAAAAACGAAGTGACCAATGACTGGGGCGCTACTATAAATTTAGGGGGCGTCTAAGCCATAGTTGGGCTCAGACTTTACTAATTCTATGTAAATTAGCTTCTGTTCTGGCTGTGGTTGTGCTCGGTAGAAGTTTTCCCCTGTTTCCTGTAGGTGGCGTTACCACCTCAGGCCCCTCTTGGAACTCGGGCAAACCATGGTGTTTTAAGTGATCCTTATCGGCAACAACCCAGTGGGAGTGGTGCCCCGCTGTGCATGCTGGGAGGGGATACTTCAGAGGAAGATGTCGTTTTTTGGCGTCCTTCGCCTCGTGGCCCTCCTAGCGCGAGGTGCGTGTGTGTGATTCCAGCCCCGGTACCATGTTAGTCCGAGGCTGTATTCCTATGAGGTAGGCCCAGTTATGCTGGCTGGGACCTATGGTCCTAGAAGAGATCCTAAGCTGTCCATCTAAGCAGGGGAAGCTGCTCAATGAAGGAAGGAAGACCTGCCCTGGAAGAGACCAAGCAAGGCAAGCTGATGTCTTGGGATAGGCCTGGTGACCTCGTTAACTAAAGGGATCCACTACTCAATTTGTCTTACAGTCCGTCAGATCGGTTTAAAGGCTCTTCTGCTATAAGGCAGGAAGTTTGGGACTAAAATCCTGTGGCAGAGGATTCCCTGACTATCCTTCATTTGTTCTCAGACGGTCTGTGGCAGAGACTGTCCGTGTATCATTCTGCCTGCTAGGCCATGTGAGAGCGGTCTATCCGGGTGAGCAATACCCACTTAGGAGTGAGTGGTGAATACTTGAACTTTAAATACTTTTTGTGCATTCTGTACCGCGTACCTGAACCTTCCCCTTCTCCATAGGTGTGCACAGCCTATTGCATTAGGGTGTGCACCCCAAAGCTCCAAACACATATGCGTTTGACATATTTACCAGCCTCTTCCCACTCTCCATCCTGAAACAATGGGAGGAAGGGGGAGCCAGGGAGCACACAGGGGGATCCAGGCAACAGAAAGAAGAGTAATAGAGATAGAAGAGGTGGTGGGGGTGGCATATATCGGTACCGATCCCATGTATTTTCCTCCATTGGCAGCCAAATGTCGACAAGAGGGAGAGGAGGAGAAGCCTACATTCAGCTGCTGCAGGAGGAAAATACGGATTGGTTACACTAAATTCCACCCCTGCCGGTTTCCTGTCCAGGTTATGAGTGTTGGCAAGGAAGGATTGCGGTTTAGCTATGACCTGCTCGACCACTGATGGGTTGCCAACCCCAGGATTATGGTGTGCCTAGGCACACCTGGCACACCCCTTGTGCACGCCTTTGCCCTTCTCTCTATACTCTCTACTTCCTTCACAAGTTTTATGCAGCAAAAATAAAACCTAATGCCGCGTACACACGATCATTTTTTGTGATGAAAAAAAACGACGTTTCAAGTGATGAAACAAAACGACGTTTTTCAAACTTCATTTTCCAAAACGACGTTGCATACACACCATCGTTTTTCCAAAATGCTCTAGCAAAGCGTGGTGACGTACACCACGTTCGACGCCACTCTGTTCCATTGAAGCTCCATCTCATAACTTGGTTCTGAGCATGCGCGGCTTCAAAAACGTCGTTTTCAACATCGTTTTGCCCACACACCATCACTTTTTATGACACAAAAAACGACGTTTTGAAAAACGACACAAAAAATTCAAGCATGTTCTGGTGTGACAGAACCCAAACGCCTCCGCCGCTACCGATGACTTGGGTAATAGGCAGAGGGTTCGGGAGAGCGGCAGGAGGGGGGCCCCTCTCCCGCTGCCGATAACAGTGATCTTGCAGCAAATCTGCCGCAGAGACCACCATTATCGTAAACCGGACCGCCGCCTGAAGAGATGGATACGCTGCCATAACTGAGATATCCCTCTTCAAAGTGCCGACGTATATAGTCATGCAGCAGTCCGGAAGCGGTTAATGCATCCTATGCATTAAGGTGAAAAAACGTTTGGCAGTGACCGGCCCCCCACCTAAGCCCCGTATTTCCCTCGGCAGAGACACACTCTCCCTCTCTGCACAGGGTCTCTGCTCTTGATTGGATAGAGTGATAGCAGTACAGCCATTGGCTCCAGCTGCTGTCAATCAAATCAAATAACGTGGGTGCCGGGGGGTGGGGCCGAGTCCGGCATTCGTGTCTATGGATGCCGAATGCTGGACTCTGAAGTGCACCCGCAAGGTAACCCCCGGGAGAGCGCTTCTCCTAGGGGGTTAGCTGATGTGATGAGGAGCCGTGAGAGCCGCCGAAGGACCCCAGAAGAGGATGATCGGGGGCACTTTGTGCAAAACGAGCTGCACAGTGGAGGTATGTATGACATGTTTGTTATTTTAAATAAAATAAAAAACAAACGCTTACAATCATTTTAAGACAGCATGGCTGATAATGTAGAAAAATTAGCCAGTACTTTCCATTATATCATAACCACCTTACATCGCAAATGTCATCAAATTTGTATTAAATACAATTAAACTTTGAAAAATTGTTACATGTGGAGCCCATCATGTTTTAATTTGAAGTAAATCTTTAGGGGGATATTAGTGGTCTGTCAGTAGTGTAAACAGGCCCAGACTGGACATAGGGCATACCGGGCATATGCCCGGTGGGCCGCATGTCATGTCTCCCCCAGTGCACTCTCAGCTGCGAGTCAGAGCTGCACTCGAGTGACAGTGACACCCGTCGGCACATCAGGGGGGCGGGACCCACAACGACCCCCTTCTCTCTGGCACGGTGGCTGCGGTGTATTGTAGGGGGGTTCTGTATTGTAGGGGGGTCTGTATTGTAGGGGGTATCTGTATTGTAGAGGGGGGTCTGTAATGTAGGGGGGGCTGTATTGTAGAGGGGGTCTTTAATGTAGGGGGGGTCTGTACTGTAGGGAGGGGATCTGTATTGTAGAGGCAGTCTGTTATGTAGGGGGGGTCTGTAATGTAGGGAATCTGTATTGTAGAGGGGGGGCTGTATTGTAGAGAGGGGCTGTAATGTAGGGGGGTCTGTATTATAGAGGGGGTCTGTAATGTAGGGGGGTCTGTAATGTAGGGGGGTCTGTATTGTAGAGGGGGGCTGTATTGTAGGGGGGTCTGTATTGTAGAGGGGTCTGTAATGTAGGGGGATCTGTACTGTAGGGAGGGGGTCTGCATTGTAGAGGGAGTCTGTAATGTAGGCAGGTCTGTAATGTAGGGGGGTCTGTATTGCAGAGGGGGCTGTATTGTAGAGGGAGCTGTAATGTAGGGGGGTCTGTTTTGTAGAGGGGGTCTGTAATGTAGGGGGGTCTGTACTGTAGGGTGCTGTGTAATGTAAAGGGGTCTAGAGACGCAGGGTGCTGTGTAATGTAAAGGGGCCCAGAGGTGCAGGGTGCTGTGTAATGTAAAAGGGACCAGAATTGCGGTGCTATGTAATGTAAAGGGGTCCAGGGTGCTGTGTAATGTAAAGGGGTCCAGAGGCGCCCCCAACAGTTTGTTACATAGACACATCCCTAACAGTTCTTGACCCCCTGCATGTTACACAGACCTCCTCCCTACAGTACAGACCCCCTCCCTACAGTACAGACCCCCTCCTTACAGTATAGACACCCTCCTTACAGTACAGACCCCCTCCCTTCAGCATGCCCAGCGAGGCTCAGGCCTCCTGATTGGTCGCTTGAAGAGAACACCCAAACCTCAACTTCCACTGCTGCCACCTGTCGTCCTGGGGTGGAACAACACCCCAAGCACAGCAGAATGAGCCCACAGCACAGCCAAGCTTAAACAGAGAGCCTTACAATAATCAGAATTGAGATCAGAGTCACTTACACTCTGATCATCCCCTTAAATTTACTAGCACCCGTACTTGGAAGTACATGGGCGCTACATTCGCATCGGCTGCTAGGTCAGTGAGAAAGGCCTATCCGGTGGTTGCTGAATCCAGTGTGGAAACGGTTTGTCCTCTGGATCCAAGAACATACCCGTGATCCGCAAAGCAAGGTACCTGAATCTCCCCTAACCCTCCACCCCTCTGTCTGAGCTTGTTAGCTTATTTAACCACATGCCGACCGCCCACAGTCATTATACGGCGGGACGATGGCTCTGCTGGGCGAGAGCCCGTAGCTATACGTCCGCATCTTTGCGGCCGCTAGGGGGCACGTGCGCGCCACCGGCGGCCCGTGCGTGAGCCCCCGCTTGTCCCCCGAGTCCCGCATGCGTGCCCGGCGGGCGCGATCGCACGCTCGTTCGTTAGAGAGCGGGGACCGGGAGCTTTGTGTGTAAACACAAAGCTCTCTGGTCCTGTCAGTGGGAAAACGCTGATCTTCTGTTCATACAATGTATGAACAGAAGATCAGTGATTTCCCCTAGTGAGTCAACCCCCCATACAGTTAGAACACACCCAGGAACACACTTAACCCCTTCCCTGCCCCCTAGTGTTAACCCCTTCACTGCCAATGGCATTTTTATAGTAATCCAATGCATTTTTATAGCATTGATCGCTATAAAAATGCCAATGGTCCCAAAAATTTGTCAAAATTGTCCGATGTGTCCGCCATAATGTCTCGGTACTGAAAAAAAAACCTGATCGCCGCCATTACTAGTAAAAATAAAATATTAATAAAAATGCCATAAAACTACCCCCTTTTTTGTAAACGCTATAAATTTTGCGCAAACCAATCAATAAACGCTAATTGCGATTTTTTTTAACGAAAAATATGTAGAAGAATACGTATCGGCCTAAACTGAGGAAAAAAATATGTTTTTTTATATATTTTTTGGGGATATTTATTATAGCAAAATGTAAAAAATATAGAATTTTTTTCAAAATAGTCGCTCTATTTTTGTTTATAGCACAAAAAATAAAAACTGCAGAGATGATCAAATACCACCAAAAGAAAGCTCTATTTGTAGGAAAAAAAGGGCGCCAATTTTGTTTGGGAGGCACATCGCACGACCGCGCAATTTTAATTTAAAGCGACGCAGTGCTGAAAGCTGACATTTCGCCTGGGCAGGAAGGGGGTATATGTGCCCAGTAAGCAAGTGGTTAATAAAACCTTGGAAAAATAGACTAAGTGTCGGTGCAGACCTTTGTGAAAAACTCTTCAAGGAGGACCCCTAATACGAATGTGGTGAGGTAATGGCAGGCCCAAATTCAAACCAGCAGCTCCTACGGGGGTAGTGCTACACTGAGATAAAATTACACACAGGTGGACTCTATTTTCTAATTAGGTGACCCTTGAGGGCAATTGGTTCCACTACATTTTAGTTAGGGGTATCAGAGTAAAGGGCTGAATAAAAAAGCATGCCACACTTTTCAGATATTTATTTTTAATAAATTCGGAAAAACATTTATCATCATTATGTGCCACTTAAAATTAAATTTATATAATTTGTTTCCTACAAATAAAGCAAAATTTATATGAAATACTTACCGTAATTTTCCTTTCCTGATGGACTCCATGGCAGCCTACGTGTGGGTTAATCCCGCCTCTCATACCTCATAGGACCCCTCTCCCATAAACTTTGCTTCTCACCATAGACTGTGTTCCGTAATATAGCCTACTCCAGCAAAGGGAGGGAACTCCTGCTGCCATGGAGTCCATCAGGAAAGGAAAATTACGGTAAGTATTTCATATAAATTTTCCTTTTTCCTGACAGACTCCATGGCAGCCTACGTGTGGGAAATAACTAGCCATACAGACCCGGGTGGGCAATTGCTGGTTAAAGAAAACAAATTTAATTGACATTGTCAACAGATAAAACATGTAAACCAAAATTAACCGACGATAAAGAAGCCGGTTCTACGCAGTAGTGCGTCATAAACGTATTTAACGACGACCAAGAGGCCGCTCTGCAGATCACTTCTGGGGACACGTGCCGGGCCGCCGCCCACGACGTGGCTACGCCCCGAGTAGAATGTGCGGTTACCGCTTCCGGAAGAGCCAAACCTTTCGCCTTGTATGCCCCCTGGATGGCTTGGACAATCCATGCTGCGATGGTTCTAGAGGAAGCACGCATTCCCTTGTTTTTTCCATGGAAGGAAACAAATAGATGATCGGATTGGCGAAAAGAAGCTGTGGCTTCCAGATACTGCTTCAACACTTTTCCAACGTCCAAAGGATGAGCATCCGAGTCCTCCGAACCCCGAAAGGTTGGAAGGACTATCTCCTGGTTTTCATGAAAGACCGATGACACTTTCGGTTTTGAACCTAGCATAGGAATCAAAACGACACGATCTGGGAAGAACGTAAGGAAAGGTTCTTTACATCCTAATGACCCAATTTCGGACACTCTCTTTGCTGATGTTATAGCAACAAGAAAGACCACTTTGAGGGAAAGATCCTTAACTGATAATTGATTTGAGATTTGCAGGTCTGAGAAAAAATCCAGGACTAATGGTAGGTCCCATTTGGAAAATCTTGGCTTTCTTAAAGGCCTCAGCCTTATGGCTCCTCTAAAAAATTGTCTGACCAGAGAGTGAGTAGCCCAGGATACGCCTGTGAATGCGGAGATAGCTGAAACTTGGACTCTTAATGAGCTGACGGATAAAGGAAGATCAAGACCTGTTTGGAGAAAGCCTAGAATATCCTTGATACTGGGGTTAGCAGGAAAACCACCCATGGAAGAGGTGTAGTCTGAGAACTTTGACCAAATTCTTTGGTAGATTTTATTAGTGCTTGGCCTTCTGGCGTTTAACAAAGTAGCGATGGCTCTGCTTGGACATCCTAATGTTTCCAACCTTTTCCTTTCAAGAACCATGCCATCAAGTGCAGGTGGGTTGGACATGGATGAGGGATCAACCCTTGCAACAGGAGATCCAGTCTGGATGGAAGCTGAACTGGATCCCGGAAGCTCAATTGGGACAGTAATGGAAACCACGGCCTGTTGGGCCAAAATGGAATTATTGCCACTACCTCGGCTTCTTCCCACCTGAGTCTCGCTAGGAATCGGAGGATGACTGGGACTGGAGGGAAGGCATTAGCTCTGCTGAACCTCCACTGATCCGTTAGGGCGTCTTCCCCGAAAGCCTGGGGACAGCGGTATCTGGTGTAATACTTCTCCAGTTTGAAGTTGCGTGGGGACGCAAACAGATCCACTTCCGGTGAAAAATCCAGTGACAGGATCCAACTGAAAACATCGTTGTGGAGAGACCACTCGTTGTTGTCGAGAGATGTTCTCGAGCGGAAATCCGCCTGTAGATTCTGAGCGCCAGGGAGATATACAGCTGACAAATTCGACAGGTGTGTCTGTGCCCAAGACATGATTGGATTTACCTCCTTCAGTAGAGACAGACTGCGAGTGCCACCCTGTCTCTTGATGTATGACACTGCCGATGTGTTGTCCATCCTTAGGAGGACTGAGGACCCTTTTATTAGGTGAAGGAAGGCATGTAGAGCACAAAGGGCTGCCCGAAGCTCCAGGACATTGGAGACGACTTTCTGGGATGGGAAGTCCCACTTCCCTTGGGCTACCTCCTTCAGGCAGAGAGCCCCCCAACCTGTGTTGCTGGCATCCGATGTGATTGTGATCCAAGAAACAGGGGCTAGAGAATGGCAATTGAGGAGGTTTTTCCGAAGTAGCCGCCAGGGAAGACTCTCTCTCATGTGCGATGTTATCCGAATCATTTGGACTTGTGACTTCGAGTCCCACTGCTGGAGAAAACCCTTCTGGAAGGGTCGCATCTTCCACTGTGCCCATCTCACCATAGGGACTGTGGAGACCATGGTACCTATTATGTTGAGGCATTGCGAGGCTTTGAGAAAAGGTGTTTCTAGAGCACAACGAATCCTGTCCCGGACTACAGGGATTTTCAGTAGGGGCAGCGAGATGGTACTCAGAGCTGTGTCGAATTGGGCACCGAGAAAGATTAGAGATTGTGTCGGATCTAGATGACTCTTCTCTTTGTTTAGTAGCCAACCAAACTCGGTCAGAATGGATATGACCAGGTCTTTGTGGGATAACAGATGCTCCTTGCTTTGTGAAAGTAGTAGCAGGTCGTCTAAGTAGTGATGCAGACGAATGCCTCTGATTCTGATCAGAGCCACGACTGCCAGCTTGGCGATGTTGTGAGCCCGAAAGGGAGACAAGTAAACTGGAGGTGAATATTGCCTACAGCAAACCGGAGATACTTTTGGAATTCCACTGCTATAGGGACGTGAAAGTAGGCATCTTTCAGGTCTATGGACACCAGCCAGTCGCCTGGCTGAACTGCTTGACGGATCGTGAGGAGCGACTCCATCTTGAATTTCTCTTTCTTGATAAAGGTGTTTAGATGTGTCAGATCTATCACTGGTCTCCAGGAACCTGACTTTTTTAGGACCAGAAAAAGTGGTGAATACATCCCTTGGAATCTCTCGGCTGTTGGGACGTGTACAGTATAGCAGCACCTTGAGCCACAAGTGAGCTTGTGTATGACAAGAGGACTTGTCTTTTCTCTTCTGAGCAAGGCATGATTGTGGGAATGAACTGCAGAATAGGCAGGGCGATAAATGTCCAAGAATGACCTATAGATACGGTCTTGACGGAATTGAAGGAGGCGAGCCCCGACTTTTTCCGTCTGGGCCGATTCTATATCAAAAGGACTTTTCCACCAGAGGAAGAGCTTTTTGCAGACCTTTGACTGGAGGGCTGTTTTTTTCGCCAGTTCTTCCTGAAATCACGCCCAGGTCTGTACCGACGGGCCTCCCTTGCCCGATCTTGATCCTGCCTGGGAAAAAATTTTCTCTGTCCATACGGACGTCGATCCTGGGGAAGGAAGCTTGACTTACCCCCAGTGGCCCGGGAAATGGCACTGTCCAACTTATTCCCAAAAAGGGAGGACCCTAAAAAGGGTATTTTGCACCAGGCCTGTTTAGAGGCAGGGTCAGCCACCCAAGGCCGTAGCCACAAGGCACGTTTGGCAGTAACAGGGGAGAGCATAACCCGAGACACTAGGCGAATAAGGTCAAGGGAGGCCTCCCCCAAAAACACAGAGGCCATTTTTAATTCTTGGACTGGAATGCTTCTGGCCAAGTCTTCAGAGGTGCAGGACAACACAGAGTCCATCTCATCTGTCCAGGCCTCCATAGCCTTTGACAAGGCTGCAAGGGCTAAAGCTGGTTTACAAGCCATGCCTGCTGTAATGTAGATGCGTTTTAGATCAGTGTCTTTCTTCCTCTCCAAGCCATCTTTGAAGGAAACAGTGTTTTCCAAAGGGAGAGTGACATGTTTTACCAGTCTCATTAGGGCTGCATCAATTAAAGGGGCTGACTCCAAATGTCTCACTTCATCACTCTTGAATGGGTACAACTTTGCTACTTTAGAAATTAAGGAATTTTTCTTATCTGTGCCAGACCATTCTTCTGTAATTACATCTCCAAGTTCACCAAGAAGGGGAAAGTTTGGACGGTCTTTTCTGAGCTGTTTAAAGAACTTCCTTTGCTTGGAAGGTGATTCTACTGTATCTTCCCATTTTAAAGCGTCTTTAACTGCTTTCACCAAGGTTGGGACCAGAGAAAAATCAAAGCCCGCTGCATAATTAATATTTTCCTCTTCACTCTCTGAGGACACACTCAGGGAGCGGTAAAGCTGAGAGGGCCCCGAAACCTCAGGAGTATCCTGAATAGGGACTGGTGATGGTTCAACTGGAGGGACAACCGCTGGGACGGAATCAGAGCCGTTCAAAGATTCTTGGACTACTCTTCTGACCAGGGCTTCTACCTGCTGGTCTTCACCTCCTCTTTCCCTTACAGCACGGGAATAACATGGCTCACAGAGGGATTTTCCTTCTGGGACCTGAGCTCTACATCCCCAACAGGAATTTCTTCCGGAGTAACTGGAATGGCGGAGAGAATGGCGACTGGACTTAGATCCAGAACCGTCTCTGTGATGTTTAGACGATGATCTAGAACTTCTAGAATTTGAATGATGACGCTGAGAACGAGCTTCAACATTATCTTCACGTGCTAGCGACAAAGAAACAGACCTAGAGGGGCTGGAAACAGATACAAAAAACAAAAAAAAAAGCTATTTTTAAAAAGTGACCAAAAAAGAAACCTTATTGGAAAAGCAGGTAGAGGGAAATAATTCCATCCTACCTGCAGCGTAAGGTTTGGCCACAGGGGGGCGATGACACATCCATGGCAATGAAACACACAGTACTGCAAAGACCAATGACAAAAAGAGAAAAAGAAACAAATGAGGCTTAAAAAATAACGAGACCTACCTAAGGAGGAAGGACAGGACAGTGACCCAGCACAGATTCTTACCTTAGGACAGAAGAACGCTACCTAAAGTACTGTGTTTCAGGACTGTGTCAATGAATAGCTGCATCTGACAGCTATTTGAACCTGCCGCCCTGCGATGACGTCATCGCGCTTCCGCCGTGCTCAACACGCGCCTGCTCTGTGTGCGGCGTCACCCCCGTAGACCTCGCGCGCATGCGCGATCGCGGCCAACCGAACAGGACCGCGCATGCGCAACCAAGCCTCGTTCGCAAACGAGACCGGCGCATGCGCAGAACTACCAGGAGGCGGCGAGGCTGGAACGCAATGCGTTCCAGCGGCCATAACTGCACGAGGACAAACAACATACACAAACCGGCTGCCATAAAGTAAGTAATTGTAGAATATACATTACCACCGAGGAGTCCCATGATCCTGCCTGGAGCTAGAGCCACCGCTGCTCACGCTGTGTGGTCTGTGACATAAGGCCTCCTGCTAATAGCCAGGATAAATGGCCAGTTACTGCTTTACCTACCAATGGCAGGTTAAAGAAAGCTTTTTGCGGGTAAACACTACAGACTTGCATACGTCCATCCTGCTAATAGCAGAGACTTGTGGACTATAGAGGGAAAGAATCACCAGGACTTCTGGATCAGGGAAAAAAACTTCTTAAGGTAAAAACAACCAAGGTCCTAGGAGGAGGACAGAAAAGGAACATAGTCTATGGTGAGAAGCAAAGCTTTATGGGAGAGGGGTCCTATGAGGTATGAGAGGAGGGATTAACCCACACGTAGGCTGCCATGGAGTCTGTCAGGAAAGAGCTGTTTTTGTGGTATTTAACCACCACTGCTTTTTTTTTGTTTTGTTTTTTTTTGTGCTATAAGCACAACAATTAAAAAAAATAAAACAATATTTTTTACTTATTTAATTTAAGGGTTATGAATACTTTTCCCAGGCGCTGTATGTATGAAACACAAGATGTAAAAAGATTCAGTCACTTTTGTTGAAGAAGATTTCAGGAAGTAACAGTAGAGGGTGTTGTGCTACAGTACAGAATTCATCGACGTGCTGTAACATTGCGTACAAAATCCCAGAATGCACTGTTCTAACAAACACAGTGACAAATGTTTTTTTTCCCATCACTGGCAGAAGGCTGCTATCCCACTACAGTGGATGAACTGGTTTATTTGTACTTCACAGAATGACAGAATGCTGCCAATTGATCTCTAAAGCCAAATTCATACTGTTGCAGTTCGTTAATGCATGCATGTTAAAGAGGAAGTGCAGTCTGCTCACATAATTTGTAATAGAAAACATCTTTGCCATTCTGAAGCTTCCCTCCAACCACTTTGCATGTATACTGTACTTGCCAAAATATGCTTCAGAAACTTCCCTCCACTAAGTCTGGCTGCAGCCATTTCAACTGTGGGCAGCTGAAGCTGCTGCCTGCTCACTTCCTGGAGTTACACAGACACAAATAGGGAAAACCTACAGCTCTGAAGCTTTTATTGGCCCTCTTATGACTCTTCCCCCTCCCTTCCTGGCAAACTGTCACAAGAGTGAGAGAGAGAGCTATGCATGATGTCTTAAGCCTAGGTTAAGGACTAGACAAGAAACAGGAAGTGGGGCGTATAAGGTATTTACTGGTAGAAAAAAAAGATTTTGTACTCACCGAAAAATCCTTTTCTCTGAAGTTCATTGATGGACACAGCAATTTCAATCTTGACCTTAGGGTTATATCGCCACCTTCAGGAGAGGACAAAGCAGAACATTTAAAAACTGCAAGTACTGCCCAGGGGGCGGTCCTACTGACTATAACCCCTCACACTGCATCCAGCAGCTCAGTTAATCAAAAAGCAGTAAAAACATAAAAAAGGAGTGGTGGGTGCTGTGTCCATCAATGAACTTTCTGAAGTTCATTGAAAAGTTCTGGAAAAGGATTTTACTGTGAGTACAAAAAACTCCACTCCAACCAGAAACCTTAAACAGCAACCTACAAAACCTTGCGACAGAAACAGGGATCCGCAGATGCGCTCACATCAACCTTGTAAAATTTAGTTAAAGTGTGAACGCCGCCTTACACACCTGGGAAACTGACGCTTGATGTCGGAAAGCCCAGGAGGCACCAATTGCCCTGGTCGAATGTGCTGTGACAGGAAAGGGAGGCGCCCGCCCCTTTAAGGCATAAGCCTGGATCACAATCTGTCTAATCCACGAGAATTCGGTGGCCGACGAGACTGCCAGGCCCTTCTTTGGACCAGCTACCGACACGAAGAGTGAATCTGACCTCCGAAACTGAGCCGTAGCAGACAGATACACTTTCAGAGCCCGGACCACGCTGCAGCCTCACACAAGTACATTAGAACATCCCCCAATGTACTGTACGCCCCAGAAAACAGGGAAGGACCACCAAACCCCAGCACAGCCCCCTGCTAGGACTCAGAGCCCCCCCCCGGAGGCTCTCCGCCAGTCACACAGCGGCCTGAGCTCAGGGAGGAGGGAAAAGAACAGGGAGAGAAGAAAGGGAGAGTGAGAGACCCCCTAGTCGACCTGCCAAGGAATTCCCAGCTGCTTCAACCTGCCGGGACAGGAGGAACTATACTTACCCGTCCTGTGGGGGATTGCTGGACGCATTCCACTGACAGACCCATCACCCTTAGCGGTACGGGGTGGCTGTTGGCCGCGTCACACTGTGACATGGACAGCAGTAGCCTGGTCATATGTGTTTGCCCGGAGCATATAGCTCACCGGCCAGCCCTGGATGACGGAGCATGTCGTGGCTGACCCAGTGCATAGCAAAGGCCTGCTTACGCTTGATGGCCGGGCTGGGGAGACTACCAGGATCTATATTATCCAGTCTGTCACCCAGCCCAGCCCAGCTGTTGATAGTAGATCACAGGAATCGGCAGAAAAAAAAATCACCAGGACCAATGGTCCCCACGGGGACCCAGGTCCTTCTCCTACACTAGGCAGAAAAAAACGAGCTGCTGG
Organism: Rana kukunoris; assembly: GCA_029574335.1. Taxonomy (NCBI): domain Eukaryota; kingdom Metazoa; phylum Chordata; class Amphibia; order Anura; family Ranidae; genus Rana; species Rana kukunoris. Next base: position 478,782,880 of record CM056052.1, read on the forward strand.
ATGCAGTGTGAGGGGTTATAGCCAGTTGGACCGCCCCCTGCGTGGTACTGTGCAGTTTTGCTGTTTTTACATGTTCTGCCTAGTCCTCTCCTGAAGGTGGCGATATAACCCTAAGGTCAAGATTGAAAGTGCTGTGTCCATCAATGAATGAAAGAGAGAAAAAACATTTTACTATCCAAAGTTAAAACAACAATGGCAGAAGATTTAAAGCTGAGGTCTTACCTGTCCAGGGTGCCCGCGATGTCGGCAGCAGAAGAGGAGCAATCGCTTGGCTCTCGGCTGCCCCCGCTGCCAATTTTGGTGAGGGAATCAGGAAGTGAAGCGTTGCGGCTTCACTGCCCGGTTCCCTACTGCGCATTTGCGAGTCTCCCTGCGCGTCTTTCTCTGGTCCCTGCTGTGTTCTGGGAACTGTGTGTTTCCCAGAACACAGTGGGGGGGGGGGGGGGGCTAGTGCCATAGATACCGCAGATTTTGCGCCTATCTATGCCCAGAAGTGGGTGAAAATACCTGTATTATACAGGTATCTGCACCCCCCTCCCCCTGAAAAGTGCCAAATGTGACACCGGAGGGGGGGAGGGTTCCGAAAAGCGGAGGTTCACTTTTTGTGTGGACCTCTGCTTTAACAGATGTAAAGTTGAAAAAAATACCGAAGGTCCACTTTAATGTGTTATGTATTTTTTTTTATTTTTTCATTTTTAATTAAAAGGGGTAAAGATGACAGCCCTTGTCACGTTTTTATTGCTGTTTCTCTCTCTGCTGGTGCAGCCACCCTTTCTGTTTGTTTTGGTGACCATTGTCAAGAGTTCTATGGTCACAGCATGCACTTTCATTATATAACATCAGCATTGTAATAACAATACACACAATAGTTATATTTGACAATCCAATATATGATTGAGTGCGTGAGTGAGTGAGAAACTTATATAGCGCAACACATGCAACTGAGCGCTTGGTATCCATTCCTTGGGTAATCCTCAGAAGAGATTACTTGAAAAAGCTTCTATTGTATGCTAAACATTGTTTTTCCACAACTTCCTGGATCCACTGCATGCTTTGTAGCTTCTCCTCTGCTGTTTACATTCCATTTCTAAGGACTATATATCCCATGGTCCCTTACTTCCTGCTAGCAGTAATTCATGTACTGACTCCGCCTCCTGAAACTCCTCCTTTCATAAACTGAAAAGAATTTGGAAAAAAAACTCTGCCACTGTGCCCATCAAACGCTGCCACTGTGCCCATCAAACGCTGCCACTGTGCCCACCAAATGCAGCCACTGTGCCCACCAAATGCAGCCACTGTGCTCACCAAATGCAGCCACTGTGCCCACCAAATGCAGCCACTGTGCCATCAAATGCAGCCACTGTGCCATCAAATGCTGCGACTGTGCCCACCAAATGCTGCCAGTGTGCCAAATGCTGCTAGTGTGCCATGTGCCTAATGCTACCAGTGTTCTGAATGCTGCCAGTGTGCCTCAAGTGTTGCCACAGTGTCCCAAACATTTCCCCCCGCATGCCCGTCGTCTGCCAGGCCCTTACCTTGTCTCGGGTTGGCAGCGGGTGACGGCAACAGCCGGCGAGCGTTGTCCTCTATTTCTTCCTTGATGAGGTAGACTCGTCTCCCGCCCGCTCCTCCTCTAGTCCTTCCAAGCCTACCGCTTCAGCCAATCAGGTGACCGGTAACCAGACCCGCTGAACCTGATTGGCTGAGAGGCGAGTCAGTGTTAGGAAAGCAATTCTCTAACATAGCACTGTTTAACCAGGGAACACATCGCCTGTGGAAGCAACTATTTGGAAGCCGATTAGAGCCTGTAAGCATATTAAAGCCTCTCGCTCTAATCAGGCACTTCCAAAACACACCCACCACTGTTATTCAGATGGAAAGGAGGCCAGACACCTGAATAGTGGGCGGAAGTGGCGACAATACATAGATTCAGGCAATGCCTGAATCTATGTATTGTTGATGGGTGCAGGAGAGAGGGCGCGGCGCTCCTGCTCCCACTATGGACGTACCGCCACTGCTCACAGTGCATAGTGAATATGTGTCACAATGTTAAAGGAAGTAAATGTGTGGGGATGGGATGAGAAAATATATAATTCGATCCTGGAGTAGGGATTTAAGGTGGATGCACATAGTCAACAAGTGACCTGTGCCAACTGACAAACTGCATGATTTTTTTAAAGTGATTTTTAAAGTGATCACTACTACTACTTCCCAGTAAAGTTCTACACAGCCTGACCATTTTCTGATCCTCACAAGTAATACTTTAAACAATCAGACCATCTTTGGGGCTGTTTGGTAATGTACAGTTTTACGGTTTTAAAGCGCACCCCTAGTGGCCGAAAAGCGCCACTAAAACAAAGGTAAAGCTCTGCTAAAACTAGTGGTGCTTTACCGCCAACACTCAGGCAGCCCCAGTGAGAAAGTGGCCAAAATATTCATTAACCTCCCTGGCGGTATGATTCTTTAAGATTTTAGGTGCTGAAAGCGGTACCATTATTTGCAAGGGAATTTGGCGTTTTATACTGTAGGCTTGTAATTCTTAGGAATAACTCACTTAAATCTATCCAAACAAGAGTCTAATAGGCATCCCGGGTATGATTTTATTTTTTATTTTTAATTAAAAATTATAATATAATAAATAATTATAAAAAATTATAACAAATAATAACATAATTATAGTAAAAATTATTCAATAATGTAATCAAATCAAAATCACTGAAATTTGCTCAGTTGCAGAATTTTTGCTGTCATTATTTTTTTTTTTTTATGACGAATTTCCCCACAAATCGCTATCACTAAATTCTGCAAATGATTATAATTTATTATCACTGTTTTCTAGCTGATCTAAAACCATTTTTGACATAAAGGGACATTTTTGGTTGCTACGGGCAATCTACAGTTTCCAGGCAGAAAGAACAGTTTTTATTATATAAAAGAACATGCAGGGCACTGGACAGACCACTAGGGACAAGGGGGGGGGGGGTGTGTATTTTTTACATACAGTACTGTAATCTATAAGATTACAGTATACTGTATGTAAAGTGTTTGTTTACTTTTTTTAATTTGGCACCGTTCTCCGCTCCCGTGCGTCGTAACGTCGCAGGGAACGGAGCTCGGCGGCACACGGGGACGCTGTGTGAATCAAGCGAGCACCCGCTCGCTCACACAGCGTGGATGCATCGCTGGATCCAGGAAGAAGGTAAGACAGCGCGCGCTGCAGGCTCTGCATGTCTACCCCGAGCGTGACTCGGGGATACCGTTCTTAGCAAGAAAAAACCACCCCGAGTTACGCTCGTGAACACCGCCAGGGAGGTTAAAGAGGTGGTTCACCCTAATAATACTATGTCCCATGTGATCCAGCATACTGGCGTCAGCGCCAGTATGCTGTTTTTTTTTAAATTGGTACACTTACTGTGTAATCCTTAATTTTCATTTATTTCCCCCGCGGTGGATGGCGCCTCTATAGCCCGTCACGGCTTCTGAAAATAGCCTGCGCAGTCAGCTCCTAGGTCTGTGCGCAGGCGCCGTATAGCGACGGGAATACCCGAGTCCTAAATTAGCTATTTTCGGAAGCCGTGACGGGCTATAGAGGCGCCATCCACCACGGCGGAAAAAAATGAAAATTAAGGATTACACAGTAAGTGGACCAATTAAAAAAAAAAAAAAACAGCATACTGGCGCTGACGCCAGTATGCTGGATCACATGGGACATAGTGGCCTAGATTCACAAAGCGATTACGCCTGTGTAAATGTTGTTAGACTGGAGTAATTTCGACTTACGGGCGTTTTTACGCTAGTCGAAATCCTCAAACCATGAAAAGACACCTGCGGGCTTCATTTCGACTGTATTACGTGTTAGTACGCCTTCAGATCTACGCTGCCAGAAAATTGCGGCCACTGGGCGGACTTCCTGTTGTTTTTCGCCGTCAGGGTATGCTAATGAGCTTTTGCCTGCAATCCACAAAATTTCGCACTTTCAACGCAATCTCTTACGGCACCTTTAGTCATCTTTTTTTTCCGTTTCACTATACCTGCTTTTTGCTGGTCTAATATTAGACAGCCCATGTTAAGTATGGCCGTCGTTCCCGCGTCGAATTTCAACGTTTTCCGATGTCTTTTATTATTTTTAACGTAAGTCGTCCGGGAATAGGAATGTTCGTAAACGCCGCTACTCAAACAACGAATGACGTCACGACGTGATTTCGCGCAATGCACGGCGGGAAATTCCTGAACAGAGCATGCGCAGTTCGATCGTCGCGGGGACGCGCTTAATTTAAATGCTTCACGCCCCCTAATCACGTATTTCGATTGCGCGGCGGAAAAAAAATACGACACAATAGCGTACGCGCAAAAAAACTACCTGAATTCGGTGTAGAGTCTGGTGAAATACGGCAGCGTACCGTATTTCGATTACGCAGCGGAATATTACGTCTTTGTGAATCTGCCCCAGTATATTTAGGGTGAACCACCGCTTTAACTCATCCTAGTTGTACTATCTCATACTGGCCTGAGGTACCAGTGACACCTACTGGCGACAGTGAGAAATGCACAACCTAATTGAGATTAGGAACAGACCAGATAAACTGTACAATCAGTCTGAGCTGTCTAGAGCCCAGCCAAAAACTAAATTTACATGAGAGTTTAGGACCAGGGGGCTACAATACAGTGAACAGACAGGTAAGTAAATTTATTGTAGAAAAGACAAAGCATGTCTCTTCTGCATTAAAAATCCTGCGTGGTTTCCCATAAAGTTCCACTTCCGGCCACGGTCAGGAGACAATTCAGCTCTTCCTCTCCTGTTTACGTCCTGCTTGGGAACCTTCTTTGAGTGTCACTGCCTGGGTGATGTGATTACTGCCTATTGGATGGATTGGCTGGTGGCAGGGTCCTCCCAGGTGAGAGAAGAGGACTGATGCCATCACAGGGGATGGCGTTGGAACAGTGGTCATGGGTTGCCATCACAGCACTTGATTAGTGATCCCTCGACAGAAATGAGGTTATTTAGGTGGGTGTTGGCACAGGGGAAAAAAAAGTGTCAGGATGGGATGAGAAAATATATAATTCGATCCTGGAGTAGGGATTTAAGGTGGATGCACATAGTCAACAAGTGACCTGTGCCAACTGACAAACTGCATGATTTTTTAAAAGTGATTTTTAAAGTGATCACTACTACTACTTCCCAGTAAAGTTCTACACAGCCTGACCATTTTCTGATCCTCACAAGTAATACTTTAAACAATCAGACCATCTGTGGCCACCTTCACACGTTAAAGGATCACTAAAGGATTTTTTTTTTTAGCTAAATAGCTTCCTTTACCTTACTGCAGTACTGGTTTCGTGTCCTCATTGTCCGTTTTTGCTTTGAAGTTGCTGTAATCCTGCTCTGATTTCCACACTCCCTGCTTGTCTGTTTCCTTATAACCACAGTGCTGGGAGATTTCTCACTGTGGTCTAAGCTGTCATTACTGTGTGTCTAAAACTTCCCAGAACCAATCAGATTCATTTTAAAAACAAAACACTGCCCTGGATTTGTTTGTTTTTGTTCTGTGTGTCTATTTCTACTTCACAGAAATATGAAGCTAGTTCAAAAGTGAAACTAACCTGCAGGCACATTATATGATTAATTTTTATCTATTTTTAATCATTTTTAAAAGGAATCAGTTAACTTTTATGTCTCTATACCCTGTAAACAGTAATTTCAGCAAAAAATTTTTTTTCCTTTAGTGACCCTTTAACCACATGCCGACTGCTGCACGAAGATATACTTTGGCAGAATGGCATGGGCAGGCAAAAGGACGAATATATACGGCCCCTTCAAGAAGCGGCATTTTGGACGGGCACGTGCGTGCCCCCACTGCTAACTCTGATCGCAGGCATACCTGCGATCCTGTCACGGTGAGGAAAAAGGGGGAGATGCCTATGTAATCAAACATTTTCCCAGTCTTCCTAGTGACAGGACACTAATCACAGCTCCCTGTAATCAGAAGCGGTGATCACTGTCGTGTCACACACAGCCCATCCCCCCTGCAGTTAGAAGCACTCCCTAGGACACACTTAACCCCCACAGTGCCACCTAGTGGTTAACCCCTTCACTACCAGTGTCATTTTCACAGTAATCAGCGCATTTTTATAGCACTTTTCGCTATAAAAATTACAATGGTCCCAAAAATGTGTCAAAAGTGTCAGACGTGTCCGCTATTATGTCGCAGTCACGATACAAATCGCTGATCGCCGCAATTTCTAGTAATATTAAAAGAATAAGGTAAAACTATCCCCTATATTGTAGACGCTATAACATTTGCGCAAACCGATCAATATACGTGTAGCGCCTCTGTACTTCCAAGTACGGACGCTGTTTAAATTTAGAGGGGGGTGAGAGAGTTACACAGCTCTCATCCATGTGATTTATGTTAGTTTAGTGCTGTGCTGTTGTTTTATTCTGTTTTCCAAAGATACCTTTCCATCTTGGAATGACAGGTGGCGGCAGTGGAGACCAGCGAGAGCGCCTTCCCCCTAGCAGCCAAGTCAGAGGAGGTTTTCCCTCGCGGGGCATGCTGGGGGAGAGTACTTCTTAAGGGCCCCATTTTGGCGTCGGGAGTTCGAAGTTGGATCCGGGTGCGGCACCCACCTAGGATGTGCGCACATCACGGGCCCCGGCGTTAAGGCCTACCAGGCCGGGGCGCACGTGCTACGCGGAGTTCCTGACTCTGGGCCCTCATGGCCCGGAGCAACTAAAGCTGCAGAGAGGCCCCAGTGACTTACTGGGTCCTCACTTCTGAGGAGAGCCCGGAGGCAGGCGATCCAATAAGGCCTAGACAAGCCATCGGAGATCAAGGTGACCGGACACTGGGAGTTTATTCTATGGCAACCTGTCAGTCGATCACCCAATATCAAGACCTACCTGAAGACAGTTCAGGCAAACTACTTTACTGAGAAGGAATCGCTCCACCAGGTTACATTCCAGAGACAGGGCCTGTTGCAGAGGTACCACTCCTATTCTATTGAGCCAAGTCTGTGGCAGAGGCTTGCTTCCTTCTCAGAGTTCCGGCTGCCAGTTCTGTGAGAAAGACTGTCCGGATACACTACACCCACTCAAACTGGAGTGGCGACGAAGCAAAGGTATCGTTGAAGAAGGATTGCTTCTGTACATAGTTAAGGCCTGAACCTGCAACTTCTTCTTTCATCACCTTTCCTCTAATCACCTGAAGTTACCTGTTGCCGTGTTGGGCACAAGAATAAAAGCACAGAAAACGACACCTTGCGGCTTGGACATTTTATCATTGCTCACACCATCTATTTTCATCATACCCCTAGACATGCTACAGAGGTAACATGCCAGTCCCAAATCTAACCAGCGGCTCCTTCGGGGTTAGCGCTACATGTGGGGGCTCGAGCAGTACTTTAATTCCCAGAACATGGCACACTAGCAGCATTTGGCACACTGGCAGCATTTGGTGGGCACAGTCGCAGCATTTGATGGCACAGTGGGATCAAGGTGACCGGACACTGGGAGTTTATTCTATGGCAACCTGTCAGTCGATCACCCAAAATCATGACCTACCTGAAGACAATTCAGGCAAACTACTTTACTGAGAAGGAATCGCTCCACCAGGTTACATTCCAGAGAAAGGGCCTGTTGCAGAGGTACCACTCCTATTCTATTGAGCCAAGTCTGTAGCAGAGGCTTGCTTCCTTCTCAGAGTTCCGAGTGATACTCCAGCTGCCAGTTCTGTGAGAGAGACTGTCCGGATACACTACACCCACTCAAACTGGAGTGGCGACAAAGCAAAGGTATCGAAGAAGGATTGCTTCTGTACATAGTTAAAGCGGATGGTTCACAAAAAAAAAATATTAAAAGCCAGCAGCAACAAATACTGCAGCTGCTGACTTTTAATATTAGGACACTTACCTGTCCTGGAGTCCAGCGGCGTCCACAGCGTTCGCTCGTCTCTCTGCTGCTCCCCCCTCCATCCACGGTGAGGGAACCAGGAAGTGAAGCACTCCGGCTTCACTGCCCGGTTCCCTACGGCGCATGCGGGAGTCGCGCTGCGCCCGCCGATTGGCTCCTGCTGTGTGCTGGGAGCCGAGTGTTCCCAGCACACAACGGGAAAAACCCGTCTTTTGCCCGAGACTGCGGGCCGGAAGTGGGTGCAAATACCTGTCTTTAGACAGGTATCTGCACCCCCCTCCCCCCTGAAAGGTGTCATATGTGACACCGGAGGGGGGGAGGGTTCCGATCAGCGGATCTTCACTTTAGGGTGGAGATCCGCTTTAAGGCCTGAACCTGCAACTTCTTCTTTCATCACCTTTCCCCTAATCACCTGAAGTTACCTGTTGCCATATTGGGCACAAGAATAAAAGCACAGAAAACGACACCTTGCGGCTTGGACATTCTATCATTGCTCACACCATCTATTTTCATCATACCCCTAGACATGCTACAGAGGTAACATGCCGGTCCCAAATCTAACCAGCTGCTCCTTCGGGCGTAGCGCTACACATGGGGGCTCGAGCAGTACTTTAATTCCCAGAACAACAGGGTTTTGGAGGATTTCAGGCTTTCGGATCGCGTCGGTGGAAGAAACGCTCCGGCCGGAGCGCATCTGATGTATCCAGCACAGCGTACCCAAGCATCCCGCAGCTGACCTGTGGAGTTGGTGAGTCTGTTCCTGTTTATTCTAATACCACCACTCCCCTACCCACTGCTGTACCTGCACTTAGACGGGCACCGGACGCTGTTGTGCTGCTGGGATTTAGGGATCCCCACATGTTTCCCAAGCTAGCCCCGTCTTCAGTAGGTTGTGATGCAGAGAGTTGCCGCTGTTTACGGGTATGAATAACCATATTTACCCTCTGCCCTCCTTCTGGAAGTTGATTGAGAGCGAGAAAGTTGGTGCCATGACGAGATATGGACCCATCTGGAGGTACCCAGGGTTGTCAAAAGCATGGAGCTAAATCTTGCTATAAACCCCAGGTTTGAGCGTTGTGTCAGTAATTGGAGCCCTGGAAGATACATTTTCTCTGATCGTGTGGTTCTGAAGTGCCCGGGAAAAGTGGACCAAGTGTTTTCCATTACTACCACTGACTCCCAAGGGACACCCTTAGATTGCCTGACCCACGCTTCTACCGCTGAGGCCCCATGCCTATGTTTCAATTACTGCTGCTTTTGAAGAAGACCTGGACAAGGACTCTTACCCCTATTCAAATGTTTGTTTGCTTATCCCACCGGATCCACATATTGGTGCATGTGCAGAACTTTGGGAGGGATTTGTCTCAGTTAGTCAGAATAGGTTTTTGCGGGTCCTTGTTCTTTTGCAGCAAAAAGCAAAAATAATGATGAGCGCTTCAAATGGGTGATGACAATGGATAAGATCCTATTCAACCAGTGCAAAAGTGTACTGGGTAATGCATAAAGATGCACAAGACAGTCTCTATATGGTAGTGTGATGATAGGCTGAGTGGTAGAATGGTTGGGGTCTTCACTCTGGATGCTGTTCTATGTCTAGGAATCCACACAGGTGTTGTAATTCTCTTACCTTGAGGGTGCTATATGTAAGCATATAGTGTGGGTCATCCAGAATCCAAGGTCTCGCTTTCCCAGATGGGTTCCCTCTCACTAATCCGCGTAGCTATGATGTTCCTGGTTCAGCGATCCACAGGGGAGATATAGTGGGTATGGGGGAAGATAAAGCAAATGCCTCCAATGGTGAAGTATGTTGGTACCAGCGAAAATAATTTATTGGGTAAACCAATGTACACGAAGATAAAATCAAAAACAAGCTAATGCAAAACTGCAGAGACGGAGCGATCGTACTACCGCCTGAAATCTATTGGCCTCCGGCTTGTGCGGGTGTCACGTGGTCTCGACACCCGCTCAAGCCGCAGGATTTCAGGACCTTGGATTCTGGATGACCCACACTATGGGCCAGATTCAGGTAGATGAGAGCATCTTTGCTCTGGAGTAACGTTTCTCATTTACGTTACTCTGCCGAAATTTTAGGAGCAAGTGCTGTTATTCATGAAGCACTTGCTCCTAAAGTTGCGGCAGCGCATCGCAAATGAGCCGGCGGAATTCAAATTGGACGGGTACGGGGCGTGTATTATTTAAACTAAGCGCGATCCCGCGGCGAACGTACTGCGCATGCGTCGAGTGTCAATACATCCCAGTGCGCATGCTCCAAATTCTGTCAGTGAACGTCAATGACGTCACATCCCCATTCATGAACGTTTTACGCAAGCGACGCAAATTTTTTTTTTTTCCGACGCGATATCGACGGCTATACTTAACATAGGATACTCCACTAGGGGGCTGCTTTATCTTTACGTCACGTATCGCTTACGGAAACGTCGGAAAGTCACTGCGTCGCGCCCGAAAACGATTGTGAATTTCCGATTCCCGCTGATTAACATATTTTTTCAGCGTTAATCAGCGGGAACGCCATTTTTAAATTAAATTTGTGATGCGATGGCGAAATTCAATTGCGCCGATCGCATCGGAACACCAACCCAGCATTTCTTGTTTTCTGGTTACAGAAAACAGAAACGCCGGCTTAAAGTGACAGTTAGGCTGGAGTATCACAGATACTCCAGCCTAACTCTACCTGAATCTGGCCCTTTATGCTTAAATATAGCACCCTCAAGGTAAGGGAACTACAACACCTGTGTGGATTCCTAGACATAGAACAGCATCCAGAGTCAAGACCTCAACCATTCTACCACTCAGCCTATTATCACACTACCATATAGACTGTCTTGTGCACCTTTATCCATTACCCAGTACACTTTTGCACTGGTTGAATAGGATCTTATCCATTGTCACTTAGATGCACTTGTTGAATGGGACTCTATTCATTGACACATTGTATGAGTTGGATTCATGCACATTTTAGCTATTTAGTAGCTATTCTTTTCACCATTTGTTTACCATTACATGTATTTGTGTAGTGCTCACGCATTACCCATTTGAAGCGCTCATCATTATTTTTGCTTTTTACTTTTGGCCGCTAGGGGCAGTGTTCTGCACACTATTGTGTTTTTCTCTTTTGCCAAGCAGAAAAAAAAAAGGTGTATATAATTATTTTCTCCCTTCCTAGGTTCAACAATTTAGGAAATGCCTAGCACTTATTATATTTTTTTCTTGAACTCCTTGGGAGGAAAGGAGATTTCATTCTCTGGCTAGAGGGTGCAGTCTCAGGTTCTCCCACTGAGTTGCTGTGAATACACTGGTGTGTATGGCCACGTGTAAATATGTGTATTGTATATTTTGTGTGTTTCTCTTCTTTTATATTTCAGGATTTGTGGACCCACTATCAACATTGCCGGAGAATGGGGCAGTTAGATAGATAGGATTGTTTAATATTTTTTGTGTGTAATTCCATAGTTCTTACTGTAATATTCAATGAAGCTAATATTTTTACATCTTAAAGTTGTTCATTTATATTCCATTCCTTTCTCTGTTGCTGTCATGCAGACCAGGCCGGCATTCAGGCTTGAATGCCTTGTTTGGACACTGGGGACAGTGTCATTTCAAGTGGGGGGAGTATGTAGCGCCCCTGTACTACCAAGTACGGACGCTGTTTAAATTTAGAGGGGGGTGAGAGAGTTACACAGCTCTCATCCATGTGATTTATGTTAGTTTAGTGCTGTGCTGTGCTGTGCTGTTTCATTCTGTGTTCCAAAGATACCTTTCCATCTTGGAACGACAGGTGGTGGCAGTGGAGACCAGCGAGTGCGCCTTCTCGTCAGCAGCCAATCAGAGGAGGTTTTCCCTCGCGGGGCATGCTGGGGGAGGATACTTCTTGAGGGCGCCATCTTGGCGTCGGGAGTTCGAAATTGGACCCACCTTTAGAGTGTGCGCACATCACGGGCCCCGGCGTTATGGCCTACCAGGCCAGGGCACACATGCTATGCAGAGTTCTTGACTCTGGGTCCTCATTTCTATCAGAAGATCCCAAGCGAGTTGTGCTGTTCGGTGGGGAGTCAGTCTGAGGAGAGCCAGGAGGCAGGCGATCCAATAAGGCCTAGACAAGCCATCGGGGATCAAGGTGACCGGACACTGGGAGTTTGTTGTATGGCAACCTGTCAATCACCCAAAATCAAGACCTACCTGAAGACAATTCAGGCAAACTACTTTAATGAGAAGAAAATAGAAAAATACTACATAGGGTAGTAGAAAGGCAGACTTTTTAAGGCAATCACAAGGACATAAAAGTTAAGAAAAAATATTTAATTATATATCATAAAATCCAAAAACAAAGAATAAAATATACAAAAACAGGGTATACAGAATATACATAAGCAATGTTAGCTTGCATCTCGCCTACGCGTTTCGCCTAGCGGCTTCTTCAGGGCGAGTTTGAGAGAGGGCTGGTAGTATATAATTGCTAATTTCATACATCTGCAAAAAGGAAATAATGCATAAACAAAAACAAAACAGTATTTTAAAAGTTTTTTAAAAAAAAAAACACTGAGAGTCAATAAGCAACAAGGGATCCCCAAAAGAACAATACCAAAAGAATTGCTATCCATCCGATTACATCGAAGATGAAGAAATAAGTATCCATATGGCTTGTAAGAGCTCAATGCGACTGGAAAAAGAAAAAAAGAAACAACGCAGAAAAGGTGTCATATATGTTTAAATTCTGCTATGAGTTTATAGACAACAGATTGAAAGATTAGAAAATAATAATAATAAGGAATTACCAGACAAAGTACTCCAAGATACACGAAAAAATATATATATCCTATGGTTGGCATCGAGTCATCATATAAGGATGAACAAGTGTATTTCTATAACAAAAATAGAGAGCGTGAACTAGTAAATAGATATATATGAAGACGCCTGGTATATGTATTCATAAAGGTTTCAGAGAATGTCAGTTTACCTGAAATAAAGCCAGAAATCAAAAAACATACCCGGGACTGATCACAGCAGTGAACATGGAACATAGCCAGGGAGGAGTAAGTATCCAATCAACTAGGCTAGACCAGGTTAAAGTGTCCAATATAGGGCAGCCCAGTAAGTCAGGAGCCTAGATACAAAATGGGTTGCTGGTGAGTAAAGAAAAAAGTAGAGCAGATTTGTCCAAAGAGCTTATAGCTGCAGTATTTACATACCTTGGTGAAGAACGCTGTTCGTGTGTCCCGGGGGGGTTTAGCCTGTGCTGCACACCAATTTGGTCATTGATAGAGGAAGTTTATATAGGGTGCAGAGGAGCGTCACATGACAGAAAACGTAGTGACATCATTAGCGCGGCTCCCATACGTAGGCGGCGCATAAATAACAGCTCACTGATGGAAGGGGGAGAGAGGTGGATCCTGTGGCAGGGAGGATGTACATTCCCGCCCATCCAGACACAGAACACATTACAAGAGAGGGGCGGCGCCAAGCACACCGAGTCTGTGAGGAATAGGAACGCCCACCTCCCTGTTTGTAAATGGAGTGGGCGTGTATAGGGCGGTACCGTGTGTCCTGTTATGCAGCAGACACGCCCCACAGATGAAAGAATAGAGGGAAGAAACCCTCATTGTCAAACACAAGTATATAGAATAATATAGGGAAAGAAAAAGAATTTGAGCATATCATGGGGTAAACTAAGGAGTCATAAACAAGATAGAGCATATATGTAGAAAGAGAGCAAGCCTCCTATGTCTACAGCAATAGGGACGCCATCATATATCAGATGTGTGTGTGGCCGATTTTAGAAAAGACATGTTGAGTGCAGTAAATAAGAACAGCCACAAGATGGCAACAGTAAGTATCAAAACTGAGAACTTGGATTTTTCAACAACCATTGGTATAAATAGAGATCCCAAGTGCACATAGACAATCAGTGATTTAAGGAATTGGAAATTATTTTTTAATCGAAATACATATAAAAAAAATGATATCAAAAATAAGACGATTCCCTGATATTTATATAGTAAGATACAGGTATATTTAGTTTACATACAATTTAGCAAGTCAGAAGAAATAGGAGACCAAAACATACAAATACAACATAAATAAACATACATGTACATTCTATATGTGTCTATTATTTTTCTACAATATAGGGGCATCTATAGTGACGAGCCTATTCTTTGTAGAATCTTGGTAGATCTTTTCAGACAGTTGAGGTTCATATCTTTGTTGGTGGCATATGTGTCATTCTCATATTTAGGCATGATGTAAATAAATTACATAGAATGAGGGCCCAAAAAAAAAAAAAAAGAGGAGAAGGGGGGGAGAAAAATTTGTGACGCAGTTCTGAAATTTAGGGATTGAGGAAAGGTTTAAAGCTCAGGGCATCATTGAGGCCAGGAAACTTATTAGCCTGTAGTCTATGAATCCAGCGTGTTTCACATTGTAAAACACGTTGGTCAAAATTGCCCCCTCTCGGGTCCTCATATATGCTCTCTAGGGCAGCAAATTTAAATACATGGGGTTTGTATTGATGTCTAAAGGCTATGTGGTAACCCATGGTAGTGTTAAGAAGACCATTGGTCGCATAGTAGATGTGATCCTTAATGCGTTTCCAAAATGGTCGTATAGTTTTCCCAACATAATAACTTCCACATTGGCATTGGATCAAGTATATGACCCCCTTAGTCTGGCAGGTGATGTGTTGTTTGATTGTGTGTCTTTGCCCATTAGGCAGAAGTACAGTAGTGCCCACTGACACGAAGTCACAATAGTTGCATTCACCGCATCTATATAGACCGGGGAGATCTCGTTTTACATCACTCGATCTACAATATGTACTTGTGACCAGGCGATCACGAATCGATCTTGCCCGCCTGAAAGTAATTTCAGGTTTAGATCCAATGTGTTTAGATAACACTGGATCAGAAGTGAGTATATGCCAGTGTTTATGCACTATTGTTCTGATTTCAGCATGCTGGTTGGAGTATGTTGTAATAAGTCTCGTTGCACTGGGATTGGTTGGTTTGTTATTGTGTGCTGAAAGGTCACTCCTTGACTTGCCATTGGCCTTTGCAAAAGCTTTTTTTTAGACATTTTTTACTATACCCCCTAGATTTTAGTCGTGTATATAGGAGATCTGCTTCCACTTTGAATTTCAAAGCGTCTGAGCAGTTTCGTCAAAGTCGCAGGTATTGTCCAAATGGTATACTTTGGATTAAGGATTTGGGGTGGCTACTCGTAGCATGAAGTATCGTGTTTCCCGACGTGGGTTTTCGGTATAGGGATGTATTGAGCATACCCTCTTCCGAAATATCAATGGTTAAGTCCAGAAAGGCCAGTTCCGTCAGACTGTAGGTCATGGTAAATTTTAAGTTGTAACTATTTTGGCCAAGTTTCCTCATGAAGGCATCAAGTTCCATTCCTTCTACTTTAATGAGAAGGAATCGCTCCACCAGGTTACATTCCAGAGACAGGGCCTGTGGCAGAGGTACCATTCTATTCTATTCTATTGAGCCAAGTCTGTGGCAGAGGCTTGCTTCCTTCTCAGAGTTCCGGCTGCCAGTTCCGTGAGAGAGACTGTCCGGATACACTACACCCACTCAAACTGGAGTGGCGACGAAGCAAAGGTATCGTTGAAGCAGGATTGCTTCTATACATAGTTAAGGCCTGAACCTGCAACTTCTTCTTTCATCACCTTTCCTCTAATCACCTGAAGTTACCTGTTGCCGTGTTGGGCACAAGAATAAAAGCACAGAAAACAACACCTTGCGGCTTGGACATTCTATCATTGCTCACACCATCTATTTTCATCATACCCCTAGACATGCTACAGAGGTAACATGCCGGTCCCAAATATAACCAGTGGCTCCTTCAGGGGTAGCGCTACATACGCTTATTGCAAAATACGTATCGGCCTAAACTGAGGGGAATTTTTTTTTTTATATATATATTTTTGGGGAATATTATAGCAAAAAGTAAAAAATATTGAATTGTTTTCAAAATAGTCGCTCTATTTTTGTAAAGCGCCCACTTCACTTTCAGTGGGGGCACTAGTCTAAATTTAGCAGGAATGGGAGAGTTACCTTGCTCCCATTCACACAATTGTTCAGATGGTGACCCCTGTTATTTCAGAAGTGTCCTCTGGGCCAGTCTGCATTCTAGGGATGTGGTATCATCTCTGGTCCGCAGTTGGCGGCAGAGGGGGTTCTGACAGAGCAAGCTTCCCCAGCAGCCAATTGGAGGAGTTTTCCCTCGTGGGGCATGTTGGTGAGGGATATATCTGGACAGGTGTCATGTACTCAAGGCAGTTCTGCGGGTTCCCTGTTCCAGGTGCGGCATCCACCTTCAGGGTGCGTGCATCCCTGAACCCCGCCAGCGTGGCCCACCTGGCCAAACTCACGGGCTATGCTGGACCTCGACCGGAGGTCAAAGCAGACCCCAGTGATCTACTGGGTTCCCAGTTCTTTTGAGGAGATCCCAGGCTGGGCGCCATACTATTGGGGGATCGGCTTGAGGAGGACCCGGAGGCAGGTTGTCCAACAGGGCTTGAACAAACCAATCGGGGATCTGGTGACCGGGATGCTGTCACCCGTCGATCCATGCTAAAGAAAATCTACTGGGAGGATTCGCTTCGTTCACCCATCTAACTTACTGAAGCAATTGGCCGGCTGCAAAGGCCCTAGAGCCAGATCTGAGATAGAGAGATCTGTTCCTCCCAGCGATCCGAAGTGACACCTCGGCTGCCAGGTTAGTGTAAGGGACCTGTCCGTGGCCACATTACCCACTCCATTCAGGAGTGGCGACGAGTTCAACTATTGCTATTGTCGAGGGCAAGTTTGCCCTGTTCACATCCAGGCCTGATACCACAAGGTTCTCCTATCCTTCCTTCATCAGCTTTCCTTTCCTTAAACTGAAGATGATGTAATGCCTTGTTGACTGAATAATAAAAAGGCATTGAAAGAAACTTTATTGACCGTCTGGACATTCGCTCACTGCTCCGCTACTGTTATTTCACCCCTAGACATCACAAGGGTAACTTGGTGTGCCAATCCCAGTATTTAACCAGTGGCTCCTCGGGGGTAGCGCTACATTTGTTTATAGCGCAAAAAATAGAAACTGCAGAGGTGATCAAATACCACCAAAAGAAAGCTCTATTTGTGGGAAACACGTCGCAAGACAGCGCAATTGTCAGTTAAAGCGACGCAGTGCCGTATCGCAAAAAATTGCCTGGTGATTGAGCAGCCAAATGGTTAAACAATTAGACCATCTGTGGCCACCTTCACACTTTAATGCAGATTTTTGATTTACCCTTCACTGTGAATTCTACATCAGTCCTTTAGGTGCTCATCTGTGCAACAATATTCATAGAGAATGATTGTTGTAAACATTGTAACAGTACAGTATGGTCTGCCACCTATTCTTCCGTTAAGGAAGGAACTAATGGAAAAAGTATTTCTTGAAGGAGGTTCTCTGAGATGAAAAGAGGATACTTCTTCTAAGAAAGTGAATGACAAATACCAAAAGACCAACTGATCTGAATGCTATATTATCCATAATTACAAGCATACTGTAAGATACAATGGGTGAAAATATATAACCAGCGCAATGCATTTGTTTATATAATGTACTGTACTATATGACAGTAATTGCATTGTCTATAAATGTCCTGCAGCATTTGTGTGTGTAAATTGCACAATAGCCTTTGAGACACAAGACAGTGATGTCACTACACTGGAATCTTAGTTTTATATGAAACTAATACATGTGCATTGTTACAGGAAGTCACTGATATGCCTATTTAGAAAGAGTTACTGAAATTGACAATTCTAATTTTAGGCCAGACACAAAGGGCCAGATCCCCAAAGCACTTACGCCTGCGTATCTCGAGATGCGCGGCGTAAGTGTAAATATGCGCCGGCGTATCTATGCGCCATATCCCCAAAACGAGATACACCTGAAAACTTGATTTTTCCGACCAACGTAATTTTTCTACACCGGCGCATCGTGGGGCGCAAAAATGCTCTAGACACATCATTGTTTTGCTATGCAAATATGTAAATGAGGGAGATACGGCGATCCACAAAAATACATCAGCTGTATGTCCGGTCTAAAGTTACCCCTTATAAAAGCAGCTTTAACTTTGCACCAGATGTGTGCAGGTCAGCTAAAGCAACACCGTTAGGGACGAGCTGAGCAGCCACACTTGCAGGACAACAATCTGTATGCCAACATGCCAGGGGCATCCATGGTCATAGCTCTACTACTGGCTTTAGATGCACGCAGAAGGAGTAGGGCACGGAGGAGGAGGAGGAGGGCACGGGAGAGGGTATACCGCACACGCATAGACATTAGAGCAGCACGATTAATCGTCAAGAATCATTATCGCGATCTTTTTCCCGTTGCGATTCTTGATACAGGGTTTCACGATCTTTGATCTTTTCTCTCTGCACTTTGGTATGCAAAGAATTGTCTGCTCTCAGCCAAAAGTCAGTCTGGGCAATCTGCCAGGTCTGGGCAGCCTGCCAAGTTTTGAAAACATTGTATCTCTTGAAAAGGAATAAACTTCTTCTGTATGTAAATTAGGAATTTTTAACCACTTAAACACCAAACCTTTTTCTGACAGCTCTTTTCAAGTTAAAATCATTATTTTTTTTTGCTAGAAAATTACTTAGAACCCCCAAAGATTATATAACTTTTTAGTAAAGACCCTAGAGAATAAAATGGCGGTTGTTGCAATTTTTTATGTTGCACTGTATTTGTGCAGCAGTCTTTTTTTAAATGCATTTTTTTTTTGGAAAAAAAAAATAGCCAGTAAAGTTAGCCCATTTTTTTTGTATAAAATGTAAAAGATTTTATGCCGTGAGAATCGTGAGAGAATCGTGATCTTCATTCTAAGCAAAAAAATTGTGATTCTTATTTTGGCCAGAATCGTGCAGCTCTAAGGCCTCGTACACACGAGTAAATAGATTTGTTCAAAACGCTCTGTCCGACCGATTTGAACAAATCTGTCTGCTGGGATTTTGGTTTGCTCGCGTGTACACACGAGCAAACCAAAATCCCCGCCAGCAGACAGCGTGCTGACGTGTCGGTGACGTGGCGGTGACGTTGCCACGTCACTGCACCAGGAAGTAAAACACTTCCGCGCATGCGTCGAAACCATTCGGCGCGTGTGCGAGAAGACATGTCTGCTGGTTAGCGTACTAACCAGCAGACATGTCGGGCGGACGGGTTCCCAGCCGACAGATTTCAAAGCATGCTTTGAAATCTGTCGGGTGGCCAAATCCGTCTGTTTGCCCGTACACACGATCGAATCTGTCTGCTGAAACGGTCTAGCAGACCGTTTCCAGCAGACAGATTTGATCGTGTGTACGAGGCCTTATAGACATTTTTGGCATGTGTGATTCTGAGGTGTATCACATCTTCAGATTCACCCCTGCTGCCATCCTGGAATTAACCACAACCCTGAAAGATGACATCACCAGCCCAACACACCGCTCACATGCAGTGCAGCCACTGGTCAAGGTACTGGCAACACTCCATCATTTCCTTGCCAGTGGCTCTTTTCAAAGAACAAGTGGAGTTGTGGCTGGGATGGCACAATCCTCTATTAGCAGATGTGTGCACCAGGTTATCCCTGCAATCCTCAGATGCATGGCCAACCAAATCATCAGACCCACCCAGGAGGACCTGCGGGTGAAGGAAATGACAGATTTCTACAGAATTGCCAGATTTCCATGCACCGTGGAGGCCATTGATTGCACACATGTGGCACTACAGCCCCCCCGTGAGACAGAGCACCTATACCGCAATCGGAAGCATTGGCATTCCATCAACGTACAGGTGATAGTCGATGCCCAATGCCTCATATGGCACGTCCGTGCCAAACACCCCGGGTCCAGCCATAACAGCTACATATACAATCAGAGCCCCATCCCAATGGAATTCGAACAGAACATGTATGGGGACGGCTGGTTGGTGAGCGACATGGCTGTCATGCATGACTGTCCCCCCCATGATGCACACATCACGAGGGGCACACGCACGACTAACATCCTCCTGTCTTTTCCCTTCCAGGTGACTCTGCATATGCACTTGGACCCCATCTCATGACTCCTTTCCGGAACCCCCAAACCCCAGGAGAGGAAAGATACAATGAAGCACACGCACATACCCGTGCAGTGGTGGAGCGCACATTTGGCCTCCTGAAGTCCCGTTTCCGATGCCTGGATAAGTCTGGGGGTACCCTGTTGTATTTCTCCAAACTTTGTGTGCCATATCATCGGTGCCTGTTGCATGCTGCACAACTTCGCCGTGAGAAAAATCCTGCAGATTGACATATACATGATGACCTGACCCCCCGAACCAGACAATCCCCCCCTAACCGAGGGTCCCCCATCTTCTGAGGTAAGAGCAGCCAGGAGACGCCTCACATTAGGCATCTTTGCACGTTAAACACACACATTAATCATGGCACAATGAGAATGCATGCATGCACACCACTGTGGTCCCTAGCACACACACACGACATCCTCATCTAATTGGATTAGCACAAGCCCACCATGCAGGACTTGGGAGCAGCAACACCACGCCAAGGCTCCAATTATGTCACTGTACATTCATACACCATTCACACGGACCTGGGGATCACTTCTCCCTGGTCCTAGGGATCCCTTCTCCACCACAACCGAGGGTAACACCCCTTTTCCGGCAGGAATGTCACCCCCACAATCAAACATCATTCACAAAAAGAAAACAAATCATAATCACTGTAAAAACACAAATAAACATAAAACACAGAAACAAAAAAAACACAGAAACAAAAAACTCTAACGCCGCTGGCGTGACCCATACATAGGGCGGCCACGGCCCCGAATCCTCAGGGGAGACTCATGGGGGGGGAAATCAGGGGAAGGAGGAGCATCCCCTGGTCTCTGCCCACCTGGTGGCCTGCCCTCCAAGGCCACGGCGAGGCACGTGAGGCCCACATTGAGGGCTGCCGTGTTGACCTGGACAGCCTGGGTCAGGGCACGCACCTCCTGACCCACGCCTGCAGTGGCAGTCTGCAGATCGTTGAGGAATGTTATGAGAGCCAGAGAGTTGCAAGCCATGTCCCCAACTGACTCCTTGATGGAGACCAGGCTCTCCTCCATCCGGCCCAAAGTCTGGGTGACCTGACCCAGATGGCGGATCTGACGGGCCTGGTCCCTCCTCAGATTTTCTGGCAGAACCTCTGCCATCCCCTGGTCTTGCGGCTCGCTTTCCTGCCTCCAGATGAGGCTGGTGGCCTGGGAGTAGGGGAGACCCCTGGGGGGGAAGCCCTGTTGGGGAAAGAGTGGGAGGGGCTACCCCTGATGGAGGCCTGACTGCTGCCAGCCCTAGGGGGAGACTCCACCAAATGGAGAAGTACCTCATTGGCACTTAGCACCTCCTCCTCCTTAACCTCCTCCCCCTCAACCTCCTCACAGGACTCTGGGCTTGCCTGGGGGTCTTCCTCAGACTCATGTCCGGTTGAGGCTGCGGACTTGCCAGATGGCCCAGCACCCTCCTGCCCATCTGTGGATGACACAAAACATTCACAGGTTGGAGGATCCACACACTTGTCACATATTCCCTCCCCCCCCCCCACATGCTACACACCAGATAGAAAAAAAAATTACCTGTCCTCACGGCCTCCTCAATAGAGTCAAAGCCAGGCAGCCCCTCCACTTGCTGCCTGTGGAAGCACTGGGCCACCGCACGCTCCTTAGCAGTCAGCCTAATAGGGCATGGTGGTCCCCCTCCAGTGCCCCTGGCATGAGCCACGATCTTGACCAGCTTCCCACGGACCACACGCCTGAGATCGTTAATTTTTTTTTGGATCCCATGGCGGGTCCGGGTCCGAGCATTGACCTCATCGGTAAAGTCCTGCAAGATCTGCCTCCTCCTGGCCGGGCTGGTGGTGGCACTCTCAGGGCCATGCAGGAAACGACCAAAGCGGGTAATGGCCCTCACAATGATCTCCTTCTCCCGCAATGAGAAGTTTAACTTCCTCTTCCTCTCAGTCATCTTTCCAAAACACTCTCCAACAACACACCGACACGACACAAACCAACAAACAGCCACAGACAACGGAACAAAAGCACCTTGCTTCAGGAAGGGAAACAAATGGATGTACTTTTGCAATGGAAGGGCGTTTGTCTGGGCCTATTTATGCACTTGGCGTAGCTCACTATGTACGCCGGGCCTAGATCCAATCTCACTGATTGCGCCGGGCAGTCCGGCCGGCCCTTCATTTGGATGGAATGGAACACGCCCACGTCCTTCCCACTTTGAATTACGACACCTTACGCCTCAAAATTTACGTTTCGGCGGCGCAAAATTGTGCGCAAATACTACGAGGATACGGTACTTGCCTCTCTAATTTGAGCCAGGGGGAACGGAACGGAGATGCGCTACGCCGGTCTATATAAGCGCCGATGTACGTGGATCTGGCCCAAAGAATATTGAACAATATTTCTGTTTCTATTTTCCTCCTTCCAGAAGTATCTTCCCTATTTTCCAAGACCTGTCCTGAGCGTTGAAGATTTGAAGAATTAGGAATAACAACTCTAGCTCAGCTATACGAAAACAGTATACTTAAAGGGTCTGTAAAGGTAAAAAAAAATTCTCTAAATAGCTTCCTTTACCTTAGTGTAGTCCTCCTTCACTTACCTCATCCTTCCATTGTGCTTTTAAATGTCCTTATTTCTTCTTAAAAATCCTCACTTCCTGTTCTTCTGTCTGTAACTACACACCGTAATGCAAGGCTTTCTCCCTGGTGTAGAGAAAGCCTCTTGAGGGGGGAGGGGGCGAGCAGGAGTGTCAGGACACTCTCTACTTTGCAGATAGAGAAAGGAGCTGTGTGTTAGTGGGCGTCCTGACACTCCTGATCGTCCCCCCCCCCCAAGAGGCTTTCTCCAAACCAGGGAGAAAGCCTCTCATTACGGTGTGTAGTTACAGACAGAAGAACAGGTAGTGAGGATTTCTCAGAAGAAATAAGGACATTTAAAAGCAAAATCGAAGGATGAGGTAAGAGAAGGAGGACTGCACTAAGGTAAAGGAAGCTATTTAGGGAAAAACATTTTTTACATTTACAACCCCTTTAAACCCTTTGAAGATCTAAGGGGATAGTTTTCTCTACAATCTAATGCCTCGTTGCCACTGAGCAGATCGGTTCAGGTTGGTTCGGTGCGCTATTTTGATTGTATCCATCATGAAAGCGGCTCATACAACCGAACCATACCGCGCCATTCAGGGTCCTGCTTCAGATGTGGGGCCATAGAAAATGTTACGGTACGGTTAGGGCGGAGCTACTGGCGTCACACAATACATTCCACTTGTGGTCAGAGTCTTCGAGTATGGAATGTGATCACCCTAGCAACCAAGGCCTGAGGTGTGCCTTGGCCTAGCTGGTCGGTATGCCTAGAAGAGGGCATACCCTGAATATGAGAATGAGAAAAAGTACAAAGAGAAATGGTGTGTGTGAAACTGGGGGAACGGGTGGGTGGGAGACCAGAAATGGCGCCAACCGAAACCTGATGTGGGGAGGAGCCTTAAGTACTCACCAGACTCCTCCCACAAATACAGGCTAACCTACGGCAAGCCTTAATACTTGTGGTCAGAGTCTTCGAGTATGGAATGTGATCACCCTAGCAACCAAGGCCTGAGGTGTGCCTTGGCCTAGCTGGTCGGTATGCCTAGAAGAGGGCAAAAGACACATGTGTAGGTGAAGAAGGGTAGAGAAAACAACGTCCAGTGGAGTAGCGTGCGCCTGGAAGGCAAGCATACAAGAAACCATTATGACAGGAGAACCCACCGACCCATGACTTGAGACACAAGGAAAACTCTATGGAACCTGCGAAACCGCTCAGAACTTATTGACCCATGAAAGCTGGAACGAGCCTGATGCCCAAGACAACCCCATCATAAGGAATGAACTACTTGTGACAAGAGGATGCATGGGGGAAATGGAGCAAGGGCCAAGCGGATTGAAATCCTTCAACCGGGCAATACCCGCGCTGATGTAGGGAAGTGAGAGGGTAAGTTGCAAAAAGGACAACAGGTAGGAGACTGAGTGTCAGCTACCTGGAAGGCGGATAAGGTCGATGCACTGGCAATAGCATCGTGGCACATGGGAACCAAGCCAGACTCGGATTTGGGAACATAAACTAGCAAACAAGACAACAGATCACCAGACATGCAACGATCACGACCCCCTCGGCACCTACCTAAGAACGAGAACATGAGCAGGAACATCTAGACCACTGCGCATGAATGCACTAAAGACGGCCCCCCACCCCTATGTGATTGTTAAATGCGCCCGAGTAACCTGCAGCGCAGACACAGGCGGTAACTGAACCCTCAGGGCTAGTGAACCCACGGAGCGTGGTGGGTAGTCGTATAGGTGTAAGAGTGAACATGCATCGTATGGGGCAGAAACTACAGAAACGTGCGACTAGGGCAGAAATGACAAAAGCGCAGACTGCAAAGCTATGACGGACAACCCCTAGGGATAGAAAACCCCCCGGAAACGCTATGACCGAAATCGTGGGGCCAGGACAGTACTCGTGGGGCCAGGACAGTACTCGTGGGGCCAGGACAGTACTCGTGGGCCAGGACAGTACTCGTGGGCCAGAAACGCTACGACAGAAATCGTGGGCCAGGACAGTACTCGTGGGCCAGGACAGTACTCGTGGGCCAGGACAGTACTCGTGGGCCAGAAACGCTACGACAGTACTCGTGGGCCAGGACAGTACTCGTGGGCTAGGACAGTACTCGTGGGCCAGGACAGTACTCGTGGGCCAGGACAGAACCACAGAAATCGGGGGGCAGAAACGCTACGACAGAAATCGGGGACCAGAAACGATACGACAGAAATCGGGGGCCAGAAACGCCTAGACAGAAATCGGGGGCCAGAAACGCTACGACAGAAATCGGGGGCCAGAAACGCTACGACAGAAATCGCGGGACAGAAACGCTATGACAGAAATCGTGGGCCAGAATGCTATGACAGAAATCATGGGCCAGAAA
Organism: Rana kukunoris; assembly: GCA_029574335.1. NCBI lineage: Eukaryota > Metazoa > Chordata > Amphibia > Anura > Ranidae > Rana > Rana kukunoris. Next base: position 478,807,832 of record CM056052.1, read on the forward strand.
TCGTGGGCCAGAACGCTATGACAGAAATCGTGGTCCAGAAACGCTGTGACAGAAATCGTGGGCCAGAAACGCTGTGACAGAAATCGTGGGCCAGAAACGGTAAGCCAGATAACGTGGGCCAGAAACGGTATGAGAGAAATGCTGAGCCCAAGGCTTGATGCCGCGTACACACGGTCGTTTTTTGCAATGAAAAAAAACGACGTTTTCTGTGAAGTAAAAAACGACGTTTTTGAAACGTCACTTTCAAAGACGATGTTGCATACACACCATCGTTTTTTTCACAAAAAGCGAGGTTACGTTCACCACTCTTTTCCATTGAAGCTTGCTTCATAACTAGCTTCTGGGCATGCGCGGGTTGAAAAACGTCGTTTTAAACGACGTTTTTGCTACACACGGTGACTTTTTGTGAAACAAAAAACAACGTTTTGAAAAACGACACAAAAAATTCAAGCATGTTGGAATTTTTTTTGGGTCGTTTTTTGGAAGACAAAAAACGACGTTTTGCCCACACACGATCAATTTAAATGACGTTTTAAAAAACAACGTTTTTTTCCATCGCAAAAAACGACCGTGTGTACGCGGCATAACACGTTGAGGCCGAAATGCCATGACAGGAAACCTGGGGCAGAAAAGGTATGAGAGAAATGGTGAGTCTGAAACGCGGAGCCTATAATGCTGAAGCGGAAATGCGATAACAGAACCCTGGGGCAGAAACGCTGAGGGGGAAAAGTTGCGCCTGAACGCTGAGGCAGAAATGCAAAGACAGAATCCTGGGCAGACGGAAATGCTAAGACGGAAATGCTGAGACTGAACCGCTAAGGCAAAAAATGTAATGACAGAAAAGCTGACACTGCAATGCAATGACAGAATCCTGGGGCAGTCAACGCTGAAACTGGACCATTGAGGCAGAAAAGCACCGACGGAAAACCTGGGGCAGAAGCGCTACGACAGAATGCTGAGACTGCAAAAGAAAGACAGAAACGCTTATGAGAAAGCTGAGACTGAAACTGCAAAGACAGAAAAACGTGGGCAGAAACGCCATGACAGAATGCAGAGACTGAAAACGCAATGACAGAAACCTGGGGCAGCAACGCTATGCCAGAATACTGAGCTAGGAAACCAGACACCCCCCCCCCCCGCCAGACCCAAGGACTGGAACACACCCCCGCACCCACCTGGAGCTGTGACGGAAACCCCCGGGGCAGGACGCTGTGACGGAAACCCCCGGGGCAGGACGCTGTGACGGAAACCCCCGGGGCAGGACGCTGTGACGGAAACCCCCGGAGCAGGACGCTGTGACAGAAACCCCCGGGGCAGGACGCTGTGACGGAAACCCCCGGGGCAGGACGCTGTGACGGAAACCCCCGGGGCAGGACGCTGTGACGGAAACCCCCCGGGGCAGAAACACTGTGACGGAAGCCCCTGGGGCAGAAACACTGTGACAGAAACCCCTGGAGCAGAAACACTGTGACGGAAAACGATGTGACCGCAACCCCTGAGGCAGGAACGCTGTGACGGAAAACGATGTGACCGCAACCCCTGGGGCAGGAACGCTGTGACGGAAATGCTAAGACAGAAACCCCTGCCTTTACACGAGTGTGCTACACATGCCCCAAACGTTCTGACGCTATGATGGAACGCATGACAGAAACGCTGGGCAGAAACGCATGACAGAAACGTTGGGCAGAAACGCATGACAGAAACGCATGACAGAAACGCATGACAGAAAACTCTGGGCAGAAACGCATAACAGAAACTCTGGGCAGAAACGCATGACAGAAACTCTGGGCAGAAACGCATGACAGAAACTCTGGGCAGAAACGCATGACAGAAACCCTGGGGCAGAAACGCATGACAGAAACTCTGGGGCAGAAACGCATGACAGAAACTCTGGGGCAGACCTGAAAGTAGACTGCAAACGCAGGGACAGAACGTCATGACAACCGCTATGGTAGAACACAGGGACAGAAACGCAGTGACAGGATGTTGTGACGATTGCAGCAATGTGTGAACACTACTGCCACAACCTGAGGGAGGACAACCCAACCCCCTGCAGAAATAGGAGGACGAACTCCCCCCTATGCTGCCAGAGTGACCCCGGGAGATAAAAGGTGGACAGCCTCCCCCCTCATACTGTCAACGTGACCCTAGGATGACCCCCCATGACAGTGTGTCGATCGGGCGGGCACCTGGAGGAGAGATCGGTGCATGGATGCCCCCCCCATGACAGCGGGCAGCCACCTGGAGGAGTGATCGGGTGCATGCCCCCCCTGCAGCAGCGTGCACCGTGCTCCCCCCTCATGCTGCAGCTAGATCGCTGAACGGGTGGACAACCCCTTCCTATGCTGCCAGCATGACCCTGTGACACGGAGGATGGACAACCCCCCTCCCCATGCTGCCAACGTGAGAGCCTGCACTACACCCCCCCCCCCAATGGCAGCGGCGTGGACGAGCGGGCTGCCCGGGGACGCCCACCCCCCCCCCCATGGCAGCGGCGTGGACGAGCAGGCGGCCCGGATGGACGCCCCCCCCCCATGGCAGCGGCGTGGATGAGCGGGCAGCCCGGGTGGACGCCCCCCCCAGCGTGAGCCCGTACATAGGGAGGAGAGGCGTTCCTGCAAGATGCTGGCGTGTGCGGAGGAGTGGTAGGGTGGATGGACGGCCCCCCCCTCGCAGCGTGCACCCGGAGCAGAGAGTGACCCCCCCTCTGTGTGAGCCCAGAGAGAAGTAAGACGGGGTGGACGAGTGAGCGGGCGGGCAGTCCTGCAGGATACCGCCTAGACCCGGGGGAGTGGGTTGGTGGATGGCGGGATTCCGCTCCCCCCATGCCGCCCGGAGATCGCACAGACAGAAACAGCCCCCCGTCCGGATCAAACAGGAAAATGAGGACGGCGGCGGCCCCCCGCATGACTGTCGGTAAGGTGGACCGGTGATGAGCGGGAGCCCCCCTCCCCCAACCCGGCATGCCCACAGGAAAAATGAATGCCTGGCGTGAGCCACGATGTGGCTGCTTCTCAGCCAGACCAGAAATGGCGCCAACCCGAACCTGATGTGGGGAGGAGCCTTAAGTACTCACCAGACTCCTCCCACAAATACAGGCTAACCTACGGCAAGCCTTAATACTTATTGGCGGACAGAAAAACGTCAATCCTCTCGCCAAAGGAAAGCAAAACAAACACTACGTCGCCGTTCAGTCCAGATAATAGGTCTGACTTGCAGTGCAAACGCTCACCTGAATAGGCCAGGCCATTCTAACCCTTCCAAACTGTACTGACCCAAACCGTTCTGCTCAGTGGAAACGAGGCATAATTGGTTCTATCAATTCCTCCAACTAAGACATGCTTTACATGCCCAATTCTCTTCTGCTAGGATATTTTCTCCCCTTTTTGTTGTTGAAAAGATAGTACAGGCAGGGCCAGATTAAGAACATCATGGGCCTGGTGCTGAGGGAATTGGTGGGGCCTTTTATAAATAATAAATAAATGCGTGAGAATCACAGCGCAGCAATGGAGGGCCCAGTCTGAAAATGTAAGTGTACCCTAATGTGCTAATATGCTGTGCATACTTGTACATTGTGGCATAACCTACCCCAGGGCCTCTAAAAAGTAGTAATGTCAGGAAAGTTTACTACCGCTTTAATATCACAGGATCCCAGAAACCTCTCATGAGGCCCACTACTGACCCAGTGGCCCTTGGGCAGTGCATAAGTGCATAGTTGCCAACATTTAAAAAATATTTTCAGGGACACTTTTTCACAAGTGCTATATTTAGAGTAGCTGAGATCCCCTATGTTCCTCTGTACATCACAGTAGTAATCACACAATTAAATAAGTTCTAATAATGGAACAGAACAAATATGAGAACTGAGATTTCCTTTAGTTGAACTAACAAAAGTGTGTCCATTCTAGAGCTGGTAACATTGAGGGTATTCAGTATCATTTTAAAGAACTGTATTTGTGGGTAAGCGACATAGGGGAGGAGTACGGATGGTATATAAGTGGGAAGTATGTGCAGGTGAGTGAGAGGAATGTGAAGGGTCTAACATTGGGCACTATGTACAGGAGAAGAGTGCAAAGGGTACGGCAAAAGGCACAATGTACAGGAGAGAAGTGTGGAGGGTATGACAGTGGGCATCATGTACAGGAGAGAAGCATGGAGGGTACGACAGTGGGCAGTATGTACAGGAGAGAAGTGTATGACAGCAGGCACCATGTACAGGAGAGGAGTGTGGAGGGTATGACAGTGGGCACTATGTATAGGAGAGGAGTGTGGATGGTATGATAGTGGGCACTATGTATAGGAGAGGAGTGTGGAGGGTATGACAGTGGGCAGTATGTACAGGAGAGGAGTGTGGACGGTATGATAGTGGGCACTATGTATAGGAGAGGAGTGTGGAGGGTATAACAGTGGGCAGTATGTACAGGAGAGGAATGTGGAGGGTATGACAGTGGGCAGTATGTACAGGAGAGAAGTGTATGACAGCAGGTACTATGTACAGGAGAGGAGTGTGAAGGGTATGACAGTGGGCAGTTTGTACAGGAGAGGGGTGTGAAGAGTATGACAGTGGGCAGTATGTACAGGAGGAGTGTGGGGGTATGACAGAGGGTAGTATGTACCAGTGAGAAGTGTGGAGGGTATAATGGGGCAGTATGTACAGGAGAGAAGTGTGGAGGGTATGACAGTGGGCGGTATGTACAAGAGAGGAATGGGGATGGTATGATAGTGGGCACTATGTATAGGAGAGGAGTGTGGAGGGTGCGACAGTGGGAAGTATGTACAGAAGAGGAGTCTATGACAGCAGGCACTATGTACAGGAGAGGAGTGTGGAGGGTATAATAGTGGGCACTATGTACAGGAGAGGAGTGTGGAGAGTATGACAGTGGACACTGTGTACAGGAGAGGAGTGTGGAGGGTATGACAGTGGGCACTATGTACAGGAGAGGAGTGTGGAGGGTATGACAGTGGGCACAATGTATAGGAGTGGAAGGATGTTTAGGGACTGCGTAGTGGTTAAGCGGGTAATACATGAATTTAAATTACACCAATTATGCAGAGACCAGCCATAGTCGATCTATGTATGGGCTAGCTGGTTTTACAAAAGTCAATCTATTAATCTACCAAAAAAAAAATCGTGCTAACTTTAGTGTTTTTTTTAATGTATGAAACAGTTTATTTCCAAAAAAACATGTTTGAAAAATTGCTGCGCAAATACAGTACCGTGCTAGAGCTGCACAATTAATCGTTAAAATTGTGATCTTGATTCAACCCCCCTGACATCTCCAATGCAGAGTTTGCCGATTATTTCATATAACAAGTGGAGAGACTTTCAGGGGTCAAAAGAAAATATCTGGGCAATCTGCCAAGTTCTTAGCAGGAAACATTGTAACTAACGCTTTCTTCTTATATCAAAATGATAAACTTCTGTGTGTAAAGAAAATATCCGACTGTCTGCCAAGTTTGTAAACAACATGAAACATTGTAACCAACTTCCTTTTTAGATCAAACTTCTGTGTGTAAATGCAAGAAATGTAACCACTTAAAGTCCAACACTTGTTTAAGTTAAAAACCAATATTTTTTGCTAGAAAATTACTTGGAACCGCCAAACATTATATATATTTTAGCAGAGACAAAAATGGCAATTGCTGCAATATTTTATGTCACACTGCATTTGCCCACTTCATTGAATAATAAAAACCATAAAAACAAAACAGTAAAGTTAGCCCATTTTTTTTTTTTTTTTTTTCATTTTAATCTGAAAAATGATGTTATGCCGTACGAATCGTGAGAGAATCGTGATCTATCTTCTAAGCAAAAAAATTGCAGTTGTCGTTTTAGCCAGAATCATGCAGCTCTATACCGTGCAACATAAAAAGTTGCAAAGACCACCATAGAGTAATTTTTTAGCAAAAAACAAATGATGATTTTTTTTCTCAGTGTGCTTCAGTGTGTCAGCTTGTATTTATAATGGCCGCTCTGTATGTAGCTTCTGACAGGCTGTGCAAGCAGGCCCGTATCTCCGGAACCATAAATGATAGCCATCCCATATTTTGACCGGTTGTGGGGTAGGTCTTCAACTGACTACCCCCCAAATGTGGGGTTTCTGTGACCTCTGGTCATCGAGCTACAACCCCCAAAGTCGATCTAAAAAAAAAAAAACTTTTTTTTTTTTTTGGGGCAAATGGGCCTATCTTGAGAAAGGGGCCTGGAGCTGCAGCTCCATCAGCCCCTCTGTTAATCCGGCCCTGAGTACAGGCAGGCAGGGCCATCTTTAATATGGATTGGACCCTGGGCAAACATTTTCTTGGGCCCCCCCCGCCCATGAAATTTAGCTCTCCACCCCAACATCTCAAAAAACAAACACACATATAGAATTATCAAAAAAAAACCTTTAATAATGTAAACATAAAGAACTAGTCCACAAGCAAGTCAAGTCCTTAGCTAGATCTGTAACAGTAAGTACTCGTCAACTGGCAAGCTTGCTGCGTTTTTAGGTATGTGGGCCATGCATTTAAAAACACAGGGCCAAATTCTCAAAAGAGATACGACGGTGTATCGCAGGAAACACCGTCGTATCTCTGTCGTAGAATCATTTACGCATAGACAGGGCCGGACTGGCCCACCGGGAGACCAGGAAAAAATCCCGGTGCGCTGGCTGCCTGGCTGCTCCTGGAGGCCGGTGTGAGGGCAGCGGCACCCGAAAAAAACATGGCTGCGGTGGGGGCTGGCCGACATACAACTGTATGTTTGGATTTGTCCGATTTCTGCTCTGTTAGCCTAGCCCCTCTGTGTCTGTGTCATTTCCTGTGTATGCCGTTGTTTTGTGTCCCCGGGTTTGCGACTGGCGCACACTAGTTCCTATCCAGCAGCAGTGCGCATGCGCGAATGCGTGCGCGTCTGTCTGCTGGTCACCCTGGAAGGATGATTCTTTCTATTTCCTCTCCGCAGGTGAGTGTGCTGGGCTGTGCCAGTGAATGGCCTTTTTTGATCTGCCAGCGCTCCACTCCCTCCTTCCCCCTCCACGTCACACAAAGTCAGCGGGCATCTCCTGCTGTGTGGCTGCGAGTGTGAAAACTTTGCCCATGCTGCTGTTTGATAAGCCCCCCTCCTCCTCCTAGACCAGATCTGTCTGCTGTGGGGGGGCAAAAGCTAGTAATGTGGCTTCAGTTAAGAGCAGAGGGCCAGATTCAGATACCTTTTGCGTATCTGTCCGGCGGCGTAGCGTATGGTGTTTACACTACGCCGCCGCAAATATTATGGGCAAGTGCCTTATTCAGAAAGCACTTGCTCCATACTATGCGGCGGCGTAGTGTAAACTGCACGGCGTAAGGCCGCGCAATTCGAATGAATGGAGTGGGGGGCGTGATTCATGTAAATGAATCATGACCCCACGTCTTTCACGTTTTTTTGGACGGCGCATGCGCGAAATCACGTCGATTTTTATCAATGTAAACGACATGAACGTCGAGCCTCATTCCTCAAAGATTTACGCAAACGACGTAGCCGGCGGAAAATTCGACACGGTCCCGACGTCCATACTTAACATTGGCTGCGCCTGCTATAGCAGGGGTAACCTTACGCCGTCTTACGCTTACGTAAACGACGTAAAAAACGACACGCCGTCACAAGTCCGCTCGTGAATCGCCGTATCTTTCTCATTTGCATACGCAAATGAGAAATCGACGTAAACGCCACAGTGTAAGAGACTTACGCCAGTCAGATCTTAGCCTGAAACCGGCGTATCATATTTTCTGAATAGAAAACAATTATACGCCGGTGGGAAATACGAATTACGCCGGTGTATCTGTAGATACACTGGCGTAATTCGTTTCTGAATCTGGCCCAGAGTGTCTATTACATTCACTGTCACAACACTGCTCGGACCCGCACTAACAGCCCACACCCCCCCTCCTCGCACAGACGTCGGACAGGAGAGAGAGAAAAGAGATACAGATAGCAGGATCGTCTCTTCTCACCCCCCTCGTGTGTGTCCCACAGCCTCCCACATTCCAATCCTTGGCATCTCCTCCATGCTTCCCAAAGAAACTCCAGCAGACTGCAGGTAGAATCCTTGCTTCCTAATGAGACTTCTCAATGATGAAAAGAAAGCAGCACACAGGTGGGTCAATCATTGATGGGGGCAATGTGCTCTGATTTTGTCTTTTTACTGTGCGGGGACCGCCCTGTCCCCCTATGGGGGATCGGATGAACACGGACCATCTGTAGACGGATGGAAAAGTAGGATTTTCCTCCATCTGCAGAATCGGAGGATTGTGGACACTGATGAGATCGGGTGTCAGCGGATGTTCATCCACTGACACCCGCTATCTCATAGGGATTAATGTATGTCCCTTTTTCATCCGTAAACGGATGGATGAAAAAGCGGACATACGGAGGCGTGAAAGGGGCCTAATATGTACACCCTGTTGTTGCTTTTCCACTGCTTTCTTCAGCTGCTAAGTCCAAACGAACAAAGAAAATTACCCATACTTCCAGGCAGTGGTGTATTTAGATTTTGTGCTGGGCCTAACTAAACTTGTGCACCCCCTAATTTAAATATAATCCACCCTTTTTTTTCCCCTCTCACTTCTTGTTTGGCTATGAGGCAGGAAATAAAGAGAAATGAACGGATGGCAAAAAAAAAAAAAAATTAACAGGGGCTATAACCATTCGTTACTCTATACAAGGAAAAAAAAGTGTTGCATATAGTTTCACTAGGGTGACCACGTGTCCTGGTCTGCCCGGGATCGTCCCGTAATGTACATATTTGTCCCTGGTCCCGGACACCTTCATTGCGGGACAATACAGTGTCCCACAATGAAATTGACAGTCTGGGAACAGCGGCGGACCGAGCCGCCATAGTGCTGGCTCTGGCTCTGGCTCTGCCTCCACATCTTCCACTAACTCCTGATCACTGGTTGCTATAGCCGCTTGGCGCCTGGCAACCAGTGACGTCACTGCCCACATTGAAAGCGGAGGAGGATTTCACTTCCTCCTCCTCTGCGCTACTGCTGCTGGGGAGTCATGCTGGTTCTCTCATCTCCACTCCAGTGACTGGCTTGCTGCTTGGCTGTGGAGTGTTTCTGTTCCCACCGCTGCGAGGCATCTCTCCCTCTCACTTCCTCCCCCCTCCTGCCCACCTCACACTAACACACACAGACTGAAGTCCCCCCCTTCTCCTTGGCTCGGATGTCACAGGAGGGGGAGGAGAATGGACACACAGCACTGAAGAGGACGGGACATGCTGATCTGAGGTTAGTACACAAAATATTAATGCTTGGCACTTGTAGAAGAAGAAGAAGAAGAAGACACAGAGACAGGGGGCAAGTTGTCAAAAAAGAATACTTGCAGTGAATTTGGGGGATAAGTGCATGTTGTATGTGCTTTAGGTGGGGGGAGACATTATTTTTTATTCAACCCCCTCTTCCAGCACAATTTCTCTCCCCTCCCAAAGTGTGCCCCCCTAGTACATACAGCATGCTCTTATCCCCCAAAATCACTGCCAGTATTCTTCTTTGACAACTTGCCCACCTCCCCAGCTTCAAAGACAAACTGGATGCTATTAAGGGGACAATTGTACCATCTGGAAACTTTGCTAGACATTCAGGGCAATTGCTCCAGGTGCCAGTGCCCCCCTGTCAGGAAAGTTAGTGAAGCCTTTTTTCAGCAATGGGCTCCAAGACTCAGGACTGGTTCACACCACAAATCACATAGGAACATGCTCTGCGTTCCTTTGCGATTCACATGCCTTCCAGGTTCTGTGTGATTTCAGCCCTTTCATTTGAATGGGCAGAAACCATGTCGGTCTGCACCAAGAGCTGTGCATGTGCTACTTTACAAAACGCACAGCAACTGGATCGCATGGTACTGCTGATCATACATTCTGGTGCAGGCAAACACTGCATTTGCTACCTACATTTGGGTAGTCATTAACCCCTTGGTACCTGCCACACACAAATATGCGGCTTCTCTGTGCCTGGGCCTTGGCACAGAGAGGTCACATATTTGAATGAATTGCGATCAGTAGCGCTGTTCCAAGAGTGCATGCCCTGAGCATCCCCTTCACAGTTACCGACGCCTAAGCGAAAGCTTGCGATCGCTGCAAGCGATCAGGAGTTTTTGGATTGTGTGTGCCAGGAGGCAAAGTGTAAAGAGGTTAAGTTGACACCCACTACAGACAGTAGTGATGTCCAGTTCATGAATGAATCGTTCTTTTGAATCGGTTATTTTCAGTGAACTGAGTGAATCGATTCATGTGAGTGAACTGAACCGTTTGGAATGGTTCTCTGTGCACTCAATACAAAGCATAGGAGAGCAGGCTGGTAATATGATCCTAGACCTAGAGTGAGAGAGCTCGGCCCCTCCCTACAACCAATCAGCGTGCTCAAGGCACAGTGACACTCAGGAGCTGCATACAAGTCTTGAGTACACAGTACACCGAGTAAAAGAATCATACGAGTTAAAGCGGATCTCCACCCTAAAGTGAAGATCCGCTGATCGGAACCCTCCCCCCTCCGGTGTCACAATTGACACCTTTCAGGGGGAGGGGGGTGCAGATACCTGTCTAAAGTCTCGGGCAAAAGTCGGGTTTTTTGGCGACATCCCGTCGCCCCCCTGTTGTGTGCTGGGAACTCTCGGCTCCCAGCACACAGCGGGAGCCAATCGACGGGCACAGCGCGACTCGCGCATGCGCCGTAGGGAACCGGGCAGTGAAGCCACATCGCTTCACTTCCTGGTTCCCGCACCGTGGATGGAGGGGGGAGCAGCAGGGTGACGAGCGATTGCTCTTTCTTTGCTGCGGACGCCGCTGGACTCCAGGACAGGTAAGTGTCCTAATATTAAAAGTCAGCAGCTGCAGTATTTGTTGCTGCTGGCTTTTAATATTTTTTTTTTTTTGCTGAACCGTCCGCTTTAAAGAATCAGAGTTACTGGGCCAGATTCTCAGCGGCGATACGACGGAGTATCTCAGATACCCCGTCGTATCACCGTTTTTTTGCCTCGTATCTATGCGTGTGATGCTTAGCATCACTTTTGCATAGATACGCTTCAACATCCGACAAGTGTAAAACCATTACACTTGCGGATCGTAGTTGTAATGACAACTCCGGCCACTAGGTGGCCTTTACGTTGTTTTCTCATTTGCATATGCAAATGAGGCTACTACGCCGATTCTCGATCGCTTTTACGCCGCCCCGTCGTCGCGTACGTCGTTTTCGTCCGCGTAAGGTTACCCCAGCTTCTATGTGAAGTAACCTTACGAAGTACCGTCGGTGCCGTCGGATGCCATGTTAAGTATGGCGTCGGGTCAGCGTCGGCTTTTTCCGTCGCTTACGTCGTTTTACTAACTCGTTCGCGAATAGGGGGATTGCGTAGTGACGCTTATGTCGTTTTGATTTCGGTTTCAACGACGCTTTCCGACGTGAGCTGGAGCATGCGCACTGGGCTTTTTCCCCGGCCGGCGCATGCGCAGTTCGTTTGCGCTTCATTTAAATACAAGCCGCCTCATTTGAATTACGCAGGCTTACGCTGGGCCATTTTCGCTACGCCAACGCAAACGACAGAGCAAATGCTTAGGGAATACGGCACTTGCTCCAGTACGATGCGGCGGCGTAGTGTAAATGGCTTACGCTACGCCGGCGAATTTCTTAGCCGCCGTACACACGGCATGGAATCTCGACGGGCAGAACACATCGTTCCGCCCGTCGAGGTTCCCTGCCGGCCGTCGAAATCGGCGACCCGCCCGTCGGGAATGGCAACCAGCCATTCTTCCGGGCGGGCCGTCGAGGAAATAGAGAGCGTGCTCTCTATTTCGGCTCGACGGGCTTCCCGACGGGAAGCTCGCCGAGACCGTACACACGGCCGAGGTCCTCGCTGGGATGTGCATTCCAGCGAGGTTCTCGCTGGTTTTCAGCGAGAACCTCGGCCGTGTGTACGGCGGCTTAGAGAATCTGGCCCACTGAGTTAAAGAACCACATGAGCTGTTAGAATGCAGTACACTGAAAGAACCCTGAGTCTCCACCAGGTGAACAATACACTGAATCAATGATCAGGTAGCAACAGTACACTGTACAGACTATATAGGTAGTTATAACAGGTAGTGCAGGACATTCATTAACCATGAATTATATTTCTAGAATTATTGCAGTCTGACGTTTGTGGGGACAGCCAATGTGTGAAGCAATTATCGTTTATGTACACACGCACGCCCTACGCACGTCCTACGCACGTTTATTCACATGCAGATATCGGGTCGGTGGGGATGGTTTTAATTTTTATTTTGTTTATTTTTTCACTTAACAAGCCCCGCCCCCTATGTGATATTTTGTTGAAGTGACAGGTTCTCTTTATTGCATCTGGGGTCTGTTATATGATCATATGAGTATAGGATTATGCTCAGTAACCTGGGTAGCAGGTGTTCTGTCAGATCAAGCATCTATATATTGCTACTTACGGTGACGCACAAACTGCTGTGTAAATGAAAAGCGTGTTTTTGTGCATGTGAACTGCATTCTGATGGACCAACTTCAAAGTTAAAATGGCTAGCCATCAGATTTGTCCATAGTCCTTACAGTGCATAATGAGGCTCCCTTGATACTTGTGCGACTTGGGACTACAAAGTCGCATGACAAGTGCTACCGCATGATTTCCAATGAGTGCCGTCCATATCTGTGCGTCTTCAAGTCGCAGCAACTTTAAAGTAGTCACTGCACTACTTTGGTCCTATTTTGATGCGACTTGAGGCAGAAACCTCAAGATTACATAGGTATTGCTTCAAGTCGCATCAAAATCGCATCAAAGTCACGGTAAAAATTGTGGCAAAAATTGCACGACTTTCAAGTCGCACAAGTGTAAAAGCAGCCTAACGATTGGCTTTTACTACCATTGGTACTTTGCCCGCCCGCGCTAGTAAAATCCGTTAATTTTTACTGTGCATGCGCTGTGAAGACTATGGAAAAATTCAATGGCTAGCAATGTTAACTGAAGTTGGCCCATCAGAATGAGATTCACATGCACAAAAATCCACTTTTCATTTACACAGCTTTTTGTGCAATCTGGCTAATCTGACAAATTGTGCTCTGAGCAGGGAACTAAATACAAGTAAATGTCCCCAGAACCTGCCAACCTTCTGTGAAGAATCGTTCTTCTGATTCTAATCATTTAAGGTTGAGTGAGAGCTTTGGTTCACTTGCTTGTCAGTAGACTCAGCAAGTGAATCAAAAGAACTGAAGAATCGATTCATTGAATCGGTTCATTTCAGTGAGTAAATCGAAATTAACCGATTCAGTTAAAAGAGCTGAACTTCCCATCACTAACAGACAGGCCCTGATTTACTCCCTTTGCCACCCCAAGGACGGGCTCTTCAATGCCCCCCCCCCCCCCCAAACACACACACACCATCACATAGGGGGCTTGTGATAGAAATGAGGTAAAACAAATTACATTAAAAATACCCCCCCCCCCCCTCCGCCAAATACATCTTCGGCTATTTTCAGAGGCTCTGTTGAGGTTTCGTACTGAGCAAGCGCCATGCCTGCACAGTACAGGGGGTCCTTATCCCCAGTACAGGGGGGAACTTTTTCGTCAGGACACCAGGATGACAGGATTTTTGCAGGGCAGTTGCAGCATGGCCCCATTCACTTGAAAAGCGAGATGGAATATAATTGCAAAGCCTTGCAGCCACTGCCTCTGCAGAAAAAAAGGGGGAGGGCAGTACGATAAGGCTGCACTGATGAGATGGCACCAATGAGGTGGCACTGCTAAATTTATGGAGGACTAAGAGGATATAATGCCAGTGGTGCAGCAGAAAACGTGTAGCACAGTGATGAAGGTATGTGCAGGGGCAGACTGACCATTGAGGAACTCGGGCACTGCCCGAGGGCCCCATGCCACTAGGGGGCCCCATCAGGGTTGCCAGGCTCATTAAAACCAGGGACAGTATGTAAAAATCTGTGTTTTTTTTTACATCTGTCCCTGATATGTCCAAAACCTACATGCTTTTGATATGAAAATCCTGAGATTTTAGCTGCCCCTGCTCAACCAGGGGATTTTACCCCCCATCACAAGTGTAAGTCAGCCCCAAAAGAGGTGTGAAGGAGCCCTGGAACAATGTAGACACACACAATTACAGCAGTCCCCCATACACTGCTTCCCAGGATGACATCTCTGATGGGGTCTCATATAGGCTGAGCCCATCCTGATCACAGGGAACATGGAGCCCAGAAGAATACACACACTATTTTTACACTCAGTCGCCATGAAATATTAATAAGGGGCCGCCGACTCCAGCATTACCGCACTGACAGCCCCTATAGGTGAGACAGACAGAAGGAAAGGCTCACCTCAATCACTTCGACCATCTCACATCGCTCCAAAACACTTTGCATCCGTCGCTTCTCTGTTCTCCTAGCAACAGAGCTCTGACATCACCAGCATGCGAATTACAGGGAGTCACCCTCCGCGGCTGGGAGGTGGGAGAGGGCGGGGATTATGCTGTTGCCGTGGCGCCGCCCCTGCACCCACTGCCGCCCCCAGGGGCCTGGCCTTGTTGGCCTTGTGGGAAATCTGGCCCTGACTACAGATCGCTATAGGAGTGCATTTTTAAATGCACACAAAACGCAGGATTCCCTCACAGCATTCTGGTATAAACAGACCCTTAGTCCGGATACACAGGATTTCATTTGTATCTCAGGAAGGTCCCACCAAATTCTTGCACACTGGCCTGCTGATTTCATACGCCCTTGCCTAAAAGTCATCAAAAAAAATGTCAAAAATCATCTGTTTGTGGGGGTGGGGAGGTGTCCCTGAATGGTAGTTTGGAAATGTGGTCACCCTAAGTTTCACTGATAGGCACTGATAAGGCTGCACTGATGAGATGGCACCAATGAGGTGGCACTGCTAAATTTATGGAGGACTAAGAGGATATAATGCCAGTGGTGCAGCAGAAAACGTGTAGCACAGTGATGAAGGTATGTGCAGGGGCAGACTGACCATTGAGGAACTCGGGCACTGCCCGAGGGCCCCATGCCACTAGGGGGCCCCATCAGGGTTGCCAGGCTCATTAAAACCAGGGACAGTATGTAAAAATCTGTGTTTTTTTTTACATCTGTCCCTGATATGTCCAAAACCTACATGCTTTTGATATGAAAATCCTGAGATTTTAGCTGCCCCGCCTCTGTACTGCCACCTGGCTTAGTGGCCATCTGTAAGCCTGGGGGCCCCATAATCTTCTATTGCCCGGGGGCCCCATGAGTTGTCAGTCCGCCCCTGGGTATGTGGTTCAGGCAGTGAGCAAAGGAAGGATTGGGGGCAGGAACAAATAAATCTATCTGTTTATTTTTCTCATCAGCAATCAACAGAAATACAATTAAGATTCCCTAATATGTACAACTGACACAAGCAGAGGATTGCAGGAGAGTCCTACTACCTACATCAGTGCTCAAAATTTCAAGTCCTGAGCTACTAGCCAGGCCTCAAGAGTTACTCGCCACCAGTTGCCCCACCTTATTCATACACTGCCCTGCGCCTAATTGCACCCGTAAACACACCCTCGTAGATTATCTCATGGAATGACACTGTTAAATGTTTTATGCAGAATCAAGTTACATAATTAAATATTACCAACAACAACTTTAACAAAATGGGAAAGGGCACTGGGGGAAGACCAGAGGGACAGGGCACTGGGGGCAGACCAGAGGGAAAGGGCACTAGAACTGGGTCTCCTCCCCATTCTCTTGCTGTCTCCTCTGCAACTCCAATCCATCCTCTCTCTCTCTCTCTCTCTCTCTCTCTCTCCCCCTCTCCCTCTCCTATTAATCTCATGTCAGGGCAACTTTCAGTGAGCGCTGCATCAGAGTGGTAATTTTTGCAATCCTCCACCTCACTCATTACTTTGTGCTCTCCAGCTACATTCGTCAGGGGGAGGGGGGCAAGCTCAGAGAGGTCATACTGTTAGGTCCCATGGCTTAATGAGAATTGTAAGGAGAGCACCTGTGTACTGCTCTGCCTGTGCGCGGCTCACCAGACTACTTTTCCCGAGCATGCACCTTTCCTCTTCGGCCGCCAATCTCATCGGGACTCTAAGTGTAGGCACAGATTGGAGGGAGATTGGTCATGCAGCCCTGTCATCACTCGCCCCCAGCTTAAATCCACTCGCCAAATGCTAGTAGGCGAGTGGAAATTTTGAGGGCTGACCTACATGACAGGTATAGGTGACCATGTCAGTGTCCCTTGTGTCCGCACCATCCCTATCATACCGGCAGCAGTGCGGCCGCTTTATGGGGCGGCCCAGTCCACCTCATAAGACTGGTGCTGCACTAAAAGTGTAGTGAAAGCTGGCAGAGACTCTTTTCATGCTGCCCTAGGCCTGGGACATTGCTTTGCCTGCTCATGCCATTCTGCCGATGTATATGTACGTGTGGCAGTCGGCAAGTGGTTAATGCCCCCCGCTTAATACTCAAGTCTGGTTTTGATCCAGCGCTATGCACGTCTATAGCAGCTCTTCTCCCCTCTCCCCGCTCTCACAGGCTTGGCTTAGAGCATTGGGAGGCATTGGCACCAGCTGCTGTCAGTCAAAAGCTGTGAGCATAGTCAGGGGCAGGGCCTAGTCCCACTGTCATTGTGTCATTGTCAATTAGGTTTTCATATTGATGTAACAATTTAAAATAGACAGCGCACCCAACCAGCTATAGTGACATTTCTTTGGGTGTTGATGTATTTAAATACATTTTAGAGTGTCGCTGAGAGTCACAATTCTTTTCACTGTGTCATTTAACCACTTAAGCCCCAGACTATTTGGCTGGCCAAAGACCAGGCCACTTTTTGCGATTTGGCACTGCGTCACTTTAACTGACAATTGTGCGTTTGTGCCACTTGGCTCCCAAACAAAATTTACGTTGTTTTTTTCCCCCCCACAAATAGAGCTTTCTTTTGGTGGTATTTGATCACCTCTGCGGTTTTATTTTTTTGCACTATAAACAAAAATAGAGCGACAATTTAAAAAAAAATCCAATATTTTTTACTTTTTGCTATAATAAATATCCCCAGAAAATATAAAAAATAAATAAAAAATGTTTCCTCGGTTTAGGCCAATACGTGTTCTTCTGCATATTTTTGTTAAAAAAAAACGTAATAAGTGTTTATTGATTGGTTTGCACAAAAGTTATAGCGTCTACAAAATAGGGGATCATTTTACTAGTAATGGTAGCGATCAGCGATTTTTTTATTGTGACTGCGACATTATGGCGGACACATCGGACACTTCTGACACTCTTTTGGGACCATTGTCATTTTTATAGCAATCAGTGCTATAAAAATGCACTGATTACTGTAAAAATGGACTGGCAGTAAAGGAGTTAACCTGAAGGGGTGCTGAAGGGGTTAAGTGTGACCTAGGAAGTGATTCTAACTGTTAGAGGCTGTGGCTTGCCGTGACACGTCACTGATCGCTGTTCCCCATACCAGGGAAAAGACGATCAGTGACATGTTACTAGGAAGAACGGGGAGATGTTATGTTTACAATGACATCTCCCCGTTCTTCAGCTCTGTAACCCGATCGCGGGACACCGGTGGACACGGTCATGGAGCGTGCAACCACACGGCGGCAAATCAAAGGGGACGTATATATACCCCCATTTGCGCAGCCGTGCCATTCCGTCAACGTAAAAGCATAATAGTCACCAAGTGCAGAATTTTTTTTTACACAATCGACAAAGTCAGTGAGGCTCCGGATCGAGCATGCACAAGTGCCCCATAGCAGGCAAGGGGAAGAGCCAGGAGCACCGACGAGGAACCTGAGAAGAGGAGGATCAGGGCTGCTCTGTGAAAACCATTATGCAGAGCAGATAAGTATAACACGGTTATTATTTTAATGAACAAATTGTAAAGATTTACAGTCACTTTAAGAAGCAAGAGATTTTAAAATTGAGAATTTTACAATTATATTGGAGACTAGAGAAAGCCTTAATACTAAAGTACAGATTGTGAGGGCAGAAAAACACTTTTTCCGAATAAAGCAGATCCTCTAGCCCTGGATAACAGGAAATAATTCCCTATATATTTTATGAGAAGAATGTGTAGGAATATAACATTTATTAAAAATGTATATAAAATTCCCTGAGAACTTGATATCTTTTCCTAGTTTTCCTAGTTAAGGGGAATGTTTCATTACATGATTTAATTGTATATCCTGCGGGAATTTTTTTTGAGCGGGGGGTGCCGATCGGGTCGAAGATGTTGAGCAGGGGGGGTGCCGCGGCTCGGAGTTGTTGAGCGGGGGGAGGTGTCGCGGATCGGAGTTGTTGAGCAGGTGGGGGTGCTGCGGATCGGAGTTGTTGAGGGGGGGGTGCCGCGGATCGGAGTTGTTGAGCGGGGGGTGCCACGGATCGGAGTTGTTGCTCGGGGGAGGGGGTGCCGTGGTGGATCGCGGGACTCCAGCCCTGATCGCGGGACTTAGCTCAACATCCGGGACGGTTGGGAGGTATGCTACTGTCACATAAGGGGCTTGTCAGTACATACATAGATATATGGTTAGGACACACGTTAATACATAAACACCTATTAACATCGCTACACCACAAGTAGCCATAGAGCCCCTTCCAGCCTTACAAATGTGGCCTGTGCATCCAAGTGGTCATGAAAGGATTAAATAAAAGAGTATGCAATTCAAATGTAAATATACAATTTTTTTTATTGTGTATTTTATGAAAGTATAATTATAGATCTATACACATTTTTTCCTTTTCCAACTATATGTACTCTGAATAAACCAAGAGTCCTTTGGTGAAAATCAATTGGCCAGAAGTGAAGATCTAGTGATCCTCTCGCCCATTCGCTGACACACTTTTGACCAAGAGATTCCAAGCCTGCCCACCACGGCAAGGTAGACTCTTCTAGGGCAGGACATACACTATCTACACTAAGCTACCCTACTGGATGCTAGTCATCATTTTTCTAATGTTGGATGCAGGGGCGGACTGACCATTAAGTCACTCGGGCACTCATGCCACTAGGGGGCCCCATCAGGGATGCCAGGCTTAGTAAAACCAGGGACAGTATGTAAAAATGTATGTTTTTTTTACATCTGTCCCTGATATGTCCAAAACCGACATGCTTTTGATGTGAAAATCCCGAGATTTTAGCTGCCCCGCCTCTGCACTGCCTCCTGGCGTGGTGGCCATCTATAAGCCCAGGTGCCCCATAATCTTCTATTGCCCAGGGGCCCCATGAGTTGTCAGTCCGCCCCTGGTTGGATGTATGTTTGTAGTAGGCCTCATCCTATAATCTGTGTGTGCGATCTACTCTCTCCTAATTTGGTTGTCTGTCTGTGTGCATCTCTCTAAAGCATGGAGTGGTCAGTTTATGTACATCTGGACGTCCTCTGTTAGTGTAGGTCAGTGCATGCCAGTCCAGTGTGTGTCAGTAAATAAACGTTCATCAGTAATCAACAGAAAAAAATTAATTTAAGATTCTTTAATATGTAAAACTGACACAAGCAAAGGATTGCAGGAGAGTCTTACTACCTACCTGCCAGGTATAGGTGAACATGTCAGTGTCCCTTGTGTCTGCACCATCATACCGGCAGTAGTGCGGCCTCTTTATGGGGCCACCAGACCGATTTGTCTTGCGGCCCAGTCCACCTAATAAGCCAACAGGGACTCTTTTCATGCTGCCGCCCTGCAAAGTGCTGCCCTAGGCCTGGGCCTTGTTGGCCTAGGCCAAGATACAGTGTTGCTTCCAGGTATAGGGGAGCATACGTTACCCCTATTCCTTCAATACAGCTCAAAGGAAACTTGTACTGAGAGAAATACAGAAAATACTTTTGATGATTTTTATTCTAAAAGATGCTAGATGCCTAACTGCCCCTGGCTTCAATACTTCCAGAGTCACTGTCCTGTCCTGCTTGTTTGTTCTAAGTCAGTGACTCAGGAATGGTTGAAGTTGCTGGATCAGAATAACAGCCAGGAAACTAGCATTTTCAGAATGGGTCAACACTGGGCACATATATTTTCTCTTGGTCCAGGTTTATACCAAGGACCAACTACAATAACTTTTTATTCTAGTCATATGGTCCTTCTGGTTAAGAAAAAAAGTGGTATTGGCTGAAGGACTGACCACAAAGGGGTTGTAAAGTCTCAAGGTTTTTCACCTTAATGCATTCTATGCATTAAGTTGAACCCCCAAACATTATATATTTTTTTTAAAGCAAAGGCCCTACAGATTAAAATGGTGGGTGTTGCATAAACGCATTTTTATGGAAAAAATACACTTTTTTTATTTTAATGCACTAAAACACACTATGTTGCCCAAATGTTTCATGAAATTAAAAAGATGATCTTAGGCCGAGTACATGGATACCAAACACGACATGCTGTAAAAACGCGCAGTGGAGACAAACTACACACATTTTTAAAAGCCTTTACAGGTTACCACATTAGATTTACAGAGGAGGTCTACTGCCCTCGATCTGACTTTCGTGGTGATGCCTCACACGCATGGTGCAATTTCTGTTTACATATGAGGTCAGACCGACGCTTGCGTTCACCATTGCGCAAGAGCAGGGGGATACAGCGGTGCATTTTTTTATTATTTATTTTGCTTTTTTATTTTATTTTTAAACTGTTCCTTCCATTTTTTTTTTATTTCTTTTTTTTTTTACCATTTTTATTGTTATCTCAGGAAATGTGTATATATATAATGATAGCAATAGTTAGTGACAGGTACTCTTTTTCTTTTGAAAAAATTACGGTCTATTAGACCCTAGATCAGTGATGGCGAACCTTGGCACTCCAGATGTTTTGGAACTACATTTCCCATGATGCTCATGCACTCTGCATTGTAGCTGACCATCATGGGAAATTTAGTTCCAAAACATCTGGGGTGCCAAGGTTTGCCATCACTGCCCTAGATCTTTCCTCTGCCCTCAAAGCATCTGACCACACCAAGATCGGTGTGATCAAAATGCTTTCCCAATTTCCCAATGGTGTTGTTTATCTCCGGGGGGGACATTCCCTCCCACTGCTTGTAAAAGCAGTCTAGAGGCTAATTAGCCGCTAGGATTGCTTTTACATGAAAGCCAACTGCTGGCTGAAAATAATGATACCAAGATGATACCTAAACCCGCAGGCATCATTCTGGTATAACCATTCGAAGTCCAGCAACATACCAGTACGTTGATGGTTCTTGTTGGACATGTATTGTAATCTTTTTTTTTTCATGCAGCCTGTTGGCTGAACGAAAAAAAGAAATCGATCGGTGGGTATGCCCACCATTAGGATACCTCCCTTCATTCAACACTTCTAATGATGGGCATACATGCACCATTTATTTATGCCGAAGCATGGGGGCATCCCCCTGCAAAAAAGTTATGCCGTGTACACACGGTCTGACTTTTCCACGGGCAAGCCTCCATCGGAATTACGACCGTATGTACGCAGCATAAAATGTTATGCCGCGTACACACGGTCAGACTTTTCCTAGGGCAAGCCTCCGTTGCAATTTCGACCGTATGTACGTGGCAATAGGAGCAAAATAGCTCCTCCGCCCCTGCTGTCCCCATGCTTTGGCATATATGCTCTTTTTTTTAAACTGTGGTGGTGAAAGCACCTCCTACAGCGTTGGAGTAACGGCTTTTTGTATCGTGAGAGCAAACACTGTTGCTGTCAAGGTAAATAAATCTGGTGGTTAACATTAAAACAAAGTAACATTACAGTATAACAGTAAGATCATACCATACCTGCAAAGCAAATACCAAAAAAAACATTTTTTAACGCAACCTGTGCCTAAAATATATATATGCCGAAGCATGGGGGCATCCTCCCGCAAAAAAATTATGCCGCGTACACACGGTCGGACTTTTCCATGGGCAAGCCTCTGTCGGAATTTCGACCATATGTACGCGGCATTAGGAGCAAAATCGCTCCTCCGCCCCTGCTACCCCAATGCTTCGCCATATATGCTCTTTTTTTTTAACTTTGGTGGTGAAATCACCTCCTACAGCTTTGGAGTCATGGCTTTATGTATCGTGGGAGCAAACGATGTTGCTGTCAAGCTAAATAAATCCGCGCTGCAACTGAATGGTGTACCTGCTAAGCAAATGATGGTTAACATTAAAGCAAAGTAACATTACAGTACAACAGTAAGATCATACCATCCCTGCAAAGCAAATACCAAAAAAAACCATAGTAAAAAATAAAGCGTTTTTTAACGCAACCTGTGCCTAAAATATATATATGCAGATACATGAGGGCATCCTCCCACAAAAAAGTTATACCGCTTACACACGGTCGGACTTTTCCATGGGCAAGCCTCTGTCGGAATTTCGACCGTATGTACGCGGCATTAGGAGCAAAACCGCTCCTCCGCCCCTGCTACCCCCATGCTTCGGCATATATGCTCTTTTTTTAACTATGGTGGTGAAATCACCTCCTACAGCGTTGGAGTCACGGCTTTATGTATGGTGGGAGCAAATGCTATTGCTGTCAAGATAAATAAATCCACGCTGCAACTGAATTGCGTACCTTCTAAGCAAATGATGGTTAACAATAAAACAAAGTAACATTACAGTACAACAGTAAGATCATACCATACCTGCAAAGCAAATACCAAAAAAAAAACATAGTAAACAATAAAACATTTTTTTACGCAACCTGTGCCTAAAATATATATATGGCGAAGCATGGGGGCATCCTCCCGCAAAAAAGTTATGCCGCGTACACATGGTCTGACTTTTCCATGGATAAGCCTCCGTCGGAATTTCGACCGTATGTACACGGCATTAGGAACAAAATCGCTCCTCCGCCCCTGCTACCCCCATGCTTCGGCATATATGCTCTTTTTTTTAACTGTGGTGGTGAAATCACATCCTACAGAGTTGGAGTCATGGTTTTATGTATCGTGGGAGCAAATGATGTTGCTGTCAAGCTAAATAAATCCACGCTGCAACTGAATGGCGTACCTGCTAAGCAAATGATGGTTAACATTAAAACAAAGTAACATTACAGTACAACAGTAAGATCATACCATACCTGCAAAGCAAATACCAAAAAAAAAACATAGTAAAAAATAAGGCATTTTTTAACGCAACCTGTGCCTAAAATATATATATATATGCCGATACATGGGGGCATCCTCCCGGGAAAAAGTTATGCCGCTTACACACGGTCGGACTTTTCCATGGGCAAGCCTCTGTCAGAATTTCGACCGTATGTACACGGCATTAGGAGCAAAATCACTCCTCCGCCCCTGCTACCCCCATGCTTCGGCATATATGCTCTTTTTTTTTTAACTTTGGTGGTGAAATCACCTCCTACAGAGTTGGAGTCATGGCTTTATGTATCGTGGGAGCAAACGATGTTGCTGTCAAGCTAAATAAATCCACGCTGCAACTGAATGGTGTACCTGCTAAGCAAATGATGGTTAACATTAAAACAAAGTAACATTACAGTACAACAGTAAGATCATACCATCCCTGCAAAGCAAATACCAAAAAAAAAAACATAGTAAAAATTGGGGTCATCCTCCCGCAAAAAAGTAATGCCGCCTACACATGGTCGGACATTTTTCATGGATAAGCCTCCGTCGGAATTTCGACCGTATGTACACGGCATTAGGAACACAATCGCTCCTCCGCCCCTGCTACCCCCATGCTTCGGCATATATGCTCTTTTTTTTAGACCGTGGTGGTGAAATCACCTCCTACAGCAATGGAGTCGTGGGTTTATGTATCGTGGGAGCAAACGCTGTTGCTGTCAAGCTAAATAAATCCACACTGCAACTGAATGGCGTACCTGCTAAGCAAATGATGGTTAACATTAAAACAAAGTAACATTACAGTACAACATTAAGATCATACCATTCCTGCAAAGCAAATACCAAAAAAACATAGTGAAAAATAAAGCATTTTTTAACGCAACCTGTGCCTAAAATATATATATGCCGAAGCATAGGGGCATCCTCCCGCAAAAAAAGTTATGCCGTGTACACACGGTCGGACTTTTCCATGGGCAAGCCTCTGTCGGAATTTAGACCGTATGTACGCGGCATTAGGAGCAAAATCGCTCCTCCGCCCCTGCTACCCCCATGCTTCGGCATATATGCTCTTTTTTTTAAACCGTGGTGGTGAAATCACCTCCTACAGCAATGGAGTCGTGGGTTTATGTATCGTGGGAGCAAACGCTGTTGCTGTCAAGCTAAATAAATCCACGCTGCAACTGAATGGCGTACCTGCTAAGCAAATGATGGTTAACATTAAAACAAAGTAACATTACAGTACAACATTAAGATCATACCATTCCTGCAAAGCAAATACCAAAAAAACATAGTGAAAAATAAAGCATTTTTTAACGCAACCTGTGCCTAAAATATATATATGCCGATACATGGGGGCATCCTCCCGCGAAAAAGTTATGCCGCTTACACACGGTCAAACTTTTCCACGGGCAAGCCTCCGTCGGAATGTCAACCGTATGTACGCGGCATAAGAAGTTATGCCGCGTACACGCGGTCTGACTTTTCCACGGGCAAGCCTCCATCGGAATTTCGACCGTATGTATACGGCATTAGGAGCTAAATTGCTCCTCCACCCCTGCTGCCCCCATGCTTCGGCATATATGCTCTTTTTTTAACTGTGGTAGTGAAATCACCTCCTACACCTACAGCATTGGAGTCACGGCTTTATCTATGGTGGGAGCAAACGCTATTGCTGTCAAGATAAATAAAACCGCGCTGCAACTGAATGGCGTACCTGCTAAGTTAATGATGGTTAACATGAAAACAAAGTAACATTACAGTTTAACAGTAAGATCATACCATACCTGTAAAGCAAATACAAAAAAAACAGTAAAAAATAAAGCATTTTTTAACGCAACCTGTGCCTAAAATATATATATATGCCAAAGCATGGGGGCATCCTCCCGCAAAAAAGTTATGCCGCGTACACACGGTCGGACTTTTCCACGGGCAAGACTCCATTGGAATTTCGATCGTATGTACGCCGCATTAGGAGCAAAATCGCTCCTCCGCCCCTGCTGCTCCCATGCTTTGGCATATATGCTCTTTTTTTTACTGTGGTGGTGAAATCACCTCCTACAGCCTTGGAGTCGCGGCTTTATGTATGGTGGGAGAAAACGCTATTGCTGTCAAGATAAATAAAACTGCGCTGTATTCATTCCTAACGCCTGTCCTATGCCCTATGATACCTGCCCTATACCACCCCAACCTGCCTTATATCACCCTAACCTGCCCTATACCACCTCAATCTGCCCTATACCACCCCAATCTGCCCTATATCACTCCAATCTGCCCTTTACCACCCCAAACTGCTCTATACCACCCAGATCTGCCTAAAGCACCCTCACCTGCCTATACCACCCCAATATGCCCTATACCACCCCAAACTACCCTATATTACTCTAACCTGCCCCATACCACCCCAATCTGCCCTATACCACCCTAACCTACCCTATATCACCCCAAACTGCCCTATATTACCCTAACCTGCCCTATACCACCCCAACCTGCCTTATACCACCCAAACTAACCTATATAACCCTAACCTGTCCCATATAACCTCAATCTGTCCTATACCACCCCAGTCTCCCTATACCACCACATATATGCCCTAAAGCACCCTAACCTGCCCTATACCACCCAAACTGCCCTATATTACCATAACCTGCCCCATACCACCCCAATCTGCCCTATATCACCCTAACCTACCCTATACCATCCCAAACTACCCTATATTACCCACCTGCCCCATACCACCCAATCTGCCCTTTACCACCCCAATCTGCCCTAAAGCACCCCAAACTGCCCTATATTACCCTAACCTGCCCCATACCACCCCAATCCACCCTATACCACCCCAAACTGCTCTATACCACCCTAACCTACCCTATATTACCCCAATCTGCCCTAAAGCACCCTCACCTGCCCTATACCACCCCAATCTGCCCTATACCACCCTAACCTACCCTATACCACCCCATACCACAAAATCTGGCCTTTACCACCCTAATCTGCCCTAAAGCACCCTCATCTGCTCTATACCACCCCAATCTGCCCTATACCACCCAAAACTGCCCTATATTACCCTAATCTGCCTCATACCACCACAACCTGCCCTATACCACCCTAACCTGACCTATACCACCCCAATCTGCCCTATACATTCCTAACCTGCTCTATACCAACCCAACATGCCCTATACTACCCCAAACTAACCTATATAACCCTAACCTGCCCTATATCACCCCTATTTGCCCTATACCACCCTAGCCTGTCCTATACCACCACATAGATGTCCCAAAGCACCCTAACCTGCCCTATAACACCCCAACCTGCCCTATATGACCCTAACCTGCCCCATACCACCCCAATTTACCCTATATCACCCTAACCTGTCGTATACCACGCCAATTTGCCCCTATACCGCCCTAACCTGCCCTATACAACCAGGGCCGGTGCAAGGATCTTTGACACCCTAGGCGAATCCTAATTTTGCCGCCCCCGCCCCCCCGCTGCACCCCTGACTTTACTTTACTCTGCCCTTGCAACACATGTGACCTATCTGACCCCTACACTGACCCACCTGACCCCTACACTGACCCCCCTTACCTGACACACACATACACTGATCCCCTTTACCTGACACATACACTGACCCCCCTTACCTGACACATACACTGACCCCCCATTACCTGACACACTGACCCCCCCTTACCTGACACATACACTGACCCCCCCTTACCTGACACACTGACCCCCCCTTACCTGACATACACTGACCCCCCTTACCTGACACACTGACCCCCCCTTACCTGACACACTGACCCCCCCTTACCTGACACATACACTGACCCCCCCTTACCTGACACACTGACCCCCCTTACCTGACACACACACTGACCCCCTTACCTGACACACACACTGACCCCCCTTACCTGACACACTGACCCCCCTTACCTGACACACACACTGACCCCCTTACCTGACACACACACTGACCCCCTTACCTGACACACACACTGACCCCCCCTTACCTGACACACTGACCCCCCCTTACCTGACACACTGACCCCCCCTTACCTGACACATACACTGCCCCCCCATCTGACACATACACTGACCCCCCCACCTGACACATACACTGACCCCCCTTACCTGACACACACATACACTGACCCCCCTTACCTGACACACACTGACCCCCCTTACCTGACACACTGACCCCCCCTTACCTGACACACTGACCCCCCCTTACCTGACACATACACTGACCCCCCCTTACCTGACACACTGACCCCCCCTTACCTGACACATACACTGACCCCCCCAACCTGCCCTATATGACCCTAACCTGCCCCATACCACCCCAATTTGCCCTATATCACCCTAACCTGTCGTATATCACCCCTATTTGCCCTATACCACCCTAGCCTGTCCTATACCACCACATAGATGTCCCAAAGCACCCTAACCTGCCCTATAACACCCCAACCTGCCCTATATGACCCTAACCTGCCCCATACCACCCCAATTTGCCCTATATCACCCTAACCTGTCGTATACCACGCCAATTTGCCCCTATACCGCCCTAACCTGCCCTATACAACCAGGGCCGGTGCAAGGATCTTTGACACCCTAGGCGAATCCTAATTTTGCCGCCCCCGCCCCCCCGCTGCACCCCTGACTTTACTTTACTCTGCCCTTGCAACACATGTGACCTATCTGACCCCTACACTGACCCACCTGACCCCTACACTGACCCCCCTTACCTGACACACACATACACTGATCCCCTTTACCTGACACATACACTGACCCCCCTTACCTGACACATACACTGACCCCCCATTACCTGACACACTGACCCCCCCTTACCTGACACATACACTGACCCCCCCTTACCTGACACACTGACCCCCCCCTTACCTGACATACACTGACCCCCCTTACCTGACACACTGACCCCCCCTTACCTGACACACTGACCCCCCCTTACCTGACACATACACTGACCCCCCCTTACCTGACACACTGACCCCCCTTACCTGACACACACACTGACCCCCTTACCTGACACACACACTGACCCCCCTTACTGACCCCCCTTACCTGACACACACACTGACCCCCTTACCTGACACACACACTGACCCCCTTACCTGACACACACACTGACCCCCCCTTACCTGACACACTGACCCCCCCTTACCTGACACACTGACCCCCCCTTACCTGACACATACACTGCCCCCCCATCTGACACATACACTGACCCCCCCACCTGACACATACACTGACCCCCCTTACCTGACACACACATACACTGACCCCCCTTACCTGACACACACTGACCCCCCTTACCTGACACACTGACCCCCCCTTACCTGACACACTGACCCCCCCTTACCTGACACATACACTGACCCCCCCTTACCTGACACACTGACCCCCCCTTACCTGACACATACACTGACCCCCCCTTACCTGACATACACTGACCCCCCCTTACCTGACACACTGACCCCCCCTTACCTGACACACTGACCCCCCCTTACCTGACACATACACTGACCCTCCTTACCTGACACACTGACCCCCTTACCTGACACACACACTGACCCCCCCTTACCTGACACACACACTGACCCCTCCTAACCTGACACACTGACCCCCCCTTACCTGACACACTGACCCCCCCTTACCTATCAAAACACTGACCCCCCCCCTTAGCTGACACACACACTGACCCCCTTAGCTGACACACACACTGACCCCCTTATCTGACACACACACTGACCCCCCCTTACCTGACACACACTGAACCCCCCTTACCTGACACACACTGACCCCCCCCTTACCTGACACACTGACCCCCTCTTACCTATCAAAACACTGACCCCCCCTTACCTGACACACACACTGACCCCCTTACCTGACACACACACACTGACCCCCTTACCTGACACACACTGACCCCCTTACCTAACCTGCCCTATACCACCCCAACCTGCCTTATACCACCCAAACTAACCTATATAACCCTAACCTGTCCCATATAACCTCAATCTGTCCTATACCACCCCAGTCTCCCTATACCACCACATATATGCCCTAAAGCACCCTAACCTGCCCTATACCACCCAAACTGCCCTATATTACCATAACCTGCCCCATACCACCCCAATCTGCCCTATATCACCCTAACCTACCCTATACCATCCCAAACTACCCTATATTACCCACCTGCCCCATACCACCCAATCTGCCCTTTACCACCCCAATCTGCCCTAAAGCACCCCAAACTGCCCTATATTACCCTAACCTGCCCCATACCACCCCAATCCACCCTATACCACCCCAAACTGCTCTATACCACCCTAACCTACCCTATATTACCCCAATCTGCCCTAAAGCACCCTCACCTGCCCTATACCACCCCAATCTGCCCTATACCACCCTAACCTACCCTATACCACCCCATACCACCAAATCTGGCCTTTACCACCCTAATCTGCCCTAAAGCACCCTCATCTGCTCTATACCACCCCAATCTGCCCTATACCACCCAAAACTGCCCTATATTACCCTAACCTGCCTCATACCACCACAACCTGCCCTATACCACCCTAACCTGACCTATACCACCCCAATCTGCCCTATACATTCCTAACCTGCTCTATACCAACCCAACATGCCCTATACTACCCCAAACTAACCTATATAACCCTAACCTGCCCTATATCACCCCTATTTGCCCTATACCACCCTAGCCTGTCCTATACCACCACATAGATGTCCCAAAGCACCCTAACCTGCCCTATAACACCCCAACCTGCCCTATATGACCCTAACCTGCCCCATACCACCCCAATTTGCCCTATATCACCCTAACCTGTCGTATACCACGCCAATTTGCCCCTATACCGCCCTAACCTGCCCTATACAACCAGGGCCGGTGCAAGGATCTTTGACACCCTAGGCGAATCCTAATTTTGCCGCCCCCGCCCCCCCCGCTGCACCCCTGACTTTACTTTACTCTGCCCTTGCAACACATGTGACCTATCTGACCCCTACACTGACCCACCTGACCCCTACACTGACCCCCCTTACCTGACACACACATACACTGATCCCCTTTACCTGACACATACACTGACCCCCCTTACCTGACACATACACTGACCCCCCCATTACCTGACACACTGACCCCCCCTTACCTGACACATACACTGACCCCCCCTTACCTGACACACTGACCCCCCCTTACCTGACATACACTGACCCCCCTTACCTGACACACTGACCCCCCCTTACCTGACACACTGACCCCCCCTTATCTGACACATACACTGACCCCCCTTACCTGACACACTGACCCCCCTTACCTGACACACACACTGACCCCCTTACCTGACACACACACTGACCCCCCTTACCTGACACACTGACCCCCCTTACCTGACACACACACTGACCCCCTTACCTGACACACACACTGACCCCCCCCTTACCTGACACACTGACCCCCCCTTACCTGACACACTGACCCCCCCTTACCTGACACATACACTGCCCCCCCATCTGACACATACACTGACCCCCCCACCTGACACATACACTGACCCCCCTTACCTGACACACACATACACTGACCCCCCTTACCTGACACACACTGACCCCCCTTACCTGACACACTGACCCCCCCTTACCTGACACACTGACCCCCCCTTACCTGACACATACACTGACCCCCCCTTACCTGACACACTGACCCCCCCTTACCTGACACATACACTGACCCCCCCTTACCTGACATACACTGACCCCCCCTTACCTGACACACTGACCCCCCCTTACCTGACACACTGACCCCCCCTTACCTGACACATACACTGACCCTCCTTACCTGACACACTGACCCCCTTACCTGACACACACACTGACCCCCTTACCTGACACACACACTGACCCCTCCTAACCTGACACACTGACCCCCCCTTACCTGACACACTGACCCCCCCTTACCTATCAAAACACTGACCCCCCCCCTTAGCTGACACACACACTGACCCCCTTAGCTGACACACACACTGACCCCATTATCTGACACACACACTGACCCCCTTATCTGACACACACACTGACCCCCCCTTACCTGACACACACTGAACCCCCCTTACCTGACACACACTGACCCCCCCCTTACCTGACACACTGACCCCCTCTTACCTATCAAAACACTGACCCCCCCTTACCTGACACACACACTGACCCCCTTACCTGACACTCACACACTGACCCCCTTACCTGACACACACACTGACCCCCCTTACCTGACACACTGACCCCCCCTTACCTGACACATACACTGCCCCCCCCCCCATCTGACCCCCCCCCCCACCTGACACATACACTGACCCCCCTGACACATACACTGACCCCCCCCCCCCATCTGACCCCCCCACCTGACACATACACCACTCCCACTTCACATACAGCTTAATCTAGTCCGTCCTCCTTTACCTCCGGGAGGATCCGTCCTCCACCAAGACCAAGCCACCGCCATCTACCCGCTCCACGGTGTCCCCGTCGGGGCCAGGCCAGCGCCATCCATCCACCCGCGGCTCCACGTGTCCCCGTCGGGGCCAGGCCAGCGCCATCCATCCACCCGCGGCTTCACAGAGTCCTTGCTGGGCGGGAGGTCAGCTGTGCCTCTCAATGTTACCATCTTCGTTGATCCCCGCCCCTCCCCTGCACACACAGACACACAGCGCTGCACCAGAGGGACAGGCTGGAGCACAGGTGTCCCGGAGCAGCGCTGTCAACACCTAAAAAGATGTAACAGTGCAGCGGGGCGCTCAGCGGGACACATTGGGGATTGGTGGCGGCCACGGCACACAAAAACGATCAGGAGAGCCGAGCTCACACATGACAGGGGCTGTGGTTGCGCTCTAGGTGGTAGTGCGCTCTAGGCGGCTGCTTACTTCGCCTAGTGGTAGCGCCGGCCCTGTATACAACCCACACTGCCCTATATTATCCTGACTCCCTAAGTCAGTCGTCTTCATTCTTTCATTTCCTGTTCAGCATCTTCTTTCCATTTCCTGCTTATGAAGCTAAAGCCATCAAACAATCTCTGTTTCGCATTTGCAATTTTCTTCTCTTTTTTTCCTCTGTAGCGAATTAGTTTCTTCACTCCTATTTGCTCATTTGTGTCTATTTCTGGGCACTGCAACAAGAAAATACATTAATCAGACCTATCATTCAATACAGGACATACCAACCAGGAGATGCATTTTCATATGTAACACTACACTTCCTAATGTTACCATTATAACTAGGGTTGTCCCGATACTAGTATCGGTATCGGGACCGATACCGAGTATTTGCGCTAGTACTTGTACTCACGCAAATACTCCCGATGCCTAAATAGAATATTTTTTTTTTTCTCGAGTGCGGGTGGAGAGGGGGTGGAGTGCGGGTGGAGAGGGGGCGGAGAGCGGAGCAGAGCAGTCCTCGTATGGGGGAGAGGAGAGCTGCTGCCGCCTTAGACAAAAACAAGTCAATCCCTCCCCCCCCCTCCTCCCGCCGCTGCTGACATCTACTTACTATGCGCTGGGGGAACACAACAGCTGTCATTTGCATTTGAATAGCTGTGTTTCTCCGCAGTGCCGACAAGTATAGCCCCTCCCCCTTGCCCGGGCACTTTCATAGACAGGTCACCCATCCAGCGCATAGTAAGTAGATGTCAGCAGCGGCGGGAGGAGGGGGGGGGGGCGATTGACTTGGTTTTGTCTTAGGGGACCATGGCTAAACTCAGGGGGACCATGGCTGAACAGAGGGACAAGGCTGAACTTAGAGGGACATGGCTGAACAGAGGGACATGGCTGAACAGAGGGACATGGCTGAACAGAGGGACATGGCTGAACTTAGAGGGACATGGCTGAACTTAGAGGGACATGGCTGAACTTAGAGGGACATGGCTAATCAGAGGGACATGGCTAATCAGAGGGACATGGCTAATCAGAGGGACATCGCTGAACTTTGGGACATCGCTGAACTTTGGGACATGGCTGAACTTAGGGGACCATGGCTGAACTTAGAGGGACCATGGCTGAACTTAGAGGGACATGGCTAATCAGAGGGACATGGCTAATCAGAGGGACATGGCTGAACTTTGGGACATGGCTGAACTTTGGGACATGGCTGCATTTGGGGACACAAGGCTGCATTTGGGGACACGTGGCTGCATTTAAAAAAAAGTATCGTATTCGGTATCAGCGAGTACATGAAAAAAAGTATCGGTACTTGTACTCGGTCCTAAAAAAGTGGTATCGGGACAACCCTAATTATAACTGATTTTTTGGTTCTTCTATGAACTTATAATGATATTTTATAATAATAAATAGCAGTGAAATGATCTCCTTGTATGTGCACACATTATATTAATTGCACTTCCAATGGACTTACTTCTGGTATCCACAATGGTGGGGTAACCTTTCCTTCCTCCAGCTTCTTCCAGTCAATTGATCTGAAGAAGGGGTGTTCTTGCAGTCTTTCTACTGCGCTCCGGCGATCTCTTGGATTTTCTTTAAGAAGCTGTAATGAAAAAGATATGATATTTAGAAAATGATAAATCAGCCAGTTTCGTGTGAGCCATTAAAAAAAAAAAATACTCAGAATGTCATATTTAAATTTCTTTGTGTCGTTTTAAATTAAGATATGTCTTCTGGAAAGATCTAAGGTAGCATTCCTGAACTGGTCTAGGCAGGGCTTTTTTTCAGGGGGAACTTGGTGGAACTCAGTTCCACCACCTCTGGATCAGTCCCTGGGGGGGATGTCTGCTCTTCACAATCACTTATAAACACAGAAGTCTGTTTTTTGTGTTTACAAGTGACAGCTCTGCACTCTGTGTGTAACCCCCCTGAACTCTGCACTCTGTATGTAATGCAATCCTGGTATTTAATGCCTCTTTAAGACCCTCTTACTATCATGAAATTGGACTTACCACACCCACTATTTGATGTGATTTGGAGGGTGTGTGGGTGGAGGGGCTTTGGGGAGTTGTGGTTGAGTTCCAGCACCTATTGTTTGAGAAAAAAAGCCCTGGGTCTAGGAGTTCCTCCAACAGCTCATGTTTTCAGGATGTCACATGGGTAGTTCAGATGTAATACTGACCTCCTGTGTGGTGAATATCCTGCCATAAAATCTGTATTTAACACTTCCAGAAGTCACATACCCCCTCTGTGCTTCCTGACTCGAACCCCTACATCACTATAGCAAATAGTAATAGTGTGGGGGCTGGTGAAAGGAATCACAGAGCACAGTGGGGGGACCGGGTACCTGACATACAGGTTCTGGTAATGTACTACATGCTAGAGAACTTTCTGCAAGCTTCCCTTTTCAATGCAGAAGAGCCTTTTTACATAAACAACGCTCAGGACCTTTAGCTCTTGAATAATTCTAATTCTAGACTATCTATACTTACTCGCTCAATGACATCTCGAAGGTCAGGGTCCATGTTCTTTGGGTAGAGTGAGTTCCTGCATTCGACTAATTCTGGTTCTGCTCCTGTGGCCATTTCAAACAGGATAACACCAAGTGAATAATAGTCGACCGTAGCATTGTAGGGTTCTCCATGGTGAATCTGATAAAACAAAGAGAAAGGGTAATTATAAAATAAAGCACATGATCAGCCATACACAGAGCAGTAATAATAGGTAATACATAGTTGATAAGAATTACAGGTTACATTGTGGTCCCTGTTTTTTTTTTTTTTTAGGCTTCTTGTTCCAATCATAAACATAACAATATAAAGATTGAAGTGGTAAAGGGGCAAAGGAAGGGTGGTATCTACTGATTGAAGTGGTAAAGGGGCAAAGGAAGGGTGGTATCTACTTACCTCTGGCGCCATATAGTCTGGAGTACCGGCATTACTATACGCTTTCTTGGATCCAAACACATCAACTATAGAAAGGCCAAAGTCTGCGAGTTTTACATGGCCTGTGCCGTCAAGCAGTATGTTGTCGGGTTTCAAGTCTCTGTAAAAGAAAAAGAGAGCATTATATTTACAGATCAATACATTTTTATTTTTTCAATATATTTTTATCTTATTAATTAAGAACATAACAAAAAAAAAGTTGCTGCACATATTACACAACATTGTAATACAGTAAACTGTGAAGGCATATAGTATAGAATTTGTTCGGGCCTTGATGGTCTAGTCAAATTTTTAAAACCTAATAGGTCAGTATTAGATGGGTGCCAACGGGTTAGATCACCTACTAACTTTCTGCACCACTTTTTGAATCTCAGCATGAACCTCATGAGCTCAGTTCCCAGCTTATTGCAGTTAATTAAACCAGGTCAGTCTGTCATTCTGCAATACTTTAAAGCGTATCTCCACCCTAAAGTGAAGGTCCGCTGATCGGAACCCTCCCCCCTCCGGTGTCACATTTGACACCTTTCAGGGGGGTGCAGATACCTGTCTAAAGACAGGTATCCGCACCCACTTCCGGCCCGCAGTCTCGGGCAAAAGACGGGCTTTTCCCGTTGTGTGCTGGGAACTCTCGGCTCCCAGCACACAGCGGGAGCCAATCGCGGGCGCAGCGCGACTCGCGCATGCGCCGTAGGGAACCGGGCAGTGAAGCCGGAGCGCTTCACTTCCTGGTTCCCTCGCCGTGGATGGAGGGGGGAGCAGCAGGGTGACGAGCGATCGCTCATCCTCTGCTGCGGACGCCGCTGGACTCCAGGACAGGTAAGTGTCCTAATATTAAAAGTCAGCAGCTGCAGTATTTGTTGCTGCTGGCTTTTAATATTTATTTTTGGTGAACCATCCGCTTTAACATCTTTATTGAAAACAAGGGAGCAGAAAAACTCCATAGGCTGTCTTCCTCTGTCACATTTTTCCCTTCTAGTGGGGCATGTTAAAGTCCCACTAGGGGGCGATACGTATTAGAATGAGACAACCTGGGGAGTGTTTCTATCCACATGTAATAATATAGTTATAGACACATGGTAAATTGACAGAGTGTGCCTGAATATTGTTTCTTCGATTGGCTTTTGGGGGCTGATTGGGCCCAGAGCAATCTTTACATCTGTGGCCAGTTTTGTGGGGCTGCTGAATGGGACGTGTTAAAAGGGAACATCTTTAATTACTGCAGTTATAATGAGAGAGATTCTTAGCTTGATTTTTAATTAAAATATATGCAGTATGGGGAAGTGAGGCTTCCTTACTTACAGTAGATGCACAAAAGCTTCAGCAGCAGGGGACAGAACTGTCAGAGGGCAATTTAACCATTGTACACCCATCCACAACTAGAGTACCAGTGTTGGGTGGTGTTGTCCTTTTAATAAGAAATGGTGAATATGGATGTAAAATCATGATAGAAATACTTACCTATGAATGATACCACGTCCGTGCAGATATTGCAGAGCGCAGAGAACTTCAGCAGCAATAAATCTGTAAAAAAAGAGAAAAGGTCTGTTAATATCACACATCTGACAGAATAAGTAAATAAATTATTAATAGATGATTTCTTCCAAGCCGTGCAAGTCAGGGGAACTGACTGAATGATAGGCACTGTTCAGTTTTTGGGGTAATACATTTGTTGGTCCTAAACCAGCCCATAGAGATTTGTCACTCTACGTGAAAAACGTGGCAAAATGCATATCACACTTGTGGTGCCATTAATTCTTAACCATTGTGGGTATACTGCGGCAGGTTGGCTCGCCTGGGTATACATCAGCCACTTTAAGACCACTTGGGGGGGCGTGACGATGGAGCCGATTCTCGTGCCCGGGGGCTGCGATGTTCACCAGGCACCAGTGGGTCGCTCCTGAGAGACACAGAATGGAGGTCTGTCAATGTAAACCCTCTCTGTCAGGGATGAGAAGACGGGTGAGGAGAGCGATCTATTGTTCATACTAAGGGCCAGATTCAGGTAGGAGAGCGGATCTTTATTCTGGAGTAACGTTTGTCATTTACGTTACTCCCCGAAACTTTAGGAGCAAGTACTGTTATTCACATAGCACTTGCTCCTAAAGTTGCGGTGGCGTAGCGAAAATGAGCCGGCGGAATTCAAATTGGGCGGGTAGGGGGCGTGTATTATTTAAACTAGGCGCGATCCCGCGGCCAACATACTGCACATGCGTCGACTGTCAGTGCGCATGCTCCAAATTCTGTCAGTGAACGTCAATGACGTCAATCCCCATTCACGGACGTTTTACGCAAAAGACGTGAAACTTTTTCAATTCGACGCGATCACAACGGCCATACTTAACATAGGATACTCCACCTAGGGGGCATGTTTTTCTTTACGTATCGCTTACGGAAACGTCGGAAAGTCACTGCGTCGGGCCCGCGTACGATCGTGAATTGCCATTTCTTGCTGATTTACATATTCTCGACGTAAATCAGCGGGAACGCCCCGAGCGTCCATTTTAAAATTGCAGTTCCGATACGATGGCAAAATACAATTACGCCGCTCGTATATGAACTCAATCCCGGCGTATCTTGTTTTCTGCATACAGAAAACAGATAAGCCGGCTCAAAGTGTGAGTTATGCTAGCGAATCACTGATACTCCAGCGTAGCTCTACCTGAATCTGGCCCTATGTGTTGTGTAGCATGTGTGTGTGTGTGGGGGGGGGGGGGTGGTAGGGAACATGTGACAAGTGTGTGGGTCCACCAACATGTGAATGTTTTGTGCAGGAGGGAGGTAGGCCATCCGATGCTGCCAGTGGCCATCCGATATCATCCCCCAAGCATCCTGTTTCTCTGGATGACCCCCTTGGAAGCCAAGAGGCCTTGGTGGAGGAGAGTGGCCAGTCCTCAGCGCCAGAGGTGGTTGAGGAGGAGGAGGTCCATACGGAACATGATGTGTTCCTTTATTTAGATGAGTACCATGTCTTGCCAGGACCATCCCAACCAACAACCCCCTTCTTCTCCTGCCCCTCAGGGTCCACCCCCAACCTCTCCAGTCCCTCCTGTTCCATCCCCCCTTATCTCCAGCCTCTCAAGATTCTCCCCCTATGCAAGGGCCCCAGCCACTCCTGTCCCCAGGAAAGCGACCCGAAAAACAAGGGTGCACCCGAATTCCTCCAAGTAAATCTGGCCAGGCAGCAGGACAAGTAAAGCCGCCATATGGGCGAAGTAGTGGTGGAGTTGAGGCGCCTAGCTGACAGCCTAGCCTCCTCAGGTCCATTACCAGATGCGCTGCAGGATGTGGCTGGAAACAGCGCAGCAACGGTCACCAGCCTCGGGGAGCTGCAGGCGACAACATCTGAACTAGTGGGGGAGGTCAAGGGCCTAAGAATGGATGTACAGGCCCAGACAGCTTCCCTGGTGGCTGTGCTCAGCCGCATAGCGGTGGCATTGGAGGGCCGACAGGCAGCCAGGTAGGGACCTGGGGATGCTCCCCCACCTTATGCCCCACCCCCCCACCTGATGCCCCACCCCCCCAACTGAGGCTCCCCCCAGGCAACTGAGGGCCAGGGCACCAGGCGTAGCCCGCGCCGGGGCAAGTGATCTATTTTGTTGTTTCTTTTTGCTCTGGTTAAGAGCTTTTTTATTTAGTTATTGCTCTGGTTAAGAGCTTTTTTATTTAGTTATTGCTCTGGTTAAGAGCTTATTTTTTTTTTTGGATATGCATACGGTCACTAGTGCAGCTTCAGTGTGAATGGTGTGTGAATGGTGTGTGATTGTGAAGGGGGGGTGGCACTCCTGGCAGTAAGGGGTGTCACCCTCGGTCGATGGGGATAAGTCCTCCCCAAGACCAGCTTGCCTCTGACCAGACGCTGCAGGTCATGCATCTTCTTTGAGATATCATGGGGTGTCCTCACCTCATGTGCCAGGGAATTGACCTGTGTGGTGATGCGCTGGAGTATTTCCTCCTTTTTAGCCTTACTTGTGGTGCCACTCTGTGGGCCATGGAGGCGAGCATCGTACTGCTCCATGGCCGAGATAATGATGGCCCTCTTCTCAGGGGAGAAGTTTTTTTTCTGTCTTTCTCTCCTCGGAGCAGACATGGCACAACACAAGCCGCAAAATTACCTACACCACCGGAAATAAAATGGTGTAATTTTGCGAATGACGGGCGCATGTCCGGCCGCATTTATACACATTGCGTAGGCAGAGTGGGCCGGCGTTGCTCAGGTGTCACACTGTGCATAGTTGTGCACATGCGCAGAGGAGCGGTCCAGACGGTCGCATCACTGTGCATGCTCCGTCCGTACAAGCGCTCATTTACATGGGGTCACGGTTCATTTAAATGGATCACGCCCACCTCCCTCCTAGTTTGAATTGCGTCGGCTTATGCCAAACAATTTACGTCACGCAGGCGCATCGTGGAGCGCAATTGCACTGAGAATATGGGGCCAGATTCACAAAGAGTTACGCTGGCGTATCAGTAGATAAGCTGACGAAACTCCGAATCTAACCCCGTCGTATGTTTAACCACTTGCTTACTGGGCACATAAACCCCCTTCGTGCCCAGGCGAAATTTCAGCTTCCGGCACTGCGTCACTTTAACTGACATTTGCACGGTCGTGCAACGTAGCTCCCAAACAAAATTGGCGTTCTTTTTTTCCCCACAAATAGAGCTTTCTTTTGGTGATATTTGATTGCCCGTGCGTTTTTTATTTTTTGCGTTATAAACAAAAAAAGAGCGACAATTTAAAAAAAATATATATATTTTTTACTTGTTGCTATAATAAATATCCCAATTTAAAAAAAAAAAAAAAAAAAAAAATTCTCAGTTAAGGCCGATAAGTATTCTTCTACGTTTAAAAAAAATCGCAATAAGCGACTTCTTTGCGCAAAAGTTATAGCGCCTACAAAATAGGGGACAGAATTATGATTTTTTTTAAATATTTTTTTTTTACTAGTAATGGCGGCGATCTGCGATTTTTATTGG
Organism: Rana kukunoris; assembly: GCA_029574335.1. NCBI lineage: Eukaryota > Metazoa > Chordata > Amphibia > Anura > Ranidae > Rana > Rana kukunoris. The sequence continues at coordinate 478,847,746 of CM056052.1, forward strand.
GACTGCGACATTACGGCGGACACATCGGACACTTTTAACACATTTTTGGCGCCATTCACATTTATACAGCCACCAGTGCTATAAAAATGCACTAATTACTGTATAAATGTGACTGGCAGTGAAGGGGTTAACACTAGGGGGTGAGGAAGGGGTTAAATGTATATCCTGGGTGTGTTCTAACTGTGTGGGGGGAGGGGGGTGACTGGGGGAGGTGACCGATGCTGTGTCCCTATGTATAAGGGACACAGATCGGTCTCCTCTCTCCCTGACAGGACCAGTGGCGCGCGCGAGGGAATTACAAAAACATTGACTTCCAAAGACGTGACCCCGACGCCTCAGGTCCGCGCTGTTGACGTATTTTGTCAATAGCGCGGATCTGTAGTGGTTAAGTGTATGCTCAAACAGAGATACGCTTAAACATGCCTAAGATACGACGGCCTGCGCCGTCGTATCTTAGGGTGCAATATTTACGCTGGCCGCTAGGTGGCACTTCCATTGCGGTCGGCGTAGAATATGCAAATGAGTAGTTACGCTGATTCACGAACGTACGCTTCCCCGTCGCAGTAAATTTACGCCGTTTCCGTAAGAGATACGCGGCGTAAAGAAAAACATGCCCCCTAGGTGGCATATCCTATGTTAAGTATAGCCGTCGTTCCCGCGTCGCCATTTGAAAATTTAGCGACGTTTGCGTAAGACGTCCGTGAATGGGGCTGCGCTGGACGCCATTAACGTACACGTCGAAAACAATGACGTCCTTGCGACGTCATTTTGCGCAATGCACGTCGGGAAGTTTTTGGGACGGCGCATGCGCAGTACGTTCGGCGCGGGAACCAGCCTAATTTAAATGCTCTACGCCCCCTACCCGGCTCATTTGAATTACGCGGGCTTGCGCCGGGGGATTTTCGCTACGCCGCCGCAACTTTACAGGTAAGTTCTTTTTGAATCCAGCACTTGCTCAAGTAAGTTGCGGCGGCGTAGTGTAAATGCCTTACGCTATGCCGCCGCAAATGTATGTGAATCTGGCCCATGGAGCTTGGCTCTCGAAGTTATGCCGGTGTAGTGCATCTGATAGGCGCTACGCCTGCATAAAAATGCGCAGATGTACGAGAATCTAGCCCAAAGTACCTTCCCTGGGGGGGGGGGGGGGGGGAATAAAACTGGATGTACTTTTGCATCGGCTGGGCGTAAGTTTGGCCCGCGTATCTCTGTAAGTTGGGACGGCATAGTTGTGAGCATGCTCACAAGGGAACGAACGTACTGAGCATGCTCCGTTCATGATACGACGGGCGTAAATCACTGCTCCACGTTCAGAACATCATTTGCATAAGGTCACACCCACTTCCATTTATGCCAAGGAAATTAAGTTAGGCCGGTGCAAAGTTAGTCACAAGTGCTTTGTGAATACTGCACTTGCCTCTCTTACGTCGGCGTAAAGATAGGCAATTCTATCTGAATCTACCCCTAACTGTCTGGATTAACTACCTATATGGGGAGCAGGAGCCTAGGGAGGAGAAAGACCTACCTTGTCCGGTCCTGGCCAGCTCAGCTCGCTCTGATCAGTGGCTGCCTGAGCTGCCTCACTCACAGGAGCACTCTGCTGTCGGCTCCACTGCGCAGTCTGACTTCTACCTCCCCAAGGCCTCCTGCCGTGTAGCGCACACACCATTCACGGCAAGGGGCGGGGTCAGAGCGTCAGTGGAGCTCAAGGCCCTGCCCACTCCTCTCTCCTCGCTCCTTGCTAGAGAAAATATTCAGCAGCAGAGACTGCACAGTGCGCCGATGCTAGGCCCGGCAGGGTGCCGGCTTCTGTGCTCAGAAAGTGCAGTCAGGCGACGGGCGGACCGCGGCTTAAGGGGCAGCTCTGCTTAAATTGGGCCCCTAAAGATTGACAGGGCCCTGGGCAGCTTCCCCTTTTGCCCTGTGGTAAAGACGGCCCTGCAGGCAGGGTCAACAAAAGGTCTTACTTCTGCTACATATATGGTATTGTTATATAGGTTTCTACTGAACTTTCCCATCCGCTCTAGGTATGATTGGGAAAAATATATCGGTTCTATCTCCGAGGAGGTCTAGGATGAAATTCTTCGGTTCTCGCCCCAGGTGTCTCTTTCTCCATCACACAGACTGACACAGATCTTTATTCTTCATAGAGTCTATAGAACTCCCCAATTTCTGTATGCAATTGGATTGAAATCTAAGGCGGTGTACACACGACCGAGGTTCTCGCTGGAAACCAGCGAGAACCTCGCTGGAAGCTGCATTCCAGCGAGGACCTCGGCCGTGTGTACGCTCTCGGCGAGCTTCCCGTCGGGAAGCCCGTCGAGCAGAAATAGAGAGCACGCTCTCTATTTGCTCGACGGCCCGCCTGAATGAATGGCTGGTTGCCATTCCCGACGGGCGGGTCGCCGATTTCGACGGCCGGCAGAGAACCTCGACGGGCGGAACGATGTGTTCTGCCCGTCGAGGTTCTCTGCCGTGTGTACACGGCCTCAGCCTAGATGTGGTAATACAAGTACGCTAATACATGTTTTGTGGTGGTGTCTGTAACTTCAAAGATATTGGGCGAAGATGATTGGTTCCTTAAACGGGCTATTGGATACTAACATTCCGGTTGAACCACTTATATGTCTATTGGGATACTACGATACGTCTATTTATAACTCCGCTATTGGTAACACTATAAGATGTATGTTTTTTGCTGCCCGTAGACAGATTGCTCTTAAAGAGAAAGTAAACTCTTGTTTCTTTTTTTTTTTTTTTAAATACCATGCAAGATAAAGTCATAGGGCCAGATTCTCGTAGATGCGCACATATTTATGCAGGGGTAGCGCATCTCAGATGCACTACGCCGACGTAACGCGGAGAGGCAAGTACCGTATTCTCTGAGCAAATGCGTTCCAAGATGCGCCTGCGTAGCGGAAATTCATCGGCGTAAGCCTGCGTAACTCCAAAGTAGGAGGGAGGTGGGCGTGATGCATTCTAATGAAGCGTGACCCCATGCAAATAAACGATGGGACGAACGGAGCATGCGCCGTGACGTGGATGACCCGCGCCGTGACGTGGATGACCCGCGCCGTGACGTGGATGCCCTCTGCACATGCGCAAAGCCTCCCTACGATTCGCCGGCCCATCGTATAAATAATGCGCCCACACATGCGCCCGTGCAGCGCAAAAGTCTCCCATTTTTTGGTTTGGCCTGGGAAAACTTTTGCAGGACCATGTCTGCTATTGGGAAGGAAAGGAGGAAGAAGAATTTCTCACCAGAGGAGAGGGCCATCGTGATTGCGGCCATGGAGAAATATGATTTGCGGCTCCGTGGTGCAGACAGTGCTCGAACCAGCAAGTCACGTAGGGATGAAATTCTGATGAAGGTGGCTTGTCAGGTTAATGTCCTATCACACGAGGTCCGGACACCACAGGACATTCAGAAAAAAATGAATCACCTGCGGCGTCTAGTGAAGGGCAAGCTGGCTACGAGTGCTCGGCATGCCAGGGGCACTGGAGGGGGCCCACCCTGTATCACCTGCCTTACTGAGGAGGAGAAGGTGGTCGCCCGCTGCCTGCAGTGGGAGCAGGTGGAGGGAGTCGGGGGCTACGAGTTAGTTGAGCCAGCCATGAGGACAGGTAAGTGTGTTTTATATACTATCTGTTGTGTAGCATGTGTGGGGGTGGAAGGGAACATGTGCCAAGTGTGTGGGTCCCCCAACATGTGCATCTTTTGAGTCATCCACAGATGTGCAGGAGGGAGCGGGGCCATCTGTTGCTGCCAGGGCCCGTCCGGTTCCATCCCCCGAGCATCCAGTCCCTCTGGCTGCCCCCCTGGAAGAGGCCTTGTTGGAGAAAAGTGGGCACACCTCTACGGAGGAGGTGGTTGAGGAGGAGGTTGTCGAGCAGGACCAGGAGCTCTACGTGATTTTGGAGGAGGGCCATGGGTTGCCCGGACCAGCCCAAGCCACCACCCCATTCATCTCCAGCCCCTCAGTGTCCACCCCCAACCTCTCCAGTCCCTCCGATTCCATCCCCCTCATCTCCGGCCCCTCAACATCCTCCCCATATGCCAGGTCCCCAGCCACTCCCAGGAAGGCGACTAGGAAGACTAGGGGTGTTCCCAAGATCATGCCGGAACAGCTGGCCAGGCAGCAGGACCAGCAGAATCGGCACCTTGCAGAGGTTGTTGGGGAGATGAGGCGCCTGGCCGACAGCCTGGCCTCCTCGGGTCCGTTAACGGATGCCATACAAGACGTTGCTGGCAACAGCGCAGCGACGGTCACCAGCCTGGGGGAGCTGCAGACGACCACCTCAGACCTTGTGGGGGAGGTCAAATCCCTGCGGCTTGCAGTCCAGGAGCAGACAGCTGTGCAGACCCGCATAGCGGTCGCCTTGGAGGGCATGCAGGCAGCCAGGGAGGGACGTAGGGATGCTACTCCTCAACCTGATACCCCACCCCCCCCCACCTGAGGCTGCCCCCAGGCAAGTGAGGGGCGGGAGCCGTGGCACCAGGCGGAGCCCACGCCAGGCCCAGTAATTTTTTGATTGTTATTTTTTGCTCTGGTGAAGAGCTTTATGGGCCAGATTCAGGAAAGGTTACGCTGGCGGATCGAGTGATCCGCCAGCCTAACTGTGGCTTTGAGCCGGCGTTTCTGTTTTCTGTAACCAGAAAACAAGAAACGCCGGGTTGAAGTTCCGATGCGAGCAGCGTAACTGAGTTTCGCCATCGCATCGTTACTTCAACTTAAAAATGGCGCCGGGGGCGTTCCCGCCGATTTACGCTCAAAAAATATGTTAATGAGCGGAAATCGGCAATTCACGATCGAAATCCGGCGCGACGCAATGACGATACGACGGGCCAGATTCAGGTAGATGAGAGTATCTTTCCTCTGGAGTAACGCTTCTCATTTACGTTACTCTGAAGACCCTTTCAGCGCAAGTCCTGTAATTCACATAGCAGTTGCGCGTAAACTTGCGCCAGAGTAACGATAATGCGCTGGCGTAACCCGACGCAAGTGGAAGTGGGTGTGATCATATGTAAATGATGGGCGGAGCCCGGCGCAGAGGCTTACGTTCAGCGCATCATCCACGGAGCATGCGCAGTGAGTGCGGCTCCACTCGCCCCCTTGTGCGCATGCTCACAACTTCCGTCGGCACCACTTCCTGGGAAACGTCAGCGCAATGCGTTCCGCTGGGCGCTTAAAAGCGCTGGCGGAAACTCCATTCCGGCGCAAAAGTAGTTCCGTTTCCCCCCACCCCAGGGAAGATACTTTTGCACTGTAATGGCTGCTCCCGCTACCCCCAGAGAGAGGAGGAACCTCAACTTTAATACCCAGGAGGTCTCAGTGATTATCTCGGCTATGGAGACGGAGAATGAATTTCTCCATGGCAAAAAAAGCCGGAAGACCAGCCGGGAGAGGAAGCAGGGCATCCTGGAGTCGATTGCTGCCAGGGTCAATGTCCTGGGCTACTCCACCCGGACTGCTGGGGACATACAAAAGAAAATAAATGACCTGCGGCGCAAGGTGAGGGACAAGGTGGCCTCCATCAGGAGGTATGAGAGGGGCACAGGTGGTGGTCCCCCATGTCCTGTCACCCTGACCGCAGAGGAGGAGGTGGTTGCTCGCTGCCTGGAGAGGGAGCAGGTGGAGGGGGGGTCGCAGGCTATGACTCCGTGGAGGAAGGCACAAGGACAGGTAAGTGTTTTATAATCCCCTATTTGTTGTTTTGCATTTGGGGGGGGGGGGACATGTGCCAAGTGTGTGGGACCACCAACATGTGTCTGCTTTGTGTCATCCACAGATGACGGAGCTGGGCCATCATCTGTCAGCCTGCATTCCACCCCATCCCCCCCACGCCATCATGTGCCCGAGCCACTGGGTGGTGAAGAGGTTGTGGAGGAGGAGAGTGGCCACACCACACCTGCCGAGGTGGTTGTGGAGGATCCTGCTGTGGCAGAGCAGGACTTTTCTTTGGTTTTGTCTGTCTCCTCCCCTTCTCCTGGCCCGTCTGTCGTCCCCTCCCCCATCCTTGGAAGCCCCTCAAGGGCGACTCCTTCCACCCGAGGACATCCATCTTCTGGCCCCAGGAAGGCGACCCAGAAGACCAGGGGGGTGTCTGATGGTGTCCAGGACCAGTTGGCGAGGGATCACGCCAGGCAGACGGAACAGATGGGGGCCATAGCGGTGCACTTGGAGAAAGTGGCTGACAGCCTGGGCTCCGTTGCCAACCTCAGCAACGCAGTGCAGGATGTCAGCTCTAATTGCGCTGCAGTGGTCACCACTTTGGGGGAGGTGCAGGGGGATATCCAGCACCTTACTGCAGCTGTCCAGGCCAACACTGCTGCCATCCATGGGAACAGTGCTGCCATCCGGGAGCAGGGGAGGCTGAGTCGGCGGGCCCAGCATTACCAGGTGACCCGTCAGCTCCGGATGCAGGCCCAGACGAACACATACCTTGGACGGATAGCCAGGGCCTTGGAGGGCACGCAGGCCACACCTGCCAGGAGTGGCCCACCTGGGGATCAGCCACCTCCAGATGCCCCCCCACCCCCACCCACTCCATCCAGGCAGCTGCGGAGCCAGAGAGGGGCCCCCAGAAGAAGCCCCCGGCATCCCCGATGAGGCCTTTTTTTTTTCTGGTTTTATATTATTGTTTTTGACATACTCAGGTCATGAGTTTATTTTTTATTTTTCTCAGGTTATGAGATTATTTTTCTTTTAATGATCAGGATATGATATTTCTAAATTCTTTTTGTACTGCACACGGTCAGGAGTGCAGGGGACAGTGTGAATGGTGTGTGAATGTGAGAGGGTGGCACTCCTGAAAGTAAGGGGTGTCACCCTCGGCCGTGGTGGTGAAGTGAACCCCACGGCTGAATGAATGATGTGTGAAAGGTGTGTGAATGGACAGTGACATCATTGGGGCCTTGACGCTGGCGTTACTGCTCCCAACTCCTACATGCTGGACTTGGGCTAATCCAATGCGATGTGGATGTGGTGTGTGTGATCTAGGGACATCAGTGGTGTACACGCGTGCACTGTCTGTGTTATTAATGTTTTGGTTTAGTGTCCAAAGATGCCTACGGCGAGGACCCTCCTGACTGCTCTTCCATCAGCAGACTGGTTCTCCTCTGGCAGGTGGGGACTGTGTGGGTCGGGGGTCAGGTCATCACGTATGTCAATATGCAGGCCTTTTTTCATAGCAAAGTTATGTAGTATGCAACATGCACCGATGATCTGGCACACAAAGGTAGGGGAATACAAGAGGGCCCCCCCAGACTTATCCAAGCATCGGAAACGGGACTTCAGGAGCCCAAATGTTTGCTCAACCACTGCACGGGTTTTGATGTGTGCTTCATTGTATTTTCTCTCTCCTCTGGTTTGGGGGTTCCGGAAAGGAGTCATTAGATGGGGTCCCAGTGCATATGCAGAGTCACCTGTAAGGGAAAAGACAGGATAATGTTAGTCATGCATGTGCGATTTCTGTTGTGCATCACGGGAGGGGATAGTCATGCCTGACTCCCTTGTCACTCACCAACCAGCCAGCTGTCCCCATACATGTTCTGGTTAAATTCTGCTGGGATGGGGCTCTGACGGTATATGAAACTGTCATGGCTGGACCCGGGGTGTTTGGCACGGACGTGCCATATGAGGCGTTGGGCATCGGCTATCACCTGTACGTTGATGGAGTGCCAATGCTTCCGATTGCGGTATATGTGCTCTGTGGCACTGGGGGGCTGTAGGGCCACATGTGTGCAATCAATGGCCCCCACAGTGCGTGGGAATCTGGCAATGTTGTAGAAATCTGTCATTGCCTTCTGCCGTAGCTCCTCAGTGGTTGGTCTGATGAACTGGTTGGACATGCGTCTGAGGATTGCAGGGACAACCTGGTGCACACATCTGCTTATGGAGGACTGTGACATCCCAGCCACCACTCCACTTGTACGCTGGAATGATCCACTTGCTAGGAAATGAAGTGTTGCCAGGACCTTCACCAGTGGCTGCACTGCTTGTGAGCGGTGTGTTGGGCTGGTGATGTCATCCTGCAGGGTTGTGGTTAGTTCAAGTATTGCATCTGGGCTGAATCTGAATAGGCGATACACCTCCTCATCCCCCATGCCAAAGAGGTTCATACGTGTGCGGTATATCCTCTCACGTGCCCGCCTTCTTGGTTCCAGGGGACCCATCAGTAGTTCTAGGACCACAATTGCCCCTGGCATGTTGGCACACAGAGGTGTTGTCCTTGCAAGTGGGGGTGCTCAGCTAGCTCCTATCGTCGGTAACGCTGCTGTAGCTGCTCTCCTGCTGACCTGTGACCGTCTGGAGTAAAGATAAAGCAGCCTTTTGTAGAAATAACTTTGCGCCGGACGGACCAGATACGCGCGGCGCATGTAGCCAGCGTATGGTGCTAATCCGTTCGTGAATTGTGAAAAATCCCTCATTTGCATATTTGCAGGGGAAATCAATGGGCGCGACTGATGCGCCCAGCGAAAATAAACGCTGACGATACTCTGGCGTCGGAACGTTCCGCCGGTCGCAAATGAGTCGTTATTGGGCGCATCTAGTTTGGTGGGTACGGGCACATAGAAACGACGGCGCATCATCACAGTTACGCGGCGCATATCGAAATACTCCAGCGCAAGTGTTCGTGAATCTGGCCCGACGTTTCCGGACGGGATACGCGGCGCATAGATATACCTACATGGGGTTGGAGTATCCTATGTTAGGTATAGGCGTCGTCATCGCGTCGGGAAAAAAAAAAAAAACGTCGCTTGCGTAAAACGGTCATGAATGGGAATGTGACGTCATTGACGTTCATTCACAGATTTTGGAGCATGCGCACGGGGATGTTTTGACACTCGACGCATGCGCAGTACGTTGGCGGCGGGATCGCGCGTAGTTAGCATACTACACGCCCCGTACCCGCGACATTTGAATTCCGCCGGCTCATTTGTGATGCGCTGCCGCAACTTTAGGAGCAAGTGCTTCGTGAATGACAGCACTTGCTCCTAAAATTTCGGCAGCGCAACGCAAATCAGAAGCGTTACTCCAGAGCAAAGATGCTCTGGAATACGTGAATCTGGCCCCATATGTTATTTTTTGCTCTGGTGAAGAGCTTTTCTTTTTTTTTATTGATACTGCACACGGTGCAGTCTGAATGGTGTGTGAATGTGGGGGTGGCACTCCTGACAGTAAGGGGTGTTACCCTCGGCCGTTGGGGAGAAGTTATCCCCACGGCTGTGTGAATGACGTGTGAATGGACAGCGACACCATTGGGGCCTTGACGCGGCGTTGCTGCTCCCAAGTCCTGCATGATGGACTTGGGCTAATCCAATGTGATGTGGATGTGGAGTGTGTGATCTAGGGACCACAGTGGTGTGCATGCGTGCATTGTCTGTTTGCCATGATGAATGTGTGTGTTTAACAGTCAAAGATTCGTAACACGAGGCAACTCCTGACTGCTCTTCCATCAGCAGACGAGGTCTCCTCTGGCAGGGGGGGGGGGTTGTCTGGATGGGGGGTCAGGTCATCACGTAGGGCAATCTGCAGGCCCTTTCTCATGGCAAAGTTGTGCAGAATGCAACATGCACCGATGATCTGACACACAAAGTTTGGGGAATACAACAGGGCACCCCCGGACCTATCTAGGCATCGGAAACGGGACTTCAGGAGGCCAAATGTGCGCTCAACCACTGCACGGGTTTTGATGTGTGCTTCATTGTATCTTCTCTCTCCTCTGGTTTGGGGATTCGGGAAAGGAGTCATGAGATGGGGTCCAAGTACATATGCCGCATCACCTGGAAGTGAAAAGACAGGAGGATGTTATGCCTCGTTTCCACTGAGCGGATCGGTTCGGTACGGTTCGCTATTTTGGGTGTTTCCATTATGAAAGTGTGCCAAAAAAGCGAACCGTACCGCACCAGCAAGGGTCCTGCTTCAGATGAGGGTCCAGAGAGAGTGGAACGGTTCCATTAGGGCGGACCTACAAATACATCTCACTGATTGGTGGACGCGCTAGGAATTTTTTCTAAAACCTGAATGGTCCCTGACGGTCCGATTTGCAGTGGAAACACTCACGGGAATAGACCGGTCCCATCCGAACCGCTCCGAGTTTACTGACCCGAACCGTTCCGTGCAGTGGAAACAAGGCATAAGTCATGCATGTGCCCCTTGTGATGTGTGCATCATGGGGGGGACAGTCATGCCTGCCACCCATGTCACTCACCAACCAGCCAGCTGTCCCCATACATGTTCTGCTCAAAATCTGCTGGGATGGAGCTTTGACGGTATATGTAGCTGTCATGGCTGGACCCGGGGTCTTTGGCACGGACGTGCCATATGAGGTATTTGGCATCAGCTATCACCTGTACGTTGATGGAATGCCAATGCTTCCGATTGCGGTAAATGTGCTCTGTGGCACGGGGGGCCTGTAGTGCCACATGTGTGCAATCAATGGCCCCGATGGTGCGTGGGAATCTGGCAAGTCTGTAGAAATCTGTCATTGCCTTCTGCTGCAGTTGCTCAATGGTGGGTCTGATGATGTGGTGGGACATGCGTCTGAGGATTGCGGGGATAACCTGGTGCACACATCTGCTCATGCTGGTTTGTGACATTCCAGCCACAACTCCACTTGTACGCTGGAATGATCCACTGGCAAGGAAATGGAGTGTTGCCAGTACCTTGTCCAGTGGCTGCAGTGCATGTGAGCGGTGTGTTGGGCTGGTGATGTCATCCTGCAGGGCTGTGGTTATTTCCAGGATGGCAGCAGGGCTGAATCTGAAGATGCGAGACACCTCCTCATCACCCATGCCAAAGAGGCTCATGCGCGTTCGGTAGATCCTCTCACGTGCCCCCCTCCTCCTCCTTCTTCTATGTGCCTCTTCCTCTGCATACAATAGTAGTGCTAAGACCATGCCTGCCCATGGCATCTTGGCATACGAATGTGTTGTCCAGTAAGTGTGATTGCTCAGCTCGTCCGTTATGGTGCTGCTGTAGTTGCTCTCCAGCTGACTTGCACACGGTCTTGAGCAAAGTTACCCCTGCTTTTATGAGGGGTAAGTTTACTCCAGGCTTTCGTGGGGGCTCATGGGAGCTGAAGATGCGCAATGCGCAATGCGTAACTATGCGCCTACGCCGCACTAGCTTAAAACATTTACGCCGCTCAGGAGAAGCAGATTTTCTGGCGTATGTGGTTCTGTGTTTACGGCGCATCGATACGACGGCGCACATTTACAATTACGCCGCGCATATCCATTTACGCAGGCGTAACGTCTCTGAGAATCTGTCCCATAATGAGCTAGTATGCACAGCATACTATCTCATTATGATCGACTTACTTGAGAACAAAGCCCCTGAAGTTCTCCTCCGTGCCCTCCGCTACCGCTGCCATGTCTCCGGTGATCTTCCTCCTGTAATCGCCGCTCCGGGGCAGTGATTGGCCGGAGCGGCGATGACGTCACTTCCGGTCAATGCGCGCGGGAGCCGTCAAACGTGGCATTGCCATGCTTAGCACAGCTATTGTTAGTGCACCGCATGAAAACATACATACTCCCTAAGGCAAGGGTGTCAAACTCAATTTCATTGTGGGTCGCATCAGCATTACGATTGCCCTCATAAGGTTGTATCTGTAAGATTAGATGTCCAGTGCATCCCCTCCCCTTAGCTGTCAAGACCCACCCCACCATCAGAAGTTGAGTCTCCCACTCTCCCTTACATCACAGTTCACCCCCCTTACTGTATGCTGCTGGTGGGAAGAGGCATTGCTTGAAAGCAGGTGGGCTCATTCTGTTGTACTGGGGTGTTTTTCCCACCCCAGTGCAGCTGTGTGGCAGCAGTGGAGTCAAGGTTTGGGTGCTCTTCCCCAGCAGCCAATCAGCAGGGTTGGGCCACGCTGTGCATGCTGGGGGAGGGTATTTATGGGGAAGACACCATTGGTTCTGGGTCTGTCTTCTTTGTCCAGTATGGCACCCATCTTTAGGGTGGCCACATCAGGGCGCACCGGCGTTATGGCCTACCTGGCCGGGGCGTGCGTGCTATGCGGTGTTTCTGGTTACGGGGCCATGTTGGCCTGGAACATCTGAGCAGCGACAGGGACCCAGTGAGTGACTGGGTTCCCACCTTTGAGGATCCGAAGCGGTAGTGCTGTTCGTTGGGGAGTGTGTCTGAGGAGCGCCATTGAGAGGCTGGCGGTCCAATAGGTTTTTTCGACAAACCACCGGGGAACAAGGTAGCCGGACACTGAAGGATTGATCACCTGTCAGTCGGTACCTGGGCGACATAAGGAAGGAGATCCAGGAGTAATTCACCTGCCTGTGGCAGAGGTGTCTCCCTGACGTTCACCAAGAAGGGACTGTGGCAGAGACTTTTCCTCAAGTTCATGTTCACTAGGGAGGGTCTGTGGCAGGGACTTTTCCTCAAGTTCAAGTTCACTAAGGACGGTCTGTGGCAGGGACTTTATCCTACAAAGGTTCGAGTGATACTCCGGCTGCCAGGTCAGTGAGAGAGGCCTGTCCGGGTACACTAAACCCACTCAGGCAGGAGTGGTGCAGAAAGTGTTATGTTTGGAAGCAGGACTGTTCCAAATACTACGCCTGAATCTGCTGTTCTCCTTCTTTTTACAAACTCTATCCTTTCATCACCAGTTCATTGTTTTTACTCGGCTGGGTAATAAAGAGCACAGCAAAGACACTTGTTGCGGAAATTCTTTTACTATTGCTATATGCACCATTCACCCCTAGGAATTCAGAACGGCCACGAGGTAAATGTGCCACCCAAAACAACCAGCAGCTCCTCCGGGGGTAGTGCTGCAGCTGTATTTGTTTTCTTTTTTATGCTTTCCTTCTTTTGTTTTTATCTGTGATTTGGCTTGAAAGTCTGTTGTTTTTTTTTTATATAAAAGAACAAGCTGTTCTGCACAATGTATCAGTTACAGAGATGAGACAAACCATTTAAGACTAGTTTGCATATCTCATACCTGACCGATCTTTGTGTAAGCTGTAAATCACTGTAGTAGCTACAACAGCGATAGTAGTCTTTTTACAGATTCAGTGCTGAGTGTCTGCCCTCCTGTATAATAACCACACAGGGTCACCCACTTGTCACTGCCACCATTCAGATAAAGCCTTGTTTTTTTTTAATAAACGCATGGAGTTCTCTGGCACCTCATCCAATCAGAAAACACCTTGTATTCACTGAAAACACTACACAGTGTTCTGTGAATAGCAGCAATGCTGAGCTAGCAAGCCCCTGTGGTTACTATGCAGGATGGCAACTACGTGGCACAGGAACCAGAAGAATTCTGTTATGACTGTACCAGCCTCAACTAGACCAATATACAGTATCTCACAAAAGTGAGTACACCCCTCACATTTTTGTAAATATTTTATTATATCTTTTCATGTGACAACACTGAAGAAATTACACTTTCCTACAATGTAAAGTAGTGAGTGTACAGCTTTTATAACCGTGTATATTTGCTTTCCCCTCAAAATAACTCAACACAGCCATTAATGTCTAAACCGCTGGCAACAAAATTGAGCACACCCCTAAATGAAAATGTCCAAAATGAACCAAAAGTGTAAATTATTTGTGTGAGCACCATTATTTTCCCGCACTGCCTTAACCCTCTTGGGCATGGAGTTCACCAGAGATTCACAGGAAGTCCTCTTCCACTCCTCTATGGCCTTGTACACACGAGTAAATAGATTTGTTCAAAACGGTCTGTCCGACCGATTTGAACAAATCTGTCTGCTGGCATTTTGGTTTGCTCAGGTGTACACACGAGCAAACCAAAATCCCCACCAGCAGACAGCGCGCTGACGTGTCGGTGACATAGCGGTGACGTTGACGCCGCCATGTCACCGCACCAGGAAGTAAAACACTTCCGCGCATGCGTCAAAACCATTCGGCGCGTGTGCGAGAAGACATGTCTGCTGGTTAGCGTACTAACCAGCAGACATGTCGGGCGGACGGGTTCCCAGCCGACAGATTTCAAAGCATGCTTTGAAATCTGTCGGGTGGCCAAATCCGTCTGTTTGCCCGTACACACGATCGAATCTGTCTGCTGAAACGGTCTAGCAGACCGTTTCCAGCAGACAGATTTGATCGTGTGTACGAGGCCTATGACGCCATCACAGAGCTAGTAGATGTTAGAGACCTTGCGCTCCTCCACCTTCCATTTAAGGATGCTCCACAGATGCTTAACAGGGTTTAGGTCTGGAGACATGCCTGACCAGTCCATCACCTTTACCCTCAGGCTCTTTAGAAAGGCAGTGGACATATTGGAGGTGTGTTTGGGGCCATTATTATGTTGGAATACTTCCCAGTGCCGGCAGCACTCATGCAGCCCCAGACCATGACACTCCCACCACCATGCTTGACTGCAGGCAAGACACACTTGTCTTTGTACTCCTCACCTGGATTCCGCCACACATGCTTGACACCATCTGAACCAAATGGGCCAGATTCAGGTAGGAGAGCGAATCTTTATTTTGGAGTAACGTTTCTCATTTACGTTACTCCGCCGAAACTTCAGGAGCAAGTACTGTTATTCACATAGCACTTGCTCCTAAAGTTGCGGCGGCGTATCGAAAATGAGCCGGCGGAATTCAAATTGGGCGGGTAGGGGGCGTGTATTATTATAACTAGGCCCGATCCCGCGGCGAACGTACTGCGCATGCGTCGACTGTCAGTGCGCATGCTCCAAATTCTGTCAGTGAACGTCAATGACGTCAATCCCCATTCACGGACGTTTTACGCAAACGACTCAAATTTTTTTTTTTCAACGCGATGACGACGGCCATACTTAACATAGGATACTCCACTAGGGGGCTGCATTATCTTTACGCCGCGTATCTCTTACGGAAACGTCGGAAAGTCACTGCGTCGGGCCCGAATACGATTGTGAATTGCCGATTCTCACTGATTAACATATTCTCGGCGTTAATCATCGGGAACGCCCCCAGCGCCATTTTTAAAATTGCAGTTCCGATACGATGGCGAAATACAATTACGCCGCTCGTATAGGAACTCCAACCCGGCGTTTCTTGTTTTCTGCTTACTGAAAACAGAAACGCCGGCTCAAAGTGAGAGTTAGGCTGGAGTATCACTGATACTCCAGAGTAACTCTACCTGAATCTGGCCCAATACGTTTATCTTGGTCCCATCAGACCACAGAACATGGTTCCATTAATCCATGTCCTTAGTTTGCTTGTCTTCAGCAAACTGTTTGCGGGCTTTCTTGTGCATTATCTTTAGAAGAGGCTTCCTTCTGGGACAACAGCCATGCAGACTGATTTGATGCAGTGTGTGGCATATGGTCTGAGCACTGACAGGCTCACCCCCCACCCCTTCAACCTCTGCAGCAATGTTGGCAGCACTCATACGTCTATTTCCCAAAGAAAACCTCTGGATATGATGCTGAGCATGTGCACTCAACTTCTTTGGTCTACAATGGCGAGACCTTTTCTGAGTGGAACCTGTCCTGTTAAACTGCTGTATGGCCTTGGTCACCGTGCTGCAGCTCAGTTTTTAGGGTCTTGGCAATCTTCTTATAGCCTAGGCCATCTTTATGTAGAGCAACAATAATTTTTTTCAGATCTTCAGAGAGTTCTTTGCCATGAGGTGTCATGTTGAACTTCCAGTGACCAGTATAAGAGAGTGAGAGCGATAACAGCAAATTTAACACACCTGCTCCCCATTCACACCTTGTAACACTAACGAGTCACATGACACCGGGGAGGGAAAATGGCTAATTGGGCCCAATTTGGAAATTTTTACTTAGGGCTGTACTCACTTTTGTTGCCAGTGGTTTAGACATTAATCGCTGTGTTGAGTTCTTTTGAGGGGACAGCAAATTTACACTGTTATACAAGCTGTACACTCACTACATTACATTGTAGCAACGTGTAATTTCTTCAGTGTTGCCATATGAAAAGATATAATAAAATATTTTCAAAAATGTGAGAGGTGTACTCACTTTTGTGAGATACTGTAACTATGGCAAAAATAATTCCTAAACTTCAGCTTTAACCACTTTTCCTCTGCCCATCGTCAAATGACGGCGGGCGGAGGACTCCATTATCCTGACATCACGTCATATGACGTGATGTCCCTTTAAAGCCGCAGGCGGGCGCGCGCGCACCCGCCGCTCTGCTGGGATCTCGTGCGAGTGCCAGGCGGCAACGATCGCCGCCGGGCACACGCGATTGCTCAGTAACTGAGCGGGGACGTGGAGCTCTGTATGTAAATACAGAGCTCCACGTCCTGTCAGGGAGAGAGGAGATCGATTGTGTCCCTTGTACATAGGGACACAATCGGTCACCTCCCCCAGTCACCCCCCCCTCCCCCCACAGTTAGAACACTCATAGGACACACATTTAACCCCTTCCCCGCCCCCTAGTGGTTAACCCCTTCACTGCCAGTCACATTTATACAGTAATCAATGCATATTTATAGCATTGTTCACTGTATAAAGGTAAATGGTCCCAAAAATGTCAGAAAAGTGTCCGAAGTGTCCGCCATAACGTCGCAGTCCTAATAAAAAAATCGCAGATCGCCGCCATTAATAGTAAAAAAAAAAAAAAAATGCCATAAACTATCCCCTATTTTGTAAACACTATAAATTTTGCGCAAACCAATCGATAAACGCTTATTCATTTTTTTACCAAAAATATGTAGAAGAATACGTATCGGCCTAAACTGAGGAAAAAAATATTTTTTTTATATATTTTTGGGGTTATTTATTATAGCAAAAAGTAAAAAATATTGCATTTTTTTAAAAATTGACGCTCTATTTTTGTTTATAGCGCAAAAAATAAAAACCGCAGAGGTGATCAAATACCACCAAAAGAAAGCTCTATTTGTGGGAAAAAAAGGACGCCAATTTTGTTTGGGAGCCACGTCGCACGACCGCGCAATTGTCAGTTAAAGCGACGCAGTGCCGGAAGCTTAAATTTTGTCTGGGCAGGAAGGGGGTGTAGGTGCACAGTAGGCAAGTGGTTAAATACTGTTTGTGCATTTTTTTTTTTAATTAGTATATTGCCATTGTTATTTGTTCTATAGTTTTGCTGTCTTTTGGTAACAATTCTCTTCTCAGGCCCCGTTAAGGTAACAATTTTCTTATTTTGGTCCTCAGGCTTCGTTAGTTCTCTAAACCTTTAGGGCATGTTCACACCAGCCCCATTGGGCAGCATTGCCCAATGCAGTTCTAATGCATAGACAAGGCAATTTGCTTTATGTCCAGTTACTTGGGTTCACACCAACCTACTGCATTGGTGTGCACTAAAAATGAAGACATGTTGCATTTTTGCATAGCATGCTCCGCATACAAGAGCTTTGGCCATACTTCTCCTATGGGTAGTCCGCTATCGGCTGATGTCACAGAGCCGGTTCAGGCTCTGCAGGGATCCTGACAGTAATGTAGCGATCCACCCAGATGCCGGACTGGCAGCTGTCTCAGCCTGGGGAGGGAGGAGCCTGGGTGACGTTACTTCAGGTGGTGGCCGATACCGAAAGTCCCTGAAATATCAATGCTGA
Organism: Rana kukunoris; assembly: GCA_029574335.1. NCBI lineage: Eukaryota > Metazoa > Chordata > Amphibia > Anura > Ranidae > Rana > Rana kukunoris. The sequence goes on from CM056052.1 coordinate 478,865,268, forward strand.
AATGTTACTATTTTAAATGTAAGTTGCTGATTTGAATAAAAAATGTTTTTAACGAAATGACTGCACTATGGAGATCTTTATCTAGTATGACTCTTTTTTTTCCCCCAAAATGTTTTATTTATAACAGAGGGAACAGCCCACATGGGTCACAGTACAAACAGTACATGCAAGTACAGCAGAACATAGCTTGTAACTAATACAATTACACACACCTAGGTAAGGATCTCCTGAGGTCGGGGCGTCTATGCCCCGAGTGTGCCCTATAGGCAGGTTGTGGCCTCTCAGGACTGGTCCCCCCTTTTTCCGTTTACGACAAAAGGCGTTAGCGTAAAGAAGAGAGAGAGCCAAAGATGAGCGGCTAGGTAGCCTAGAGTTAGCAGGGGGTTAGAGGGGGGTGGGAGGGGGAAGAAGCATTGGAAGAGGGGAGAAGAGGTGGGGGGGGGGTTTGGGGAAAGCAACCCATGGACAAGGGTCGGTTCATAGTGGTTATAGGAGAACAATGTCTCCCAAAAAGTGCGGCTGGGATCTAGTCTGAGGCAGGCGCGGTCTGGTGAGGGGCGGTTGGGTCTGGACCCGCTTCCTCCCTCAGTCGTTGCCCTGTGTTAGAATATCTAAAAAGATACCAATGTTGCCAGGTCTTTGTGAACTGTTCCTGTCTGTTTTGACTTGTTAGGACCAGGTCCTCTAGTCTGCCTACCTCGTCTACACGTTAAAGCCATGCGGTAATGGTCAGCTGGCATGTGGTCTTCCATAGAGCCGGGATACAAGCCCTCGCTGCATCCAGCAAGTGGCGCACAATCGAGGTCTTATAAATACGGTCAGGTGTGTCATTTGCATGTAGTAGGAAGTAGGCCGGGTCAAACGGTACAGAGCGGTCTGTGAATAGCTGCGTTATCCTGTGGACCTCCCTCCAGAAACTCTGTAGTCGAGGGCAGGACCAGAAGATGTGTAGGATAGTCCCCCTATCTGCATGGCAGCGCCAGCAGAGATCCGTCGTCGCCGGAAAAAACGTATGCAAGAGGTCTGGTGTTCTATACCAACGCGTGAGGAGCTTGTAGTTTGTCTCCTGAGTCTTGGTGCAGAGGGAGGACTTGTGTGCGAACCTAAGTATGTTCTGTCTCTGAGTATCGGGGAACCGGCAGTTCAGATCACCTTCCCACTTAAGGAGGGATGGGAGCTAGACGGGGTGATAAGTATGCCGTAGGTTAAGAATAGTGCGTGTGGTAGCATCCCATCCTCCTCACAAAGAACCTCAAACTCCGACCGGGTCCTGTCCGCGTCTCCCGGGGGAGGCAGGCCAGTCAGGAAGTGGCTCAGCTGCAGTGCTCTCAAGAAGTCCAGACGGAACCTGCCTCTCAGGTCCATGAGCTCCGCTAGTGAACACCATCTACCTCCAATGCTAAAATGGGAGGCCTGGTGGAGACCCGCCTCCCGCAGGTCCCGGGAGGGCCTGTCAGTCAGTCCCGGCTCGAACCAAGGGTCTCCCAGAATGGGTCTCAGGAGCGAGCCGCGGGACGAGAGGGAAGGGCGCTCCAGCAAGCGTGCACAAATCTTGATCGTGTTGCCGATCAGCGGGTGACCCCTAAGGCCAGGTGGAAGGGACAGCAGACACCAGGGGGCTCTAGAGAGGGGGACCACATTTTGCGACTGTTCGATTCGGGACCACAACTTGGTGTCGGAATGTCCGCACCAATCTAATAGTCTACAAAGGTGTGCTGCGTGGTAATAGGTCTGGATGTGGGGCAACGCCAGGCCTCCGAATGTCTTTGGCAGTGTGAGTAACCTCCGGCATATGCAGGGTTTCTTCCCTGCCCAGAGGAATTTGGAAAAAATGGCCCGTGTTTGTTTGAAAAAGTTCACTGGGATATGGATCGGAAGGGCCTGTAGAGGGTAGAGGAACTTGGGGAGAATAGACATCTTTAGGATACTACAGCGTCCAAACCAAGAGTGGAGACTCCCAGTCCTCTGCTCCAACAGTATCCGCACTGTCCTCAGGAGGGGAGGGAAATTAAGTTTGAAAAGGTATAAAACGGTCGTCGGTATAAAGATGCCTAGGTATTTTAGTGCCGTGTCTGTCCACTTGAAGTGGAAGTGTGTCTTAAGGTTTGCCAGCGTGAGTTGGGGAATCCCCAAGCCCATCGCTTCCGATTTGCCAAAATTAATTTTCAGCTTAGAGACCTGTCCATATGTATCAAACTCAGGCATCAGGGCAAGAAGGGAGGCGGCTGGGTTAGACAGGGAAAACAACAGGTCATCCGCGTAGGCCGACACCTTATAGTGTACACCGGCAACCTCTATACCAGAAATGACGGGGTTCATCCGGACATGGCAGAGGAAGGGTTCCAGGGACAGGGCAAACAGCAGGGGCGACAAAGGGCAGCCCTGTCTTGTACCATTTGTTATTGGGAGGGATTCGGAAAGAACCCCGTTTGCCCTGACCCTGGCTGTTGGTTCGGCGTACACCTCCGATATCCAGTTCACCATCCTGACCCTAGCCCAATATGGTCAAGAGTAGCAAACATGAATTCCCAGTTGACCCTGTCGAACGCCTTCTCCGCGTCCGTGCCCAAAAACAAACACGACAATTTGGTGACGTTCGCAATGTGTAGGAGGTTCAAAACCTTAGTCGTGTTGTCTATGGCTTCCCTGGTTGGCACGAAGCCCACCTGGTTCAGATGGATGAGTTACGGGAGATGTCGTTGTAGTCTGTTGGCAAGGAGTTTGGTGAAGAGCTTGAGGTCTGTGTTTAGGAGGGAAATTGGGCGGTAGCTACCACACAGCGTCAAATCTTTGCCTTCTTTGTGAATGACTGAGATCTGCACTTTGAACGTGTCCCACCGTGTAGCGTTTTTCCCGAGCCGAGGTCATTGTAGAGGTTTACCATGTGCTGGTCTAGAGCCGGGAAGAGGATTTTGTAGTAAGAGGCCTTGAGTCCGTCCGGGCCGGGGGCTTTTCCTAGCTTAGTGGTCTTAGGGGCCTTCTGCAGCTCTGGCAATGTAATGGGGTCTTCCAATGAGTTCCTGTCGTCTACTGGCAGGGAAGGCATTGCGGAGTCAGATATGTATTTAGCTGTCGCGGGTTGGGTATGGGGAGTCTTAGGCAGGTTGTAAAGGGATTCGTAGTAAGACATGAATTCCTCAGTGATGTGGCGGGGGAGAGTAACTCTCTGCCCCCCACACGTCGTAATGTGTGGGATGTAAGACAGTTGTTTTTGTGATCATAGTGTTTGGGCCTGAAGTCTGCCACATTTGTCACCCGACTCATAGATTTTCTTTCTGCAAATCTGTAGAGCCGCCTTCGCCTTGAAGCTCAGAAGGTCCGTGATTTTCGCGCGTACGCCATCTAGCTCCACCCCTAGTTTCCTGTCAGGTGTCTGTTTGTGTTTGGACTCTAGGTCCTGCAGTTCTCACAGCAGCTGGTTCAGTTGGGCCGTGCGTTGCTGTTTTAGGCGTGCCCCGTGCTTGATGAGGACGCCCCTAATCACTGCTTTGTGGGCCTCCCAGACCACTCCCGCTCTACTGTCAGGGGTGACATTGAACTTGAAGTACAGTCCAATTTCTCTGGTCACATCAGCCAGAATCTCAGGGTCAAGTTATGGACCCTATGGTAACTTCTCCAACCGCCTGTAGGTGTTCGTGTGGAATCAGGAAATAGTCAATGCGGAAGTATGCTGGTGAGGCCTCGAGTGGAAGGTGTAATCCCTTTACCCTGGGTGGAGGAGGCTCCATGCATCGATTAATTGGGCGGAGTGGAGAGTGGCTCCGATACGCTTGCGTGTGTCTTTCGAGATACTTGAGTTGCTGGAGGAGGTGTCAGTGGTACATTAAGGTCCCCCCTACTATCAACTGTCCCTCTCTAAACCCTGCAAGCCGCTCTATGTGACGCTTGATAAATGTGTCTTGGTGGACGTTCGGCGCATAGAGATTCCCACTCGACCTTTCAGGAACAAAAAGCGTCCCTGAGAGTCTGTCTTTACGTCTGTACAAGTCCACGGAACCCTTGCCGATATGAGGATCGACACTCCTCTCGACTTGGCTTCAGCAAACGCAGAGTGGTAGGCATGTGGGTAGTAGTGGTTCCTGAGCACAGGGAGGGAGCCGTCTCTAAAGTGCGTCTCCTGCAGAAAAACGACATCTGCTTTCGCGCGCCGCATATCATGGAGCAGCATCCGACGCTTCTCAGGCGTGTTTAGGCCTTTGGCGTTGAGAGATATCACATGTAATTCGTCCATGTCCGTGGGTTTAGGGAAGAGGGGGTACAAAGCCCCTCAAGAGGTGGGTAGAAAAGGCGGCGGGACAAAGTGTGGCCCACCTTATAGATAGTTAGGAAGCTGTCCTGAGTGTAGGCAGCTGTAAGGTTACTAAATAAGCCTAAACGGCTAATACGCTCTCCAGGGAAGTCCTCGGAAATGAGCGCGGTCCTAATTGGGGTGTTGGATGGACGGAACCAGCACCCTCACCCCACCCCCGGCCAGACATAAAACTATAAGTATTTACAGCAAGGTAAGTATATAACAACATAAGTGAAGCAAAGAATTCTGACCAGTTTAGACAACCTGTAATGAAACACTAGCATGCAGTATATAAGGCACATACCAAACAAATTGTAAACATACTAAAAATAAGAGCATAAAGAGAGAGAAGGGGAAGTGCAAACTGAACAGAGTTTTACAGCATCTCAGGTTGGTGCCACCCTAGCCTACCCCCATATTCGCCCCACGTCATAACATAGCATAACATCCCCAAGTTAGGTGACCACATTACTCCCCATTTCCAGGTAAGCTGAGCGGTGAACCCGGTATATAGCCTAGCATACCCGTAACTACATCAGTTGTGGTATCAGTATCAGTGTCAGTGTCAGTTACAGTTACAGTTTCCCCCCACCATAGTCCTCAGGCCCTTAATTGTCCCGCCCACCGCCTGTCTGTATCCCCTCCTTCTCGACTAAAAACAAATAAAAATAAAACATGAAAAGGTCACAGTAAATAGGGGAATTGAGCGGTGAGAAGGGGGGGATGCTCCCGCCGCAGCGGGGTATATCCACATCCGGTACATAGCAGGTGACGCAGGAATGTACATCAGCTCCCTCATGGCCCCCGGAAGCAGTCCAACACCTCTGGACCAGTCCGCAGGGGGGACAGATCAGGGATGTCTCCACATGGAGGCTCCATGTCTCCCCGTCCTGTCGAGTAAGACGTCCGGCTGCGGGTCCTCCAGGATCGTTCGGAAGAGGTCTCTCACCAGCTCGCCAAGATCCCCGGCTTCTGTGTCTTCCGGGATGCCGCGGAGCTGAAGGTTATGGCGGCGGCTCCTGTCCTCCATGTCCTCCAGGTGGAGCTGGAGTGGTACCGCTGCCTCCCGGTGATGGTCCCGGGTTGTTCTAGGGCGAGGACCCAGCGACGTAACCGCCGACTCTCCCGAGGATACCTGATCACCAATGCTTGAGAGCTCACCCCTCGCCTCCTGAATATCGCGGCGATGGGTCTCCTCCAAGCGGAGGATCAGGGATTCGATGTGGGCAGGGCCCGCAGCAGCGTCCTGATGTCCTGGTCAGGTAGGCTCTCTTCTTGTGGTAGCATCAGGGCCATGGCAGCTCCCGGTAGCTCTCGGGAGGGAGAGGGAGGACCCGGAGACAAAGTGGAGGCCCCGGGCAGGGGAGGGTTTGTCTCCAGCAGATGGGGATGCTGTGCAGCTCCACGTGGCGGGCCTCTCTGCGCTGTAGCCTTGGCTCCGGGGGAGATCTCCTGAAGTAGGTGGAAATAACGGTGGATTTCTCGCGATTTTTTGCCTGAGGGTGTCTCCTTCGTGACTGCTCTAGTCCTATATTTTTTGCTCGAGTTCATGACGATTTTTCACTCAATTTGGCCGTCTAGCGGGGTCCGAGACTGGGAGCTCTGCAGAAGCACAACCTCACTCGACCATGTCCAGACCATGCCCCCCCTTGTATGACTCTTAAATGGAGGAGAGTGGGGAAGATTAAGGAGGATGTATATAGCACAGCAGGAGAACACTGTATATATTTATTCACTGCGACTGCCGTATATATCTGCCTGGTCTGGTGCTCTAGGAGAAGAGTGGAATGGAGAGTGCCATTAAGGATAACGTTTACCAGAAGCGTCATTAGACCCCTTTGGATCTTTATTTGAGGTAAGAGTCAGGGGAACACTTTTGGTGGCTTGCAGATGGTGAAACAAGTGTGACTACACGTTATTAGATTTGATATCTTTCCTACACTTGATTGCTGCACTTCTATCCATTTATATTTAATACTTTTTTTGCATATGCACTTTTTTGAATCTGAGAGTTGGAGATATATTTGCACTTGCAAATTCTTTTGTACTTTTATGAATTTTTTTCACTGCTTGTACTATATACTATATATATGAATATTTTTTTTTTTTTTTTGTATCACTGTTTTGAGTTAGCGCCATATTTATTTATATAATTGTCTCAGCCTCTCACCAAACCGATGAGAGCCTGAGGCCGCGTACACACGATCGGTCCAACCTGATGAGAATGATCCGACGGACAGTTTTCATCGGGTCACCGCTGAAGTGGCCTGATGGTCTGATGTGCGTACACACCATCAGTTCAAAAACGATCGTGTCAGAACGCGGTGACGTAAAACACAACGGCGTGCTGAAAAAACTAAGTTCAATGCTTCCAAGCATGCGTCGACTTGATTTTGAGCATGCAGGGGTTTTTCAACCTAATGCTTTTGCGTACTAACGATCAGTTTGGATCGATGGTCAGGCGTCTATCAGTCTGATTTTAAAGCAAGTTTTAAAACTTTGGTCCGAAAGACGACAGACCAATGGGCCGTACACACGGTTGGTTTGGACCGATGAAACTGGACTTCAGTCTATTTTCTTCGGTTTAGACCGATCGTGTGTACGCGGCCTGAGTCACTCACTCCTGAAGCCTCCACAGTCAGGCACTCAGTGAGTGCTAAAGATGCAGAGCAGAGAGCCGGTGACAGTCACCTCTCTGACTACAGCCATCTAGGTGATAATGAATTTTTATTATTTTAGATTCCTGCTTCTATTTTAATTAGTGGTGGCCATCCATAGAGATCGCACGGGCGCTGCCTCCTCTATCCATGCATCCGGCCCCGTAATCTACATATCAGTGGCGCCGGACAATGGATTCCAATGTGGTGAGGTGTTTTTTGAAGCACCGGATTAGAGCCAGAGGCTCTAATAGGCTTTAAAAAAGGATGAACTCGGAGTACAGAGCATTGCGTTCTGAGCCCACCCAGTTGTGTGACCATAGCGAATCACTTTTCGATATTATCGGACTAAAGGTCCCCCCCGCCAATCAGGAGGCAGGCCTGTGAGGCCTGTGAGGCCTGTTTCACGATATGGCCAAAGCGTCAGGCGATCCTATTGAATGCTTAGCGCTTTGTCGGGAAGACACACGGCTGGGGAAGTTGGAGAAGCGGACACTTGAGCTGCTTCGGGCGTTGCCCACACTCCAGGTAAGTGCCAGGCCGGACCACCCTTGCACGGGGGAGGTAGGGGGTGTTGTTTGTTTGCCAGTCCCCTCAAAGAAGAACCCACCAGCTGCCACTGATTTTAACCAATAGAGACCCGGGCTATTGACAAATTACCACCACAAGGTGTCTCTACAGGGCTGGGAGGGCGTGCCCGCCGCGTCACTCAGATGCCGATGTGCATGCCTGGCGGCCGCGATGTCCACCAAGCACCCGCAATCGGCAGTTACAGAGCCAGGGACGAGATCCACGTCCTGTCAGGGAGAGGAGACCGATGGTGTGTCCCTTGTACAGGGTCACCTCCCCCAGTCAGTCCCCTCCCCCCACAGTAAGAATCACCTAGCAAGGCACACATTTAACCCCTTGATCGCCCCCTAGTGTTAACCCCTTTCCTGTCAGTCACATTTATACAGTTATCAGTGCATATTTATAGCACTGTTTGCTGTATAAATGTGAATGGTCCCAAAAATGTGTCAAAAGTGTCCGACATAATAGCGCAGTCCTGACAAAAATTGCAGATCGCCGCCATTACTAGTAAAAAAAAAATCGTAAATAAAAATCATAATTCTATCCCCTATTTTGTAGATGCTATAACTTTTGCGCAAACCAATCAATATACCTTTATTGCGATTTTTTCATTTTTACCAAAAATATGTAGAAGCATACATATCGGCCTAAACTGAGATAAAGTAACTCATCGCAGTGTATGTACACAGGGCACACAAGCGGCCGCGCATGCATTATGAGAACCCTAATGTAGGGTGACCAGACATCCCCAGTTTCAGGGGACAGTGCCCTGATTGAGGACACTGTCCCCGGACCAAGTCTGTCCCAGGTTTTGTCCCCAGATTGGATTTAATAGGGGCAGGGGCAATTTCAAAGAAAGTCAGTGCCTACTAGCATAGGGGGGTTGTATTTTTCCCATGATCTGTGCCCCTTTCTGATGATCATGTGCTGGGCGGAGGGGAGGGAATATTTCTTCCGTTTCGGGTTTTTCCGTTCCGTTCCGTTTTCGGGTGCATGCCTATTCAGCTTCGCTCACATGTTATTCTGCCTTGGCTCAAATCCTGGCCAGCCAGGCAGCCATCTGCCTATCTCCTTGCCTTCCCTGGCGGAGTGATCTTCCTCAGCTCCCCATCCAGTAGTAGCCGGGGCCCGAAAAATAAGACTTGAGAGGCTGCGAGGGGCAGAGAGTCGCTGATTGTTGCCATTACTATTAAAGAAAAAATATGTCCCCGGATTTCATTTTAAAAATCTGGTCACCTTACCCTAATGTGTAACTGCGGGTGTCACTGATACCTTATTGAGAGATGTATTTTATGTAAAAATTGTGATATAATCACCTTTCATTAAAGAGGATTCCAGGAAGTAACAGCAGAGGGTGCTACAGTACAAATTTATAGACATGCTGTAGCTTTATATTTCCCAGAATGCATTTGTCAAACAGGAACACATGGCAAATGATTTCCTTCTCTTCTCTTGTAAAATGTGCAAAGCTGTTACTCCATTACAGAAGAGGAACAGATCTATTTGTGCTATAAAGAATCATATAACACCACTGTTTGCCATCTCACAATCTGAGTCACTCCACGCTCTTGCTCTTAGCATAGAATGGAGTTAGATTGTGAGGTTATCAATAATTTAATATCATAACCCTACTCTTAAAAGGCCTGATTTTAGAGAAAATAGAGCAGGAAAGCATGGAGCTACAGCAAACAAGAGACCTTTGTCACTCTTTCATCTTGAACCTATTAACAAAAAAGGGATTGGCTTCATAGAGCTTTGTAGTGTCTGTTTGTTCTACAAAGAAATTATCTTATCTTACAAATGACAAATAGCAAATTTGCTTACTAGCAGAATGAAACCCTGAATAAAAAGCTGATTGGTAGTATTTTTCGATAGAAGAGACCCTATTGGTCTCTTCTGTCATAAATGCTTCTTCCCGTCTATCAACATTATTGTACGCAGATCAGCATACATTTACAGCATGACTCTGCAGTGATGATGTCACTCCCATGTGCATTAAAACAGGGTGACCAGACGTCCCCGATTTCCAGGGACAGTCCCCAAACTGGGGACACTGTCCCCAAATCAAGTCTGTCCCCGGATTTGTCCCCGGATTGGATTTGAACAGGGGCTTAGGCAATTTCAAACACAGTCAGTGCACAATAAAAAAAAAATCTGAATTACACATCCCCGCTCTGCCGCTCCTACTAGCTTACGGGGGTTTATTTTTTACCATTATCTGTGCCCCTTTCTGATGATCATGTGCTAGTCAGAGCGGAGGGGATATTTCTTCATTTTCGGGTGCATGCCCATTCCGCTCCGCTCGCAAGTTCTTCTGCCTTGGCTCAACGCCTGGCCAGCTGCCTGCCTGCTTATCTCCTTGCATTCCCTAGAGGAGTGATCTTCCTCCGCTCCCCACCCAGTAGTAACCGGGGCTGTGAGGTGGGCGGCGACGGCAGAGAGTCGCTGATTGCTGCCATTACTAGTAAAAAAAATATGTCTCCGGTTTTCATCTAAAAAATCTGGTCACCTTACATTAAAGGGAATGATGTTATCACAGCCTGGCCAGTCAGTTGGTCTCAGGCTACTTTCACACTGAGGCTTTGCAGGTACTATAACGCTAAAAATAGCGTCTGCAAAGCAACCTGAAAGAGCCTCTCATCGAGTCCGCAGGTCCCGCGGGCACGGCTAGGCGGCAGATTTAAAGCAACGTGCCTGTATGAATTTCCCCAAAGCAGCTGGTCCTTGAGCCCATGCTGCCCCAAAATTGGGGGCCCCATGATGGCACTAACAGTGATGGATACACAGGGGAGGCAGTTTGGTAGCGGTGCGCCGTGCTGTGCAGATTGATACCTATTATTTCACAGCCAGCAAGGAGGGGCAGAGCTGGAGCGCCAGTGATGCTCTGACCCTGCCCCATGTAGCTCGATTTCTCGGAACTCGAAGGCTGTGGAGTGGGAGCTGCTGAGTCGGCAGTACTGAGTGCAGTGCTGGAGGTGCAAGCACAGAGCCAAAAGTTTACATGCACTATATCTCTACTGGAACAGGGGGTACTACATGGATGGAATAATGGTGCTGGGGGATATAAAGAGCTTATGGGGGAAAACAATGCTGTTGTTTGAAATTGCCCCAGCCCCTGTTCAAATCCAATCCGGGGACAAAACCGGGGACAGACTTGGTCCGGGGACAGTGTCCTCAATCCAGGGACTGTCCCCTGAAAGTGAGGATGTCTGGTCACCCTAGTGTAGAGGGGTCAGAGTGCTGGGGGTGTAATCTGGGGAAAAGGGGAAGCTCTGCTTGTCTGCCTCCTACCTACTTGATGTCTGTTTACCTGCATGCTCTCCATTGTAAGGGCCCCAAAGCCTTACTTTGACCAGGGGCCCATGATGCTATTAAGACGGCCTTGGGATATGCAATTAGCGGACCTCCAGCTGTTGCAAAACTACAAGTCCCTCTGCCTCTGGGTGTCATGCATGTGGCTGTCAGGGTCCTACTATGCCTCATGGGACTTGTAGTTCTGCAACAGTTGGAGGTCTGTTAATTGCATATCCATAGCTGATTTCAATCTAGTTCCATTTACACAAACGAGACATGTCTGCATTGTGGGACTGTTTAGCCTAGTTTCATGCAGCTACATGCATGTAAACACAAGTACAACTGTACATCTAAATAAAAAGAATAAGCTATTGAAACCCAACTGTCATTAAACGGGGCACATAAAAGGGTCAGGACAGGAGAGTGGTAGGGAACACCAGGTAAAAATTCAGTGGCGGTGCGTCCATAGAGGGTGCAGGAGCGCCGCCCCCTCTCTCTCCTGCACCACCACTGACAACAATACATAGATTCATGCATTGCATGAATCCATGTATTGTCGCTGCCGCCCACTATTTAGATGGCCGGCCCCCTGGTGAGCACCGGCCATCTGAATAACGGCAGCTGGCTGGCTTTGGAAGTGCCTATCAGAGCTGCTGGCTCTGATAGGCTTTTTGATTACAGCCCTCAGGCTGCAATCGGCTTCCAAATAGTTATCCAGGGGACGCACGGGGGGTGCGTTCCCTTGCTAACACTGACAGGCGTCTCAGCCAATCAGGTTCACTGGTTCTGAATCGGTAACCTGATTGGCTTAAGCGTCATCGAGGGTGGGATTTTACAGGACACAGTGGCTTCAATTGATGGGCACAGTAGCTACAATTAATGGGCACAGTGGCGACAATTGATGGGCACAGTGGCGACAATTGATGGGCACAGTGGCTACAATTGATGGCACAGTGGCTGCGTTTGATGGCATGGCACAGTGGCTGCGTTTGGCTTGGCACAGTGGCGAGAATTGATGGCACAGTGGCGACAATTGATGGCACAGTGGTGACAATTGATGGCACAGTGGCTGCTTTTGATGGCATGGCACAGTGATGACAATTAATGGGCACAGTGGCGACAATTGATGGCACAGTGGCTGCGTTTGATGGCATGGCACAGTGGCTGCGTTTGACATGGCACAGTGTTGACAATTGATGGGCACAGTGGTGACAATTGATGGGCACAGTGGTGACAATTTATGGCACAGGGGCCACAATTGATGGCACAGTGGTGACAATTGATGGCACAGTGGTGACAATTGATGGCACAGTGGTGACAATTGATGGCACAGTGGCTGCGTTTGATGGCATGGAATAGTGGCTGTGTTTGATGGGACAGTGGCTGCGTTTAATGGCATGGCACAGTGGCTGCGTTTGATGGCATGGCATAATTAATGACACAGTGGCGACAATTGATGGCACAGTGGCGACAATTGATGGCATGGCACAGTGGTGACAATTGATGGCACAGTGACTGCCTTTAATGGGCACAGTGGCTGCCTTTGATGGGCACAGTGGCTGCGTTTGATGGGCACAGTGAGGCTGCAATTTTTTTTTGTTTGTTTGTGCCCCCTACACCTACAGATCTAGCTGCAGCACCCCCTGGTCTCCACCCTCTCCTGATCTCACTATTCAGCTGGCTCCAACCCCCCTTCTTTCTGGCAGCAGCAAAAGGTAAGGGGGGTGAACTGTGATGTAAGAGAGGGTGGGGGACTCTTGACTTCTGATGGTGGGGGGATCTTAACATCTGGTGTAAGGTGATGTGTGGTGCTCAACTGGCCCTTTGAGGACAACCATAATGCCCATGAGGCCCACAATCAAATTGAGTTTGACACCCCTGTATTAGGGTAAAAAACCTTTTGGCTTTATAACTACTTTTACAAATTACACAACCCTTAGGTTGGTCAAATACTTATGTATAGTTAGTCTCTATAATTGGGCTCTCTAGGGTTTTCCCTATAATGTGGTTAGCCTTTGGATATATTCTTTGTATAGTTGTCCCCATTCCCACACTGGTTGGCACTTACATCCTGCCTGGCCACTGCACACTTATCTTGTCACCTCTGCCAGCCAGACCACTGTGATCCAAGGGCGGATCCAGAGTCTAGTCTCGGGGGGGGCACTGCCAGAAAATAAGGTGTTGCTTACAGAACTCAATTAGGTGTCCGATGTGTCCGCTGCAATGTTGCAGTACTGCTAAAAAATCAATGATCCCCACCATTACTAGTAAAAAATATTTAAATATGAATGCCATAAATCTATCCCATGGTTTGTAGACGATTGTCAGGGACTGCAGACGTGGTACAAGGAAATGGTCAGAGACTGCAGACATGGTACAAGAGATGGTCAGAGACTGCAGACATGGTACAAGAGATGGTCAGAGAATGCAGATATGGTACAAGAGATGGTCAGAGAATGCAGATATGGTACAAGAGATGGTCAGAGACTGCAGACATGGTACAAGAGATGGTCAGAGACTGCAGACGTGGTACAAGGAGATGGTCAGAGACTGCAGACGTGGTACAAGAGATGGTCAGAGACTGCAGACGTGGTACAGGAGATGGTCAGAGACTGCAGACGTGGTACAAGGGATGGTCAGAGACTGCAGACGTGGTACAAGGGATGGTCAGAGACTGCAGACGTGGTACAAGGGATGGTCAGAGACTGCAGACGTGGTACAGGGGATGGTCAGAGACTGCAGACGTGGTACAAGGGATGGTCAGAGACTGAAGACATGGTACAAGAGATCATTGCAGCCTCACTGTGTATATGAACGCAGCCCCACCTTTGTATATCAATGCAACCCCACTTTTGCATATCAATGCATCCCCACTTTTGCATATCAATGCAGTCCCACATTTGTTTATCAATGCAGCCCCGCTTTTGTCTATGAATGCAGCCACACTGTGCACGGCACTCACCATGGCATTGCCTCAATTACACACAGCAGGCATCTCCTCTCCCGACGTGTGTCATGGAACAAACAGGAGCTGAAGGTCTGTGTTCGGTAGGCCAGTGTGCTCTAGCAAGGTCCCCCCCCTAGACAGGCTTGTGTGATAGACAAAACACTGATTGTCAGGAAAGGTCTTGGCAGTATGGAGCACACAGCCCTTCCTGCGTTCAGGTGTGACCTGAATGCAATCAGCACGCCTCTATAATACCCGGCGTGTGTAATCACTCCTCGCCCTGGTATCTGTCTACTAACCTGATCCTAAGATCTGATATCTGACCCTGAGCCTGCTGTCCCCTTTCTTGACTTCTGATCTGATCCCACCTGACCTGATCCCTCTCCTGGACATTCCCTTCCTGCCCATTCCCTGTCTGCAGCTTCTTCTGTGATCTCCTGGTATATGACCTCGGCTTGGCTTTTGGTTTATGATTACGGCATTTTCCCTTCACTTATATATGCTTTGTTGTTATTTGTGCACTGTTTGTCTTCACCTGTTTTGTTCACCTTGTAAATAAACACCTTTTATTTCACTGCATACAGTGTTGGTCTCCTCTGTGTAGGCACACAGTACTGGTCTATTTAGAATCCCTGACACTGGTTCAATCAGTGTTCCATCCCCATCTACTATCACACGAGCAGGTCTAGCACAGGCAGCACAGCCGAACACAGATCCAGCTCACACACAGCCAGAGATGCCCGATGTCAGCAGGAGAGAGTGGAGTGCTGCAGTCAGCAACAGCTCAAAGCAGCCTCAGGACAGGCAGCCTACCAGCCCTGGTGATGAGAGAGAGAGAGAGTGACAGACTCGGCAGCAGCAGCTGCAGGCACCGCAAAGCAGTTTAAAAAAAATGATAAAAAAAAAAAAGTTATAAAAAATAAATAAAACAATATATAAAAAAAATAAAAAAAAACATTTATTAAAAAAAGGGGGTTTGACACATGGGGCCCTGGGGACCTCTGAGCCCTTTAATAAAAATATATCTATATATAAAAAAAGAGAAAAAAATTATAAAAAAAAGGAGGGTTGTCCTCAGGGGGCCCTGGGGACCTCTGTGCCCTTTAATAATAATACTAACAATAATAATAATAAAAATTTTATATATATATATATATATATATATATATATATATATATATATATATATATATATACAAATTTAATAAAAAAGGGGGGTGGTCATCTGGGGCCCTGGGGATCTCCGGGCCCCTGGGGACCTCCAGACCCCTAGAAAAAAAAAAAATTGGCCCTTATATTTTAAAATAAATAAAAAAAGGGGGGGTTGCCATACGGGGCCCTGGCGGCCTCCGGGACCCTGGGGACCTCCGGACTTCTAAAAAAAATAAAAGAAAAAAAATTGGCCCTTTAATAAAAAATAAAAGAACAATATGTTATTTTTTTTATTTTTTTTATAAAAAAAAAAAAAAAAAAGGAGGGGTTTGCCATCTGGGGCCCTGGTGGCTTCCGGGCCCCTGGGGACCTCCGGACCCCTAAAAAAAAAAAAAAAACATTTTTTTTTTTTTTTAAAGCCAATGTGACATGATTGCCTCGGGGGGGGGCAATTACCCCGTTGCCCCCCCCCCTGGATCCGCCGTTGCTGTGATCCCTGCTTCAGTGCTCCATGAGTGCTCAGTGATCCATGCGAATTCTGTTGTTGGGCATGGTTTAGTGATCACACATAAGTACATCGTGCCAGTGTACAACTGAACCGTTCCCTCGACTACCTCTTTCAAATAGGCCAGAGTGATCACACTACTCAAACGAACTTTGTGGATCAAACATGTTTGGGTCTGGTACATACACCCCCCATGTAAATACACCTTTGACACTTTGGTACTGCACACTAGAGTAGATCCAGATGCCTCTCATTAGAGAGGATTTAAGGTAGCTGTTATGTGTGTTTTTGACCCCTACACCTGCAATTCTGGGCAGATAACGGTGACAATTATGCACACATCTAAGAATGGTATGCAACGCCCGAGACAGATTTTTATGCAAAACACATGCTATATCAAAAAGTGGTCAAGGGCGGGTTTTATTTGGTCCCTGTTCTATTTGCACCAACCTGTCTCAAATAGAGTGAGCAGAATGGGAGATCCCAGACCTCACCCCAGTCGTCCGTATCTAGCGTGGGGATATCACCCTGCCATCTGGACCGCAGCCCATCCAGAGGGGGGAGAGACACAAAGATCAAGTACAAGTAAAAGTGCGATGTGGGTTTTACATCACAATTAAACTTTAGTGTTCTCTCCAACTCCGACTGGGCCACGATGCAGGACGACAACGGGAACTGAGCCGCGAATGCATGTGACAGCTGGTGATATCTAAAAGTATAGTGCTGGGGTAAGTTAAACATGGAAGAGAGGTCCGAGAAGGGTATCAAAGCGTTTTGCGAGACTATGTGTGAAACAAGCTATACAAGCCATACTTCGACCAAGCAAGGGGGTCTGGGAGCTTATAGAAGTGTGATAGGGTAGGATTTTTCAATGGCCAAACCAGTCCGCCACGCCCGTGGGGTGGTACGCATGGAGGGGGTCAAAGGATACGGGGCGCGGGGGCCCCAATAGAGCAGGAGCCGGAGGGCCTCCAGTGAGCCGATCACGAGACCCCGATAGAGCAGGAGCCGGAGGGCCTCCAGTGAGCCGATCACGAGGCCTCACATATATGCTCACATATTTACCCAGGGGGTCCGTGCGGACCTTTTCGATCACACATGGAAAATGTTTGTGGATTAAGATCGAAACACCCCTAGCATATGTAGAATATGTGGCATGGCACGCCGTATCCAGGGCTTCTTAAGAGTCAGGACCTTGCTGCCCCTGGAGGAGAATGAGCTGGGGCGAGTGAGATTTCAGGTACTGAAAGAGAAGGGCGCGTTTGAACTTGGAGTTAAGGCCTCTGACATTCCAGGAAAGTATAGTAAAGGAGTCAGGTGAGCGGTCAGCCATCCGGCAGGGGAGATAACGGAATAGAAGGATATCTATGTAGATACACCCTGGAACACCCCAGGAGCAGCGAGAACCCGAGCACATTGCATTGCATACTGACAGCACTTGAGCATATAGTAGTTAGAGAACAGAAAAAAACAGTGAACAAAAAAAACATAGCAAACATAGAAAGAAACAAACTTCCTAGGCACCGGGTGCCTATCCTACTATGTCCCATCCCTCCAACAACGGTCAGGGGGGTGGGAATAGTTCTTATCCCAAACAGAACACAGTGTAAATGAGCCCCGGAACTAGGGGCCCTACTCGGCAGGCGCCAGGTCACCTGCTAGTACAGCCGGACGACGGCAGTTATCAAGTGACCACACGGTCAGCGTTCGTAATCCAAGAAAGAAAAAGCAAGGGAGATATGATAGGAAAAAAAAAGGGGAATTCAAAAAACACAGGGGGAGGGGGGGTGGGTGTAGCAGTCTTGGAGTGCTACTGCGTTCGTAGATCGAAGTTGTGTGTGTCTTGTATAGTGCACTGAGCATCCGGACTCCTCTTGGCACAGTCCGGCAGGATTCCCCAACAAGAACAAATCAGAGTGTCAAATCAAATGAGGGTTGAACAGTTCTGGGTCCCCAAGCTCAGAACGACCCCATGAGGACATGTCAGCTACCTCACACCAGTTAGTAAAAGGGCCAGGGGGGGTAAAGGCATACAGCGGTCATATTGAAAAGGGCTAGCTTGGAATGTCAAGAAATACAATATCGTAAACTGGTAATATGAAGGGAGGAGGAGAGATAAAAAAGAAAATATATTTTTTTTTTACAAAACAGGAACATCGCATCGTAGCAGCGGGGTCACATCCAGATCACCAGGGGGACAGGAGGCAGCAAAAAGCAAGGGGTAGACGAAATGCAGCCCCCTAGCGACCATCCAACTGCCTCAGGGTCCATAAAGAAGTGCGTGCGGTCCCCGGCGATCACCCATAGCTAGCTGGGATAGAGTGGGCCGAACTTGAGGCCTTGGTCCCTCAGGCGTCTCCGTACCTCTGTGAAGGATCGGCGACGATGTTGAACCTCCGGGGAGTAATCTGGGAACAGCATGATCCTGGCACCATTGTAGAGGAGGTCCCGCTTCTCTCTGGCAGCAGCCAGGATCTGATCTCTGTCCCTGTAATTAAGCAGGCGAAGCAGCAAGGGCCGAGGTGGAGCCCCTGGGATCGGTGGTTTAAGGGGAACTCTGTGGGCCCTTTCCACCACGAATGTAGGCGGCATCGCAGGCAAATCCAGGAGGGAGATCAGGAAGGCCTCTGTAAATTCTGCAGGCCTGAGGCCCTCTGCCTTTTTAGGGAGGCCCAGGACCCTTATGTTATTTCTCCTGAGCCTATTCTCGGTGTCTACAGACTTCTCCTGCAGGGCTTTAACCTGCAGCTGTAAGGCGTGCAGGTCTCTGAAATCAGCCCTGGTGGAGTCCTCCAGCTGCGAGATGCGGCCCTCCGCCTCAGTAACCCGGGCCCTAAATTTGTCCATGTCATGCCGGATCAAGCTGACATCAGCAATAAGGTGATCTATCTTGACCATCACCGAGTCCCGACCCTCCTTGATGGCCGCCAGGAGCTCCGCATGAGAGGAGGCAAGGGATGCCGGTGGATTAGGGGAGGCTGTAGAACCGGCTGACATTTTCCCTGCTGGGAGCCTCGTGGGAAAGATGGCCGCGGAGGATCTGTCTCTGGACACCGAGGACGAACGGAGCTTACCCGGAGACAGCGGAGGTGGCCTCAGGGTGCCGGACGTCTTCTTCTTCTAAAGGTCGGTTGCTGAAAGGAGGAATCCACGCTGAAATCAGGAAAGGTTAAGAGAAGGAGCGGAGCTCAGCCTGCACACGTCTGCTCTCCTTCACATCCCAGCCACGCCCCATCTAAAAATGTAATTTAGTAACTTTTGTGAAATGCCACTAAAAACGTGGCTTTGCCAGTAAATTTCGGGTGTCGTGCCAGTAAATTTCAATCTGGTAGGTTGGCAACACTGAATTCTCTCACTTTTTCTCCTGGTAATAATGGTTGGTTATATTAAAGTGGTAGTAAACGCTCTCTCATTATATTTACCTACAGATAAGCTTTCCTGTAAATAAAATTAATATCTCCTTAACCACCCTGGCGGTATGAATAATTCCGATTTAAGGTGCTGAAAGCGGTATCATTATTTTGCATGGAAATTTGACGTTTTATATTATAGGCCTGTAATTCTTAGAAATAACTCACTTAAATCTGTCCAAACAAGAGTCTAGTAGACATCCCAGGTATAATAAAATTTGAAACACAAAATCATTATAATACAATAATTAAATATAAATAATTATAACAAATAATATATAATAATAATAAAAATTATTACTTTAAATTTTTTGATGACGAATTTCCCCACAAATCACTATCGCTCAATTGATTCCAATTTATTATCGCTGTTTTTTAGTGGGTCTAAAACCACTTTTGACATAAAGGGACACTTTTTGGTTGCTATGGACAATCTCCAGTTTCCAGGCAGAAAGAACAGTTTTTATTATATAAAAGTGCATGTAGGACACTGGACAGACCACTAGGGACAAAGGGGGTGTGTATTTTTTTTACATACAATGCTTTAATCTATAAGATTACAGTATACTGTATGTATTGTGTTTATTCACTTTTTTAAATTTGGCGCTGATCTCCGCCCCCGTGCTTCGTAACGTCGCAGGGAACAGAGCTCGGCGGCACTCGGCACTGTGAATCGAGCGAGGAAGACACCGCTCGATTACACAGCGGGGCCGGCATTGCAGGATCCGGGACAAGGTAAGTAACTTCTCCCTGTGGACTCTGCAAAGCGGTCCCGAGTCAGGCTCGGGGTTAGCGTTTTTTTCCTTAAATGCCACCCCGAGCCAGACTCGGGAATACTGCCGGGGGGGTTAATGTGCACAGTTTAGGGAAGATTCTAGTGAGCAGCAGCCAGTGACGTCACCAATGCATGTGCGCTTAAGGAATGGCATACCCGTGCATCAGAGTTATGTGCCCGTGGGCCGAGACTTGACATCATTGTGGCTCGGCCAATCAAGCCAGAGAACCTGGAAGCTAGACCAAGTGAAGATGGAAGCCTCTGCAGTGGTGACAGTGCGCCGCTGGAGGGCTTTGCAATGCATACTAGCACATTATGATATTGCCTTGCAGGAAGACATTTTTTTTTTTAAAGAGTTTACTACAACTTTTAGAATAATAAAGAATATGCAGGAGGCCAAGGCAACCAATAAATGGTCATCCATTACTTGTCTGACTGTTCTAGGCAACTTGGGTGTTCTCATCTCTAGCCAAACTTGCACTTTATGTTTATTTCAATGTACTTCGGGCGGGCGTTCATACCCTGCAGCTCATATTAACAGAGAGGGTGAATGGCGGAATGGCCCAACCTGAAGCTCATCTTTAAAAGTAGAGATGAGTTCAGAGGATGTTTGGCTAGAGATGAGTTCAGAGGATGCACAAACTCATCTCTAGTTCTAAAGAGATGAAGAGTAAAGTGTGATTGGATGTGTTCAATAGATGACCTTTGCACTATCTTTCCACCACTCTCGATTACCAAGCCCGATATCTATTGTTTAGGTAGGGGGATATCTTCTTTTATCTGCAAGCTTTTCCTTCTTTTCATGTTTGTTCCTCACAGAAAACATCTGTGCAGAACATGACAAATACACCTTATACAAGGGACTCTCTTTAACCACTTGACAACCGGGCCTATTTTGGCACTTCTGTCCTTCATGTAAAAATCACAATTTTTTGGGTAGAAAATTAATCAGAATCCCCAAACATTATATAATTTTTTTTAGCAGACACCCTAGGGAATAAAATGGCGGTCATTGCAACTTTTTTCTCGCACATTATTTGCGCAATAATTTTTCAAACGTTTCATGAATTAAAAAATAACAAAACAGTAAAGTTAGCCCAATTGTTTTGTACAATGTGAAAGATAATGTTACGCCGAGTAAATAGGTACCTAACATGTCACCCTTTAAAATTGCGCACACTTATGGAATGGCGCCAAACTTCGGTACTTAAAAATCTCCATAGGCGACGCTTGAATTTTTTTTACAGGTTACTATTTTCGAGTTAGAGGAGGTCTAGTGCTAGAATTGTTGCACACGCTCTAACGCGCGCGACGATACCTCACATGTGGGGTTTGAACAGCGTTTACATATGTGGGCGGGACTTTCATGCGTGTTCGCTTCTGTGCGCGATCTACTGGGGACAGGGGCGTTTTACATTTTTTTTTTTTTTTTACTTTATTTATTTATTTTTACACTTTTTTATTAACTTTTTTATTTTTTTATCACTTTCCTATGTAAACATCCCTTGTAATAGGAATCACTGTGACAGGTCCCCCACATCTCTCCTCCAGGCCTACAAGCATGAAATCGGTGGAAAAAAAATCACTGATCACATGCTGACAGCCGCAATTGCGGCTTTGTTTACTTCCGGGTACCGGGTGTGACGTCATAACGTCGCGCCAGGGCCTCCAACGGTCATAGAGATGACCGGTGACCATCTGGTCACCATTCATCTCTATGCTTCCCAGGCAGCTCTCCGAGCCCCTGATGACACGGGAGAGCCCGGGGAAGCACCGGATGGCAGCGGGAGGGGATGTCCCTATAAGAACGATCAGGCGGTGGAACTGCGACTTTGATCATTCTTATCGTGCACTGAAGCTGAAGACGGTGATATATGAATGATGCCTGTAGCTGCAGGCATCATTCAGATATCACCGCACAAAGTTGAGGACGTTAAATAACGGCCTTCAGTCGTCAAGTAGTTAAACATTTCAAAAAGGTATTTTTTGGTGTTTTAAACCTTTGTAAAAAAAAAAGAAAAAAAGTAAAATGTGTTTCCAGAAGTCAAGACTGCTGTAAAAGATGGAAGCTCGCAATTAATGAGTCTCTTTGATATCCAATCTTGTTTGCTCTTAGGCAGAAGTAGTATAGCTTGTAGTGTTTGCAGATAATCAGAATCAGCTGTGACCACCAAGATTTATTTTGCAATTAACAGACATTTCCTTTGAAATTTGGCCTTCTGTAAAATAGGTTTACAGTCCCATGCTAGTAGGAATGCATATTTTTGATGCTGAATTAATTTGTTTCCATATACACTATATTACCAAAAGAATTGTAACACCTGCCTTTACACGCACATGAGCTTTTTTTTTTTTTTTTAACCAGAAAAAACAAGTTTATTGAGATGCAATCAAGGTCTACGTACATACAGTTCAATGGACCAACAGTGTGCAAGTATTTAGAAGAAAAGAACAGCTTTACATCTTAGGTCAATCCAACAGTAGACCTGTTAGGTATCACGTACCTGGTCAGTAGAGTCTGGTCGCAGGAGGGCCTCTCTTATGGCTCTGGTTCGCGAGCCCCTGGAGTGGGAACAGCAAGCTCGGAGCGCAGCGGGGTAGGGGTGCCGGAGTGGTGTAGAGTAGCAGCAGGTAGATGAGTCTCTCTGACGTGGAGATGCTGAAGACACCAAAGCAGAGGAAGGGGTCAGCGACCCTAACTGGAGCTGCGGCTACAATGGCAATAGGCTGATGAGGTAAGCAGGTTAATAGGTAGGCAGGTGATAGCAGGGTCAGACAAGCCGGGTCACAACGGATAATCAGATGGTTAGATGCGGAAGGCTGAAGAATAGTCGTGGTAAATGCAGGTGGGTCTGGCAGCAGTGGATCAATCAGAAGGGTAGGACAATAAGCCGGAGTCAGGGATTGGAGAGGTACGCATAGTCAGCAAGCCAGGTCAAAGGTTCAATCAGATGTTCAATCAGATGATCAGGTTTCAGATGCAAGTACACTCAAAACTGCAGATCAGGCAGCAGTGTGCTGTGGATACCAGTGAGTTTTTAAAGCAAATCTGGCGCCAAACCGGATTAACGTGCACGCGCGCGCTCCCACCGTGCGCCTACCCGTTGTGCACGCGTGCGCCCGTTGTGCACACGCCTTTGGCGCGTGTGCACGAGCACAGGTCGCGCGACGGGACGCAATTGTAGAGGAACGTTGCTGTTTCCCATGAATGGTGGCTCGACGGGATGGTGGTGATTGGAAGGTGAGTCCCTGACAAGATCACATACAAGTCCATATATTATAGTGCATATCAGAAACAATAATGAAGAAAAATAAAAAAACAAAAAAAAAACAAAATAGGGATCAGAAATAAACAGTTCTGTCATACTCTCATAAATGGGACACCTTCTCTCTACATCCACACCCTTAAAAATTCAGATCAGACAGTACAGGTTCCCCCGTCTTACAGCCACTTATCCCAAACACTGGAAAACTTCTGTGGTTGCCCCCTATGAATGTAAATCATTTTCCTATACGAAACGGTATTATTTATTTATTTCTTCCAGTCCCGCAATGATGGCGCTACTGCCTGCATTCAGGCTTTGGCCACTACTTTCCCAACAGGAACAACGTCTCATATATAAAGATAGCCTGATGTTTATCTATCTCGATATCTGGCAATAGACCCAGAAGACATAACTTCGGGTCCATGCCCACCGGAGACCCCATGTTATCATGAAGAAATTGAGTGACCTGCAGCCAGTAAGTCTGTACGTCAGGACAGTTCCATATCAGATAGTAAAATGTGCCTGGAGTCTGTGTAACGCACATGAACTTTAATGGCATCCCAGTCTTAGTCCGTAGAGTTCAATATTGAGTTGGCCGACCCTTTGCAGCTATACCAGCTTCAACTCTTCTGGGAAGGCTGTCCACAAGGTTTGGGAGTGTGTCTATGGGAATGCTTGCCCAGAAGCGCATTTGTGAGATCATTTGAATGAAAAAAAGACCAAAGGGCAAGTCATGGACTTTTTAGGCACATTAGTATGGTAGGGATACAATCAAAAAAGATTTTTTATCAGGATTTTTGTCAGGATTCTATGCAGGCCAGTCAAGTTCCCCAACCCCAAACTTGCTCATCCACCATAATCCCCTCTCCACCAAATGATTTAGACCAGTGCACAAAACAAGGTCCATAAAGATATAGATGAGTGAGTTTGGGGGTGGAAAAACTTGACTGGCCTGCACAGAATCCTGACCTCAACCTGATAGAACACCCTTGGGATGAATTAGAGCGGAGACTGCGAGCCAAGCCTTCTCGTTAGGCCTTGTAGGCACTGAAGCCTACCTCAGTGCCTATCCTCACAAATGCGCTTCTGGAAGAATGGTCAAACATTACCACAGACACACTTCTAAACCTTGTGGACAGCCTTTCCAGAAGGGTTGAAGCTGTTATTACTGCAAAGGGTGGGCCAACTCAATATTGAACCCTATGGAATACGACTGGAATGCCATTAAAGTTCATGTGCATGTAAAAGCAGGTGTCCCAATACTTTTGGTAATATAGGGCCAGATTCAGGAAAGAAATAAGCCGGCTTATCTCCAGATAAGCCATCATATTTCTGCGTCTGGCTCTTCTATCTATGCGTCTGATTCATCGAATCAGTTAAGCATAGATTTCCATTAGATCCAACAGGCATAAGTCTCTTATGCCGCGTACACGCGATCACTTTTTCTGATGAAAAAAAACTATGTTTTCAAAAACGTCATTTAAAATGACCATGTGTGGGCAAAACGTTGTTTTATGTCTTCAAAAAAACATGCTTGAATTTTTTGTGTCGTTTTTCAAAATGTAATTTTTTGTGTCAAAAAAAGTGATGGTGTGTGGGCAAAACGACGTTGAAAACGACGTTTTTAAACCCACGCATGCTCATGAGACAGAGCTTCAATGCAACAGAGTGCCGTAGAACGTGGTGTACGTCACCACGCTTTGCTAGAGCATTTTGGAAAAACGATGGTGTGTATGCAACGTCGTTTTGGAAAATGAAGTTTGAAAAACGTCGTTTTGTTTCATCACATAAAACGTAGTTTTTTTTCATCACAAAAAGTGATCGTGTGTACGCGGCATTACGCCGTTGAATCTTATTTTCATATTTTAGGCTGGATGCTAGGTGGCGTTCCCGTCTAAAATATGCAAATGAGCCTATACGCCGATTCCCGAACGTACGCCCGGCCGGCGCTATTTTTTTACGTCGTTTGCGTTAGCGTAGTACCATCGTATTGTTATTCCTGCTATATGAGGCGCAGGCAATGTTAAGTATGGACGGCGTGCCGGCGTTTTTTTTCACATCGTTTACGTAAAACGCTGTGAATAGGGCTTTGTGTAAGTGCAGTTCACGTCGTTTACACGTCGAATTGACGTCGAGATTTGGAGCATGCGCACTGGGATCAATTCACGACTTGCACAATGCGCAGTTCGTTCGGCGCTTCATTTAAATAATACACGCCCCCTACCCGCCGAATTTGAATTCGGCCGGGTCATTTACGCTACTTTATGAATAAAGCACTTGATTGAAAAAGTTGCGTAAATGAGATACGCTAGGCCAAATTAAAGATAGGCTCTCCATCCTGAATCTAGCCCATAGTGTATATCCACCTGTATAAAATGTTATTAATCCATCTGATTTCATTCGATTATCAACAGGCACCCCCAGCCATTTGATCAGGTAGATTCTTGTAGTCGACTACTGTTGTGTCCTGGGATAAAGCCATTATATTCAACATGTTAACTAAATAGAAAAAAATAGCTTTATAGTCAATTTATTGTGTTCCTTAAAAGTATTAAATACAGTTTTAATATTTTGTTCCCATCCTTTGTTTCATCTCAGTGCTGCTGGTCTCCTCCAGCTTCTTTCAGACACAACCTGTCTACACACATGCACTTTTTTTTAGTAGAGATGAGCTCAATAGTGTTTAGATCCTAGTCCAAAACCACCTGAGCAAACCCACCAGGAGGCTTTACTGCACTCAGATAGGGACAGTGCAGCCCCAACAGTGCCCATCCGTACTGCTCATCATTGCCCATCAGTGCTGCCTATTAGTGCCACCTATCAGTGCCGCCTATTAATGCCCATCAGTGCCACCTATCAGTGCCCATCAGTGCTGTCTATTAGTGTCCATCAGTGCTGCCTATCTGTGCCACCTATCAATATTGCCTATCTGTGCAGCCTATTAATGCCCATCAGTGCCGCCTATCAGTCGCCATCAGTGCTGTCTATCAGTGTCCATCAGTGCTGCCTATCAGTGCCACCTATCAATACTGCCTATCTGTGCCGCCTATCAATGCCCATCAGTGCCGCCCATCAGTGCCACATATGAATCCAGCCTTATTAGTGCCTCCTCATCAATGCCCATCAGTGAAGTTGAAGACAAAAAAGTATTTGCAAAATGTTATATTGGGGGAGTGCCATCGAGCACCATGGGGCTCTCTGCAGTGGAATCTCGCTCTGAGTTTGTTCCAAAGTGGCCATAATTTCGTACCCCCGTGTCGACACCAATCGATGAGACGGTTCAAATGAGCTGCGTGATAGTATACACGCACATTAGGCATGGCCAAGCCACCGAAGCGCTTAGGTAGTGATAGAACCGACCTATGTAGTCTGGGGTGCTTCCCAGCCCAGAGAAAATGCTTTAACATAGTCTGTATTTGCTTAAAGTAGTCTGTGGGTATATGTATGGGGATAGCCTGGAGGAGGTATATGAACTTGGGTAAGATGGACATTTTCAGTATGCTGCACCTACCGAACCAGGAGTGAAGGGGCCTTGTGTTTCTAACGGTGAAGTCGCTGTTTCGATAGCATGTACGGTTGTGGATTTATTAAGGTTTGTTTGAAGGGTTCTCTCACTCATTAGGTGTGGGAATTAAAGGGGTTGTAAAGGTATTTTACCCCCTAAATAGCTTCCTTTACCTCAGTGCAGTATTCCTTCACCTACCTGGTGTGGAGAAAACCTCTTGAGGGGGAGGGGTGACCAGGCAAGTCAGGACACTCTCTACTTTGCAGATAGAGAAAGGAGCTGTGTATTATTAGGCATCCTGCTCGCCCCCTCCCCCCTCAAGAGGCTTTCTCCACACCAGGGAAAAAGTCTTGCATTACCGTGTGAAGTTATAGACAGAAGAACAGGAAGTGAGGATTTCTCAGAAGAAAAAAGGACATTTAAAAGCAAAATCAAAGGATGAGGTAAGTGAAATAGGTCTGCACTAAGGTAAAGGAAGCTATTTAGGGATTTTTTTTTTACCTTTACAACCCCTTTAATGATCAAAAAGAGGCTTTATAAGTACTGAAGGAACACTGCTTGTATGTCCTAAAGATAGTTTGGTGGTTATGGTGAATGGCTTTGGTGTGGGCTTAGCAACTCAGCTATTCAGCATTCCCACACATTTTCCTCGGGAAATGCATTTTCTAGTTCTTATTCATTTAAATTTTATTATTCCGTATGTATTTTTGGCTCTGCGTAACTTCTGCATACATTCAACTTTTAAAATGTGCATCTCTTTCAGCTAATGTTGGGACTTCTTCAGCTTTTTTTCTACTATTTATACTTTTTAAAATATTAAAGCGGAGCTCCACCCTGAAATTGACTTTAGTATAATATTACTATAGTGTAGGGAAAAATACAGCGCTACTACTCTCTATATTACACCACAAAAATTAATAACCAAATGTATGAAGCTGCTGTATATAACTAGTGCACCAACCAAAATAGTAGTATGTGATATTAATAAGATACGCGCTAAATACAACTAATATTGTGAAAAATCAGTATCAAATATTGATACCATATGTGGATCACTAAGGCTCCAAACGGCCAAAGGAATCATTAAACAATGTGCAATGTACCGTAATAATAGTGCTCAGTGTTCACACTCAATTAATTGAATAAATAACTAAAAATTAGCAATACATACGATAAACACTCTACATGTAAAGAAATACAAAAATAAAAAAAAAGTCCAAAAGGATGACCTCAAACAGTAGTGCTAAAAACAATCCAGTAACTCAAGGAAGGGAACCAAACAGCCATTCACGGAAAATGTTCAGCCCAGCAGAAGTTTTGATTGGATTCACAAAGGTTCCTCCGATGTTATGTAAAAAAGGGGGAGAAAGAACATACCATTGTGCAGCACTGCGGTTTCACTAATCAGATGCAAACTGGTGATAGATACACTCACATGACCATATCGATCAGAAAGACGCTCAATAATGCGATGAGTAAGCTCTGTCACAGCCCTGTTACTTTCAAAACAGCCGCTCAGTGTATGCTGAGAACTCGTAACGAATCCTCCACTGGTCTCCGCACGTTAGACTCCTCCCCACGCGTTGCGTCACTGTCACGTGACTTAATCATGGGATATGACCGTGGAGCGCATATTGCGGGTCATTTAACTTCCTTTCACCGGAAGTAGGAGGAAAAACTGAGACTCTAAAAGCAAATTACATCATATGCGGCAAAAAGAAAGAAAAAATGACAGTTTTAGATGTCACTATAAGAAAAAAGTCCAACCAATTTTAATCACATCCATATTAACAATTTGATACTAATGTGTAATCAATTGGCATATGACAAAAATAAAAGATTTAAAATATAAACATAACAAATCTGCTCCACCTCAGGTTAGATATGGCATTATGTGCTAAACAGACATAGCTGATAGCACAATACTCAAAAAACCATACAATAAAGGAACAAAATTGCATACAATCCAAACTCTAAAGCATAAATTATAACTTTTGTATGTATATGCACAGTATTAAATCGGATTATGGATAAAATTATAAAAATGAAAATTATTATTTAAATGTTTTAAAACCATAACCTCCACCTATCATTAAAAATATTATCCCATAGCACGCTAATGATTCGAAATAAAACAATTTAAATCAAAATCAATGTTGAGCCCGTTGGGCTCTAATGTTTTGATTTCATAGATCCAGCGGGATTCTGACTTACTCAACTCACGAACTTTATGGCTACCTCTCCAGTGGGGATTGTATTTTTGTATTGCCCAAAATTTTAATTCATGAGGATTTTAAATATGACATAGCTTAAAATGACGCGACACACTGTGCTCATAAAAACCTTTTTGTATGTTCTGAACATGTTCTCTTAAACGCTTTCAAAGAGGTCTCTTTGTCCTTCCTATGTACTGTAAAGAACATGGGCACTCCAGCATATAGACTGCCCCTTCTGTTCGGCATGTAATGAGGTCATCTATATGGTACTCCTTTTTTGTAACATTAGACAAAAAACTGGAACATTTTTGACCACTGAAATTGGTATGTTTACAAGCGAAACACCTCTTGCAGGGAAAGACCTGCAAAGAAGGTAAGAATATTTTTCCTACTGGGGGGATTTGGAACATTTTTGGCTACTAAATCTCTAAGAGTAGGGGCTCGACGGTATGTGACCCTGGGACGAATTGGTAAAATACCCTGAAGTTGGCGATCAGCTTGGAGAATGGGCCAATGTTTCTGGAAAATTTTCTCAACCTGTTTGTGTTGGACCGTATAGTTGACAATAATAGATAGTTCATTTTGTCTTGATGGTTGTTTGAGTTTATCCTGAATAAGGAGATTTCTTGGGGTCTCATATATTTTTTGGATGTGATCCTGGATGAATTTGTTGTTATATCCCTTCTTGACAAACCTCTTTCCCATTTGTTGGGCTTGTTCTAGAAACACATCAGGATTCGTACAGTTTCTACGAGTGCGCATCATTTGGCCTTTGGGGATGTTTATAAGCCAAGGTTCATAGTGGCAGCTGTCGACAGGAATATAACTATTCCTGTCGACAGGTTTAAAAAAGGTTTTGGTGGTGATTTTATGGTTTTCCACATTAATCTCAAGATCCAAAAACTGAATATTGTTGGTATTTATTTCGTATGAAAGTTTGATATTCTTCTGGTTTTGATTCAGTTTTTCAAAGAACTCAATAAGTGATGTTTGGTCTCCTTCCCAAATAACTATACAATCATCAATGAAGCGTTTATATAGGACTAACTGATTGGATTGATTGGAATAAATGGCTAGTTCCTCCCACTCAGCCATAAAAATATTTGCTACACTGGGAGCATATTTAGCTCCCATTCCAATACCGTTTAGTTGCCTGAAGTATTCTGACTCATGCCAGAAATAGCTATGTTGTAAGCCATAAGCACGGCATCTAAGAACAAATCTTTGTTGCTTTGATATAAGTTGGCTAAAAACACTCATGGCCCATTTGGTCGCTTTAATTGCATCTTCATGATTGATGTTAGTATAGAGGGATGCTACATCCGCTGTAGCTATCAAATAACTTTTGGTTGGATCTAATACCACCTTATCTAGAATTTGTATCAGATGTTTCGTATCCCTCAAAAAGGCTTTTGTGTGGGGTACTAGTGGTTGGACAAATCTGTCCACATATTCCCCTAATCGCGCATTGATCGACTGTATACCATTAATAATAGGTCTCCCAGGTGGTTTAACGGGATCCTTATGGACTTTTGGGATCGTATAAATAATGGGAATCCTACATTCCTCTGGGATCAGGTATTTCGCTTCCCTTTTTGTCAGAATTCCTCTATCCTTGCCCCTTTGGATAAGTGTCATTAGTTCTTTCTTATACTCCAATGTTGGGTTTGATTGTAATTTAATATATGTATTCACATCTTTTAATTGCTTTCCCAATTCCTCATAATAGTATTCCTTAGAAAGGATGACAATTGCTCCACCCTTATCTGCTGGGCGTATAATGATCTCTTTATTGTTTTCCAGGTCCTTTAGTCCTTTGTGTATGACCCTGGAATCCCAGCACTTCTTTATCTTAAGTTTTTCTAGGTCTTTCACGACCAATTTATTAAAGACCTCCACGTGTTGGTTGTTGTGGAGTTGAGGGTTAAATAGAGATTTATTTCTAAGGTTACTATGTTGAACTCGACCCGGAAGGCATTCTCTCCCATCAATCATAGGTTTATTTAGCATGTATTTTTTTATATTCAATTTTCTGACATATTTCTGTATGTCTATATACATGTCAAATTCATTAAGGTTTTTTATAGGAGCAAATTTTAGTCCCTTATCAAGGGTACCAAGTTCAGTGGTAGTCAACTCGATCCCACTAAGGTTAATAATGCCCTCTCCTACTGCATTTTCCTTCTTTTTGGTCCTTTGTCCCCCTCTGCAGCCCCTCTTGGATCTGGGCTTCTGTTTTGTATCACATCTTCTAATCTGGGTGGGGTCCTGTCGTCCCGACGATACTCTAAAAAAGACCTAGAATTGGTTTCTTCTAAATAGTTTGCCAATGGTTCATATCTGTTTTGCGTAAAAGCAGGACTTCTTCTATTTTCCTGTGAATGGTATTCATGATTAGGTGGTCCCCCTTGTTGATAAGAGTAATTAATGGGTCCATGCTGATAATATTGGGACTGATAGGAATCCCTTGGATCTCCCTTATCTTGAGGGTCTTGATAATGATTATGAGTGTATCTATCACCAGTTTGCATCTGATTAGTGAAACCGCAGTGCTGCACAATGATATGTTCTTTCTCCCCCTTTTTTACATAACATCGGAGGAACCTTTGTGAATCCAATCAAAACTTCTGCTGGGCTGAACATTTTCCGTGAATGGCTGTTTGGTTCCCTTCCTTGAGTTACTGGATTGTTTTTAGCACTACTGTTTGAGGTCATCCTTTTGGACTTTTTTTTTATTTCTTTACATGTAGAGTCCTTTTGGACTTTTTTTTTATTTCTTTACATGTAGAGTGTTTATCGTATGTATTGCTAATTTTTAGTTATTTATTCAATTCATTGAGTGTGAACACTGAGCACTATTATTACGGTACATTGCACATTGTTTAATGATTCCTTTGGCCGTTTGGAGCCTTAGTGATCCACATATGGTATCAATATTTGATACTGATTTTTCACAATATTAGTTGTATTTAGCGCGTATCTTATTAATATCACAAGTATAATATTACTAGTGCTGAAAAACAATACCTAATCGGCGATTATAACTTTTTTTAGTGTTATAATACCTGTTAAACACACAGGCTTCCGGTTTGCAGGCAGTCGGGTTTTCCTCGGGTTATTCCTTCCTTCCTGTCCCTCGCTGTGCATGCTGGGAGCCTGTCTCAGAGCTCCCTAATTATAATCTTTCTCTCTGTGAGCCGAGACATCGCGCGACTTTGTTCCACCGCCGCCTGGTCAACATTAACACTGCGAGATCGAGCGGTGGATGCTGGGACAGCATCCACCGCAAAGAGGAATTGCCGGCGTGTATGATTAGAACGCCCACAGCTAAGATGGTGGACGGATAGAAAAGCCTAATATAACTATTTATTTGGGACAGAATCTCAGCGGAGCGGCGGAGGGACACCGGAAACGTGAGTGCAGCACAGCAGTGCTATTAGAGATTTAAAGAACCCTTAAAGAAAAAATTGAATTGGCGTGGGAGATCCGCTTTAAGCTTTTAGACACTTTTTTAACATTGAAGTCAATGAGAGCATGCTTCAAATCCTTAAAATCTCCTTCCGCTCCCAAAAGTTTCAGCTCCTTCATACTTTCACCTACAGATGCCAAACAAACTTTAAAATGTTCACAAAATATTCAGCTATCCGGCTATATGTTTTTAGTTTGATATCTTTTACAGTTTTTGTGAAAAAGCAGTTTAAGTTTAGTGATTTTTTTAGAAAATTTTATCGATTATACAGTGTTTCTATGGGGCTGGTTTAGAGTGGATGATGTCATCAGTAGAGCAGAGAGTTTAAAAAAAATTATCTTTATAGAGAGGGAACAAATTGCTCTCACGCCCACAAGATCTACTTGTCATACACAATTTATACATCAAAACGTAGGTATTTTTGTCTGGTTTCAGGCAATGTGCTCAGTTTTGTGATACACCTTTAACTTTTGGCTGGATGAGCTTCCAAATGACAAGTGTTCCACATTTTCTTCCATTGACTGTCATGTAAAAAATTGTTCAGATTTTCCAGTAAAACGCACAAAGAACCTCTTTTTTAAATCGCTGACATGCCCACATTTTTAAGTTTATTAACATAAACTTCATATCAATACGTTCACAAAGGCTGTGTGTCTCTAACGGTGAAGTCGCTGGATTTATTAAGGTTTGTTTGAAGGGTTCTCTCACTCATTAGGTGTGGGGATTAAAGGAGTTGTAAAGGTACATTTTTCCCCCTAAATAGCTTACTTTACCTCAGTGCAGTCCTCCTTCACTTACCTGGTGTGGAGAAAACCTCTTGAGGGGGGAGGGGGCGACCAGGCAAGTCAGGACACTCTCTACTTTGCAGATAGAGAAAGGAGCTGTGTGTTATTAGGCATCCTGCTCGCCCCCTCAAGAGGCTTTCTCCACACCAGGGAGAAAGCCTTGCATTACTGTGTGTAAGTACAGACAGAAGAACAGGAAGTGAGGATTTCTCAGAAGAAATAAGGACATTTAAAAGCAAAATGGAAGGATGAGGTAAGTGAAGGAGGACTGCACTAAGGTAAAGGAAGCTATTTAGCTATTTAGTGAAAAAAAAATCCTTTACATCCCCTCTAAGCTTTTTAACACTTTTTTTTTTTGATTGAAGTCAATGAGAGCATGCTTCAAATCCTTTAAAATCTTCCACTCCCAAAAGTTCCAACTTCTTCATACTTTCACCTACAGATGCCAAACAAACATTAAAATGTTCACAAAATATTCAGCTATCCGGCTATATCTTTTCAGTTTGATACCTTTATATAGCTTTTGTGAAAAAGCTGTTTAGTGATCATTTCAGGAAATGTTATCGATTAAACAGAGTGTCTATGGGGTTGCTTAGAGTGGATGGTGTCACAGCTAGAGCACAGAGCTTTACAAAAAATTATCTTGGTTGCTTCTCTATAAATTGCTCTCAAGATTTACTTGTTTATACATTAGGGGGTAGATTCACATACCTCGGCACATCTTTATGCGGGCGTAGCGTATCTTCTTTATGCTACGCTGGCGCATTGTTGAGAGGCAAGCATGGAATTCACAAAGCAAATGCTCCCAACGTTGCACTGGCGTAGCGTATAGTCATCGGCGTAAGCCGACGTAAGTCAAAGTAGGTGGAAGTGGGCGTGTTACATTTAAATGAAGCGTGACCCCATGCAAATGATACTAAAAACGAACGGCACATGCGTCGTATCTTGGACGCATCCCAGTGCGCATGCTCACAGTCACGTCGAAATAACTGCCTAAGATACGTCAAAACACTGCCTACAACGTGAACGTAACCTACGCACAGCCCTATTAACGTACTACGTAAACGGCGTAAAAATCGATGGCGTTCGTTCCCTGGTCCATACCTTTGCATGGGTTGCGCCTCCTATATGAGGAATAACTTTACGCTGGACGTAACTCTTACGCAAATCGCTTAAAACATGCGCCGGGCGCAAGTACGTTCGTGAATCGACGTATCTTACTTATTTGCATATTTAAAATGGGAACGCCAGATGCGTCCAGCGTAACTATGCGGCCACGATACGCCGGCGTTGGCAAGTTACGTCGGGCGGCTGAAGCCTCCCGTTTTAGAAGTATTGGAGATGGCGTTGGCCGGGAATTGAACCCAGGTCAGCTGCTTGGAATGCAGCTATGCTTACCATTGCACCACCAACGCAAAAGTAGCATGTATTGTGGGAGGAAACCTGAGAACCTGGAGGAAACCCACGCAAGCACAGGGAGAACATGCAAACTCCATGCAGATAGTGTCCTGGTCAGAATCTGAAACAAAGACCCCAGTGCTGCAAGGCTAACCCCTAAGCCTCTGTGCTGCCCATATGCGGCCTCTGTTCTCTAAGTGCCTTCAGAAGAAATCCAAACTTCTCCTAAACTACAATCTATAACGCTCCTATAATAAAACGCACCCGAATAACAATAAAGAGGGGTACAGTGGTCCCCAAATTAGCAACACAATGGAGCTAAATATTCCATTCACCCTTAGGCCTCATTGACACGGGGGGTATGAATCCGTACCCCATGGGAGGGCCATGTTTACCGGAATGGGGATGCACAGGTGTTTCCAGCATGCCGTGTAGGCAGTCTCATTGCTGTCAACTGGGGTGCAGTGACTGTACCCAATGTGACATCGGTGTGGGTGCCGGTGCACGGCCCCAAAAGCACCCAGGGTGCGTCCGCGCAACTGCACCCACATGGATGTCCTTTTTGAGGTTAACACAGCCCCCGCACAGGGTACAGATTCATACTCCCCATGTGAGTGACGACTTTCTCCATGAAGGACCTTACTGGGGGGAAGAGTTCTCATTTCTCCAGCAGAGAAAGACTAATGAAAGTTGGAAAGACTTCTCTGACCTCTGAAGACAAAAAGAGTTCCAACCTCCACTTATAGCCAGTCCAACACGCACCTCAAAAACATACCGGCCTTCAACCTCCCCTTATAGCTGGTGCAACACACACCTCAAAAATATACCGGCCTTCAACCTCCTCTTATAGCCGGTCCAACACACGCCTCAAAAGCATGCTGGCCTCCAACCTCCCTTAGCCGGTCCAACTCACGCCTCAAAAGCATACCGGCCTTCAACCTCCTCTTATAGCCAGTCCAACACACGCCGCAAAAATATACCGGCCTTCGACCTCCTCTTAAAGCCGGTCCAACACATGCCTCAAAAACATACCGGCCTTTAACCTCCCACATGCCTCAAAAACATACCGGCCTTTAACCTCCCAGAATGGGGATGCACAGGTGTTCCCAGCATCCCGTGTAGGCAGTCCCATTGCTGTCAACTGGGGTGCAGTGATTGTACCCAATGTGACATCGGTGTGGGTGCCGGTGTACAGCCCCGAACGCACCCAGGTGCTTCCGCGCAACTGCACCCACATGGATGTCCTTTTTGGGGTTAACGCAGCCCCACACAGGGTCCAGATTCATACACCCTGTGTGAGTAAGGCCTTGGACTTCTCCATGCAGGACCTCACTGGCGGGAAGATTTCTAATTTCTCCAACACACACCTCAAAAATATACCGGCCTTCAACCTCCTCTTATAGCCGGTCCAATACACTCTCAAAAACATGCTGGCTTCCAACCTCCCCTTAGCCAGCCCAACACACGCCTCAAAAATTTACCAGCCTTCAACCTCCTCTTATAGCCGGTCCAACACACGCCTCAAAAACATACCGTCCTTCAACCTCCCCTTAGCCGGTTCAACACACGCCTCAAAAACATACCGTCCTTCAACCTCCCCTTAGCCGGTCCAACACACGCCTCAAAAACATACCGGCCTCTAACCTCTTCTTAACCGGTCCAACACACGCCTTAAAAACATACCGGCCTCCAACCTCCCCTTAGCCGGTCCAACACACGCCTCAAAAATATACCGGCCTTCAACCTCCTCTTATAGCCAGTCCAACACACGCCTCAATAACATACCGGCCTCCAACCTCACCTTAGCTGGTCCAACACACGCCTCAAAAACCTACTGGCCTTCAACCTCCCCTCATAGCAAGTACAACACATGCCTTAAAAACATACCGGCCTTCCAACTTCCCAACATAATGAATTTCTTTATGCCGATCGACAATACATAGCTCAAACATATCACCTGTAAAAAATGTGCTTGAGATGTTGGTGGTAAACGGCCTCCTAGACCCGGGGGGAACCAAACTAAGTCCTTCAAAAGTTGCCAAGAGTGTAAATGTAGACATTATGCTTTAAGGTTAATCAAAAATATCACATTCTAAAGGGAAAGGTAGAACAAGGGGAGGGGGAGTATGGAAGGAGCAGAGAGGGAGGTAAGTAGGGTGGATAGGGGGATGGAAGGTTGCGGGTAGGGAAGGGGTGTGGGGGTCCCCCCAAACCCTCACCCCCCTTCTTCCTCCAACCTTCCCTTCTCCCCCCTTTCCTCCCTCTCTCCCTCTTCCATACTCCCCCTTTGTTCTACCTTTCCCTTTAGAGTGTTATATTTTTGATTAACCTTAAAGCTTAATGTCTACGTTTACACTCTTGGCAACTTTTGGAGGGCTTGGTTCGGTTCCCTTCGGGCCTAGCAGCCTATTTACCACCAACATCTCAGACACTTTTTTTTACAGGTGATTATGTTTGGGCAATGTATTGTCAAACCTCAAAGCTTCTGCAGAAGCTGCAGAAAGGTAAATAGAGGGCTGATGGGAAGACCCTCCAGTTACTGGAGTGGCAGCCGCCACCAGTGTAGGGACCTGTGTTGGTACAGCCGTACCTGGCTCCTGGGAGGGTCCCTCCAAACTTTTTGTTGAGTCTTCTTCTAGGAACAGCCAATTGTCTTGTTTGTCCAGCTACGTTGATAGTTGGTGATTCAGAAGCTGCAGAAAGGTAAATAGAGGGCTGATCGGAAAAAAAAACCTCCGGTTACTGGAGTGGCAGTCGCCACCAGTGTAGGGACCTGTGTTGGTACAGCCGTACCTGGCCCCTGGGAGGGTCCCTCAAACTTTTTGTTTAGTCTTCTTCTAGGAACAGACAATTGTCTTGTTTGTCCAGCTACGTTGATAGTTGGTGATTCAGAAGCTGCTTATGAGAATCTTTTAAGAGAATGATGACGTAGTGGATTCCTGTCTTGATGGCTTGAAATGAAGATTCTCTCCCTCCATACACACTAGCAAATCGTCCTCTTCTTATCACCTAGTTAAAATTTTCTTCCAAGATTTTGGCCATCTTCCTTCCCAAAAAAGCTGTACCCCTCCCATTTAAGTGCAATCCGTCGCTACTATAATGATGGTAATGGCCTAAAA
Organism: Rana kukunoris; assembly: GCA_029574335.1. Taxonomy (NCBI): domain Eukaryota; kingdom Metazoa; phylum Chordata; class Amphibia; order Anura; family Ranidae; genus Rana; species Rana kukunoris. The sequence continues at coordinate 478,902,627 of CM056052.1, forward strand.
AGTCAGTCCAGTTCGCCATGAAGCCAAACCCCTCCTCCCTTCACCAGTTCCTTAGCCACTTGTTAAGTACCATAAGCTCCTGCTGTCTCTGTGGTGTGGCTCGAGGTACAGGCAGTATTTAAGAAAATATTGCCTTGGGGGACCTTTTCTTCAATATGGCCCCCAAGTCCCTGAAATCATTTTGTAGGGCGCTCCATCTTTCTCTAACTTTGTCATTGGTACCAATATATACCATGACAGCTGGGTCCTCTCCAGCGCCATCCAATAATTTGTCCATGCAATCTGCAATGTTCCGAACCCGAGCGCCCGGTAAACAACATACTGTTTGGCGATAATGGTCTTTGTGACAGATTGCCCTCTGTATTCTTCCAATAACTGAATCCCCTACCACTAGTATGTGCCTATCCTTTGTGGTAACCTTTCTCCCATTTTCGTCACATGCTGGTGAAGCCTCTGTGTGGCAGTGACATGCTGTTGAAGCCTCCGTATGGCCATCACATGCTGGTGAAGCCTCCATGTGGCCGTCACATGCTGGTGAAGCCTCCATGTGGCCGTCACATGCTGGTGAAGCGTCCATGTGGCCGTCACATGCTGGTGAAGTCTCTGTGTGAACCTTGCATGCTGGTGAAGTCTCTATGTGAACCTTGCATGCTGGTGAAGTCTCTGTGTGAACCTTGCATGCTGGTGAAGTCTCTGTGTGAACCTCACATGCTGGTGAAGTCTCTGTGTGAACCTCACATGCTGGTGAAGTCTCTGTGTGAACCTCACATGCTGGTGAAGTCTCTGTGTGATCCTCACATGCTGGTGAAGTCTCTGTGTGAACCTCACATTCTGGTGAAGTCTCTGTGTGAACCTCACATTCTGGTGAAGTCTCTGTGTGAACCTCACATTCTGGTGAAGTCTCTGTGTGAACCTCACATTCTGGTGAAGTCTCTGTGTGAACCTCACATTCTGGTGAAGTCTCTGTGTGAACCTCACATTCTGGTGAAGTCTCTGTGTGAACCTCACATTCTGGTGAAGCCTCCTCGTGAATGTCACATTCTGGTGAAGCCTCCTCGTGAACGTCACATGCTAATGAAGCCTCCTCGTGAACGTCGCATGCTGGTGAAGTCTCCTCATGAACATCACATGCTGGTGAAGCCTCCTCATGAACGTCACATGCTGGTGAAGCCTCCTCGTGAACGTCACATGCTGGTGAAGCCTCCTCGTGAACGTCACATGCTGGTGAAGCCTCCTCGTGAACATCACATGCTGGTGAAGCCTCCCCGTGAACGTCACATGCTGGTGAAGCCTCCTCATGAACGTCACATGCTGGTGAAGCCTCCTCGTGAACGTCACATGCTGGTAAAGCCTCCGCGCGAACGTCACATGCTGGTGAAGCCTCTGTGTGGCCGTGACATGCTGGTGAAGCCTCCGTTTGGCCATCACATGCTGGTGAAGCCTCCATGTGGCCGTCACATGCTGGTGAAGCCTCCGTGTGGCCGTTACATGCTGGTGAAGTCTCTGTGTGAACCTTGCATGCTGGTGAAGTCTCTGTGTGAACCTCGCATGCTGGTGAAGTCTCTGTGTGAACCTCACATTCTGGTGAAGTCTCTGTGTGAACCTCACATTCTGGTGAAGTCTCTGTGTGAACCTCACATTCTGGTGAATTCTCTGTGTGAACCTCACATTCTGGTGAAGTCTCTGTGTGAACCTCACATTCTGGTGAAGTATCTGTGTGAACCTCACATTCTGGTGAAGCCTCCTCGTGAACGTCACATTCTGGTGAAGCCTCCTCGTGAACGTCGCATGCTGGTGAAGCCTCCTCGTGAACGTCGCATGCTGGTGAAGCCTCCTCATGAACATCGCATGCTGGTGAAGCCTCCTCATGAACATCGCATGCTGGTGAAGCCTCCTCGTGAACGTCACATGCTGGTGAAGCCTCCTCGTGAACGTCACATGCTGGTGAAGCCTCCTCGTGAACGTCAAATGCTGGTGAAGCCTCCTCGTGAACGTCACATGCTGGTAAAGCCTTCGCGTGAACGTCACATGCTGGTGAAACCTCCATGTAGCGTTCATATTCTGTCTCGCTCACTAGGGCAGTCCTGCCTTGTGAGCTGTCTCTGCAGTAAATACTGCGTACATCTGCAATAAAAAAAAAGAAGAATCAGGTTTAGCACTTTCACCTACATTATAAATATATTTTTATACAACATCAAATTATACAGAGAAAAAAATCAAAATTCCAATGCCAGGGACAATAAATAAACCCAACATGACAGGGACACAGGGACCACTAATGGTGACCGTCCTATACAAATTCTGGTTGCCTGGCAGTTATGCCGACCCACTAAAATGAATGGAGTAAGAAAGGGAACTGATTCCTAATTTTCATGTGTGGGGGAGCAATCTGCAGTGCTTCTGTTACTTATTAACCACTTGCTTACTGGGCACATAAACCCCCTTCGTTCCCAGGCGAAATTTCAGCTTCCGGCACTGCGTCGCTTTAACTGACATTTGCGAGGTAGTGCGACGTGGCTCCCAAACAAAATTGACGTCCTCTTTTCCCCACAAATAGAGCTTTATTTTGGTGGTATTTGATCACCTCTGCGGTTTTTATTTTTTGCGCTATAAACAAAAAAAGAGCGACAATTTAAAAAAATATATATTTTTTTTTTACTTGTTGCTATAATAAATATCCCAATTTTTTTTTTTTTTAAACAATTTGTTTTCACAGTTAAGGCCGATAAGTATTTTGACGTATTTTTGTAAAAAAAAAAAAAAAAATCGCAACAAGCGACTGGTTTGCGCAAAAGTTATAGCGCCTACAAAATGGGTTACAGAATTATGATTTTTTTTATTATTATTTTTTTACTAGTAATGGCGGCGATCTGCGATTTTTATTGCGACTGCGATATTGCGGCGGACATATCGGACACTTTAGACACAAATTTGGGACCATTCATTTATACAGCGATCAGTGCTATAAAAATGCACTAATTACTGTATAAATGTGACTGGCAGGGAAGGGGTTAACACTAGGGGGTGAGAAAGGGGTTAAATGTGTATCCTGGGTGTGTTCTAACTGTGTGGGGGGAGGGGGGTGACTGGGGGAGGTGACCGATGCTGTGTCCCTATGTACAAGAGACACAGATCGGTCTCCTCTCCTCTGACAGCACGTGGAGCTCTGTGTTTACACACAGAGCTCCACGTTCCTGCTGTCATCTGTTCGTTTTCCCGCCGATCGCATGTACCCGACGGACATCGCGGCCGCCAGGTACATGCATCGGATCCCCAGTGGTGCGCACGGTTAATGCAGTAAAAATCACGTCCAAAGACGTCTAGTTGGCGCCTCAGGTCCACGCTGTTGACGTATTCTGTCAATAGCGCGGGTCTGAAGTGGTTAAACAGCCAGGCCCGGATTCACGTAGCACTTACGCCGACGTATCTCGATATACGCCGCGTAAGTGTAAATATGAGCCGTCGTATCTATGCGCCGTACCCATAGAACTAAGATACGCCAAAAAACTGACTTTATCCGACCGACGTAACTTGCCTACGCTGGCGTATAGTGGGCGCATAGTTACGCTGGACACATTTGGTACTCCCATTGATTTGTGATACAAATATGCAAATGAGGGAGATACGCCGTTTCACGAACGTACTTGCGCCTGGCGCATGTTTTAAGCGATTTGCATAAGGGTTACGTCCGGCGTAAAGTTATTCCTCATATAGGAGGCGCAACTCATGCAAAGGTATGGACCAGGAAACAGCCGCCGTATTTTACGTTGTTTACGTAGTACTACGTGAATAGGGCTGGGCGTAGATTACATTCACGTCGTAGGCAGTGATTCGACGTATCTTAGGCAGTTATTTTGACGTGGTTGTACACATGCGCACGGGGATACGTCCAAGTTACGACGCATGCGCCGTTCGTTTAAGTACTTGGATGACGCTCAGCCCATCATTTGCATGGGGTCACGCTTCATTACCATGCATCACGCCCACTTCCAGCCCACTTCCACCTACTTTGACTTACGTCGGCTTACGCCGACGCAACATTAGGCGCATTTTCTTTGTGAATTTCATACTTGCCTCTCAACTTTGCGCCGGCATAGCGTAAAGAAGATACGCTACGGTGGCATAAAGATGCGCCGATGGCTGTGAATCCAGCCCCACAGCCTCTATGGAGGGGGGTGACCTCTAATCAATATCTATTTCCATTCCTATACATGTGTAACTTTGGACTCCAATAAAGATGTTTTTATAACAAAATACTTTTTTGTGTGTTTTGACACCCCAAAAAATTAATAAATATTCTGTGCCTTTAAGCCTGTGCTTGTGCTGGGTATGAAATATCTTGCTGATCCTACCAGTTTCTACCCTCCCCCTCTCTGCTCTGACTCTCATGTATCAGGGCTGCAGAGTTCTGACAATGGAGTCAGTACGTGTCTCCATCATACGCTGCTATCTGAAGCTCTCCCTGTGTCTCCTACCCCTCCCTGTATAAGTCTCCATCATACGCTGCAATCTGCAGCTATCCCTGTATCCCCCTCCCTCTCTCTGTACATGTCTCCATCATATGCTACTATCTGCAGCTCTCCCTGCGTCTTCTCCCCCTCCCTCTACATGTCTCCATCAAACGCTACTATCTGCACCTCTCCCTGTGTCTCCTCCCCCCCCCCACCCTCCATGTACATGTCTCCATCATACGCCACTATCTGCAGCTATCCCTGTGTCTCCTCACCCTCCTTGTACAAGTCTCCATCATACGCTGCCATCTGCAGCTCTCCCTGTGTCTCCTCCCCCCTCCTCTCCCCCCACCCTCCCTGTAGGTGTCTCCATCATACGCTACTATCTATAGCTCTCCCGGTGTCTCCCCCCTCCCCCTCACTGCCTGTCATCTCTCACTATCCCTGATCTGTTCATCCCCCTCTGTCACATAAAAAGCTGCATCCTAGTGCCTGTGCTCTATAGACAAAAAAAAACATTTCTACTTGTATTACAATGTATCCATCTTGGTCTCTGTTTAATCTTCAACTGCCATAACTAGGCACATGTGATCCGTTATGACAATTTGATTTGAGAGCACAACCAATGTGACAGTTGTCATTCCCAGCATGCCGGGAATAGAACTGTTTTTTGAAACTGTTAAATCTCATGGCTTTCCTTCTGCTTTAACCCGGTTGAAACCGTTTTTTTTTTTAATAACACACAGGCACTGAAATGCAGCTTTGTATCTGACAGAGGGGAGGATTTAAAAATCACTTTAATATCTCCTTCTGTTATAAAATTCTATGAAAAGGAATCATTTTGGGGTGGAAGTTCCTTTCGATCGATGAGTGGAGGTGACTTATCCATCTTGTATCGATCACTATCCATAGTACTTACCAATCTCGGTGTCAGTATCCCGGTGATGTCCTTTGGCTTTACAGCCGGATCGGAAACATCCAACAACGACCCTGAAACAGCCGCGTACATATGCTCGAGTCTTCTTCATTTTGGAGGGCTTTTTGGGGGCACTTAATCCCCCCTTCTGCCCAGACCATTTTTCAGCTTTCAGACCAATTTTCAGCTTTCTTACTCTTTGAATGACAATTGCGCAGTCATACGACGCTGTACCCAAATGAAATTCTTATCATTTCTTTCCCACAAATAGAACTTTCTTTTCAAAACGTTTTATATTTAGTAGGACTGCTTCAGCAGTCCCACTATTGTTGTTGTTTTTATTTAATTTTTATTTTATCTTTAATTTAAAATGTTATTCCGTTTTTTGGCTCTGCATAACTTCTGCATACTTTCAGCTATTAAAACCATTCAGCTTTTAAAATGTTCAGTTAATGATGGGACTTCTTCAACTTTTTTTTTTCTACTATTCATACTTTTTAAAATATTAAGCTTTTTAACACTTTTTTTTTTGTTTTTTAACATTGAAGTCAATGAGAGCAGGTGACACTTTTTGATGGGGCGCACTTCTTGATGGAGCAATGGGATGGGGCAGTTTTTGATAGGGCAATAGTATGGGGCCAGTTTTTGATGGGGTCATAGGATGGGGGCAATTTTGATGGTGCAGTTTTTGATGGGGCAATAGGATTGGGGCCAGTTTTTGATGGGGCAATAGGATTGGGGCCAGTTTTTGATGGGGCAATAGGATTGGGGCCAGTTTTTAAAGAGGCCATAGGATGGGGGCAATTTTGATGGTGCAGTTTTTAATGGGGCAATAGAATTGGGGACAGTTTTTGATGGGGCAATAGGATTGGGGCCAGTTTTTGATGGGACCAGTTTGATGGTAGTTTGGTGGTGGTGGGTGGGAGAAAGGGCAGTTTTGATGGGGGTAAATATGATGGAGGCATTTTGATGAAAGCAATATTGATGGTAGAAATGTTATTGTGCAGCTCCTGCAAAAGATAATTACTTTTAAAAAAGATGCTAATTAGTGGGAATTCTGATTCTCACTTCAACCTTTTCTTATGGATTTAAGCTATTCATCCAGTTAGCTTTAGCAATTCAACTATTCAGCATTCCCACGCATTTTCTGCAGGAAATGCATTTTCTAGTTTACATAAACATTTGGCTATCAAAAAATGTTTAATGCCTTGAAATACCTTTTAATCTGGTGTTATTTTCAGACACTTCCTGGTATGTCTCCCGCGGGAGTGAGCGTGTCTCTTCCCTTTCTCAGTGCCCCAGTGTTTTCTGGGAGTAGTTCGCAATGTCTTCTGGGAGCACAGCGTCATGCTTTCCAGGAGACTATTCATAACGTCGAAAGACGAAATCTCGCGTGATTTTATTTGTCACATGACTCAAGTAGCAGCTCACGTGACGAGGGCGGATCTAATTCCGCCATTTTAATTAATGGCAAACATGTAAATTATGCCATTATACATCGGGATAAAGCGGTGAATGCTGGGATATCAGCATTCGCCACTTCCTGGAAGTATTTGCTTGTGGGCTTCACAATGCCCACAAGCAAGATGGAACATTACAGGAGCAAATTTTATAAAATATTATTTACGGCCGATTGACAGTGCGGAGGAATAGAAACTTCAGACATGTGAGTACGAGGATGACAAACCTAAAACCCGTAGATGCACAGCTAAAAAAAAACCGATGTCCTGCAGAACCCCAGCTTTAGCTTTGTTTATTCATTTTCTAATTAATTAAAATTTTCTGAATTTGGAAAACTTCAATTAGCATTTGAATTTGAGTTTATTTAATTTAAATTCAAATTAGCATTCAAATTTAAATTTATTCTAATTGAAATTAAAATTTTGGAAGATGGTTATTATATTATTTTTTCTTTTATTTACAATTTTTTTCCCCCATGAAAGTCGAGTTACCCTTTAACTGCCATCATATGGGTCAGTGTTCACATTATCTAGTATACCATCTTTGGGCCAGATTCACGTATTCCAGAGCATCTTTGCTCTGGAGTAACGCTTCTGATTTGCGTTGCGCTGCCGAAATTTTAGGAGCAAGTGCTGTCATTCACGAAGCACTTGCTCCTAAAGTTGCGGCAGCGCATCACAAATGAGCCGGCGGAATTCAAATGTCGCGGGTACGGGGCGTGTAGTATGCTAACTACGCGCGATCCCGCCGCCAACGTACTGCGCATGCGTCGAGTGTCAAAACATCCCCGTGCGCATGCTCCAAAATCTGTGAATGAACGTCAATGACGTCACATTCCCATACATGACCGTTTTACGCAAGCGACGTTTTTTTTTTTTTTTTCCGACGCGATGACGACGCCTATACCTAACATAGGATACTCCAACCCCATGTAGGTATATCTATGCGCCGCGTATCCCGTCCGGAAACGTCGTATCGTCATTGCGTCGCGCCGGATTTCGATCGTGAATTGCCGATTTCCGCTCATTAACATATTTTTTGAGCGGAAATCGGCGGGAACGCCCCCGGCGCCATTTTTAAGTTGAAGTAACGATGCGATGGCGAAACTCAGTTACGCTGCTCGCATCGGAACTTCAACCCGGCGTTTCTTGTTTTCTGGTTACAGAAAACAGAAACGCCGGCTCAAAGCCACAGTTAGGCTGGCGGATCACTCGATCCGCCAGCGTAACCTTTCCTGAATCTGGCCCTTTATGTTTAGCTGCCTGTTTTTTGAATCCATGCATTGTTTAGCTGCCTTGCAATAACGTTGTAGAGGGAAAAAATAGCAAATAAAGAAAAAATAATATAGCATATACAATTGTGACACAAGTCATATTGTAATTTAATGTTATTAAAAATTTTTTTTTTTGGTGCGATCCTCCCAATAGTAACACATCTAAAGGGATGCAGGCCCAGCAGATTTCCTGATTAGTGCTCTGCAGCAGCACAGCTGATTGATAATTATGATGCCACTCCCATCAGACCGCAGAGGCACAGAGGAACACACAGGGATTGTTACTCCTAATGATGTCTAATTCAGAGACGAAACCCGTACGAGCTGTGAGCAGTTCTCTCTGCTCTCCATACAGATATAGCATTGGCTTTGGTTATCAGGGTGGCGGCCAGCGGCAGTTATAATAATTACATGCAGATGGTGCCGGGGAGGCACTTAACAATGTAAGTCGTTTTGAATTGTAGGGGAGTAGCACCGCACTGTCACTCTAAGGGTAATGGCATTTTTATTTTCTAAATAGGTTCCTTTAAGCTAGTGCATTGTTGGTTCACTTACCTTTTCCTTCGATTTCCCTTCAAATTTGTTTTTCTTTGTCTGAAGTTCTCACTTCCTGTTTCTTGTCAGTAAGCTTTCCACCATCATCCGAGCAGTGGTTAGTCAGCCAGAACAGCTCACTGAACAGCTTACTGAGGAGGAACAGGAAGTGAGAAATTCAGACAAAGAAAACAAAGAAAATAAACATTTAGGGCCAGATTCAGGTAGATGGGAGCATCTTTGCTCTGGAGTAACGCTTCTCATTTACGTTACTCTGCCGAAATTTTAGGAGCAAGTGCTGTTATTCATGAAGCACTTGCTCCTAAAGTTGTGGCAGCGCATCGGAAATGAGCCGGCGGAATTCAAATTGGGCGGGTACGGGGCGTGTATTATTTAAACTAAGCGCGATCCCGCGGCGAACGTACTGCGCATGCGTCGAGTGTCAATACATCCCAGTGCGCATGCTCCAAATTCTGTCAGTGAACGTCAATGACGTCACATCCCCATTCATGAACGTTTTACGCAAACGACGCAAATTTTTTTTTTCCTGACGCGATGACGACGGCTATACTTAACATAGGATACTCCACTAGGGGGCTGCTTTATCTTTACGTCGCGTATCCCTTACGGAAACGTCGGAAAGTCACTGCGTCGCGCCCGAAAACGATCGTGAAATTCCGATTCCCGCTGATTAACATATTTTTTCAGTGTTAATCAGCAGGAACGCCCCCGGCGCCATTTTTAAATTAAATTTGTGATACGATGGCGGAATTCAATTGCGCTGATCGCATCGGAACACCAACCCGGCGTTTCTTGTTTTCTAGTTACAGAAAACAGAAACGCCGGCTTAAAGTGACAGTTAGGCTGGAGTATCACAGATACTCCAGCCTAACTCTACCTGAATCTGGCCCACAGAAGGGAAATCGAAGGAAAAGGTAAGTGAACCAACAATACACTAGCTTAAAGGAACCAATTTAGAAAATAAAAAACAAACCTTAACAAACCCTTTAATGAATGTTTAATGAATATTATTTTTATGGAGTCACGGATTGCACTTTAATTCAGGCACTGGCGTTTTTTGGCACATTTTGCTTAAAAGATATTTGTATCAAACATTTTATTTATTTAATACCTTCATTACTTATTTTGTTTTTGGATATCCAGCACATGTAGATGCAAAAAGAGTAGCGCACTTTATACCATTTGTCTCTTATTATTGAATGCGTTTGCATTGAGAGAGTGCAGCTGCCCTGAGCTTGTTGCTAATTAACATTGCGCAGGTATTATGATATTAGCTTGAACCAAATTTTACATGTATATAACAAAGCACGCTCTCACTGTGAATATTAATATCAATACATTACATAAACGCATTAATATACAGTACATAAATTAAAAAAATCAAAAACTCACAGGCAGCACAGATTTGTTTACAGCATTTGGCACAACCCAGAGACGTTGGAAGGATGAGAGATACTCTTGTGCCAGCAGCACCAAAAACTCTTGGGTCGAAATCCACCCTGTGCCCTTTTGGGTATAGGGTGGCTAATAGTGAATCATAATTCATATTACATGAGATGGGACATTAATAATACTTCATATTGCAGGACTGAGATATCACAAGGAGTCATGATGACATGACCAGGTCAGCCAGTGAGTCATACCTTTTGTATAATAGGCTATTGAAATATCCTAAGGTGTTGGCTATTCAATGTAAAGACACCCACTCTCACTGCCATTGTGTGACAAAGCTGTATAGAGAACTTATTTAACTAGATGTCTGTGTTACTATTCAAGGTTAATTGAACCCTATTGATAATACGGTGCCGTCATGTCTAGCTACCAATTAAAGAATTATCCTCAGTGAAGTGAATAGGGGGGTGGAGATTACATTGTCCTGTGATTAACTGCATTATGTTGTACTGGATATAAGCAAGCTAAGAACCAATAAAGTTATTCATACATTTTGGAAACTAGAGAACGGAGCGCTGTCTCGTTTATTCTGGGAAATGGAATGGATCATGTCTGCCTGGTTGTTGGTGTGTCGGATAAGCTTGTCGTGGATGGATGGAAAGTCGTAAGCGGTGGTGACCGTTACATTGGTGGCAGCGGTGGGATGATTCCATCTTCAGAAGGATGGCTACAAGGACACAGGACAATGGAGACGCTGTATGAACGGATGAAGCTCTCTTCCCTCATGGACTTACTGGAGAGCCGGGGCAGACCGGCCAGCAACCGTAAGAAAAGGGACATTATCGCAGAACTTGTCTAAATGAATAGAGCTAAGAGGCCCAGCGTAACAGACAGGACACCCGAGGAAGAATTTTTTGATCGGGCTGTTAAACATGGACTGGCACAATATGGTCCTAATCCTCCGCCGGAGATCATAGACCGGGTTTTAGCGGCTGTGGATGCCATCTTGCGACAGCGAAGAAGTGCTGCAGCAGCTGAAGAGAGAGGAGAGGTGCAGATACCAGTCTCCATGGAAGAGGAATTCCAAAGGAGGTTACAAGAGATGCAGATACAGCATAGAGGACCAGTATCAGAGGAGGTCCTGTTGGGATGGTCGGATGTTATTCGGTGCCAACTCTGGAAGGAAGCGTTAGCTCAGGAGCAGCAACACCAAGGAAAGGTCCTGCCCTCCATCTATGCAAGGTACTGGCCGCAGTATGACGTACGAATGCCGTTGTTGGGGAAACAACCGAAGCAGGAGTGGATAGCCGAGTTAAGCAGGCTGATCCGGGCAGAGATGCAGCTGGACGAGAGCTACAGAGCCCTCCGGTGGTATGTAGCCCAAGAGTGCCCGTGGCCAGCAGATGACAGCCCCACAGAAGGCTATGACTATGATGGCCTGGGATTATTATATTGGAGGATGTCCAGTGATCCCGACTTTGGGGATGATCGGGAGTGGCGCTTGGAGGACATAATGGAGCACAGAGAGGAGAAATTAAATATCTCGGGAGGCCACTGGTCACAGGAAGATTTGGAATTTCTGGCCATTCGGGAATGGGAGCTGGAGGTCGCCTACAGACAGCTGCTAGACTCGGCTCAGCAGCAGGGTGGGGCTCCTATTGCCTGGGACTATGAGGAAAGTTCAGATGACAACTGTGAACTCCTGGCTGATGAATCGGCAGTGGAAAATATGGAGATTTTCATCCCTAAAGCCGAAGAGGATGGTGTGGAGTTCCAGGGAGCCGGGGCGGTTGGCCCCCCTCTCCAGCAACAAGCTGAGGTGGTAAAGCTTTTACCCCCAGCTGAATCACTGGCAACAGAGCAGGGTACCCCAAACCTCTGCTCTCCACTAACGGAAGAGGGGGACACTGTGGTAGTGGATGGGACTGTGGTCTCCACTCACAGCAACCCAGCGGAAGAGCTGGCAACAGAGCAGAGTGTCATAGGCCTCTGCTCCTCACTAACAGAAGAGGGGGTTCCTGGGGTAGTGGATGGGACTTCAGTCTCCACTGGCACAACCTCAGAAAATGGTACAGGACTGGGACAGGAGGATGTCGGCTTTGCTTTGCAAGCACCGGGGGGTTTTCACCAAGCACCAGTGGATGGGACTTCAGTCTCCACTGGTATACCCCAGGAAGGGGGGGCAGTTGGCCCAGACCCCCAACAGCATGATGGACTGAGCCCAGCTACCCTGCCTTCTCCCCAGCGGCAGGCGTGTTCTCTGAGAGAGGCAGAGGTTGGCGGGGTGAGTAATGCTCAGTTTGGAGCCATTTATTTGGGGTACAGTATGGATACCAGCATTGGAGGACGGGAACTACTGACGGACTTCGGAGTCAACCCGTTTGGGGTTCCCTCCTGTGTCCGTCTCCCACCGAAAGGGGAGAGATGTAACAGAATGGCCCGTGACACCCAGAGACGTTGGAAGGATGAGAGATACTCTTGTGCCAGCAGCACCAAAAACTCTTGGGTCGAAATCCACCCTGTGCCCTTTTGGGTATAGGGTGGCTAATAGTGAATCATAATTCATATTACATGAGATGGGACATTAATAATACTTCATATTGCAGGACTGAGATATCACAAGGAGTCATGATGACATGACCAGGTCAGCCAGTGAGTCATACCTTTTGTATAATAGGCTATTGAAATATCCTAAGGTGTTGGCTATTCAATGTAAAGACACCTACTCTCACTGCCATTGTGTGACAAAGCTGTATAGAGAACTTATTCAACTAGATGTCTGTGTTACTATTCAAGGTTAATTGAACCCTATTGATAATACGGTGCCGTCATGTCTAGCTACCAATTAAAGAATTATCCTCAGTGAAGTGAATAGGGGGGTGGAGATTACATTGTCCTGTGATTAACTGCATTATGTTGTACTGGATATAAGCAAGCTAAGAACCAATAAAGTTATTCATACATTTTGGAAACTAGAGAACGGAGCGCTGTCTCGTTTATTCTGGGAAATGGAATGGATCATGTCTGCCTGGTTGTTGGTGTGTCGGATAAGCTTGTCGTGGATGGATGGAAGGTTGTAAGCGGTGGTGACCGTCACAAGCACTTTATACTTGATTGAGAATATCACTATTTATTGGACTTTTCTTGTTTTTTATTTTACGTTTTTTATTTTTTTTAATCATGTTTTGGACATTTTAATTTATGTACTGTATATTTATGAGTTTATGTGATGTATTGATATTAGTATTCACAGTAAGAGTGCCCTTTGTTATTAACATGTATGATTTAACCACTTAAGGACCGGAAGGATTTCCCCCCTTAATGACCAGACCATTTTTTGCGATACGTTACTGTGTCGGTTTAACTGACAATTGGGCAGTCGTGCAACTTTGTACCCAGACATTTCTTTTGGTGGTATTTGATCACTTATTTTTAGCGATATAAACAAAAAAGAGCGACAATTGTGGAAAAAAAGCTATATATTTTGTTACTGTTTGCTAAAATAAATATCCCCCCCAAAAAATAAAAATAAATAGTTTCTTCCTCAGTTTAGGCCAATATGTTTTCTTCTACATATTTTTGATAAAAAAATTGCAATAAGCGTATATTGATTGGTTTGCGCAAAAGTTATAGCGGGGATAGATTTATGGCATTTTTATTTATATAACTTTTTTTTTCACTAGTAATGGCGGTCAGTGATTTTTTGCAGGACTGCAACATTGGCGAACAGATCGCACACTTTTGACACTGATCACTAGGAACAGACAATCTCTCTCTACTCCCATGTCAGAACGGGGATCTGTTTGTTTACATTGACAGATCCCCATTCTGGCTCTCTGTCCAGCGATCGCGGATGGCCGGTGGACATTGCAGCCGCCAGCCACGCGCATTAGCTCCGGGGGGTATCCGCGCGCCCACTGTATCTGTAGCACGAACTGGCGTAATGCTATGGCGATTCACGCAATATATTACCTGCGCCTGCTATATGAGGGGTAACTTTACGCCGTATGTAAGCCTTACGTACATATGAAGCGGCCGGGCGCATCTACTTATGTGCGTCGGTGTATCTTACTCATTTGTATATTTAAAATGGGAACGCCGAATGCGTCCAGCGTAACTATGCGCCACGATACGCCAGCGTAGGCAAGTTACGTCGGGCGGCTGAAGCCTTGTTTAATGGCGTATCTAGCTTTGCGAATCAACGTAACAATACGACGGCACACATTTGTACATACGCCGGCGTAAAACGTTTGTAAATCCGGGCCATATATATTATTTTTTATTGAACTGAATTTTACTTGATGCAAATGGGGCTAAAAGTATCAGTATTAACTAACTTAAAGCGGAGGTTCACCCTAAAAACATGTTTATACTATTCCATCCAGCATACTGCTGTTTTTTTTCCGGCTTCTTTCGGAAGCCAGGGGGAAGCTTTTGTCATCACGTCAATCACTTAGTCTCTAAATAGGAACGCCCACTCCCGTGGGAGCCACTACCCGGAAGCTGGGGGGGAATAGCTATACGACGGTATGTACAGCATACTGTACATGTCAGCAGTATGCTGGATTAAATATTATATACATGTTTTTAGGGTGAACCTCCGCTTTAAAACCAAAAGTCCACATGTGCACATTACACATACAGCCCCAATAGTGGGTGTGCAAATGCGTTCCTGACAAAGAGGCACCCCTGGAGGTGGCCAGTGCCATCTTAATAACATCATGGGCCCCTGGGCAAAGTAAAGAGTGTTAGGCCTCGTACACACGAGGCAATAGATTTGTTCAAAACGGTCTGTCCGACCGATTTGAACAAATCTGTCTGTTTGGATTTTGTTTTGCTCGCGTGTACACACGAGCAAACCAAAATCCCCGCCAGCAGACGGCGCGCTGACGTGTCGGTGACGTGGACGCCGCCACGTCACCGCACCAGGAAGTAAAACACTTCCGCGCATGTGCGAGATGACATGTCTGCTGGTAAGTGTACTAACCAGCAGACATGTCGGGCGGACGGGTTCCCACCCGATAGATTTCAAAGCATGCTTTGAAATCTGTCGGGTGGCCAAATCCGTCGGCTCGCCCGTACACACGATCGAATCTGTCTGCTGGGACGGTCTAACAGACCGTTTCCAGCAGACAGATTTGATCGTGTGTACGCGGCCTTATAGTGGCAGATTTGGGTAGTATAGGGTGGTATAGTGGCAGAGAAGGGTCATATAGGGCAGTATAGTTGCGAGTTAGGGCAGAATAATGGCAAGTAAGGGCAGTATAGTTGCGAGTTAGGGCAGAATAATGGCAAGTAAGGGCAGTATAGTGGCAGGTTAGGGTGGTATAGTGGCAGGTTAGAGTAGTATAGTGGCGGTATATTTGCAGGTTTGTTTACTATAGTGGGAGAATAGTGGTAAGTTAGGGTAGTATAGTGGTAGGTTAGGGTAGGATAGGCAGGTCAAGGTAGTATAGGGCAGTATACTGGCATGTTAGGGTGGAATAGTGGCAGGTTTGGGTAGTATAGCAGCTGCATAGTGGGATGTTAAGGTAGTACGGGTTGGTATAGTGGCAGGTTTGGGTAGTATATGGTGGTATAGTGGCAGGGAAAGGTAATATAGGGTGTTATAATGACTGATTAGGGTAGTATAGTGGAGGTATAGTGGCAGGTTTGGGTAATATAGTGGCAGATTTGGGTAGTATAGGGTGGTATAGTGGCAGGTTAGGGTAGTATAGAGTGTTATAGTGGCAGATTTGGGTAGTATAGGGTGGTATATTGGCAGGGAAGGGTGATATAGGGCAGTATAGTTGCGAGTTAGGGCAGCATAATGGCAGGTGAGGGGAGTATAGTGGCAATATAGTGGAGGTATAGTGGCAGGTTTGGGTAATATAGTGGCAGGTTTGGGTAGTATAGCAGCTGCATAGTGGCATATTATGGTAGTATGAGTTGGTATAGTGGCAGGTTTGGGTAGTATATGGTGGTATAGTGGCAGGGAAGGGTAATATAGGGTGTTATAATGACAGGTTAGGTTAGTATAGTGGAGGTATAGTGGCAGGTTTGGGTAATAGAATGGCAGGTTTGGGTAGTATAGGGTGGTATATTGGCAGGTTAGGGTAGTATAGTGGCGGTGTAGTGGCAGGTTAGGGATGTATGTAGTGACATTGTGATCAGTCACTTACAGCATTGCTGGTGATGAAGACTCCAGGGGTTGCTGTGTTCTCTCCTCCCGCCATTAAGACGGCCCTGGAGGTGGCTGCAAAGTATCTTGGCTATTGTTGGGGCCCTTCTGTAATAGATGGCTGATGGGCTGCTAAACAAGTAGCACTCTCTATTGCATTAACAATGTCAGTATTGAGATAAGCATCTGAGTCCAGTCCAGATCTCTTGGCTGTCTGCTGTCTCAGAAGTCTCAGTCCTCAAGATTAAGTCCTCACCAATCAGGCACACATGGCAATGGTTCTCTCCAGCTCTGATCCGAAGATGCAGCAACTCTCTCTGGCTCAGTCTATTGCTCTGGTCCTCACAGGCTCTGTCCTTTGGCTCTAAGGACACAAGGATGCCCAGCTCTGGTCCCCACACACCAGGATCTGCATGCATAGCACAGCTCTGCGCACACTGGTTTCCCTGCACTGTCTTCCCAGACCTCCAATAGATTGCCCGGGACAACATGTTCTCTTCTCTTTTCGTGAGAAGATAATCCTGGATATTGAAGTCCAAGCCTTCATAGCATCCATTATACAGACAAAGCCCCTTTAAGCACTTGAGCTCTGGAAACCCCTTCATGACCAGGCCATTTTTTTGCACTGCCCTACTTTAACTGGCGATTGCATGGTCATGCAATGCTGTACGCATAAAAAAAAAAAAGGTAAATCATTTTTTTCACACAAATGGAGATTTTTTTTTGCTGGTATTTGATCACGACTAGGTTTTTTATTTTTATTTTTTTTGCAGAAAAGACCAAGAGTTTGGAAATAAGAAAAATGTACTTTCTGCTACAAAACATATCCAATAAAAATATAACAGAAAATAAAATGTCTTCAAGCTTTGGCTTAAAAAAGTGGAGGACATAAGTCACATGGAAGACCTGATCCTCACTAGCCAGCAAAGACAGGAAACGTACTCCAAAACTTGGCAATTGTGGAACATTTTTAAATATTCAGACGAGGGACAAAACCTCAGGGAAAATTACTGACCCCCAATCACTGTATTACAGAGGTTATCCTTGAACATCAAGTGTATATGACATATATTGTGATGATTACGCCCCAAGGGGTGCCTTCCCATATCCTTGCTCGTGCAACACCCCCAATCCGTCCCTTTTTTTTTAATCTCCCTTACCCCCCTTTCTTTTTTATTCCACCCCTTCTCTGTTTCTTTTCTGGGGTCTTTCCCCTTTTCTCTTTTGTTTCTGCTGTTTTTCTGTTTATTATTTTCTGAATGTGTTTTCTTTCACATAAAAAGGTAAATTATAAAGGGAGGCTGGTCCCATGGGGCTAATATACCCCGTCTTATATCATACTAACATACGGAACCACTCTACAACTTTGATGGGATACTACTGTCCGCAGTGGTTTTACCCCCAAGGAGAGTTCGACTCATAACCACCTACCACTCCATTGACTCTTTCTCTTTTGTAGAAACACACCCAATAGGGTAACGATTGATGTATACGTCACTGACAAAGTTGTGTGTTCCATGTATATGTATCAATTTCTGTAACAATATTGATTCAATGACTTTATTGTTGTGATCCATGCGGGCCAGTTTCTCTATTAAAAAAAATAAATAAAAAAAAAATGTCTTCATAAATGTTAGACAAAATTTATTTTGCTACATTTCTTTGGTAAAGAAAAAAAAAATCCCAATAAGTGTATATTGATTGGTTTGTGTCAAAGTTATAGGCCGCATACACACGTCTAAACAAATCCGATGAAAACGGTCGGACAGACCGTTTTCATCGGATATGTCTGCTGGGCTATTTTGGTTTGATCAGTGTACACACGATCAAACCAAAATCCCCGCGGACAGATAGCGCGGTGACGTGGCGGTGACGTTGATGCCGCCACGTCACCACTCCAGGAAGTAAAATACTTCCACGCATGCGTCGAATCCATTCGGCGCATGCGGGAGATTTTTGTCCGCTGGTTAGGCATACTAACCAGCGGACATGTCGGACGGACGGGTTTCCAGCAGACAAGTTTTAAAGCATGCTTTAAAACTTGTCTGCTGGAAAAACCTGTCTGCTTGCCCGTACACACGATCGGATTTGTCTGCTAAAACGGTCCGTCGGACCAGTTTCAGCAGATAAATTCGATCGTGTGTACGCGGCCTTAGTGTCTACAAATTATGGTATAGATACTGGACTTTTTATTTATTTTATACTACTATTGGCGGCGATCAGCGATAATAGGACTGCAATAGTGCGGCTGTCAATCTGACACTGAGGGAACTGACTAACTGCCACTGACATCACCAGTGACACTAATACAATGGTCAGTTCTAAAAATATACATTGTCACTGTACTAGTGACACTTGCTGGGAAGAGGTTAACATCTGGTGGAGATCAAGAGGTTAAATGTTTGCTTAAAGCAGAGCTCCACTTATCTGCCGCCAAATTTGGCACCCTTTGGGGGAGCAGGTACCTGGTTTCGGCCCCCCTCCTCCTTCCCCTGCAACTAGCCCAATTAGAGAGTGCAACACACTTTGCACATGCGCAGTTAGAAACCGGCTGTGATGCTGCATGACTTCACTTCCAATTTTCCTTAGTGGAGATGGCAGTGGCAGGACCCGATAGCCAATTGAAAAATCGACCCGGACAGGTAAGTGTCCTAATATTAAAAGTCAGTATCTACAGTATTTGTAGCTTCTGACTTTGGGCCAGATTCAGGTAGAGTTAGGCTGGAGTATCAGTGATACTCCAGCCTAACTTTCACTTTGAGCCGGCGTTTCTGTTTTCTTTAGTCAGAAAACAAGAAACGCCGGGTTGGAGTTACTATACGAGCGGCGTAATTGTATTTCGCCATCGTATCGTAACTTCAATTTTAAAAATTGCGCGCGAGGCGTTCCCGCTGATTAACGCCGAGAATATGTTAATCAGCGGGAATCGGAAATTCACGATCGTGTTCGGGCGCGACGCAGTGACTTTCCAACGTTTCCGTAAGAGATACGCGGCGTAAAGATAAAGCAGCCCCCTAGTGGAGTATCCTATGTTAAGTATGTCCGTCGTCATCGCGTCGAAAAAAAAAAAATTTGAGTCGTTTGCGTAACACGTCCGTGAATGGGGATTGACGTCATTGACGTTCACTGACAGAATTTGGAGCATGCGCACTGACAGTCGACGCATGCGCAGTACGTTCGCCGCGGGATCGCGCCTAGTTATAATAATACACGCCCCCTACCCGCCCAATTTGAATTCCGCCGGCTCATTTTCGATACGCCGCCGCAACTTTAGGAGCAAGTGCTATGTGTCAGGTTTAGTATCAGGCTAGGAGCAGACAACAGTTCAGGTGTGCTAATATGCTTATAGTTCAATAACAAGAGCACATACCATGAGCAGGTCTTGTGAAGCAGGTCAGCGCTGGGACTTGTAGTTCACCACGGATGCAGGGTTGAGACGAGCGGGACAGCTGGCACTTGTAGTTCACTGCTGAAGTAGGTGTTGTGATGAGCAGGAAGGCTGGAACTTGTAGTTCACCGCAGGTGTGGATGTTGGTGGTGTTGCTGGTGCTAGTAGTGCACCGCTGCAATGGGTGTTGTTTACAGGAGTCAGGCAAAGTGTGGTCTAGGCAAGCCGGTTCATACACGGATGGATCAGAGTTCGAAAGGTACCAAATCGGAAGCAACAAGCAGGGTCAAACAAGCCGGGTCATACACAAAGTTTACAGATTAACAGGTCAGGCTGGATCACACAAGGCAAGCAGAGTAACTCTATCACGAGCACTGATTGGGTGAAGTCACAGGTGTTTTAAAGGAGAGCTGGCCAATCAGTGTTTCCCAGCCAAGGCTGTGTCAGGTGAGTGCGCTGGGTCCTAGAGGGGTCCAGTACTGACAGTACCCCCCCCTTCTCGAGGGGTTGCTCCTGCACCCCCAGGCTTACTTGGATATCGAAGATGGAACTTCTTCTTAAGGCGATCAGCATGGAGATTGCGAGCTGGGATCTAGGATCGATCCTCTGGGCCAAAACCTTTCCAATGAACTAGATATTGTAAGGAATTGCGTACACGTCTGGAGTCAAGAATATATGCCACTTCATATTCCTGGCTATCCGACACATCTACAGGTTCTGGTTCATTTACTTGGAGACTAGAATGAACAGGTTTCAACAAAGAAACATGGAAGACATTAGGAATGCGCATGGACGGGGGGAGTTTTAATTTATAGGACACAGGATTAACAATCTCTGAAATCTCATAGGGCCCGATGAATTTTGGGCCAAGTTTTTTGGATGGAACATGCAGGGACAGATTCCTGGATGATAGCCAGACTTTGTCACCAACTTTATATCCAGGGGCCTTTGAGCGCCTCTTATCAGCCGTTTTCTTAAATGCCTGCACCGAACGAGAAATAGCACGATTGACGTCAGACCAGATTTTGGAGAAGTTTTCAATCGTGGTGTTGGCATCTGGAACATCAGAGGGTGGAAGATCAAAGGAGCACACACGAGGATGCAACCCGTAAACACAGAAGAAGGGAGAGGTCCCTGTAGAAGAGCTGGCACAATTATTAAAGGCAAACTCTGCCCATGGAAGGCTGTCGACCCACTCCACCTCATCATTGGCCATCAGACAACGTACCATCTTCTCTAGAGTCTGATTAGTTCTTTCTGTTTGGCCATTTGTCTCGGGATGATAGGCTGAAGAATATGATAACTTAATCCCTAGCTGAGAACAAAGGGCCTTCCAAAACTGGGCTATAAACTGAGAGCCACGGTCTGAGACAATGTTAATTGGTGCCCCATGGAGCCTGAAAACATGTTTAATGAACAGAGATGCCAGTTCTCTAGCAGACGGCAGTTTTGGAAGTGGAACAAAGTGGGCCATCTTACTGAACCTGTCTACCACCACCCAGATCGTGGAACATCCCTGGGATGGAGGCAAGTCAGTGATAAAGTCCATAGATAAATGGGTCCAGGGACAAGTAGGTATTGGTAGAGGACGTAGGAGACCGGAGGGCTTAGAGGTACTGCCCTTGCTTCTGGCACAAACCTCACAAGCCTGGACAAAGGCAAGCACATCCTGCCTAATCGATGGCCACCAGAGGTTGCGAGAGATAATCTCATAAGTTTGTCTAAACCCCGGATGCGCTGCAGGCTTTGATGCATGTACCTGCTGCAAAACCTGCAAACGAAGAGCCAAAGGCACAAAAAGCATACCAGAGGGAGTGGAAGGGGGGGCTTCAGCCTGTGCAGGTAACAGGGCCTCAGAGATGTCAGTCTGGGTGAAAGCCAAAATCCTGTCCTCAGAGATAATGGATTGTGGAGGAAGCGGAGGTGGGGATTCTGATAAAAAACTGCGAGACAAGGCGTCAGCCTTAACATTTTTTGGCCCTGGTAAATAAGAAATTGTAAAGTCAAATCTGGAGAAGAATAATGACCACCTGGCCTGACGTGAGTTCAGTCTTTTAGCAGAACGGATGTATTCAAGTTTTTTGTGGTCAGTCAGAACTATGAATGGATAGCGAGCTCCCTCCAGCCAATGTCTCCATTCCTCCAAAGCTAGCTTTATGGCTAACAGTTCTCTGTTGCCTATATCATAGTTGCGCTCTGCTGGGGAATATTTACGGGACAGGAAGGCGCAGGGGTGGATGGCAGCAGTTACAGGGTCCTTTTGTGACAGAAGCGCCCCCACCCCTACTTTGGATGCATCTACCTCCACAATAAAAGGCAGCTCAGGAACAGGATGGCGTAGAATTGGTGCAGAGGTAAAGGCTTTCTTCAACTGAGTGAAGGCTGTCTGGGCTTCAGTAGTCCATTTGAACTTAGACTGAGACTTCCTGGTGAGAGAGGTGATGGGATGTGCAATGGTGGCAAAATTCTTAATGAATTTCCGATAGAAATTTGCAAAGCCCAGGAAGCGCTGAACTGCTTTCAGGTCTGAAGGTGATGCCCAGTCTAGAATGGCCTGAATCTTGGCTGGATCCATGGTTAGGCCTGTGTCAGAGATTAGGTAGCCCAGGAAAGGTACTTGTTTGACATGAAATAAACATTTTTCAGGCTTAACAAAAAGGGAATGAGCCTTTAATCGGGCCAACACTGAGCGGACGTGCCTCTGATGCGTTTCAAGATTGGGAGAATATATCAAAATATCATCCAAGTACACAAGCATAAAGCGACCCAACAGATCACGGAAAATGTCATTCATAAAGTTTTGGAAGACAGCTGGTGCATTCCTGAGACCGAAAGGCATGACAAGACATTCGTAGTGGCCATCCTTGGTGTTAAAGGCTGTCTTCCACTCATCTCCTTCACGGATGCGCACTAGATTATAGGCTCCCCTTAGGTCTAGTTTGGAGAAGATCTTTGCTCCCTGGATTTGGGAGAACAACTCTGTGATGAGAGGGAGAGGGTACCGATTGGGAACGGTTATTTTATTTAGACCTCTGTAGTCACAGAGGATACTCCACTAGGGGGCTGCTTTATCTTTACGTCGCGTATCCCTTACGTATCCCTTACGGAAACGTCGGAAAGTCACTGCGTCGCGCCCGAAAACGATCGTGAAATTCCGATTCCCGCTGATTAACATATTTTTTCAGTGTTAATCAGCAGGAACGCCCCCGGCGCCATTTTTAAATTAAATTTGTGATACGATGGCGGAATTCAATTGCGCTGATCGCATCGGAACACCAACCCGGCGTTTCTTGTTTTCTAGTTACAGAAAACAGAAACGCCGGCTTAAAGTGACAGTTAGGCTGGAGTATCACAGATACTCCAGCCTAACTCTACCTGAATCTGGCCCACAGAAGGGAAATCGAAGGAAAAGGTAAGTGAACCAACAATACACTAGCTTAAAGGAACCAATTTAGAAAATAAAAAACAAACCTTAACAAACCCTTTAATGAATGTTTAATGAATATTATTTTTATGGAGTCACGGATTGCACTTTAATTCAGGCACTGGCGTTTTTTGGCACATTTTGCTTAAAAGATATTTGTATCAAACATTTTATTTATTTAATACCTTCATTACTTATTTTGTTTTTGGATATCCAGCACATGTAGATGCAAAAAGAGTAGCGCACTTTATACCATTTGTCTCTTATTATTGAATGCGTTTGCATTGAGAGAGTGCAGCTGCCCTGAGCTTGTTGCTAATTAACATTGCGCAGGTATTATGATATTAGCTTGAACCAAATTTTACATGTATATAACAAAGCACGCTCTCACTGTGAATATTAATATCAATACATTACATAAACGCATTAATATACAGTACATAAATTAAAAAAATCAAAAACTCACAGGCAGCACAGATTTGTTTACAGCATTTGGCACAACCCAGAGACGTTGGAAGGATGAGAGATACTCTTGTGCCAGCAGCACCAAAAACTCTTGGGTCGAAATCCACCCTGTGCCCTTTTGGGTATAGGGTGGCTAATAGTGAATCATAATTCATATTACATGAGATGGGACATTAATAATACTTCATATTGCAGGACTGAGATATCACAAGGAGTCATGATGACATGACCAGGTCAGCCAGTGAGTCATACCTTTTGTATAATAGGCTATTGAAATATCCTAAGGTGTTGGCTATTCAATGTAAAGACACCCACTCTCACTGCCATTGTGTGACAAAGCTGTATAGAGAACTTATTTAACTAGATGTCTGTGTTACTATTCAAGGTTAATTGAACCCTATTGATAATACGGTGCCGTCATGTCTAGCTACCAATTAAAGAATTATCCTCAGTGAAGTGAATAGGGGGGTGGAGATTACATTGTCCTGTGATTAACTGCATTATGTTGTACTGGATATAAGCAAGCTAAGAACCAATAAAGTTATTCATACATTTTGGAAACTAGAGAACGGAGCGCTGTCTCGTTTATTCTGGGAAATGGAATGGATCATGTCTGCCTGGTTGTTGGTGTGTCGGATAAGCTTGTCGTGGATGGATGGAAAGTCGTAAGCGGTGGTGACCGTTACATTGGTGGCAGCGGTGGGATGATTCCATCTTCAGAAGGATGGCTACAAGGACACAGGACAATGGAGACGCTGTATGAACGGATGAAGCTCTCTTCCCTCATGGACTTACTGGAGAGCCGGGGCAGACCGGCCAGCAACCGTAAGAAAAGGGACATTATCGCAGAACTTGTCTAAATGAATAGAGCTAAGAGGCCCAGCGTAACAGACAGGACACCCGAGGAAGAATTTTTTGATCGGGCTGTTAAACATGGACTGGCACAATATGGTCCTAATCCTCCGCCGGAGATCATAGACCGGGTTTTAGCGGCTGTGGATGCCATCTTGCGACAGCGAAGAAGTGCTGCAGCAGCTGAAGAGAGAGGAGAGGTGCAGATACCAGTCTCCATGGAAGAGGAATTCCAAAGGAGGTTACAAGAGATGCAGATACAGCATAGAGGACCAGTATCAGAGGAGGTCCTGTTGGGATGGTCGGATGTTATTCGGTGCCAACTCTGGAAGGAAGCGTTAGCTCAGGAGCAGCAACACCAAGGAAAGGTCCTGCCCTCCATCTATGCAAGGTACTGGCCGCAGTATGACGTACGAATGCCGTTGTTGGGGAAACAACCGAAGCAGGAGTGGATAGCCGAGTTAAGCAGGCTGATCCGGGCAGAGATGCAGCTGGACGAGAGCTACAGAGCCCTCCGGTGGTATGTAGCCCAAGAGTGCCCGTGGCCAGCAGATGACAGCCCCACAGAAGGCTATGACTATGATGGCCTGGGATTATTATATTGGAGGATGTCCAGTGATCCCGACTTTGGGGATGATCGGGAGTGGCGCTTGGAGGACATAATGGAGCACAGAGAGGAGAAATTAAATATCTCGGGAGGCCACTGGTCACAGGAAGATTTGGAATTTCTGGCCATTCGGGAATGGGAGCTGGAGGTCGCCTACAGACAGCTGCTAGACTCGGCTCAGCAGCAGGGTGGGGCTCCTATTGCCTGGGACTATGAGGAAAGTTCAGATGACAACTGTGAACTCCTGGCTGATGAATCGGCAGTGGAAAATATGGAGATTTTCATCCCTAAAGCCGAAGAGGATGGTGTGGAGTTCCAGGGAGCCGGGGCGGTTGGCCCCCCTCTCCAGCAACAAGCTGAGGTGGTAAAGCTTTTACCCCCAGCTGAATCACTGGCAACAGAGCAGGGTACCCCAAACCTCTGCTCTCCACTAACGGAAGAGGGGGACACTGTGGTAGTGGATGGGACTGTGGTCTCCACTCACAGCAACCCAGCGGAAGAGCTGGCAACAGAGCAGAGTGTCATAGGCCTCTGCTCCTCACTAACAGAAGAGGGGGTTCCTGGGGTAGTGGATGGGACTTCAGTCTCCACTGGCACAACCTCAGAAAATGGTACAGGACTGGGACAGGAGGATGTCGGCTTTGCTTTGCAAGCACCGGGGGGTTTTCACCAAGCACCAGTGGATGGGACTTCAGTCTCCACTGGTATACCCCAGGAAGGGGGGGCAGTTGGCCCAGACCCCCAACAGCATGATGGACTGAGCCCAGCTACCCTGCCTTCTCCCCAGCGGCAGGCGTGTTCTCTGAGAGAGGCAGAGGTTGGCGGGGTGAGTAATGCTCAGTTTGGAGCCATTTATTTGGGGTACAGTATGGATACCAGCATTGGAGGACGGGAACTACTGACGGACTTCGGAGTCAACCCGTTTGGGGTTCCCTCCTGTGTCCGTCTCCCACCGAAAGGGGAGAGATGTAACAGAATGGCCCGTGACACCCAGAGACGTTGGAAGGATGAGAGATACTCTTGTGCCAGCAGCACCAAAAACTCTTGGGTCGAAATCCACCCTGTGCCCTTTTGGGTATAGGGTGGCTAATAGTGAATCATAATTCATATTACATGAGATGGGACATTAATAATACTTCATATTGCAGGACTGAGATATCACAAGGAGTCATGATGACATGACCAGGTCAGCCAGTGAGTCATACCTTTTGTATAATAGGCTATTGAAATATCCTAAGGTGTTGGCTATTCAATGTAAAGACACCTACTCTCACTGCCATTGTGTGACAAAGCTGTATAGAGAACTTATTCAACTAGATGTCTGTGTTACTATTCAAGGTTAATTGAACCCTATTGATAATACGGTGCCGTCATGTCTAGCTACCAATTAAAGAATTATCCTCAGTGAAGTGAATAGGGGGGTGGAGATTACATTGTCCTGTGATTAACTGCATTATGTTGTACTGGATATAAGCAAGCTAAGAACCAATAAAGTTATTCATACATTTTGGAAACTAGAGAACGGAGCGCTGTCTCGTTTATTCTGGGAAATGGAATGGATCATGTCTGCCTGGTTGTTGGTGTGTCGGATAAGCTTGTCGTGGATGGATGGAAGGTTGTAAGCGGTGGTGACCGTCACAAGCACTTTATACTTGATTGAGAATATCACTATTTATTGGACTTTTCTTGTTTTTTATTTTACGTTTTTTATTTTTTTTAATCATGTTTTGGACATTTTAATTTATGTACTGTATATTTATGAGTTTATGTGATGTATTGATATTAGTATTCACAGTAAGAGTGTCCTTTGTTATTAACATGTATGATTTAACCACTTAAGGACCGGAAGGATTTCCCCCCTTAATGACCAGACCATTTTTTGCGATACGTTACTGTGTCGGTTTAACTGACAATTGGGCAGTCGTGCAACTTTGTACCCAGACATTTCTTTTGGTGGTATTTGATCACTTATTTTTAGCGATATAAACAAAAAAGAGCGACAATTGTGGAAAAAAAGCTATATATTTTGTTACTGTTTGCTAAAATAAATATCCCCCCCAAAAAATAAAAATAAATAGTTTCTTCCTCAGTTTAGGCCAATATGTTTTCTTCTACATATTTTTGATAAAAAAATTGCAATAAGCGTATATTGATTGGTTTGCGCAAAAGTTATAGCGGGGATAGATTTATGGCATTTTTATTTATATAACTTTTTTTTTCACTAGTAATGGCGGTCAGTGATTTTTTGCAGGACTGCAACATTGGCGAACAGATCGCACACTTTTGACACTGATCACTAGGAACAGACAATCTCTCTCTACTCCCATGTCAGAACGGGGATCTGTTTGTTTACATTGACAGATCCCCATTCTGGCTCTCTGTCCAGCGATCGCGGATGGCCGGTGGACATTGCAGCCGCCAGCCACGCGCATTAGCTCCGGGGGGTATCCGCGCGCCCACTGTATCTGTAGCACGAACTGGCGTAATGCTATGGCGATTCACGCAATATATTACCTGCGCCTGCTATATGAGGGGTAACTTTACGCCGTATGTAAGCCTTACGTACATATGAAGCGGCCGGGCGCATCTACTTATGTGCGTCGGTGTATCTTACTCATTTGTATATTTAAAATGGGAACGCCGAATGCGTCCAGCGTAACTATGCGCCACGATACGCCAGCGTAGGCAAGTTACGTCGGGCGGCTGAAGCCTTGTTTAATGGCGTATCTAGCTTTGCGAATCAACGTAACAATACGACGGCACACATTTGTACATACGCCGGCGTAAAACGTTTGTAAATCCGGGCCATATATATTATTTTTTATTGAACTGAATTTTACTTGATGCAAATGGGGCTAAAAGTATCAGTATTAACTAACTTAAAGCGGAGGTTCACCCTAAAAACATGTTTATACTATTCCATCCAGCATACTGCTGTTTTTTTTTCCGGCTTCTTTCGGAAGCCAGGGGGAAGCTTTTGTCATCACGTCAATCACTTAGTCTCTAAATAGGAACGCCCACTCCCGTGGGAGCCACTACCCGGAAGCTGGGGGGGAATAGCTATACGACGGTATGTACAGCATACTGTACATGTCAGCAGTATGCTGGATTAAATATTATATACATGTTTTTAGGGTGAACCTCCGCTTTAAAACCAAAAGTCCACATGTGCACATTACACATACAGCCCCAATAGTGGGTGTGCAAATGCGTTCCTGACAAAGAGGCACCCCTGGAGGTGGCCAGTGCCATCTTAATAACATCATGGGCCCCTGGGCAAAGTAAAGAGTGTTAGGCCTCGTACACACGAGGCAATAGATTTGTTCAAAACGGTCTGTCCGACCGATTTGAACAAATCTGTCTGTTTGGATTTTGTTTTGCTCGCGTGTACACACGAGCAAACCAAAATCCCCGCCAGCAGACGGCGCGCTGACGTGTCGGTGACGTGGACGCCGCCACGTCACCGCACCAGGAAGTAAAACACTTCCGCGCATGTGCGAGATGACATGTCTGCTGGTAAGTGTACTAACCAGCAGACATGTCGGGCGGACGGGTTCCCACCCGATAGATTTCAAAGCATGCTTTGAAATCTGTCGGGTGGCCAAATCCGTCGGCTCGCCCGTACACACGATCGAATCTGTCTGCTGGGACGGTCTAACAGACCGTTTCCAGCAGACAGATTTGATCGTGTGTACGCGGCCTTATAGTGGCAGATTTGGGTAGTATAGGGTGGTATAGTGGCAGAGAAGGGTCATATAGGGCAGTATAGTTGCGAGTTAGGGCAGAATAATGGCAAGTAAGGGCAGTATAGTTGCGAGTTAGGGCAGAATAATGGCAAGTAAGGGCAGTATAGTGGCAGGTTAGGGTGGTATAGTGGCAGGTTAGAGTAGTATAGTGGCGGTATATTTGCAGGTTTGTTTACTATAGTGGGAGAATAGTGGTAAGTTAGGGTAGTATAGTGGTAGGTTAGGGTAGGATAGGCAGGTCAAGGTAGTATAGGGCAGTATACTGGCATGTTAGGGTGGAATAGTGGCAGGTTTGGGTAGTATAGCAGCTGCATAGTGGGATGTTAAGGTAGTACGGGTTGGTATAGTGGCAGGTTTGGGTAGTATATGGTGGTATAGTGGCAGGGAAAGGTAATATAGGGTGTTATAATGACTGATTAGGGTAGTATAGTGGAGGTATAGTGGCAGGTTTGGGTAATATAGTGGCAGATTTGGGTAGTATAGGGTGGTATAGTGGCAGGTTAGGGTAGTATAGAGTGTTATAGTGGCAGATTTGGGTAGTATAGGGTGGTATATTGGCAGGGAAGGGTGATATAGGGCAGTATAGTTGCGAGTTAGGGCAGCATAATGGCAGGTGAGGGGAGTATAGTGGCAATATAGTGGAGGTATAGTGGCAGGTTTGGGTAATATAGTGGCAGGTTTGGGTAGTATAGCAGCTGCATAGTGGCATATTATGGTAGTATGAGTTGGTATAGTGGCAGGTTTGGGTAGTATATGGTGGTATAGTGGCAGGGAAGGGTAATATAGGGTGTTATAATGACAGGTTAGGTTAGTATAGTGGAGGTATAGTGGCAGGTTTGGGTAATAGAATGGCAGGTTTGGGTAGTATAGGGTGGTATATTGGCAGGTTAGGGTAGTATAGTGGCGGTGTAGTGGCAGGTTAGGGATGTATGTAGTGACATTGTGATCAGTCACTTACAGCATTGCTGGTGATGAAGACTCCAGGGGTTGCTGTGTTCTCTCCTCCCGCCATTAAGACGGCCCTGGAGGTGGCTGCAAAGTATCTTGGCTATTGTTGGGGCCCTTCTGTAATAGATGGCTGATGGGCTGCTAAACAAGTAGCACTCTCTATTGCATTAACAATGTCAGTATTGAGATAAGCATCTGAGTCCAGTCCAGATCTCTTGGCTGTCTGCTGTCTCAGAAGTCTCAGTCCTCAAGATTAAGTCCTCACCAATCAGGCACACATGGCAATGGTTCTCTCCAGCTCTGATCCGAAGATGCAGCAACTCTCTCTGGCTCAGTCTATTGCTCTGGTCCTCACAGGCTCTGTCCTTTGGCTCTAAGGACACAAGGATGCCCAGCTCTGGTCCCCACACACCAGGATCTGCATGCATAGCACAGCTCTGCGCACACTGGTTTCCCTGCACTGTCTTCCCAGACCTCCAATAGATTGCCCGGGACAACATGTTCTCTTCTCTTTTCGTGAGAAGATAATCCTGGATATTGAAGTCCAAGCCTTCATAGCATCCATTATACAGACAAAGCCCCTTTAAGCACTTGAGCTCTGGAAACCCCTTCATGACCAGGCCATTTTTTTGCACTGCCCTACTTTAACTGGCGATTGCATGGTCATGCAATGCTGTACGCATAAAAAAAAAAAAGGTAAATCATTTTTTTCACACAAATGGAGATTTTTTTTTGCTGGTATTTGATCACGACTAGGTTTTTTATTTTTATTTTTTTTGCAGAAAAGACCAAGAGTTTGGAAATAAGAAAAATGTACTTTCTGCTACAAAACATATCCAATAAAAATATAACAGAAAATAAAATGTCTTCAAGCTTTGGCTTAAAAAAGTGGAGGACATAAGTCACATGGAAGACCTGATCCTCACTAGCCAGCAAAGACAGGAAACGTACTCCAAAACTTGGCAATTGTGGAACATTTTTAAATATTCAGACGAGGGACAAAACCTCAGGGGAAATTACTGACCCCCAATCACTGTATTACAGAGGTTATCCTTGAACATCAAGTGTATATGACATATATTGTGATGATTACGCCCCAAGGGGTGCCTTCCCATATCCTTGCTCGTGCAACACCCCCAATCCGTCCCTTTTTTTTTAATCTCCCTTACCCCCCTTTCTTTTTTATTCCACCCCTTCTCTGTTTCTTTTCTGGGGTCTTTCCCCTTTTCTCTTTTGTTTCTGCTGTTTTTCTGTTTATTATTTTCTGAATGTGTTTTCTTTCACATAAAAAGGTAAATTATAAAGGGAGGCTGGTCCCATGGGGCTAATATACCCCGTCTTATATCATACTAACATACGGAACCACTCTACAACTTTGATGGGATACTACTGTCCGCAGTGGTTTTACCCCCAAGGAGAGTTCGACTCATAACCACCTACCACTCCATTGACTCTTTCTCTTTTGTAGAAACACACCCAATAGGGTAACGATTGATGTATACGTCACTGACAAAGTTGTGTGTTCCATGTATATGTATCAATTTCTGTAACAATATTGATTCAATGACTTTATTGTTGTGATCCATGCGGGCCAGTTTCTCTATTAAAAAAAATAAATAAAAAAAAAATGTCTTCATAAATGTTAGACAAAATTTATTTTGCTACATTTCTTTGGTAAAGAAAAAAAAAATCCCAATAAGTGTATATTGATTGGTTTGTGTCAAAGTTATAGGCCGCATACACACGTCTAAACAAATCCGATGAAAACGGTCGGACAGACCGTTTTCATCGGATATGTCTGCTGGGCTATTTTGGTTTGATCAGTGTACACACGATCAAACCAAAATCCCCGCGGACAGATAGCGCGGTGACGTGGCGGTGACGTTGATGCCGCCACGTCACCACTCCAGGAAGTAAAATACTTCCACGCATGCGTCGAATCCATTCGGCGCATGCGGGAGATTTTTGTCCGCTGGTTAGGCATACTAACCAGCGGACATGTCGGACGGACGGGTTTCCAGCAGACAAGTTTTAAAGCATGCTTTAAAACTTGTCTGCTGGAAAAACCTGTCTGCTTGCCCGTACACACGATCGGATTTGTCTGCTAAAACGGTCCGTCGGACCAGTTTCAGCAGATAAATTCGATCGTGTGTACGCGGCCTTAGTGTCTACAAATTATGGTATAGATACTGGACTTTTTATTTATTTTATACTACTATTGGCGGCGATCAGCGATAATAGGACTGCAATAGTGCGGCTGTCAATCTGACACTGAGGGAACTGACTAACTGCCACTGACATCACCAGTGACACTAATACAATGGTCAGTTCTAAAAATATACATTGTCACTGTACTAGTGACACTTGCTGGGAAGAGGTTAACATCTGGTGGAGATCAAGAGGTTAAATGTTTGCTTAAAGCAGAGCTCCACTTATCTGCCGCCAAATTTGGCACCCTTTGGGGGAGCAGGTACCTGGTTTCGGCCCCCCTCCTCCTTCCCCTGCAACTAGCCCAATTAGAGAGTGCAACACACTTTGCACATGCGCAGTTAGAAACCGGCTGTGATGCTGCATGACTTCACTTCCAATTTTCCTTAGTGGAGATGGCAGTGGCAGGACCCGATAGCCAATTGAAAAATCGACCCGGACAGGTAAGTGTCCTAATATTAAAAGTCAGTATCTACAGTATTTGTAGCTTCTGACTTTGGGCCAGATTCAGGTAGAGTTAGGCTGGAGTATCAGTGATACTCCAGCCTAACTTTCACTTTGAGCCGGCGTTTCTGTTTTCTTTAGTCAGAAAACAAGAAACGCCGGGTTGGAGTTACTATACGAGCGGCGTAATTGTATTTCGCCATCGTATCGTAACTTCAATTTTAAAAATTGCGCGCGAGGCGTTCCCGCTGATTAACGCCGAGAATATGTTAATCAGCGGGAATCGGAAATTCACGATCGTGTTCGGGCGCGACGCAGTGACTTTCCAACGTTTCCGTAAGAGATACGCGGCGTAAAGATAAAGCAGCCCCCTAGTGGAGTATCCTATGTTAAGTATGTCCGTCGTCATCGCGTCGAAAAAAAAAAAATTTGAGTCGTTTGCGTAACACGTCCGTGAATGGGGATTGACGTCATTGACGTTCACTGACAGAATTTGGAGCATGCGCACTGACAGTCGACGCATGCGCAGTACGTTCGCCGCGGGATCGCGCCTAGTTATAATAATACACGCCCCCTACCCGCCCAATTTGAATTCCGCCGGCTCATTTTCGATACGCCGCCGCAACTTTAGGAGCAAGTGCTATGTGTCAGGTTTAGTATCAGGCTAGGAGCAGACAACAGTTCAGGTGTGCTAATATGCTTATAGTTCAATAACAAGAGCACATACCATGAGCAGGTCTTGTGAAGCAGGTCAGCGCTGGGACTTGTAGTTCACCACGGATGCAGGGTTGAGACGAGCGGGACAGCTGGCACTTGTAGTTCACTGCTGAAGTAGGTGTTGTGATGAGCAGGAAGGCTGGAACTTGTAGTTCACCGCAGGTGTGGATGTTGGTGGTGTTGCTGGTGCTAGTAGTGCACCGCTGCAATGGGTGTTGTTTACAGGAGTCAGGCAAAGTGTGGTCTAGGCAAGCCGGTTCATACACGGATGGATCAGAGTTCGAAAGGTACCAAATCGGAAGCAACAAGCAGGGTCAAACAAGCCGGGTCATACACAAAGTTTACAGATTAACAGGTCAGGCTGGATCACACAAGGCAAGCAGAGTAACTCTATCACGAGCACTGATTGGGTGAAGTCACAGGTGTTTTAAAGGAGAGCTGGCCAATCAGTGTTTCCCAGCCAAGGCTGTGTCAGGTGAGTGCGCTGGGTCCTAGAGGGGTCCAGTACTGACAGTACCCCCCCCTTCTCGAGGGGTTGCTCCTGCACCCCCAGGCTTACTTGGATATCGAAGATGGAACTTCTTCTTAAGGCGATCAGCATGGAGATTGCGAGCTGGGATCTAGGATCGATCCTCTGGGCCAAAACCTTTCCAATGAACTAGATATTGTAAGGAATTGCGTACACGTCTGGAGTCAAGAATATATGCCACTTCATATTCCTGGCTATCCGACACATCTACAGGTTCTGGTTCATTTACTTGGAGACTAGAATGAACAGGTTTCAACAAAGAAACATGGAAGACATTAGGAATGCGCATGGACGGGGGGAGTTTTAATTTATAGGACACAGGATTAACAATCTCTGAAATCTCATAGGGCCCGATGAATTTTGGGCCAAGTTTTTTGGATGGAACATGCAGGGACAGATTCCTGGATGATAGCCAGACTTTGTCACCAACTTTATATCCAGGGGCCTTTGAGCGCCTCTTATCAGCCGTTTTCTTAAATGCCTGCACCGAACGAGAAATAGCACGATTGACGTCAGACCAGATTTTGGAGAAGTTTTCAATCGTGGTGTTGGCATCTGGAACATCAGAGGGTGGAAGATCAAAGGAGCACACACGAGGATGCAACCCGTAAACACAGAAGAAGGGAGAGGTCCCTGTAGAAGAGCTGGCACAATTATTAAAGGCAAACTCTGCCCATGGAAGGCTGTCGACCCACTCCACCTCATCATTGGCCATCAGACAACGTACCATCTTCTCTAGAGTCTGATTAGTTCTTTCTGTTTGGCCATTTGTCTCGGGATGATAGGCTGAAGAATATGATAACTTAATCCCTAGCTGAGAACAAAGGGCCTTCCAAAACTGGGCTATAAACTGAGAGCCACGGTCTGAGACAATGTTAATTGGTGCCCCATGGAGCCTGAAAACATGTTTAATGAACAGAGATGCCAGTTCTCTAGCAGACGGCAGTTTTGGAAGTGGAACAAAGTGGGCCATCTTACTGAACCTGTCTACCACCACCCAGATCGTGGAACATCCCTGGGATGGAGGCAAGTCAGTGATAAAGTCCATAGATAAATGGGTCCAGGGACAAGTAGGTATTGGTAGAGGACGTAGGAGACCGGAGGGCTTAGAGGTACTGCCCTTGCTTCTGGCACAAACCTCACAAGCCTGGACAAAGGCAAGCACATCCTGCCTAATCGATGGCCACCAGAGGTTGCGAGAGATAATCTCATAAGTTTGTCTAAACCCCGGATGCGCTGCAGGCTTTGATGCATGTACCTGCTGCAAAACCTGCAAACGAAGAGCCAAAGGCACAAAAAGCATACCAGAGGGAGTGGAAGGGGGGGCTTCAGCCTGTGCAGGTAACAGGGCCTCAGAGATGTCAGTCTGGGTGAAAGCCAAAATCCTGTCCTCAGAGATAATGGATTGTGGAGGAAGCGGAGGTGGGGATTCTGATAAAAAACTGCGAGACAAGGCGTCAGCCTTAACATTTTTTGGCCCTGGTAAATAAGAAATTGTAAAGTCAAATCTGGAGAAGAATAATGACCACCTGGCCTGACGTGAGTTCAGTCTTTTAGCAGAACGGATGTATTCAAGGTTTTTGTGGTCAGTCAGAACTATGAATGGATAGCGAGCTCCCTCCAGCCAATGTCTCCATTCCTCCAAAGCTAGCTTTATGGCTAACAGTTCTCTGTTGCCTATATCATAGTTGCGCTCTGCTGGGGAATATTTACGGGACAGGAAGGCGCAGGGGTGGATGGCAGCAGTTACAGGGTCCTTTTGTGACAGAAGCGCCCCCACCCCTACTTTGGATGCATCTACCTCCACAATAAAAGGCAGCTCAGGAACAGGATGGCGTAGAATTGGTGCAGAGGTAAAGGCTTTCTTCAACTGAGTGAAGGCTGTCTGGGCTTCAGTAGTCCATTTGAACTTAGACTGAGACTTCCTGGTGAGAGAGGTGATGGGATGTGCAATGGTGGCAAAATTCTTAATGAATTTCCGATAGAAATTTGCAAAGCCCAGGAAGCGCTGAACTGCTTTCAGGTCTGAAGGTGATGCCCAGTCTAGAATGGCCTGAATCTTGGCTGGATCCATGGTTAGGCCTGTGTCAGAGATTAGGTAGCCCAGGAAAGGTACTTGTTTGACATGAAATAAACATTTTTCAGGCTTAACAAAAAGGGAATGAGCCTTTAATCGGGCCAACACTGAGCGGACGTGCCTCTGATGCGTTTCAAGATTGGGAGAATATATCAAAATATCATCCAAGTACACAAGCATAAAGCGACCCAACAGATCACGGAAAATGTCATTCATAAAGTTTTGGAAGACAGCTGGTGCATTCCTGAGACCGAAAGGCATGACAAGACATTCGTAGTGGCCATCCTTGGTGTTAAAGGCTGTCTTCCACTCATCTCCTTCACGGATGCGCACTAGATTATAGGCTCCCCTTAGGTCTAGTTTGGAGAAGATCTTTGCTCCCTGGATTTGGGAGAACAACTCTGTGATGAGAGGGAGAGGGTACCGATTGGGAATGGTTATTTTATTTAGACCTCTGTAGTCAACACAAAGTCTTAGACCCCCGTCCTTCTTTGGAACAAAGAAGCAACCTGCGCCTGCAGGAGAAGTAGAGGGACGGATGAAACTTTTAGCTAGGTTTTCCTGAATGTATTCTTGCAAAGCAAGGTTCTCTGGTTCGGACAATGGAAAGACTCTCCCTCGCGGAGGTGTAGTGTCAGGCAAAAGGTCAATGGGACAGTCATAACTGCGATGAGGAGGTAAGGTGTCAGCACTCCCTTTAGAAAACACATCCTGAAAGTCCTTATAACAAAGCGGAATCTGTTCCATTCCCACTTGACAAGTAGCAAGTCGAACAGGGGTGCTGGATGCAACTTCCTTTACACTGATTGGACCAAGCCAGAATATTTCCTGTTTGCCAGTCAATTACAGGATTGTGCTTCTGAAGCCAAGGAAGGCCTAGGATCAAAGGAGTGGATGGAGAGTCAATGACAAGACATGAAATCTTCTCCCAGTGCAGGGCCCCCAATTGTAACTGGAAGGGATTGGTGGACTGAAGCACAAGGTCTTGTGAGAGAGGCCGGTTATCCACAGAAATTAGGCGGACTGGGCAATCTAGCGTATGAGTTTCCAGGGACAAGGAGGTAATCAGAGTCTTATCAATAAAATTCTCAGCAGCTCCAGAATCTACCAAGGCCAACAGTTCATGAGTCCCTGTCCCAAAGTGAATAACACTGGGTAGAAGTATACGATTGTCCCCCTGGGGAGATGAAAGCAGACCTAAGGTGACCTCCCCATAATCACCTAGGTCCTGGAGTTTCCCGGACGTGTAGGGCACGAACGGAGCATGTGACCCCTGAGGCCACAATACAGGCAAAGTCCCATATTACGCCGGCATGTGTGTTCCTGGGCAGATAGCCGGGTGGAGCCTAACTGCATAGGTTCTTCCACTGAACTGGCACTGGAGGTGGGATGGTCAGGTGGTAAGGGAGGTATACAGTTTGCCACAGCCATATTTTTTTCTCGCCCCCTCTCTCGCTGACGGCGATCAATTCTAATGGCTAGACACATAGCTTCCTCCAGTGAGGCTGGATAGGAGAAGTTGACCAGAGCATCCTTAATTGCATCTGAAAGACCTATTCTGAACTGGCTGCGGAGAGCTGCATCATTCCAGCCAGATTCTGGGGCCCACCTGCGAAACTCTGAGCAGTACATTTCAGCTGTGGTAGTTCCTTGCTTTAAGTTACGCAGGGTTGATTCTGCAGTAGCCATACGATCTGGATCATCGTACAGCAACCCAAGGGCTTCAAAGAAGGCATCTACAGTTAGCAGGGCTGGATGGTTTGGTTCAATGTTAAAGGCCCAAGCCTGGGGGTCACCCTGAAGCAGAGAGATAATGATCTGAACTCTTTGAGTTTCAGAGCCAGAAGAGGATGGCCTTAATTTGAATGAATAATTTGCAGCTGTTTTTAAAGTTGCAGAATCCCTTACGGTCGCCAGAAAAACGGTCAGGCAAAGGAATTTTCGGTTCAGATAAAGTTTTTGTAACAGTTGTAGTAGAAGATTGCACCTTGGTGAGCTCTGTGGCCATTTGCTGAACTTGATGGGATAAACGGCAAAGTTCTTGTGCAAACATCTGAGCCTGCTCAGAATCCATGATGGGTTTTCCCTTTTTATGTATGGCTCGTGATAATGTCAGGTTTAGTATCAGGCTAGGAGCAGACAACAGTTCAGGTGTGCTAATATGCTTATAGTTTAATAACAAGAGCACATACCATGAGCAGGTCTTGTGAAGCAGGTCAGCGCTGGGACTTGTAGTTCACCACGGATGCAGGGTTGAGACGAGCGGGACAGCTGGCACTTGTAGTTCACTGCTGAAGTAGGTGTTGTGATGAGCAGGAAGGCTGGAACTTGTAGTTCACCGCAGGTTGTGGATGTTGGTGGTGTTGCTGGTGCTAGTAGTGCACCGCTGCAATGGGTGTTGTTTACAGGAGTCAGGCAAAGCGTGGTCTAGGCAAGCCGGTTCATACACGGATGGATCAGAGTTCGAAAGGTACCAAATCGGAAGCAACAAGCAGGGTCAAACAAGCCGGGTCATACACAAAGTTTACAGATTAACAGGTCAGGCTGGATCACACAAGGCAAGCAGAGTAACTCTATCACGAGCACTGATTGGGTGAAGTCACAGGTGTTTTAAAGGAGAGCTGGCCAATCAGTGTTTCCCAGCCAAGGCTGTGTCAGGTGAGTGCGCTGGGTCCTAGAGGGGTCCAGTACTGACACTATGTGAATAACAGTACTTGCTCCTAAAATTTCGCCGGAGTAACGTAAATAAGAAACGTTACTCAAACTTAAAGATTCGCCCATCTACCTGAATCTGGCCCTTTACATTTTTTCCTGCAGGAGCCTAAAGATCCTCTTTAACAATGTTTAGTGTGTGTAGTATGTGCTGTTTTTACTAAGCAATGTGCCAATTTCAAAAGAAAACGGCACATCGCAGCTGTACGTAGAGCGGTCTGTGTTGTTTATCAACATCATTACCTGAGCCATTTAGCAGGTGCAGGCCATAAATCATTGGCCAGGACCTGTTGATTGCGTTGTGCTTCAGCAAATGGCAGCTTCTGGGTTCACACGTGCATGAGCGAGCGGAGCCAGAAGAGAGCCGCGACGTACAAGTGCATTATTTTCCCTTTACGAGCCGCCCCACCGCAGCAAATGTACTGCAGTAGGTTGGCAAATGGTTAAAGTGTAAGTCCAGGCAAAAACTAACTGTCAATCTGCTCTTTGCCACAATCTAAACCTAATCTATCTAACCCTGTAAAGCAAAAATCACTGTACTGGCCTATTCTGTAGCTGATCCGGTTTTTAGCGGCGGAAGCTGTGTGCAGGAGAGGACTGTCAACGGCTGTGGAATGGCTGGGTAGTGACGTCACCCAATGAGTTACTATGGTGTTTCCGTGGTTGGCTGCCTCTCCTGCACCTGCCTACACACTGAAGCCACCGCTGATGGGACCAGACTGGATTGGCTGCAGATCAGGTAAGTACAGCGATTTTTGCTTTATAGGGTTCGAAAGATTAGGTTTAGGATGTGTCAGAGAGCAGGTTTAGCATTAGTTAGGTTTTGCCCCCTGAACTTCCACTTTAACCACTTCTCACCCGATCACTGCATATATACGGCCGGGTGGACGCTTCCTCCTTCTGAATGGACGTTCAGGAACGTCCACTCAGAAGGAGGGGGAACGCACGCGTGCCAATGCAATGCCGATGCGATTGTGTCACCCGGTCGGCAGGAGGTCTCTCTGATTGGCCCTCCTGGTCACATGATGGCTATGTCCAATCACAGCCTTCATGTAATGTAAATAGAGAGTCGGTTGCTAGGCAATTGGCTTTCCTCTCCTCACACGGAAAATAGAAAGAAGAAAATATTGTTGTTTTTCGAAATTTCTGCTCTTTTTTCGCTTATATCGCCAAAAAAAACCCCAAAAAACGGAGTTGTGAATAAACACCACCAAAAGAAAGCTCTATTTGTGTGAACAAAATGATAAAAATGTCATTTGGGCACAGCGAAGCATGACCGCGCAATTGTCATTGAAAGTGTGAGAGGGCTGAAAGCTGAAAATTGGCCTGGGAAGGAAGGGGGTGAAAGTGCCCGGTATTGAAGTGGATAAGGACTACACATCCCACGTCCCAAGTCAAAGTCCTCTGCACCACTGATTGGCTGAAAGATTATCCCTGCAGCCAGCGACAATACCCTGTGTTCATCTTATAAGCTATGGTGGTGAAATCAGTTGAAGACAACTTCATCCTGTACAATCAGGATGTATCACTTTCTGTCTTTGTGGCACTGATCACCGGGCCAATCAGTGGGAATCTACCTGGTGAGGATAAATAAAGCAATAAAAACCTAATGGAGAGATCCTAACACTTCCTTGCCCCACACCACAATTTCTGCATTCTGGATGCATTTCTGCATGCATCTTTTTGATGCATCTTGCCTTCATGACAATTTAAATCATGAGCATTCCAGTGCATATTTGACGCGTTTTGCTGCATGATTCCAGATAAGTTC
The DNA here is from genome assembly GCA_029574335.1 of Rana kukunoris. Taxonomy (NCBI): domain Eukaryota; kingdom Metazoa; phylum Chordata; class Amphibia; order Anura; family Ranidae; genus Rana; species Rana kukunoris. The sequence continues at coordinate 478,942,723 of CM056052.1, forward strand.
CATACACAAAAAAAACACAAAATGTTCTACTTTTGTTGACTATCCTACCCAGAGGAGATCGCAGTGTGAAGTGAAGTCAGTGTAGGCAATCAGCCTGTACAACTGTGTCTACCCCTCCACAGTGATATAACACGGCTCATTCATAACTCTGTCTGGAATGGTGTCATTGGATTATGAACTGAGCACTTATTTTGGGTTCAGACCTGTACATTAATATGCCTTTAAAGCAGAGCTACACCCAAAAGTGGACTTTCCGCTTAAAGGCCTCCTCCTCCCTGACTTCTGTTTGTGAAACTGAGATTTTAGGGAGGAGGGGGGAGCAGGTATACGATTTTGACAGATACCTGCTCCCACTTCTGTTTCGGTCTCCTTAGACGATCGGAAGCGGAAGTTCTCCTTTCCAAAGTAATCTGGGACACATGACAGGTGTCACAGCTGTCACAGCCGGTGTCCTGTCAAAAGAGCCAACTCGTCAAAATCTCCAATTACGTGACTTCCGGTTTCTCTCCAGCAGCAGTAATTGCAGATTTTGACAAACACCAGCAGCATACACACTACAGTACACAACGGGTTGGCTGTTTTGATAGAACAATGGGTAACCAGTAAAAAAAATTGGCGCCACCATGTTGCTGGTTACTAGCGGGCAGACTAACAATGCCCACTTATTATATTGTCTACTGTAGAGTATACACTGCCGGAGTTTTGTGAAAACAGGCAAGTTGTCGAAATCTGCGATTACTGCTGGAGAAGAGAGAGAAGTCACGTAATTGGAGATTTTGACGAGTTGGCTCTTTTGACATACACTGGATGTCCATAGTAGAGATGTCAGCGCCGCCGAGGGAGGACTTGGGGAGAGCATGGGGAGAACACAGGGAGAACATGGGGAGAGCACGGGAGAGCATGGGTAGAACATGGGGTGAACATGGGGAGAGCACGGGGAGAACATGGGGAGAACACAGGGAGAACACGGGAGAACATGGGGAGAGCACTGGGAGGATACAGGGAGAAAACGGGAATGGGCACAAAGAGGACTTGGTGAAAGCACGGGGGCACACGGGGAGAGCACAGGGGGACACGGGGAGGACATGGGGAGAACACGGGGTGAACATGGGGAGAACACAGGCAGAACATGGGGAGAGCACCAGGAGGATACAGGGAGAAAACGGGAAAGGGCACAAAGAGGACTTGGTGAAAGCACGGGGGTACACGGGGAGAGCACAGGGGGACACGGGGAGGACATGGGGAGAACACGGGGTGAACATGGGGAGAGCACAGGGAGAACACAGGGAGAACAAGGAAGAACATGGGGAGAGCACCAGGAGGATACAGGGAGAAATTGGGAAAGGGCACAAAGAGGACTTGGTGAAAGCACGGGGAGAGCACAGGGGGGCACGGGGAGGACATGGGGAGAACATGGGGAGGACATGGAGAGAACACAGGAGGACACGGAGAGAACAAGGGAGGACATGGACATGGGGAGAACACGGGGTAAATACATCTGGACTGGACCCTGGGACAGATGAGTGCCTGTTTATTAAAAGTTACACTTTTTGTAGCTGCTGACTTCTAATAGACAAACAAATGACTGGAACTCTGGTCACACATTAACCACTTGCATATTATAAAGTGAGCTTTCTTTTTTGCCAGTAACAAAGATGGCGCCATCAGTATCCATACCGGATGAATGAACTTCCGGCTTCCTCACTTCTCCGTCCAAACGCTCTTTCCGCTCCCCCCCGCCCTCGCCGCAAGACTCCCGTGCTTCTTCCTGATTGGCCGTTTGGGGCGGAGGCTGCCAGTGACACAGGACGTCACGTGTTCCCACCCTACCGGAGGAGAAGGAGAAGTAGTATTGGAGTCGGGCGGGGGACGCACTTCCGGTCTAGCCAGTGACTGAGAGCTCGGCGGCTCCGGCGGAGGAGGGAGGCACCGACATGGACAGCCAAGGCAGGAAGGTGGTGGTGTGCGACAACGGGACCGGGGTGAGTAGCCGTGTGACCGGGAACACGCTGGGCGTTGGTTGTCACCTCCCCTATGTCTGTGAGAGAGAGAGAGTGGAGCTCACACCCACCATCACCGGGGCTCTGCCAGGGTGTGCACGGTCCGGAATCCTCCATGTAAAGGCTGTGCCCACCCCGAGCTTTCTAATCGGTGGCACTGCCCTGGGTGCCGCATCAAACAGCCCCCCTCCCCTGTCATCTCATAGTTCATTTACCTGTGAAAGGCAGAGGGGCCCAATGTATTTCTTCTCTCAGGGCCCCCCCATTTTTTTATTTCAATGCCACCCATGTCTTTTCATATGTGAGTGGCCCCCCTATGTCAATTTATGTGCCAGGCCCCCTCCCATGTCATCTCATATTCTGTGTACCTGGCAGAGGGCCCCCATGGCTTTTTATATTCCAGGGGCCCCCATGTCATAATCATCAGTATGTGTCATTCCTGTGCCAGCTGCCATACAGCCCCCTCTCCTTACCCCTGGGCTCTGTGCCCCCCATTCATTGACATCTCATTCATGTGTCAGGCGGATTAGGTGGCTGGGCTGTGGCAGCTCTGGGGTTAATGTCTTCCTGCATGTCCCCGCCTGCTCTGGTGGGAGGGAAGTGAAGGCCCAGCCAGATCAAAGCCTCTGCATACCTGGACATGTGTTGAGCTGGCAGGAGGATCCCATTCATTCTCTATAGTGTGTGTGACTCTATTGATTTTCAGATTGGTAGATGCAATCTATAGGATCAGATTAGGAAATCTGTAGGACGCGTCCTGATGTCCCTGCATTCCTCTGTCTCCTGCTGTAGTTAGTTGTGGTTATCTGATCTTGTTTTGTATTGTTGAATGCACTTTACTGCTCATCCAGGTAGCTTTCGTTGACAGGTGCCCCCCCCCCGCTCAGTTTAGTGACTGTCAGGAGCGGCCCCACAATTCAGTGGCTGTTGGGGACATTACCCCGCAATTCAGCAAAGCCTTTTCCACACTGATGCAGTAACCACTGTCTGGGACGTCCTGTGTGTCTTCTCTCCCACCCCGCAGTTCAGTGTCTGTTGGGGACGTCCTGTCCCCCCCTCACCCCAATTCAGTGTCTGTCGGGGACGTCCTGTCCCCCCCTCACCCCAATTCAGTGTCTGTCGGGGACGTCCTGTCCCCCCCACCCCGCAATTCAGTGTCTGTCGGGGACGTCCTGTCCCCCCCCACCCCGCAATTCAGTGTCTGTCGGGACGTCCTGTCCCCCCCACCCCGCAATTCAGTGTCTGTCGGGGACGTCCTGTCCCCCCCACCCCGCAATTCAGTGTCTGTCGGGGACGTCCTGTCCCCCCCACCCTGCAATTCAGTGTCGGGACGTCCTGTCCCCCCCCACCCCGCAATTCAGTGTCGGGACGTCCTGTCCCCCCCACCCCGCAATTCAGTGTCGGGACGTCCTGTTCCCCCCCAACCCCGCAATTCAGTGTCGGGACGTCCTGTTTCCCCCCCAACCCCGCAATTCAGTGTCTGTTGGGGACGTCCTGTCCCCCCCCCACCCTGCAATTCAGTGTCTGTTGGGGACGTCCTGTTCCCCCCCCACCCTGCAATTCAGTGTCTGTTGGGGACGTCCTGTTCCCCCCCCACCCTGCAATTCAGTGTCTGTTGGGGACGTCCTGTTCCCCCCCACCCCGCAATTCAGTGTCTGTCGGGGACGTCCTGTCCCGTTCCCCCCCCCCCCCCCCCCCCACCCCGCAATTCAGTGTCTGTCGGGGACGTCCTGTCCCCCCCCCCCCCCCCCCACCCCCGCAATTCAGTGTCTGTCGGGGACGTCCTGTTCCCCCCCCCCCCCCACCCCCGCAATTCAGTGTCTGTCGGGGACGTCCTGTTCCCCCCCCCCCCCCCACCCCGCAATTCAGTGTCTGTCGGGGACGTCCTGTTCCCCCCCCCCCCCCACCCCGCAATTCAGTGTCTGTCGGGGACGTCCTGTTCCCCCCCCCCCCCACCCCGCAATTCAGTGTCTGTCGGGGACGTCCTGTTCCCCCCCCCCACCCCGCAATTCAGTGTCTGTCGGGGACGTCCTGTTCCCCCCCCCCCCCCCCACCCCGCAATTCAGTGTCTGTCGGGGACGTCCTGTTCCCCCCCCCCCCCCCACCCCGCAATTCAGTGTCTGTCGGGGATCGTCCTGTTCCCCCCCCCCCCCCCCCCGCCTGTCGGGGATCGTCCTGTTCCCCCCCACCCCGCAATTCAGTGTCTGTCGGGGACGTCCTGTTCCCCCCCACCCCGCAATTCAGTGTCTGTCGGGGACGTCCTGTTCCCCCCCACCCCCGCAATTCAGTGTCTGTCGGGGACGTCCTGTTCCCCCCCACCCCGCAATTCAGTGTCTGTCGGGGACGTCCTGTTCCCCCCCACCCCGCAATTCAGTGTCTGTCGGGGACGTCCTGTCCCGTTCCCCCCCCCCCCCACCCCCGCAATTCAGTGTCTGTCGGGGACGTCCCGTTCCCCCCCACCCCGCAATTCAGTGTCTGTCGGGGACGTCCCGTTCCCCCCCCCCACCCCGCAATTCAGTGTCTGTCGGGGACGTCCCGTCCCGTTCCCCCCCCCCACCCCGCAATTCAGTGTCTGTCGGGGACGTCCTGTCCCGTTCCCCCCCCCCCCCCACCCCGCAATTCAGTGTCTGTCGGGGACGTCCTGTCCCGTTCCCCCCCCCCCCCCCCACCCCGCAATTCAGTGTCTGTCGGGGACGTCCTGTCCCGTTCCCCCCCCCCCACCCCGCAATTCAGTGTTTGTCGGGGACGTCCTGTCCCGTTCCCCCCCACCCCGCAATTCAGTGTCTGTCGAGGATGTCCTGTCCCGTTTCCCCCCCCACCCCGCAATTCAGTGTCGGGGACGTCCTGTCCCGTTCCCCCCCCCCCCCCCCCCCCCCACCTGTGTCCCCCCCACCTCGCAATTCAGTGCCTGTCGGGGACGTCCTGTCCCCCCCACCTCGCAATTCCGTGTCTGACGGGGACGTCCCGCCCCCCCAATCCTGCAAGAATTTGTTTTTTCGGATTTTGTTACAATACAAGTTCATGTCTTTATGCATTATTGCACAATCGTCTGTGTTTTGAGTATTATTTTGCTATATGATTCTTTTATAGCTCATTTGCTAATGATGATAAACCAATGTTAAGTTTCTACAATGACAGGAAGAGGCCTGATTGCTGTGTAGATAAGCAATCACTGCAGGCTTTGTAACCTGATTCCAGGCAGAAGTTCCCAAAATACCCAAGACTGAAATTTCTTGTATCGCATCGCTACAGAATTTAGTGCTTTTTTTTTTTTTATTAAAGTGGAATTCTTGTTTGAAATAAAAAGTTTAAAATGTCCCCTTCTCCCTCCTGTTACCTATGTTGACCAGCCTGCTCCTGTCCGGTCACGTGATCCACTGTGTTAGTGAGTGGTGGCTGCAGGACAGAGGAGAGAGCGCATAACAATGGCTAGGAAATCCGGGAGCCGTGGTGTAGCCTGTAGGCTCCTATGTACCAACCATTGTTGGCGCTCCCTCCTCTCCCCTGCAGCTGCTGATGACTGAATCAGGAAAGCTGATATGCAGGTTAGTTGGCCTAGGGTGGGTGGGCATTTTTAAGACTAGGTAGTGTTGGGAAAGAATTCTACTTTAAAGGATAAGTTTACCTTTCATAACATTTTACACTCATATTTAGGGTGTAATGTGTTACAAATGGACCGGCCACTGCTCCTCTATGATCTGACCGCTAACGGGGATCTTCTCCCCCTTTCTGTTGGCTCTCACAATTAAAAAAAAAAAAACATGGCCGAGCGCAAGCGGGGCACCACCTGCCTTGCCAGTTCAATCATATACAGTATCCTGTGAATGGGAAAACTACAAGGTCCAGCAGCCTTTGCGGCTGTGGGATTGTAGTTTTCTATGAACTATTATGACGCTGTGAAGCTCCGTTGCAATTTATTCTGTCTTCCTGTGAGATTGTGCAAAATCCAGGAATCAAAATAGGGAAGGGAATATCAGCGCTCTAGGTAGGTCAAACAAAGGTGAAAACCTCTCCTCCAGTTTAGAAGCCCTGGTGCTGGCAATGCATATAGCAATAAAACAGGAAGAAGTTCTCGACAGCCACACAGAGCAGCCCAGATCCTCCTCTTTTCGGGTCCCTCTTCTGGCCCCTCCCCCCTGTTCAGTTCCCCCACAGCAAGCAGCTTGCTATGAGGGCACCCAAGCTAAGTCACGCTCCCTGTGTCCATTCAGACACTGAGCCCCGAGCTCGCCCCACCTCCTCTCTTCCTTGATTGGCTAGCGAACTTTGACCGGAGCCGGGAGCCAATGGCGCCGCTGTTGTGTCTCAGCCAATTAGGAGGTAGAATCTCGGACAGCTAAAACACTCATGGACATTGCTGCATAGACAGGGACCTCAGGTAAGTATTAGGGGGGCTGAGGGGGACTGCTGCACACAGAAGGCTTTTTATCCAAATGCATAGAATTCCGCCTACAACCCATTTTTTTTACTCCTCATTGCATGCCATATACCAAATACAAATGCTGAGAAGTAAAAAAAAAAAAAAATGAGGGTGTGAAAATGTCCTGATTGGAAGTTTTCACCCCAATTCATGTTCTGGCTACTACTGTAAAATTTCCCATCACTTTCAAGCTTTACCTTTTTAGACAACTTTACGCCCTTTTACTATCAGGTAGACGTAGGCGGGCGGGGTTTATTTAGATTGGATGAAAGGTATTCTTTTTACAAGTTGCTAGGAATGCACTTGTTAACACATTCATAGCAGTTTATCATTAAACTGCCAGTTCTTACCGGGGACCATAAAGGAATGTGCCGTGCACTCATGTGCGATTCACATGCATTTCTTTGCGATTTCAGCCCATTTTGTATGTTCTGAAATAGCACAGCGGAGCGCCACACCAATAGTAGTGTATGTGCTACTTTTGGAAATTCGCTGCAACCAGATTGCATGGTACTTGTGTACTTCTGTACCATGCGGTCCGGTACGGGCAAATTCAAGGCATTTGTGACCTGTGTTTGGGGTGTCATTAACTTTGACATCCACTGCAGATTGCAGGTTGCAGTGCGTTTTGAGCACAATGCTGGAAACGCACACAGAACGTGAGTGTTGTGAACTGGCCTTAAGAGTTATTCAGATTTAATCCTGTTTTGAAAATGTCTGAAAGGAAGTCTTTGGTAGGCTCCACTGTGTTTCTTGATTCATGAAACTGACACCTTTTTGCTGTACACTAAAATGAACAGTTGAGGTTTGCTAAAGGGAACTTTTTTTTTATTTTTTTTCAAACTTCCTTTTCAGTGTAGGGTTACTCATGTTCCACATATAAAGGAAGTACATTGTAACTATGCAAGAGGAACTACCGGTAACTGTATCAGTAAGAATCGTTAAAATGGGTTTCTTGCCCAAGCTACGCTTTTATTTGCGCAATCCCAATGTGGCCGGGTGCATTTGAGTTGCACTCTGCACGTTTCCAGTTGCACCTTCAGAGATTTTAGTTGTGAATTTTCCTAATTGAATTTTATGCCACAGTGGATGGATCTTTGGTTATAACTGATGTTATATAAACTAGTAATGATTTTGGACAAATATAAAAAAGCACAGTTTAAAGTATCTGATCACCACAAAGCAAAAATGCTATTAAAGGGGTTGTAAAAGTAAAGAAAAAAAATAATTACCTTTTACTTTAGTGCAGTCCTCCTTCACTTACCTCATCCTTCCATTTTGCTTTTAAATGTCCTTATTTCTTCTGAGAAATCCTCACTTCCTATTCTTCTGTCTGTAACTACACACAGTAATGCAAGGCTTACTCCCTGGTGTGGAGTGTTGTGCTCGCCCCCTCCCTTGGACTACAGGAGTGTCAGGACACCCACTAACACACAGCTCCTTTCTCTATCTGCCATGTAGAGAGCATCCTGACTCTCCTGTAGTCCATGGGAGGGGGCGAGCATGACACTCCACACCAGGGAGAAAGCCTTGCATTACTGTGTGTAGTTACAGACAGAACAGGAAGTGAGGATTTCTCAGAAGAAATAAGGACATTTAAAAGCAAAATCAGAGGATGAGGTAAGTGAAGGAGGACTGCACTAAGGTAAAGAAAGCTATTTAGGGGGGGGGGGGGGGGGGGGGGGGGGAATTACCTTTTACAACCCCTTTAAATTTATTTTTAATATTCAAGGCAAACTCATCCATCTATCCATGTCTCCATGCTTTGTTTTGTTAACAAATCACTTAAAAAAAAAACTTTTTCTGGCTGTGGCCATTGGATGATTCATGTAACATTACTTCCTGGAATCCATCTGCCCTTAGATCAGACATGCAGGCAGGAGGGTGTGCTTAGCTGAGAAAATCCCCCCCCCCCCTCCCTGAAGACTCCTGGGATGTATGACATCATTTGTCCAGGCCTGGAAACCAGGAAGTAACTGAAGAAATGTTAAAAAGTTTTAAACACGTAAAAAAGTTATATTTATCATATCCTGTTTTCTAATGCTAGCAACATAAGGATTAAAAACAGTATTGATGAAGTTCCTCTTTAATTTCCTGTAATAGTGATGTTCACTGCCCAATTGTTTAGGCAGCACAGACTGGCACATAAGGAAATGTACAATTTTTTAAAGGATGGGGGTTTAACACGTATCGGTTTTTGTTTACAATTTCTTTAAAGATTTTTTTTTACATCCCTTAGACGTGACTACTGAGCCTATAGTTACTTAAAAGCAAACTTTACCTTTCAGATTATTAATGTTACACCCGTATTTAGGGTGTAACATGAAACAAAGTCAGAGTCCTCCACCCCCTCCTCACTTACAGAATCCAGGGGTTCTTCTCCCCACCCAGCTGCGCAGCTTTGTCATTTATTCATGGTTGTGAATGGGGGAAAAAACTACAACTCCCATCTGCCTCTGCGAAAGAGGGACTGTAGTTCTCAATGAAGCACAAGTGCGGTGATGTCACTGCATTTGTAGTCCTCTGATGCAGCTCTGTAACTATAGGTCAGTACCTCAGTATGGACCCGAGCTGGAGGAATAGTCTGCAGGAGCCAGAGCATTGCTTGCAATCCACTAAACACATTTCCAGACTTTTAGATTTTTGGTTATCTGTGTGCATTTATTTATTTACAAAAACAAGCATCTGTTGTGTTTGGGTGGGAGATATATGTGGCCACTTTGTACTGTAGGCCTTCCCTGGACTTTGTGCATTGCTATCAAATGGTTCTAACCGGTTCTTTCAGACATCATATTATAAATATTAATCATATTCCAATAACAGCCATAACTGCATTGCATTGTTCTGTGACACAGTGTTCTCAAAAGAGAAACGCGAATCATATTCTAAGTATATTGTAGCACCATTTCTTTCTGTAGCTTTGCCCCCCACTGATCTCTCATAATGCATGTAGGCAAGCAGAGCTTTACAATGAGAAGGAACTGGGCTTTATGGAAATAAAGATCGGCAACATCCAAAAAGACATTTTTCTTTCAATAGTTTTTATTGAATTTTAAAAATATTAAGTCATACATGTTACAAAGCATTGTCATAGTTTAAGTATATGATGTAACAATAAACAGCGTAAGAAGTATGTGACATTTATAAATTCTGATAAATCAAGTAGTCGTATATAAGTAGTAAAACATGGAAAGTATGCAAACAAAACATAAATTAGATAATTATCTTATGTAGAGAAGTATCAGTATTAGAAATGGTCAGAGTATAATGTTAGCAAATTAAACTTAAAGGGGAGGTTCCCCTAAAAATAAACTTTTAACATTGCATGTCTCTTTTTAATTACATGTAGAATCGGCTGGTAGTTTAAAAAACAAAACGTCCGTACATACCATTTTCGGCATGTAGTCTCACCGTCGCTTCCGGGTCTGGCGGTCGGGTATGGGTGTGCCTACTTGATTGACAGGCATCCGATCGACGCATACAGCGCGTCACGAGATGCCGAAAGAAGCCGAAAGTTGGTGCGCATGCGCCGTATAAAGCCGCAACAACGTTCGTCTTCTTTCGGCATCTCGTGACGCGCTGTATGCGTCGATCGGATGCCTGTCCCCGACTGCCAGACCCGGAAGCGACGGTGAGACTACATGCCGAAAATGGTATGTACGGACGTTTTTTTTTTTTAACTACCAGCCGATTCTACATGTAATTAAAAAGAGACATGCAATGTTAAAAGTTTCTTTTTAGTGGAACCTCCCCTTTAATCAAAAGAAATCTAATCCAAAGAACACGTGAGCAGTCAGTATTATCTGGATACAAAGTATCATGTAATGAACCAGGACATTGAGAAATGTTGAAAAGGATTCAGTCGAGAGCTACCATACCCCAAGTTCATACCAGTTTTTCCATGGAGCCCAGGAAACATCACTTTTGTAAAGATTATTCATTGAAATGGCCATCATACGTTCATATGTGAAGTGGAGATTGGTCAAATCAATGGCTTCAATAGTAGAGGGAGGACAAGAGTCCTTCCATTTTCTAGTGATTGACAGCCTTGCGGCTAGAAGTAAATGGTTGATAGAATTCCTGAGATCAACTGGAATGTTATCAATACCCAAGGATAGTAAAGCTAAACCTGGGTTGGGATCTGTCCATGAACCAGTTAAAGCCGAAATTATACCAAATATTTCTGTCCAATATTTAGTAAGCATGGGACAGCTCCATAAAATATGGAGCAAGTCCCCTTTCTTTCCGCATAGTCTCCAGCATTGGTTAGATTGCTGGTGACTAAATTTGGATAATACATCTGGAGTATAATACCACCGCAGAGTGATCTTTACTGAGAGTTCCCATAGTGATGCACATTTAGAGGTTGATTGGTTTATTTTGCAAGCCATGTGCCATTGGTAATCAGTGTAAGAACACTCCAAGTCTTTTTCCCATTGTAGATGTGAGGGGTTTTTTGAAAATATTCTTTTGTCCTGAAGTAGGTTGTAAAAAAAGGTAATACCTTTCCTCTTTGGTTCAGTACTAGTAGAGAGAAAGGTCCAGACCGATTTATGTAGGCAAACGTTTTTGGTATTCAATTTACATAAACGTTTTGCTACTTGTCTATAATGAGCATTACAATGTTGGGGTATATTAAACTCAGATTGGATGGTTTGGAATGATTTAATCGTGCCTTTATCATAAAGGTTACAAATAGATTCCACGCCTTGTTCGCTCCAAAGACTAAGTGATGAGCGATACATTATAAGATGCAATGTTTTAAAGGGAATGTCTACTGTTATTGTTGTATCATGAGAGGTCACAGAATTCAAAATCTTAAGCCATGTAGAAATGGATACTTTCATTGTGGGAGGTAAGTGCGAGGGAAGTTTAATTCCCATATGTGCACCAAAAAGCCATCATCCAAAAATAAATTAATCTGTTTTTAAATTGAGTGGACAGGCTTCAATCCTAGATGAGTCTTTACTGTAGTCCTTCACTAAATTAGAAAGGGAAGCTTCAATAATTTTCAGTATGGAACATTTGATTATATATGTATATGTATATGTATATGTATATGTGTATATGTATATATATATATATATATATATATATATATATATATATATATATATATATATATATATATATATATATATATATATATATATATAGTTATAATTAATTATATATATATATATATATATATATATATATATATGGGGGGGGGTTATAATTAATTTTCTAGAGCAAAAAAAAAATAGGCCTGGTCCTTCCAGAGATATTTAAAAACAACCGCCATTTAATTCTCTAGGGGGTATGAAATATATATTTCATACCCCCTAGAGAATTAAATGGCGGTTGTTGCAATACTTTGTCACATTGTATTTGCGCAGCGGGCTTACAAATGCAATTTTTCTTTTTGGGAAAATACACTTTAAAAAACAACGAAACAAGCAGTTAGCCCAATTTTCTTTTACATTGTGAAAGATATTACCAGTAAATTGATACCCAACATGTCATGCTTTAAATTTGCGCCCCCTCAAGGAACGGCGACAAACTTTGACACTAAAAAATCTCCATAGGCAATGTTTAAAAATGTCTACAGGTGACCAGTTTTGAGTTAGAGAAGGTCTTTTGGTGGAATTATTGTTCTCGCTCAAACGATCACGGCGATGCTTCACATACCTCATGTGTGGTTTGAACACCGTTTACATATGTTGGCGTGACTTACGTATGTGTCCGCTTCTGCAAGCATGGCGGTACGGAGAGCTTTAATAAAATAAAATTAAAAATATTGTTTTTTTTATTTTATATTTTTACACTGTACCTTTACAAAAAAATATTTTGGGATCACTGTAAACATCCCTTATAATAGAAAAAAATGCATGACAGGACCTCTTTAATGTGAGATCTGGGGTCAACAAAACTCGGATCCCAGGTTTACACTTAAATGCAGTAAAATAAAAAAGGCTATGGGGAGCTGGCTGTGAAGCTGCAGGAAGTCACAGGTGGCACCAGGGAGCGCTGAAGAATCGGTCCAGGCGATGACCGCGTTGGATTCCTGAACTGTTATGTGTGTGTTTTTAATAAGTAATCGACTACGGTATTTTTTTATTTTATTTATTTTTTTACAATGGCTGGAGCTCTTCTTTAAAACGTATTAATAAAAGCTTACCATACACCCAGTGAAGAGACTGGCCTCAAATGATACAGATATGAAACTAATCCTCTTGTACAAGTTGTACCTGTTTATCAGCTGTAGAGGAGGCGGGAGGGGCTGGCCTAGGCTCTCGGCAGTTTCATGTGAGGCGGAGCCAGCTGCTGGTCATAGATCTGGGTGGATTTATTTCGGGACACTTGCAGAACCTGGAGTGGCTTCACAAGTTGGGGTACTCCTGTGACCCGAGAGTGTATGACCAAAAAAACTTTGGCCATACTACTCTTTTGAAGATTGGTAATATGCAATATATTACATCTGTTGCTATGCTTTAAAGGTGTTGTAAAGGTAAACAATTTTTTTCCTTAAAAGGGTTGTAAAGGTTTTTTTTATTTTTAAGCTAGTGCATTGTTGTTTCACTTACCCTTTCCTTCGATTTCCCTACTAAATGTTTTTTTTCTTTGTCTGAATTTCTCACTTCCTGTTCCTCCTCCAGTAAGGTGTTCTAAATGACTTTCCACCGCTCGGATGATGGTGGAAAGCTTACTGAGGAGAAACAGGAAGTGAAAAATTCAAACAAAGAAAAAAACATTTAGAAGGGAAATCTAAGGAAAAGGTAAATGAACCAACAATGCACTAGCTTAAGGGAACATATTTAGAAACAAAAAAGATGAACCTTTTACAACCCCTTTTAAATAGCTTCCTTTACCTTAGTGCAGTCCTCCTTCACTTACCTCATCCTTCCATTTTGCTTTTAAATGTCCTTATTTCTTCTGAGAAATCCTCACTTCCTGTTCTTCTGTCTGTAACTCCACACAGTAATGCAAAGCTTTCTCCATGGTGTGGAATGTCGTGCTCGCCCCCTCCATCCAGGGAGCGAGCAGAAGTCAGGACACTCTACATTGCAGATAAAGGAGCTAGTGCGCTAGTGGGCTTCCTGACTCTCCTGCTCGCTCCCTCAAGGGAGGGGGGCGAGCACGACACTCCACACCAGGGAGAAAGCTTTGCATTACTGTGTGGAGTTACAGACAGAAGAACAGGAAGTGAGGGTTTCTCAGAAGAAATGGACATTTAAAAGCAAAATGGAAGGATGAGGTAAGTGAAGGAGGACTGCACTAAGGTAAAGGAAGCTATTTAGGCAACTATCTTATTTTTTTTTAACCTTTTACAACCACTTTTAACATGGAAATATAGAAACACATATAAGGGTTCTTTAAAGCCTTCTGAAGATCCATGACTGTTTGGTCCCTTTTGTGCGGTGCGTAAACTAACTAATGGAAATAGTTGACTCATCTTTCCTGTCCTGAACTTCAGCAGATTTGCAATTCCCTACGGATATGTACTGCTTGGTTTAGTACTTGATGGTTCCTTGCCAGCCCAGAGTAAGTAACCCATTCTGTGTTTGTTTGGAGAAAGTCCATATTTCAGCTAAAATCTGCAAACCACAAATATTTCCTCCTTGCTGCACATCTGGTTGCACAGATCTTATATCTGCTGAGACAGTTACTTTTCACTTTCCCTCATTTTAAACATGTGTGCAGGATGAAACTTATTGTGCCAGTGGAAGTTGTGGGTTCTCTACCCCTGGTCATTTGGTAAACAAAGACCTAAACTCCTCTATTTCCACTAAGCAGCAGAACAGCAAGTTTGTTTCCAATCCATCATTTTGTCAATCGCTCATGCGTATCCAGAGGTCCTTAACTTTCTGCACACACAAGAAGTACAGTGCAAGAGAAGAGCCTGCACACAGGAAGTGAAGTAACTGATTTCCTGCATACACAGGAAGTAAGAGGAGATACAACACGTACACAGACATTGATATGCAAGAGAGACCAGTGATATCTGCACCATGCATTTTCCAGTATCCATGCCGTCATTAAGACCTGCACTACACACACAGTGCTTCTCATTTATCGGTTCCTCCAGTGAGATCTGCACTTTAGCATACACTTGTGCTTAAAAGTTTGCTTCCCCTGGCAGAAATTGTGAAATGTTGATATTGAAAATATGATCGTGCCAAAAAGTTTTTTTATCTAAAGTGATTGTAATGTCTCTTTTGTTTTTTTTAAAGAAAAAAAAAAAAAAAAACATGTTAGGGTCCTTTGACACGGAGCGGACCGTTTTTCGGTCCGCTTCGTGTGTGTCCGTCGGCTCAGCGGGGGGTCCCGCTCAGCTGTCGGCGGACAGGGCGGTCCCCGCACACTGTGCAGGGACTGCCCTGTCTCTCCTCCGCTCTCCCCTATGGGGAATCCGATGTAAATGGAGCGTTTGTCCGTCTTCATCCATTCCGCCGGACGGAAGAAAAATAGGGTTTTCTTCCGTCCGAAAAACCGGATCCAGACGGACGCGGATGCATCATCTGCTAACGGACGCGACCCCATAGGCGTCCATTACAAGTCCGTAAACAGACTTGTAAAAACGGACGAACGGAGGCAGACATGTGAAAGGGGCCTAATACTTGCCTCCTCTGTGTAGTGGTTTTGCACAGGGCAGCCCAGATCCTCCTCTTCTCAAGCTCCTCTTCTGGCCCCTCCCTCCCGTCAAGTGGAGCTTGCTATGGGGGCACCTGATCCAAATAACCGTTCTGTCCATTCAGACACAGAACCTGGCCCTGCCCCCTCCCCTCTCTCCTGATTGGCTGTGTGTGTCTGTATATGTGTGTGTGTGTGTGTGATTTTATATATATATATATATATATATATATATATATATATATCACACACACACACAATATATACATTTTATTCTCGCAGTGGATATAAAAAGTCTACTGTTAAAATTTCAGGTTTCTGTGATGTAAAAAAAAATTGGACAGATAATTTTGTAACTTTTTCCATCTCTTTATTGTGACCTATAAACTGTACAACTCAATTGAAAAACAAACTGATTTTTTTTTTTTTAGGGGAAAGTAAAAAAAAATGTGGTTGCATAAGTGTGCACACCCTCTTTTAGAACTGGGGATGTTGCTGTGTTCAGAATTAATGGCCCGGTCAGGAAGGGGTTGTAAAGGTAAACGTTTTTTCACCTTATTGCATTAAGGTGAAAAAACATCTGACAATACCAGCCCCCCGTTTATTTACCTGACCCCGCGAAAGTCCCGTGCTGCCCGTTTGGTTACAGTTGATGGATTGAAAGCAGCACAGCTATTATCTGGCGCTGCTGTCAATCACATCCAATGACGTGGCGCACCGGGGGTGGGGCCAAGTGATACAGTGAGTGGCTATGGCCGCCAGCTGTATCACGGGAATGCAGCTACAAGAACTACACACGCTCGCATGGACGTGTTTGAGTCCTTGCGGGGGGAGCCGAGACAGCCGCCGAGCGACCCCAAAAGACCAGGTTCGGGGGCCACTCTGTGCTAAACGAGCTGCACAGTGGAGGCTTATAACATGTTTGTTTAATTTTTATTTTTATTTATTTTTATCTTTAGTGATCCCTTATTTCTGGGGCTGAAGTGGTTGAGCAATCACATTCAAGCTCATGTTAAATAGGAGTCAGTACACACCTGTCATCATTTCAAGTGTGTCTGATTAACCTCAAATAAAGCTCAGCTGTTCTAGTAGGTCTTTCCTGACATTTGGTCTGCAGAGAGTTTCCAGAGTTTTAGAGGGATCTCATTGTTAAAAGATGTCAGGAAAAGGGTACAAAAGAATTTCCAAGGCATTAGATATACCATGGAACACAGTGAAAACGGTCATCAAGTAAAGAAGATATGGCACAACAGTGACTGGACGTCCTTCCAAAATTGATGAGAAGAAAACTGGTCAGGGAGGCTGTCAAGAGGACTACAGCAAGGTTGAAGGAGCTGCAGGAATAACTGGCAAGTACTGGCTGTGTGGTACATGTGACAACAATCTCGTATTCTTCATATGTCTGGGCTATGGGGTAGAGCGGCAAGATGGAAGCCTTTTCTTACGAAGAAAAACATAAACAAAGCCTGGCTAAATTTTTGCAAAAACACATCTGAAATGCATGTTGGAAAATGTGTTGTGGTCTGATGAAACCAAAAATGAACTTTTTGGCCATAATTCCAAAAGATATGATTGGCACCAAAAGAACACCATACTCGCAGTGAAGCATGGTGGTGGCAGCATCATGCTTTAGGGCTGTTTTTCTTCAGCTGTAACAGTGGCCTTGGTAAAGGTAGAGGCAATTATTGACTGGTATTTTGAACTGTTCATATGGGCACAAAATCTTCAGGCTTTTGCTAGAAAGCTAAACATGAAGTTTATCTTTCAGCATGACAATGACCCAAAGCACACATCCAAATCAACAAAGGCTTCACCAGAAGATTTAAGTTTTGGCATCGCCCAGACCTGAATCTGATTGAAAATTTGTGGGGTGATCTGAAGAGGGCTGTGTACAGGAGATGCCCTCGGAATCTAAAAAGATTTGGAGTCTCTTTCCTAAGAGTGGGCAAATATTGCCAAGTCAAGATGTGCCAGGCTGATAGACTTATACCCAAAAAGACTGAGTGCTGCAATAAAATCAAAAAGCACTTTAACAAAGTATTAGTTTAATTGCTTCCAGACCGCCCCGGGTGCACAAAGTCATGTACGTGATTTTGGGGTTTAGAGGGCACGCACCCCGACCCGCTGATCGTTCACAGAAGAGACGGATCAGCCGTCTGCGTGTGTAAACAAGACAAATTACAGATCTGTCAGGAAAGGAAAGGGAGAGCTTGTGATTCAGCTAAGCCTAATCATGGATCTCTCTTCCTTCAGTGTGGCACTGCCCCACACAGTAGGCACCTCCCTAGGGAACATTTAACCCTTTGAGCACCTCTGGTGTTAACCCTTTCCCTGCCAGTGTAATTTATACCGTAATCTGTGCATTTTTATAACACTGATCACTGTATTGGTGTCACTGGTCCCCAAGTGTCACTCTGTCAGATTTGTCCGCCGCAATCCTGTTAAAAATCGATGCCATTACCATTAAAAATATAAGCATGAAAGTCCCAAATCTACCTCGTAGTTTGTAGACGCCGTAACTTTTGAGAAAACCAACCAATATCTGCTTGAGATTTTTTTTTTTTTTTACCAAAAATATGTAGACTACATATTGGTCTGAATTGATAGATTTTTTTTATTTTTTATAAAAAGCGCACAGGCAATCAAATACCACTAAAAGAAAGCATTATTGGTGGGAAATCTATTTCCAAAGTGCTGTATCGTAAAAAATGGCCTGGTCAGGAAGTGGGTAAAACCTTCTGGAGCTGAAGTGGTTAAGGGTGTGCACACTTATGCAGCCATATTTTTAGTTTTACTTCCCACCACCTAAAAGATTTCAGGATGCTTAACTGAGTTGTACAACTTATAGATCACATTAAAGGTGGAAAAAATTCTGTAATGATTTATCTTTATTTTTTTTTACATGATCGAAACCTAGCAGGGGTGTGTAAAATGCAACTTTGATGTGTTCTTCTGCCCATGTTTTTCCAAAATTGTATGGGCCACTTCAGACTGGAATGTAGTGCAGGTAAGGCGCATTATTTTGTGTTTCCCACACGAGCGCGCTGTCCTTGAGAGATGCGCTTGGGTTACATTGTTAGTGGCTCTACAAATGCATCTCGCAAACGCGCTGCATTTGTGGCCACCAAACCGCATAAAACTGTACGATTTGCAGTTGTAGCAATTGCACTACTTTTTGCGTGTTCCACGTGTTTGGCAGCCCATTGAAAGGAATGGGCTGTTCAAACTGTAATGTGCAAAAACAAGTGCGTTTTACTGTGAACCAGCCCTATAAAACTGTACTTTCTGCAGATATGCTAAAATAGCACAAAAGCTTGACATGTACCGTATTTATCGGGGTATACCGCGCACCGGCGTATAATGCGCACCCCAAGCTTAGAAAGGTAGTTTAAGGGGAAAATAAATTATTTTTGTCCTGAGTCCATCGGCGGCCTTATCCGATGTCCGTCCAGCCTTGTGGGTGTCCGTCTGCGGCTTCCTTGCGTGGGTGTCCGTCCAGCCTTGTGGGTGTCCGTCTGCGAGTCCATCAGCATCCTGCCCGAGGTTGCAGCAGGGTGTTGTGTTCTTGGCTCGGCCGAGGTGCCGAATCCAAAAAGAGCCGGATTTCCTGTGTGTTCGACTCCTTTCGCGTGGCTGCGGGCGGAGCCGAGCCTAGCCGAGTGCGCAGTACACTCGGCTCTAGGCTGCGGGGATCTGCGTATAACGCGCACCCACGATTTCCCCTGATTTTTAAGGGGAAAAAAGTGCGCGTTCTACGCCGATAAATACGGTATTTTTTTGCTGGCTAGGGATTAATCCACTTTCCCAATAGGCCTACAATCAATAAGTTAAGTCCATTGCTATACCAAAAAAAAAAATGCTGCAAGCATTATTTAATATATGCTGAAATTAATGTTTACAGGGTATAGAGACATAATAGTTAACTATTAATTATTAGAAATAGATAAAAATCAATCATATAATGTGCCTGCAGTTTTGTTTCATTTTTAAACTGGTTTCATGTTTCTGTGAAGTAAATAGGACATAGAACAAAAACAAACAAATCCAGGGCAGCGTTTTGTTTTTAAAATCTGATTGGTTCTGAGGAGTTTTAGACACACAGTAATGACAGCTTGGACCACAGTGAAAAACTGCCATTAGATATTTCATAAGGAGCCAGACAAGCAGGAAGTGTGGAGATCAGAGCAGAATTACAGCAACTTCAAAGCAAAAATGAACAATGAGGACATGAAACCAGGACTGCAGTAAGGTAAAGGAAGCTATTTAGCTAAAAAAAAAAAAAATTCTTTAGTGATCTTTAAAAACAAACAGGCCACATAGAAATCCATGTGATTTCTGCTTGCAATGACTTGCGTTTTTGTGTATAAAAATGTTTTT
Source organism: Rana kukunoris (assembly GCA_029574335.1). Lineage (NCBI taxonomy): Eukaryota > Metazoa > Chordata > Amphibia > Anura > Ranidae > Rana > Rana kukunoris. The sequence goes on from CM056052.1 coordinate 478,962,133, forward strand.
TTACTATACAAATATGGACCATATGAATGGGTCCTTGCAGCGTGTTTTTTTAGTATCTATAGATTGTACATTTAAGGTGGAAACAAAATACAAAAATCTGTTTCCAGAAGTAAAAGGACCAGTAAGTGCTGTAAGACTTGCACATACTGGTTTATCTGTGGGATCTTTAGCATATAAGTAAACTCCACCCCTCCCCCAAGGGCACACACAAACAGGTATGTGAGGAATTATTGTTTTGTTTGCATTACGTTATGCTGCATGATTGCTACATTAATATCCCTGGAACTCCAGAAATTGCTTCTATTTACGAAGTCCAATAGAATTTAGTGACTAGTGAGCTTCAAAATGATTGCTATAAAAAAGAAAAGGCCTATTGATCATGTGACAGAGAAGCATGGGTATCAGGTGTTTGTAATTTGTAGCTTTGTCACTTAAGCCCTGGTTCACACTGGGCTGCGGGAGTGAAATCGCGCGATTTCACTCCCTCTGGCAGTTCCGATTTCGGCGCGATTTAGGAGACATTTGTGTAGGGTTCTGCACAGATGTCAACGTAAATCGCGTCCTGAAATCGCAAAAAGTAGTACAGGAACTACTTTTTGAAATCGGTGCAGCGCCGCAGATGCGGAGTCGCACCGATTTGAGATGCGATTTCACATGTGAAATCGCATCTCAAATCGAACTAAATCGTACCCAGTGTGAACCTAGGCTTAAGCAGAACTTTGACTTAAAATAACACAATAGATATGAATGGCCTCTTAAACGATAACCTTGATCCAGCTTTTGGTGCATACTTTACCAGTCCCAGAATTATACAGATTTGTAATGTGGGGGGGGGGGGGGGGGGGACACTTAAAATCCATGAAATTAGAATGCGTTCTAGGTTAGGTGCCATGTTAACATTCTTCTTTGGGAATATGCAGGTGGAACTTGCCTTAGTAAAGAGGAAGTGGCCTTCCTTTAAAATTGTACCTACAGGTAAGCCTATAATAACTTACCTGTAGGTCCTGTAAAGATCTCCTAAGCTTGCAACGTTTAGGAGATATTTACTATATACGCCACCGCTGACGTCATAACGCTTGGCCTCTGAAGAAATGGTTGCCCGTTTCATCAGGGCCCTGTGCCGTGACAGACGGCTTCAGCGCGGGAGGCGTCATCGTGGCTCTAGACAATTACAGCGCCAGAGCCCGCAAACCCGGAAGAAACACTGGGGAAGAGGTCAGCTTTCTCAGTAGTATACCAGCGCTTCGATCTAAGGTAAGTATTTCATAATGTGATCGTATGTGATGCATGCTAGCCCATTCTGCCCTTTTTGTCTTGCAGGGTTTTTCTTTTATTTTTAATAAAAAGGGTTTGCAACCTCTTTAAATCTTAGACATCTAGGGTCCGGAGCTATAGACATGTGGTGTCGTCATGCCACGATCAATAGAGCTCTATAAGGCCCTCAGAAAGAAAGTTGTGGTTGTGGATGCCTATGTGTTTGGCAAGGGATTAAAAAATATTGGGAATTTTTTTTTTTTTTTATTGGTTTATTAAAGAAGTGTTCCAGCCAGTTGTGAAAAAAATAAGTTGGCAGCTACAAAAACGAATGTTTAAAAAAAACTGCCACTTGCCTGTCACACAATCCAGCAGTGTGCTCACCCCAGTCGGTCTCAACCGCTGTCTTTGGTCCCAGGCGCTGGCATCTTCACTATGGGCACCCAGCTGTGACAGCTTGTGGCTTCATACCTGGGTGCCCACTGCGCATGTGCCAGTCGTGCTGCGCATAGTTTGTGGTGTATGCAGGCTTCTGGGACTTACCGGTGTCCCAGAAGACCACACGTAGGGGGAAGGAGAACTTAAGTTTTTCCATCGCCACAGTGCTTGGAAGTGGGAAACGGCTACCTGTACCTGACCCCTCCCCCACACTCTTCAAAAGTGCCAATTGTTCAAGAGGAGTGTGGGTTAAGTCCTTGAAGCAGAACTTTTTAGGTGGAGCTCCGCTTTAAACTGTAAGGAAAATAACTAATTTGTCCAGTCCATCAAAGTCGGCCCAAAAGCAGACTGATGGTAAAAAAAAGTCTGCTAGAACCCCAAATTTTCATTGCAGGGTGCAACAGTTTGGGTCAGTCTACAATCAGAAACTGATTACATTAATTTAACCAACATGAGAGGTGTGTTAATAAAAATAACCTTTGCCGTTGAACACATAGGGAAAGACATGGCCTGATGGAATAATGTGCAGAAGGTTGATCAATCAAAGATGGTGGTTTGTCCACAATACCAGTAATCCTGTTGGTTGCAGGGAAAGAACTTTGTAACAACTGTGAAGCATGGTGGGTGGAAATTTTATGGTTTGCTGCTTCCGTGTCTGGGCAGCTTTTCGGTCATTAAAGCAGGGCATAAATATGAGGCAATCCTTTGATTTTTCCCATTCACACTAAACAGTGGATGGACAAGTTGGCAATACCAGCTGTTTTATTCTGATGGCTGTCAGAATACTTGAACAGTCTTGCATCTGATTGGCAGGCAGACAGCATCTACAAATCTGTGTATGGCCAGTTTAAAGTGGTCGTAAGCTCTGTTAGGAGATAATCGGAGAGTGCATGCAGCAGGTGACGTCACCTGCGCATGCACTCTAAAGGTCTGGCATACAGTTTTGGATCTTCAGAGCCCATGCTGTATATGGGGGGCTCCCTTGCACATGTGCGAGAGTGACGTTATTGCACCCCCAGCCATTCATGTAGCTGGAGGCTACGAACCCGGAAAGATGACCTGGGGAAGATGGAAGCCCTCTCAGTGGTGACGGCACAACGCTGGAGGGCTTAATTTTTAAGGTAAGGTTTTATTTTTTTCTTCATAATGTGCTAGTAAGCAATGCTCCCCGCCCACCAACTGTGGTTTACTAATGCTTAAAAACCTAAATGTTGACAGTTCAGTTATGTTGCAAAAGTAAAACATTTCGATGGGGTGTACCTACTTTTCACATGACTGTTCTTTGCTTAGTCAGCAATTTACGCGAGACCAGCAGGGAATCTCCCAGCGATTAGCTGAAGGCAGCTTCAAGCAATGATGCAGCCTCTCCCTGCAGCTAATCATGGCTGGTGATTTGCATTTAATTGCTTCATGAGCGTTTACATGCAAGCCTCTGCAATTGGCTGTGGGGCTGTTGGCTGCCCATTGCTTTTATTAGTGTTACCTCCCTCCAGCTAAATGTTTCCTGCATGTATTTATGAACGGTCCCATTTTCAAGTGTTAAAGAGGAACTGCAGTCTGCTCACATAATCTGTAATAAAAACATCTTCGACATTCTGAAGCCCCCCCCCCCCCCCCCCCCACTCTGCATATTTTATATATACTGTGATTCTTTACTTGCCAAATATGCTGCATAAATCTCCCTCCACCAAGTCAGGCTGGAACCATTTTAACTAGATAGCTGAAGCTGCTGCCTGTTCACTTCCTGGATTTATACAGAGGCAGCTCTCATTGGCCCTCTTATGACTCCCCCTCCCGTGCTGTCAAACTCTCACATGAGTGAGAGCTGTGCATAATGGTCATAAGCCTAGGCCAATGACCAGACAGGAAAACTGGAAATTGGCTGTATAAGGTTTTAACTGGCAGAAAAAGTTTTACTATCCAAAGTTTAAAGCGCAGAGGATTTAATAGATGACACAATGACTGAAGGTCCGCTTTAATGGCACCTACTTCTTTATTAAATTGCTGTCCCAAATTAGTCAAAATTTGTTTTCGTTAGGAAAAAGCCCTGCATACCTTATTTTCATAGCTATGTGAATATACAAGTTATAAAAGAATATACCGTAAATGTGTCTATACTTGTATTCTATATTCATTCTTTGGGTTGTCTTATACAGTGAAGACAGTCACCAGTTTAAATTCTGTTTAAAGACTGCAGAGGGCTGTACTTTGTCTTTGTGATGACATGACGGCTTCACCTCCCCCAGTCTGGGCTCTTTGCTTTCTCCCTGATATCATGCTTAGTAATTTCCTCCTCTTTCAAACTCTTCCGTTTTTTTTTTTTTTCCTTGAGTCTTTACTAAACGCAGTCTAATACCGCATACTTATTTCTGCAGAGCTATGTTGTTAATACAGTATGTCATTTTTCATTTTGAGAGCATATTAACCTTAATCGAAATGTTTTTAGCTTATTTTAGAAGACTTGGACACTATTCAGTAAGTTGTTTTATTGTCAGCACTTAACGCAAATTTTGTTTAGAATTGTGGAAATACTGGCAAAGCTGAAGTTCCGATTATTGAAGGAACAATGGATACAACATTTTTAGTGTCGTATGAGACTTAACCACTTAAGCCCCATGCCTGTTTTTCAGATTCGGTGTTTACGAGACTAAAACATTTTTTTTTGTTACGCCGAGTAAAATGATACCCAACATGTCGCGCTTAAAAATTGCGCCCGCTCGTGGCATGGCGTCAAACTTTTACCCTTAAAAATCTCGATAGGCGACGTTTAAAAAATTCTACAGGTTGCATGTTTTGAGATACAGAGGAGGTCTAGGGCTAGAATTATTGCTCTCGCTCTAACAATCGCGGCGATACCTCACTTGTGTGGTTTTAACACTGTTTTCATATGCGGGTGCTACTCGCGTATGCGTTCGATTCTGCGCGCAAGCTCGTCGGGACAGGGCGATTTAAACATTTTTTTTTTTTTTGGTTTTCGTATTTATTTTTATTTTACCAATTTTTAACACTAAAGTAAAAAAAAAAAATTATAACTTTTGTTCCTATTACAAGGAATGTAAACATCCCTTGTAATAGAAAAAAGCATGACAGGTCCTCTTAAATGAGATCTGGGGTAAAAAAGACCTCGGATCTCATATTTAGGCTTAAATGCAAAAAAACTATATGTAAAATGTAATTTTTCAAATTACTTAAAAAAAAGTCTCCTAAGACGCTGGGCAGGACTGACGTTTTGACGTCACTTCCGCCCAGCAGAGCTACGGGGTTAGATGAGGGAAATTTTTCCCTCACTCGCATCCCCACTGAGCATGGGAGAGGACCCGATCGCCTCCGCCGCTACCGACGGCTCCGGTAAGCAGCGGAGGGGGGGGCCCTCGCCCACCACCAATAACGGCGAATCCACCGCGGAGACCACCATTATCGTTTGACCGACCGCCCACTGAAGACATGGATATCTCGGTTGTGGCAGCAGCTGCTGCCGTTACCGAGATATCCATCTTTAAAGTGCCGACGTAGAATGACGGTGGGCGGTCGGCAAGTGGTTAAAGGCCTCATTCACACGAGTCTGCAGATCTCCACAGAGCCAACGGATGACAAGCTCCCCTCTGCTCACTGAGCGGGGAGGGGCTTGTCGGGCACCGCTGTCTCCTATGGAGCGATCTGCCATGGACGGATGGGGACGTATCCCCCATACGTATGTTTTTAGCGGATCGGATAGGATGTCAGCGGACATATCTCCGCTGTCATCCGATGCTCCATAGGGATGCATGGAGCGGCCGTTAAGGTCCACCGTCAAAACTGACAGGTGGACCCGAACGGTCCGTCCGTGTGAATGAGGCCAAAGGGGTTGTAAAGGTAAAAAAAAAATTCCCTAAATAGCTTCCTTTACCTTAGTGCAGTCCTTCACTTGCCTCATCCTTCCATTTTGCTTTTAAATGTGCTTTTTTTTCTTCTGAGAAATCCTCACTTCCTGTTCTTCTGTCTGTAACCCCACACAGTAATGCAAGGCTTTCTCCCTGGTGTGGAGAAAGCCTCTTGAGGGGGCGAGGAGGAGAGTCAGGACACTTTACTTTGCAGACAAAGGAGCTGTGTGTTAGTGGGTGTCTTGACTCTCCTGCCCGCCACCCCCCCCCCCTTCAAGGGAGGTGGCGAGCACGACACTACACACCAGGGAGAATGCCTCGCATTACTGTGTGGAGTTAGACAGAAGAACATGAAGTGAGGATTTCTCAGAAGAAATAAGGACATTTAAAAGCAAAATCGAAGGGTGTGAGGTAAGTGAAGGAGGACTGCACTAAGGTAAAGGAAGCTATTTAGGGATTTATTTTATAATTTTTTAACCTTTTTTCAACCCTTTTAAGTCTCGTACAACACTAAAAAGGTTGTTTTTATTGTTCCTTCAATAATCGGAACTTCAGCTTTGCCAATCCTTTCCACAATTCTAAACAATATGTGTGTTAAGTGCTGACTCTGCTCATCCCCTCTTCTGTTGTCTCAAGAAATTGGGAGGTTTGCCTCTTTGCTCCATGCGTTTGTGATGCTGTATTGCTTCTTTTAAATAGATATTGCCAAACTCTTTCAGCTGACCTAATAACATAATCCATATGTGCTTTCCTGAAAGTGCCAGCGTGCTCTATGAATAGATTTAACTGTTTATGTCATCATTCATGAAAATAAATACATTTGAAGCCTGCATTTGTACACCCCTCCTTCTCTGTGTATCACGGCTGTCAATATTTGGGGTTGGCACAGATTCTGCATGACGTCCAACAGATTTTTCTGGGACTTGAGCCTAGATCCCCGAAGTTAAAATATAACTGGTCCTTCTATCTTTTGTTATTGATATGTATTTTCTTTTTCCTTTAGGCCAGGGTCACACTAGTGTGCGATCACATGTGATTCGCACTGCAGTGCATATCGCATGCGATGTCCGTGCAATCACATTCGGACTTAACTTGCTCCGGACCCTTTTCCTCTTATCACCCATGGACGGACACAGCTCCTTAAATCTTGATAAGTGGGTTATGTTCCTAGGAGAGTCCTCTCCTATGAACAGGAACATAACCCAAATGTCAAGATTTAAGGAGCTGTGTCCATCCATGGACGACAGAGAATGGGATTTTACGGTGAGTACAAAAAAAAATCCTTTTTGGGGGGGGGGGTGAACTGCCGTGCGAGTTGGGTGCGATGTGGGAACCCGCAGTGGATTCACAGTGTTCCCACATGGCACAAGTGTGAACAGATGGAAAAAGAAAAAATGGACAGCCGCACTCCAAAAAACCTTGATGGTTGTCTTTATTTAAAAAAGGAAAAATGCACTACAAGTCACAGCACACCACACGGGAGTAATATAAATTAGTGCTTAATCATAGCTGTGTGAACAGAGCCTTAATGTGATATTAAAGGCAGATTATATATATATATATATATATATATATATATATATATATATATATATATATATAATTTTATAAACTACCTACTTACCCGCTCTGTGTGCTGGCTTTGCACAGAGCAGCCCCAATTCTCCCCTGCTGGTACGACTGGCCCCTACCTTCTGCCAAGTACCCCCCACAGCAAGCAACTTGCTATGGGGGCACCTAAGCAGGCTCGCTCCCAAGCTGATGCTCTGCGTGTCCATTCACACACAGAGCGTGGCTTGGCCCCATCCCCACTCTCTTCTCACTGGCTGTGATTGACAGTACTAGGGGCCACTGGCTCCTACTGCTGTCTCAGCCAATGAGGAGGAATAGACCCGGAAAAGCTGATGCTCTCATGCACATTGTTGGATCGAGATGGGGCTCGGCTAAGTATTAGGGGGTTTGGTTGTTGCCCACAAAAGGGTTGTGTGTGTTTTTTATTTTTTAACTCCATGCATAGAATGGTATAAAGTTTTCTTAATTTGAAAATATGTAAGCGGTGAAATTATTGTGTGCATCAGAGCAAATAATCTAATGTTAATGTCGTCTGTGAAGTAATTGTACACCATTGCCCAGCATTTACTGCATGCCTGGAATAAATAGGAAAGCTGTATAGCAGGGAGTAGCACTGGGTTATTTCTCCAAGATTATAATCTTGCTTTACTTATGAAATGGAGATGCGGCTTCTGCTTTTATTGATCATAAAGAAGGAAGCGGACTTTGAGCTCAGATGAGGAATGGCAGGAAGTGCAAACCTCCTCATTTACTAGTTAGCAGCTTGTCCACACCTGTCTGTTCTCTAATAATTGGCTGTTTTAGTTTCAGTACTTTAACCTGTTCAGGGAAAGATAAATTATGAGAGGAAAAATAAACATTATTACTAGATCCGTACCAGGGAGAGATCTCCCCAACCTGTGGCTTACAATGCAATTATACCCCCATAGTACTTAAATATCAAAGTGTTGTTTTTTTATTTTTTTATTTCTGAACCTGGCTGAATGAAGCTTCTGTGTTGTACCATTTTCCTGACAGTCCTGTGTTTAGAGAGGCAGCTGTGACCTCAGGACATGCAGCACAGAGTAGACTTTACCTGGCGTGTAGTAAGCCACTCTTCTAGCAGCACACCTCACCAGTCTGAGTTGAGACTTGCCCAGATAAGATTGTGGAATGTACATATACCCTCCCTTCTGACCTCACATAGTTTATCTGATTAAAGGAAGCCTGTACTTGGGTAACATGGAGGCTGACATTACTGATGTCCTTCAGAAAATGCTAGCTGTATGGTTGTCTCGGCCTTGTAGTCAGACAGTTTTGCATCCAGGGACATCACCTGTGTGTGATCTCTGTATGAGCAATTCCATATGAGAGGCAATATATATCTGTGGCAGTCGCCCCAGTGCTTTCAATGGGGCTGCCTCCCGCAACTAATTACCGAGACCCCCACCACTGAGGATCTCTCATCTAATCGGGATGTGGGTGCATCTAATTTGGATGTGGGTGCATTCACAGGTGTGACTGCACCCTTATACAGAAGGTGTCCTGCTGGCCAGCTGGATAGATGAAATTTTGGGTATTGGTTTAATACTGCTTTAAAATGTACCCAAGAACAAAAACAGTTTGCCATTCCTTAGATTTGATTGCTGAATACGTTTTTTTTATTTTTTTTATTCCCACTATTTTAGCCCACTTACACCAATAAAGGTGGCTTTGAAATTGTGCGAGTGTTAAACGGCCATTTTGGTACAACTGTTTAAACTGTAAACCATAAATGAAGGAAAACTGACTGTAAGCATGTACTCCCCCCTCAGGTCCGCACTCGCCAAATAGATGTAAATGAAGTCTAGCATGTACTCCCCCCTCAGGTCCGCACTCGCCAAATAGATGTAAATGAAGTCTAGGCATGGTATATTGTTACAGCTTGGATCAAGTTATCAGTTAGTATTGTTCCCCGCTATCTCTGACTAAAAACATTTCCTCCTTTATGGAAAAAGAAGGAAGAGCTGTTCATAGCAGGAATACCAGATTAGGCCCACGTTTATATCGGCCGATTTAACATGTCAAATCGCATGCCAAATCAGAGCCCATTGGTGGCAAAAGCCCTCACAATGGAGTCCAATCTCCATCCTATGTTCCCTCCTCGTCGTCCATGATCGTATTATGTGATCACATATAAGTAGATAGAGAGGACATACCATTGTGTAAATCCGTATGAATACATTGATTTGAATAAAAGTTCATAAAAAGCCCTTTCAATAGTACTGGGAGATAATCTACAGCTGTAAGTTCGTTTTTTCTGTGACACCTTGCGTTCCAAAGACCAGAAACTCCAAACCGGAAGTGATGTAGTGACACTGTAAGCTTTGTCCCCTCATGCACAGATGTATATTGAAATCGCTCCCCAAAGTCTCCTAAAGTAGTACTAGAACTACTTTTGGGGATCGGTGTGGTGCCGCAAAGTCCTTGTCACACCGATTCAGTCAATGGGCTTTGATTTGGCAGGTGAATCGGCCCAATGTAAACGTGGGCCTAATCTGGTATTCCTGCTATAAACTGCTCTTCCCTCCTTTTTTCCATAACAGGGAAATGTTTTTAGTCAGATAGCGGGGAACAATACTAACTGATAACTTGGTCCAAGCTGTAACAATATACCATGCCTAAAATTCATTTTGTATTCTACTACAGGCACGAGTAGACCAGTTTTGTTATGGTCCCAAATTAAAAATGGTTGAATCATGACCATACATTCCATCTACTAATAATAAACAGCATGTCTGCTTATTTAGATCTAAAAGTTCTTGTCCTTTAACCACTTAAGGACCGCCGCACGTACATTTACGTCGGCAGAATGGCACCGACAGGCACATCAACGTATATATACGTTGGTGCCTTGAGGTGGTCCGATCGGGACCCCCCTCCCGGTACATGCGGCGGTCCCCGCGGCTGTACGAGCGATCCGGTAAGAGGGGGCGGCTATTTGTTTTTGTCCGCCCCCTCAGGATCGCTCTCAGCCAATGCGCGCGCCCCCCTGCCCTGTCACTTCCTCCTCCTGTGTAAACACAGGAAGGAGGAAGCGATGTGATCTCTCCCTCTGCGGTTTTTTCAACCACCGCTGAGGAGAGATCACAACACAAGTAATGGCCCATACACACGATCCGAATATCGGACGAAAACGATCGTCCGATGATGGATCGTACGATTTTCGGATCGTGTGTACACTACTTTCGACAGCCGATCACGACCGTTCATCCGATTAAATTCGATCGGACAAGCGTGAAAATTTTTCTCGTCCGATGTCCGATTTTCGTTTAGTCAGTACAGCCGTCGTCCGACAATACAATACAAATACATTACAACACGTGACATCACTTCCGATCGTTTTTTTTTCTATCGTGCGATAATTTTCGTGAGTTTAAAAACCTATTTTATTTTACTTGCGATTATTAAGCGAAAAAAGTCGTACGATCCGTCGGCCAATATTCGGATCGTGTGTATGGGCCATTAGTCTGCACTAACACTACACTAACACACACTACACATAGGCACATTTAACCCCCGCGATCGCCCCCCCCCCTCCCCCTGTCAGTGTCACTGAATGCAGTAATCATACATGTATGATTACTGTATTTAGTGTCAGTGTGACAGGCAGTTAGTGTTAGGTCCTGGGTAGCCCCCATACCCCCCCCTAATAAAGTTTTAACCCCTTGATCACCGCCCTAGTTAACCCTTTCACTCCCTATTGCCAGCATCACTAAGCGATCATTTTTCTGATCGCTGTATTAGTGTCGCTGTTCCCGCTAGGTAGCTAATTTTTTTTTTACTAAAGACATGTGGCTAAATACATTTTGGTCTAAATGTTTGACTAAAATTGTTTATTGATTTTTCTTATAACAAAAAGTAAAAAATATTAATTTTTTTTTCTCAAAAATGTCGCTCTATTTTTGTATATAGCGCAAAAAATAAAAATCGCAGAGGCGGATCAAATACCACCAAAATAAAGCTCTTTGTGGGAAGAAAAGGACGCAAATTTTATTTGGGAGCCACGTGGCACGACCGTGCAATTGTCAGTTAACCACTTAAGACCCGGACCAAAATGCAGGTAAAGGACCTTGCCCCTTTTTGCGATTCGGCACTGCGTCACTTTAACTGACAATTGCGCGGTCGTGCGACGTGACTCCCAAACAAAATTGGCGTCCTTTTTTCCCCACAAATAGAGCTTTCTTTTGGTGGTATTTGATCACCTCTGCGGTTTTTATTTTTTGCGCTATAAACAAAAATAGAGCGACAATTTTAAAAAAAATGCAATATTTTTTACTTTTTGCTATAATATCCCCCAAAAATATATAAAAAAAAATTTTTTCCTCAGTTTAGGCCGATACGTATTCTTCTACCTATTTTTGGTAAAAAAAAATCGCAATAAGCGTTTATCGGTTGGTTTTCGCAAAATTTATAGCGTTTACAAAATAAGGGATAGTTTTATTGCATTTTTATTAATTATTTTTTTTTTACTATTAATAGCGGCGATCAGCGATTTTTTTCGTGACTGCGACAATATGGCGGACACTTCGGACAATTTTGACACATTTTTGGGACAATTGTCATTTTCACAGCAAAAAATGCATTTAAATTTGCATTGTTTACTGTGGAAATGACAGTTGCAGTTTGGGAGTTAACCACAGGTGGCGCTGTAGGGGATGTGTGCCTATGTGTTGTGTTCACAACTGTAGGGGGTTGTGGCTGTAGGTGTGACGTCATCGATCGCGTCCCCCTATTACAGGGATGACGCGATCGATGCTACGGCCACAGAGAAGCACGAGGAAGCCGTGTGTACACACGGCTCTCCCCGTTCTTCCGCTCCAGGGACAGATCGCCGCACTGCAGCGGCGATCGGGACCGCGAATCCCGCGGTCCCGGAGCTTCGGACCGGGTCGCGGGCGCGCGCCCGCGACCCACGGCTGGGTACTAAAATCAACGTATATATACGTTGATGTGCCATTCTGCCGACGTAAATGTGCAGTAGGCGGTCCTTAAGTGGTTAAAGCGACGCAGTGCCGAATTGTAAAAACCCCTTGGGTCATTTAGCAGCGTATTGGTCCGGTCCTTAAGTGGTTAATGTAAACCCGTGCTTTTACAGTGGTTCAAAGTGGAGCTTTGATTTATTTTTATTCGTCTTGTTGGTAGAATTTGTAAATGGCCTTTAAAGTCTGACTTTTTCTCCCCTCTGCTGTTCCTCTGATTGGACAAGGTGGAGAGGCAGGACAGTGACACCATAATCGGCTCCTCGTCCATTCAGAGAATGCCTTGCTTTGTGAAAAATGCAAGGCGTTCTATGAATAGACATGTAGGCAGTGCTACTTCAGTGCTTTTCAGCTTCCATGGGGATTGCCCAGGTACGGTACATGTATACTTGCATTGGTGGTGCAAGCTGGAGCAATGTAACTGCAGAAAAAGCCATACCTAATCAACTTCAGCTTTAATTCCTTACTCATCTAAACTGTGTGTGTGTGTGTGTGTGTGTGTGTGTGTGTCTCCCCCATCTGTAGACAATAGCTTGAAATTATTCTGTTGTACGGATAGATTAAAACACAACCACCTTTGTTCTAGTTGCTGTACTTTCTTTGCAAAGCTTTTCAGTAACTACCTAGTAGTTGTGAGCATATGAGAATGTTTCTGCTTTTGTGTGCTTTAGCTGTGCATGACTCAATAGGAAGTGAACCCACACATTTCTATATATGGTATATTGGCTTCAACATGCAGTCAGCCTCTCAGCATGTTATAGGAACAAAAAACTGTACCTATGAGGTCTTTCTTCAGACATTTGAAAGAAAGTAACATTGTTTCTTGAAATGTGCTAATAATCCAGACCAGAAATTCGCAGGACTTGTAGATCTAGTGATTTTTGCTGGAAATAAAGAATGCATATTTTTTTTTAATGAAATGTTTGTGAGGACGATAACTAGATTTTTAAGATCTCAAATGCAGCTTCCAGATTTCATGAAGGAGTGCAAATACCATTTTTCTTTATGTACTGTATGCTTGGCTGTAGGGCTGAAACAACTAATTGATTATAAAATCGATTGCTATTTTCATAATTGATTGATTGGTCAGTAACATAATGGGGTTAAAAGAAACAAAAATTAGCACCTTTATAGTAAAAAAAAGAGCAAATCACTTTTCACTGTTCCACAATAAGGCTTAATTTCCATGGACGTTTTTACAGCCACTTTTCTGAGCGCTCTCCATGTTAGTCTATGGTCTCATGCCCACCATGACGTTTTTGAGCTGTAGATGGCTGAGCAGTTTTTTTAACTACTTGCCGTCCGCCTACCGCCGTTGTACGTCATGACTTTAAAGATGGATATCTCGGTGACGGCAGCAGCTGCTGCCACAATCGAGATATCCATCTCTTCAGTGGGCGGTCGGTCAAACGATAATGGCGGTCTCCGCGGCAGATTCGCCGCGAGATCGCCGTTATCGGTGGCGGGCGAGGCTCCCGCGCCCTCCGCCGCTTATCGGAGCCGTCGGTAGCGGCGGAGGCGATCGGGTCCTCTCCCGTGCTCAGTGGGGATGCGAGTGAGGGAAACATTTCCCTCATCCGTCCCCGTAGCTCTGCTGGGCGGAAGTGACGTCAAAACGTCAGTCCCGTCCAGCGTCTTAACCAGTTAAGGACCCCCGCACGCCTATGTACGTCCACAACATGGCTCGTACAGGCACAAGGGCGTAAATTTACGTCCTCGCCTTAGTGCGGTTCGGGGGTCCCATCGGGACCCCCTCCGCGGCGTGCGGCGGTCCCCCTGGCTCTGGGAGCGATCGCCGACGAGCGGGCGGATGTCCGTGTTTTCCGCCCCCCCCGCGATCGCTCCCAGCCAATGGGAGCGCGCTCCCAGCCTGTCACTTCCTCCTCCTGTGTTTACACAGGAAGGAGGAAATGATGTAATCTCTCATCGCAGCGCTGTTTCCCAGCGTTGCTGATGAGAGAAGACATCCACAGTAAGTGTGCACCAACACAACACTGACACACACTCACATAGGCATATTAACCCCTTGTGATCGCCCCCCCCCCCCCCCACCCCCCTGTCACAGTGTCACTGAATGCAGTGATTTAATCACTGCATTTAGTGTCAGTGTGACAGGCACTGTAAAAAACAGTTAGTGTTAGGTTCAGGATAGCCCCCCCACCCCCCCTAATAAAGTTTTAACCCCCTGATCACCGCCCTAGTTAACCCTTTCACTCCCTATTGCCAGCGTCACTAAGCGATCATTTTTCTGATCGCTGTATTAGTGTCGCTGTTCCCGCTAGGTAGCTATTTTTTTTATTACGATTTTTTTTTTTTACTAAAGACATGTGGCTAAATAAATTTTGGCCTAAATGTTTTACTAAAATTTAGTTTATTTGATTTTTTTTATAACAAATAGTAAAAAAATAGTTTTTTCAAAATTGTCGCTCTATTTTAGTTTATAGCGCAAAAAATAAAAATCGCAGAGGCGATCAAATACCACCGAAAGAAAGCTCTATTTGTGGGAAGAAAAGGACGCAAATTTTGTTTGGGAGCCACGTCGCACGACCGCGCAATTGTCTGTTAAAGCGACGCAGCGCCGAATTGTAAAAACACCTTGGGTCATTTAGCAGCGTAAGTGTCCGGGTCTTAAGTGGTTAAAGAGACTTTTTTTTTTTAATGTCATTTGAAAAATTACATTTTACTTTTTTTTTTTTTTTTGGCATTTAAGCCTAAATATGAGATCTGAGGTATTTGACCCCAGATCTCATATTTAAGAGGACCTGTCATGCTTTTTTCTATTACAAGGGATGTTTACATTCCTTGTAATAGGAATAAAAGTGATAATTTTTTTTATTTTACTGTTAAAAATTGGTAAAATAAATAAAAATATGAAAACAAAAAAAAAATTTAAACCGCCCCGCCCCGACGAGCTCGCGTGCAGAAGCGAACGCATACGCGAGTAGCGCCCGCATATGAAAACGGTGTTCGAACCACACAAGTGAGATATCGCTGCGATCGTTAGAGCGAGAGCAATAATTCTAGCCCTAGACTTTTATTCTCTAGGGTGTTAGAAAAAAAATATATATAATGTTTGGGGGTTTTAAGTAATTTTATAGCAAAAAAAAATGTTTTAGTCTCGTAAACACCGAATCTGAAAAACAGGCTCAGGGCTTAAGTCAGGGGTCTTCAAACTATGGCCCTCCAGGTGTTCAGGAACTACAATTCCCATCATGCCTAGTCATGTCTGTGAATGTCAGAGTTTTGCAATGCCTCATGGGATTTGTACGGTAGTTCTGTAACAGCTGGAGGGCCGTAGTTTGAGGATCCCTGGCTTAAGTGGTTAAGTTAAGCTACAAAAAAAAAACCAGGACCAGTGCGTTCTGAAGCTCCAGCGTTGGGGCTGTAAAAACACCAGACGTTGAATGCTCAAACGCTACCGCAGCGTTTTTGAGCTCCAGCTCAAAAAAAAAAAAAAGGCTAAAAAAAGTGGTTGTAAAAACGTCCATGGAAATGAAGCCTAAAAAATGAACCCCCTTACATATTTGCTCCTTTTCGTACAAATGTTAGTTTTTTTAACCCCATCATGTTACTAAACATCTCAGGCCTTTCACAGAAACGCACTGCAGTTCATTTACATGGTTTCCTATGGGACACGTTCACAGCCATGCTTTTTGAAATACGCAAAATGGTGCTATTTTGATTTTTTTGGCTCAATATACTTCAATGGAGAAGCTGCAGAAAACCATGTAATGTGTTTTTTGCGGCAATTTGTGTTTTTTAATATGCCCAGCAACAAATTGGCCATAAAAATGCAAATCGAGTCAAAATCTTTTTTTTTTTTTTTTTTAGGGTATTTATGGAAACAGTAATCTGCCAACTAATCGATTATGAAAATAATTGTTAGTTGCAGCCCTACTTGGCTGTATGACAAAGGAGAATATTTTTATTTATTTTTTTAACCTTGGTGGTGTCCTCCCCGCTTCTCCCGTGCTGTCTTTGAGCCGATCTCCGCTTATACGCCGACATATACCGAGCGCAGTACACTCGACCACACTCGGCTCCGAACCTGGCCTAGTGTTACTGCGCGGGAAGTGGGATCGGCGTATATCGCGCACCCACGATTTTCCCCTGATTTTAAGGGGGGAAAAGTGCGCGGTATACGCCAATAAATACGATAGTTATTTTGACCCCCCAAAAAAAATTCTGCTAAACTATAAGCTCCCTTTCACATGAAGCGGATTCCTCCTGCTCAGCAGGGAATCTCTCTGCTGAGCAGGCGGGTGACAGTTCCGTCCACTCCGCTGTGTGGATATTGATGGAGCCTGCTCTCCTCCGATGGGTTGGTTGGATGGAAATAGGGGGTCGGATATCAGCGGACACCTGCCTGCCATCTGATCTGACAATCAGCCGAAAACAGACGTAGAGCGGTCCGTTTCCATTGCTATGTCTGTTTTCAGCTGATTTTGTCAGAAACAGAAAGTTATCAGCTTATTTGATTTTTTTTTTTTGGCAGACTCATTACAGCCTAAAGCCCAGCCATACATGGGCCAGATTTGGAATGGTTCAGCAGGTTTTATTTGAGATTCGATCCATGTATAAGCAGGCTTATTTACCCAAATAGATTCTTTGATCGACTTGGGTACAACCAGCCTGTAGGATTTTACTGTGTGCGATTGATTTGCCAGTGGCTATAGCCTCTAGCAATAATCCCTGTGTTCCTGATGGCCAGGGGGTGGGGTTGGGTCCAGGATCTTCCCGAACACAATAGTGCTGCAGGATGCATTCCCCCTTCAACAAATGACTGTGTTGATTGGGGGGGGATCGAACGACCCGTGGTAGGAGGAAAGAAAATCAAATCCTCTATGGGCCTCCTATGTTTAGTCAAACTTTGGATCTATTTTAAAATCCAGCACAAGGGATGCTATTTATATTCAGTGCTAAGTGTGACTTCCTTTCCCATTCCGCAGCTGTAATCTTACAGTGCTGGGGTGGGGGGGGTCTATGCAAGTGCTGGACCCGTTGCAGACACTCATCAAAAGTGCTGACAATGCCCATCCTTGCCGCCGCCTCCATTCATAATAGAAGCTGTATATCCTCCACCAGTAAAGAGCTCTAAGAATGGGGGAATGTGAACTTTTTATTTATCCCCCTATTGGTGATGGCACGCTGTTCATGTTAGGAGTGCGCTAGGGGGCCCTTCAGAACAACATCTGGTACACCTACGGTAAATCAGGGGTCGACAATATCCGGGCGCCAGGTCACAATTGCGACAAGAAATTGTGACCTGGCGCCCGCGACCGCCTTTGCGGCCTTGTGAAGTCCCAAGCTCTCCCTTCTGTAACCTGGTGCCATCTGGTGGTGGCCGTTGGCATTACACGTTAAACAGCAATTCTGTGTCATTTTTCACTGCCATCTCCTTCCCTCACATTACAACCCCCAAACACTATATATATTTTTGATTCTAACACCCTAGAGAATAAAATGGCGATCGTTGGGGGGAAAAAAATACTTTTATTTTTTTATTAAAAAAAAAAACAACAGTAAAGTTATCCCAATTTTTTTTTATATTGTGAAAGACAATGTTACGCCGAGTAAATTGATACCCAACATGTCACGCTTCAAAATTGCCTCTGCTCGTGGAATGCTGACAAACTTTTACCCTTTAAAATCTCCATAGGTGACATTTAAAAAAAATCTACAGGTTGCATGTTTTGAGTTAGAGGAGGTCTAGGGCTAGAATTATTGCTCTCGCTCTAACGATCGCAGCAATACCTCACGTGTGGTTTGAATACCGTTTACATAGGCGGGCACTACTCACATGTGTTCGCTTCTGCACACGAGCTCGTCGGGACGGGCACGTTTTCTTGCTCCTTACTTTTTTAGCTGGCTCCTAGGTTCCAAGCTAATTTGTCAAACCCTGCTGTAAATGTGGTGCTTTGGAGGAAGGTCCACCTCTGCGGTGTTGCATGTGTAAGATGTAGGTAGCAACAGTTTGCTTTGTAAGATCTTGATGTACACAAAGCTTTTCACACAAGCCTTTACAAAACTTATATTAAACATTTTTTTTTGTTTTATATTGTGTTCTGATGCTATGTGACCTTACCCCAAAGGTGTGGGCATGGATGAACACCAAACAGATCCATTAGACCTGCACATAGCTACTCTGTGATTTACGTGTTCCTGAATGTTGGTTATAATGGAAGAACCTTGAGTACCTTTTTGGTCGTTTTTTGTCATGAAATGAATGTTGGGGCCCTTGCGCATGGACCGGCAGAGCCTGTTCAGTGTAATTCCCAACGAATTTCCTGTGCCAGGGCAGCCCATGTACAGCTTGTCATTGACATGAGTAGCTGTGTGCCGCTATACGTGTGTACAGTGGTGCCATCATAAGTACAGTGAAAGGGTTAAAAAAAAAATAGAATATATTAATATTAAAAATTATTAAAAAAGAAAATATAATTTTTTCTTGCAGATGCCTGTACACTCTACTCATATTTATGTTGGCACCACTGTATACTTCAGTACAGTGCCATTCATGTTAACAGGCTGTAGTCTGCCTGGGTGCAGGAAATACATTGGGAATTACTATGAATGGGCCCAGCTGGACTTTGTGCAAGAACTCCTAGAGCAGTGGATGAAGTGTAGTACTAATTTGCAGCCTGTAAGCCAATAAATGGCAGGTTACTTACAATTTATTTTTTTAAGCACTGCCATAGGTAGAACAACATTTAGAAAAAATCTGTCCATTAAGAACATTGGTGTCTGTGGGAACTGTTGCTCTTAGTCATGTGGGAGCGATTCCCTGGTGACATAATAGCTTGTGCATGAGGCAGCTAAATATCCGTCCTCTGGGATAAGAAACAGAAATGAATATTTCCACTCGTCCCACCCATAATCAGCTGTTCATTCCAGTGCTTCATAGTGGCATATATATTTGTGCATGCAGCCAGTCTATATTCCAATTGTAACAGTTTTCTGAGAAGTAGAAAAACCACTGCAATGAGCCTCCATAATACTTCATTTGTTAGCAGTCATCGGTATGCTGTAAATAACCATGTAGTGTAAACAAAGTGTTGCTGACTGGCTACAACTGTTCTACTTGGCCGCAGTTTGGTATTCTTTAATTCTGTGTGGCATTTAAAAAAAGGGAAAAAAAAGCCCTTGGCTTTTGCTTTTCAGGGTTCCGCTTTGGCCCAAGTTTTAATTAATTGGTGTCAATTTAGGTTAGATACCGCAGTGTTCCTATACAGTGAAATATTAGTTTCCATAGTGACTTGCACCCATGTGCAGCAATGGGGCAATAACGGGCTTATTCTGCTTGTTAACACATTCTGTATTTCATTGAATCGTTCTGATGATTGTGATAGTTTGATATGTTTAGGTTACAATCTCACAACATTAAAGCTCAATGCACACTGGGCGTTTAAAATAACGTTATAAAATCTTTAATGCTGTTACTGATTAAAATTTTTGTGTTCGATTAATCGTGTTTTTTTTTTTTCGATCAACTAATTCGATAAATTATAACGCACATACAGATCCAACTACTTTTAGCTGGTCTCCTTGCAGGCTGATTCCCAGTGCAGCTCCCAACCACTGGAAAAATGGATAGCAGGATACAAAAAACAAACAAAGGCAGCGCTCGATGGGAATAGCATTAAAACTTTTTATAGTATTCAAGTAGGTAACAAAATAAATATTGCACTGGAGATGAAATCGATGTAGTTACATAAACTGTAAAAATGGTGCGAGTGATGCCAAACGGGAGCAAAAGCAGTCATAAAAACATGTACACATTTTTATACCAGTATCATACTTGGCTACAACACTGCTGAATCCAGATGAGGAGAGGTTAACATCAGTCCGTCGGCATGTAGATGTCCCATGAAGGGAACTATCACAACTCCCAGTGGATGGCTGTAGAATCCCAGGTTGATAGAGGGAAGTGTAACAGCCCTTGCGTGTGGCAAATGGTAATGTCTCGCCAGCATGCAGATATGAAGACGCAGCAAAGGAGCCTTTCAGATGGACTCGACAAGCCCCGCCGGTGTTCGTGATGTCACCGGATCTCCGACGGAACTCCCTGAAGGCCCGGAAGCCGGGGAAGAGGTGAGTACCAATCCAAAAGAATTTTGATCGCTCCAAAAAATTTAAGATTAATCGATGAATTAATAGTCCATTTCCACAGCCCTAAAAATCTTTTAGGGTTTTTTCAACAGCGTTTTTTTTTTTTTTTTTCCCCCGATGGATCAAATATTACGTTTATCAGCGTTTTGTGTGCATGGACACACAGAATAAAGGGGAGTTTATGGGCTGTTTGAAAATTGAATTGTAAGCATTGAGCATAGATTCAAGGAGGATTGTAAAATGAGAATAAGGCAAGCCATACACAGAGCAAATATATTTTCCTGCAACCCCTGGTTGCGAAAAAGCAATTTGCTTGATTCCCCCATAAGCGGTGCTGACGGGTATCATGGCGGGAGGGCCAGGAGAAGATGGTGATTAGTACTAGTAGCGGCAATAGCAGCCACTAGCGATAATGGAAGGAGAATCCAGCAGTCCAGTTGTATCCAAGTTTATCAATCAACCTGGTACACTCAGCCTGCATATTAACTGTTTGAATATCGGTGGGTTCCCGCTGAACCAGACCAGATTTAAACAGTGTATGGCTGACCTAAGGTAGACCTAGCATTTGCTTATTTTTCTTTTTCTTTCCACTCAGGAAGAAAATTTCTTGATTTCCCTCCCTCCTGCAGTGCTCTTGTATTCTGCTGGTGGGAAGTGCAGGGAGCCACTCTACCGGTAGAACACAGTTGGTGTTGCTGGCTATAGCCAGCTGCACTGACCACTTGGGAAAACCCCAATAGGCTGGCTGCACACAAGTCTATGGATCGATCGACTTGTGCACAACCAAGGTGCCCATACGTGGATCGATATTTGGACGGTCACTGCTGAACAGGCCAAATTTTGATTCCTGTATGGCTGGCTTAAGCCTACATACGTCATAAATTGTACACAGTCTGCAGAGCTTGTACCCACAACATATTCCATCATTCCTGGGCTGTGAATGAGGGCCTTGCAATTTAAACTTTTAATCTATCCAGTTCCAGAACTTATTAATGGTTACAAATTAGAATGACTGACTGAGCACACTTGCTAAACTGTTGACTGGCTACAGATTCATTTATTTCAGCTATCATACTGCCGTGCTGTGTATAATGGATATGCCAGGCAGAAATCTCGTAGAATAGTGCTCATATCAGCGGGATACATTTCATAATTTGAGTCTGCCTACAGAATATGGGGCTGTTGGGAGGTATGATGCTGTTGCCAGTTTAAAGTGGATGTAAACCCACTCTCATCCTTTCTAAACTACTGCTATAGTGCTGATCTATAAGGATATAGATGCCTCCTGCATGTATCCTTACCTGTTAAATGTCTCCCCTCTGTCTGTTACGAGACCTGAAAAACTGCCGTTTCTGTGGGTGGGTCTGTTGTCTGGAGCTCGGTGGGTGGAGTATTGACGTTGGTAGAATCCCCGCCCACCTCTACACTCCCCTTGTCGACATGCATTTTTCTTGTGTATTCCTTACACTGAATTCTGCTATGATCACCAACATCCAGTCAAAATCCAGAAAAATAACCACATGACTTCAGAAAAGGAGGGGGGGGCAGGGAATTAAAAATGTAAATAACCCGTCACTCACAGCAAGGGGGAAGAATGGACAAAAGTTTTCTCCTGTTTGTCCGTTTTATCGCAAAAAAAGAGGCTTGCTCTCAGAGCTGGATTAACTTTTTTTTGTGGCAAGACTGGGCACAGGTGATAGGAAATATTAGACTATACATTGTGACGACATAAAAAATGTTTTTGGGGGGTTTACATCCACTTTAATGTAGCCTGTGCCTGCTGGCACTACAGTGAGATCAGATGGTACAGAGGGTGTGGCTGATTTTATCATTTGTAATGGCATTGGATTTCTAGATTTAGGCTTCAAGTAAATAGTCAATTCCTTTTCAGAATTTGCTGCTTTTGTATTTAATGTTTTGTCTTTTTTTTTTGTCTTCAGTTTGTGAAATGTGGCTATGCTGGATCCAACTTCCCAGAGCACATCTTCCCGGCCCTGGTCGGACGGCCTGTCATCCGCTCCACGGCAAAAGTGGGAAACATCGAAATCAAGGTAATTGAACTCTATTTGTGTTTGTTAGTGGATTTGTGGTTGCGATCCTTAATGAAGCTACATTAAAAAAAATAGACAAAAAATTGGGTTATTCTAAAACAAAATGGTTAACAATCTAATATTGCAAGCTACAGAAATCCCACAACAGATCACCCACCAAAATAGAACTGTTCGACTTTTTCCCAACATAGAGGTTGTGTAGCATTCCCTGTCCTGAAAATGGATTGGGTGTATTGCTCTGTCACTTACCGATCTTATGTCTACAATCTCATGTTTATGGGTGTTTGCAGACAATGCAGTGGACTGCTTGGAAAACTGTTCAGACTGAATAGAATATCTGTTTCAAGTCGCTATTGCTTAACTATGTGGTTCACAGCAATAGGGTCATCCTCCCCCCCCTACCTCTTTATTGACATGAAGATGTTTTCCTCTGAGTGACATTTTTGAGTTGCTCTGCAGAGTCTTTAGTCAGTTTGTGCCCGAACCTCTACATTGGCTGATTAGCCTATAAGGCACTCTTATTCTTTCATAGTTGATTTACTCTGCGTCACTAGATCAGCCATTGGCACAACAGAGCTTGCCTTGTAAATTCTTCAAAACCTGACCTACTGGTGGTACTTGGCCCTCATTCACACTGAATTATGTCATTTGACAGGTCAAGTTACAGCCAATTGCCGGCAAATGCACCGTTCCAATCGATGCGACCCTGACTTTGCAGCACCTCATCAAGTTGCAAAAGTAGTTCCTGCGCTACTTTGCTAATTTCAGGTGCCACTTCAATGAAAATCTGTGCATGAAGCCACACATATGTCTCTCGTCGCACCTGAACTCGCATGGACTTGCCGCTTTGAAATAGTGCGGCTTCAGATGAAGTTGCACGATTTTAAAGCCGTGTTCAGTGTGAATAAGGTCTTAATGTGATTTTGTAAAGAATCATGTTTTATTAATTTTTTTAAAGCAAAGTTCCACCTTAGAAAAAAAATAAAATAAAAAAAATAAAATAATTAAGTCGGCAGCTACAAATACTGCAGCTGTTGACTTTTAAAATAAGAACACTTACCTGTCCAGGACACCCGTGCTGTCCCATCATCTCCGGGCGCCGGTATTGCTAGTAAGGGAATCGGGACGTGAAGCCTTGCGGCTTCACAGCCTGGTTCCCTATTGCGCATGCATGAGCAGCGCTGCATTTTCTGAGTGCTCCCTGCTGTCTTCTGGGACCTGTGTGTCTGCCAGAAGTCAGCGAGGGGGACGGAGGAGGGGCAGGACATGTCGTAGATCACCGCGGATACTTCAGCGTTCTTTCACCAGGAGTGGGTGCAAATACCTGTATTAGACAGGTATCTGCTCTCCCCTCCTCCTGAAAGGTGCCAAATGTGACACCGGAGGTGGGAAGGAATGTGGACAGGAATGTGGACAGCGGAAGTTCCATTTCTGGGTGGAACTCTGCTTTAAATAACAAACATGTCCTACTTGCCTGCTCTGTGTAATAATTTTTTAGAGCAGCCCTGATCCTCATCTTCTTGCATTGTTGGCTCCTCTCCCCCACCAAGGCTCCCATAGCAAGCTGCTTGCTATGGAGGCACTCATGCGTGCTCGCTCCCGCCCTAGCTCTGTGTCCATTGACATGCATAGTGTGGCTCTGCTCCACTCCCTCCTCACTGGCTGTGATTGACAGCAGCAGGCACTAATGGATCCCACTGCTGTCTGAGACAATGAGGAGGGAGAGAGCCTCTGCTCTCGTGCACAGCACTGAATTGGGGTCAGGCTCACGTAAGTATAAGGGGAGGCTGAGGGAGGAGCTGCATACAGAAGGTTTTTTTTCAACCTTAATGCATTAACGCCTATCTCCGGCAATTTATTTTTTATTTTTTCATGCAGTAATGCGGTACCCACACTGCAGGGCTATCTGCTCATTTGTCTAGGGGGTTTGAAATCTTACCCACACAAAACTGCTACTGCCACCCCACGGTCTAAAGGTGTTGTGCAATGGGCTGTTTCTGATGTCCTCCTACTTATAGACCTGCTATGGATATGAGGACATTAGGAACAGGCAAATGCTGGATTATGAGTGGAGAGGCTTTTTCCAATCCCCTAGATGAAAACAAGCTTTTTTTTTTTTTTTATTTTTTTTTTTTCTGTAGTTGGGCCTTATTTCGACTGTTTTTCGGGTTCTAAAATTTTTTTTTTTTTTAATGGTCTCCAGAGCATTTTTAACGATGTAAAAAATGGCCATTAACAATTTCAAACATACTCACTTATCACGTTGTTTCTAATGTTGTTGTTTTTTACGTCTTAAAAAATTGTCGTGTGTGGGCTTTGACCTGGAAAAAAAAAACACACGCATGCTCAGAAACAAGTTATGAGACGGGAGCGCTCGTTGTGGTAAAACTAGCGTTCGTAATGGAGATGGCACATTCTACCAACACAAAATCAGCTAAAGCAGCCCAAAGGATGGCACCATCCGCATGGAACTTCTCCTTTATTGTGCCGTCGTATGTGTTGTACGTCACCGCGCTTTGCTAGAGCATTTTTTGTATACGATCGTGTGTAGGCAAGGACGTTTTTTAATGATCGGGTTGAAAAAAAAAATCGTTGTTTTCTAGACTCTTAAAAAAGTCATTTTTTTAGAACCCGAAAAACGGTCGCGTGTACGCTGTGTAAGGATTCAAGAAGAAGGGAAAAAAAATTCTGCCTTCATAGCCAGATGGCCGGAGTTTGGACCCTTTTCACACTGATGTGCTTTTGATGCGTTCGTATAGCCCAAAACATGTCCAAACATTCTAAAAAGGGCCGGATTACTGTCCTCCAGACTTTAAGGGGGCCTGACTGTGGCCATCAGGAGTACAAAATTTCCCATCATTGGTGTCACTGGGAGGAATTCTGCCCCATCACTGGGAGGAATTCTGCCCCATCACTGGTGCCAATGAATAAAAAAGCACCGCAAGGGCAGGATAAAATCAAGCAAAAGGCCGCATCTGGCCCCCGGGCCGCAGTTTGGATACCGCTGGTATAGCCTAACAAAGGAAGGTGCATTTTTTTTGGTGCGCTTTTGAAAAGATGCACCAAAGATGCAGCATGCAGGACATTTCAAAGTGCAGTGCACCTGCTGTGTAAACGGTCACATAGGATTAAATGGGGGGGGCAGACTCCGGCTGCGATTTGCTTGCTCAGCAGGGGATCTGTCTGCCGAGAAGGTGAATGACGGGTCCCTTTATGTGGACATGGACACAGCCCGCTCTCCTCTCTGGGTGCGGAGGTGTAAACCCACCATCTGTATGTTTACACCCGACTGCCATCTGATCCAATCCGCTGGAAAGAATAGGAACTGATTCCCAGCTGTCTGTTTTTAGTGGATTAGATTGGATGTCGGCATGCAACATGTATCTTCAACATCCAAGAGCCTTGAGACTGCTGCTCTAGAATAGGAGTGGTCTATGATCCTCAATGAAGGAGGGCGTTGCGTTGAACGGTCTCAACTGAAGTAGTCAAATTTTCTAGCAAGTTGACGCATGACAAGTTGAGAAAGAAAAATGCCACAAGCAATCATTTTAAATACCTGATATGGCTGGTGACGGTCTGTATAAATACATTTTGTATTGATGGTGTCACTAGTGACAGGATTTACCCTATTTGTTCTTATGCCTAACTGAACATGCCAATGCTGGGGAAGATCAGGAAGCTGCAGTTTGGAATGACCTATTCTCATTATATATAACAAATACAATAAATATTAACTAACAGGCTTCCAGCAGCCACTGCTTTAATATACTCCTTTAGGGGCCCGTATGCGGCATGCCTCCAGGTCCATGCAGTCTGAGTCTCTTCTGCGATCCATTAGAGTTCCTCTTGTGACCTCTTCCCAAGCTTTTTTTGCATTCCTATTGATTTGAAGAAGAAATGGAGTTTTGATATAAACAAACGCCCTGTATACTCTATGATCGCACCATCAATGTACTCCATGTACATCAATCCACTCCTTGTCTCATCTTGCTGATATGAATGAATTGTCTTTTGATCCTAGGAAGAGAACCCCGCACACTGATCACTCCACCTTTTATTTGTCATTGCTTCTGGCAAATCTGTACGCCTTTTATATTACATGTTCTGTCATAGACCTGTTTGTTCAACTTTCTTGCGCTTTATCTTATTTTTATCATTTTTACTTCTCTTTTCTTTTCTTGAAATCTTCAAGTAGAATAAGAAAAAGATGGTAAGCAGCTGAGTCTGAATGCTTGATGAAGTTGTTTTTGCATCTTTCTTAGTAATGCATATGTTGTCTAATTAACCATATCTGAAGATTTGTTTGCACATTAAGTGAGATTCTACTTGTCTCTGCACGTTTTGTTTTTCTCGATTGCAGCATGTCTGTTAATTACTCACACAACCAAACTCTGAAACTGTGTTAGGTCAGTTATGCAATATCGGCAAGCAATATGTCCTGTCTTAGCTCTGCTAACAATTATCGCATGGTGTGGGAATGAACAAGTAACCTAGAAAGAGCAGTTTGGAAAATATTTGCAGGTAACAAGCACTAACTGTGCTTATATAGAGGGCTCTCAGAAAAAATAGGCCTGTGTGTGCATCATAATATACTTATGATGTGCTTCTAGGGCGATTGACCATACCTGGCCAATGCCCCTGGAAGCTGGAAATCACTGAAGGAGACCCTGCCTCTCTACTTTCCGGCTTTGCGCTAAGTGGAAAATGGAAACCTTCCATGAATGGCACCCGTGCTGAGCAGCTGACCTCCTGTGCTCGGAATGCAGCAGGGCTGCCGCTAGGCACAGGGCACGGAAGCCAGGAGAAATTCCTGGAATAGCGGTGTCTTTCGGTCAGGGTTCTATGGAACTCCTAGGGTTCCTCCAGACGTTGCTTGGGGCGGTTGGATTGCTTGAAGAATGATTTCAGCTTCTCGGAGAAGCAGAAGACACCAATGATCTTTTTAGCTATCTGTAAGGAGGGATTCTTTCCAAAAGCCATCATGATGTTGTACTGTGAGCTTTAAATACCAGTATACAATAATTAGCTGGGATTCCCTGAACCCGAATAGTTATTTCAAGGGTTCCTTCATGTTAAAAAGGTTGAGACAGGCTGATTTGAGTCATTTCCAACTTTCAAAGGGCATTGGTCAGGTATGGAGGTATGGTGTGTGTGTATATACAGAAATACATTGGTTCATGCTGGACCAGAGTAACTATGTGTAACATTTCCGTGCCTGGAATTCTTTAGGTGGGGTTTTATTCTAGCAGTTAGTCAAATTTTACTTTACAAAGTTCGAATTTCTAATTACTAACCTGTCTGCAGGTCTTGCACTAGGGTTGCACTGATACTGTGTTTTTTTTTATCGGATACTTTCGGTCACATACTTGCCGATATTGAGTACGAATACCTTTTGCAGTGCACTTTGAGCCTATACAAAATGAATGGGCTCAAATTGCACTGCAAATCGCATGGGGTTTGAACAGAAATGTGGTGCGATTGCTTTCGGATTCGCATGGTTTCCTGCACTGCTCCTGTGTGAACATAGGCTGAAAACACTAAGATAAGCCTGGGTTCACACAGGAGTAGTGTGGGAAACCAAATGCTATTCAGACAGGAATTGTAGCGCATCCCTGTTCAAATTGCATGTGCTACTTGTTATTTAAGACCATGCATTTTGTATGTGCTCAAATCACATTGTGTGAAGGTACCAGTCTTGGGTATCGGAGCCTTTTCGTGAGTACTCCTGAAAATACTTTGTATCAGTGCAACTCTATCTTGCACTTTTTGCCTTTTTTTGTGCTAATTTATGCTTTTGGTAAATTTGTGTTTTTATAGTTGAAGTTATCCTATAAATGACCCCCTCCTTTTCCAATAAAGTTCCTATACTCCTCCCAGATTCACACCATGTGGCCCATCGGGAACTGTAGAACAGTTACCAGAAACTCCTCATTTCTGAACATGGTTAGACAAAATCTATTTCTCTGTCATTGGTTTTCATGATAGAGGGTCTGTCCAAAAGATGCATGGATAACATAAGAAATTAGGAAAATGGTTTGGAACATGCAGAGAATGGTGTCCGTTTTCCTCCATGTATGAAGATTCTACCCGTGTAATAGAAAATCTGCCTTACCTTGAAAAGAACACATTTTTCCTGCATTCCAGGCTAGCAACTTCTTGTTGCTACTTTTTTACAGCACCAGGTTTGACTAGTTCTGGAATGTAAACGGGAATAATTTTTTCTTTTTCTTTTGTCGCCGTCAATAAGTAAGCTTACGCTTAAATAGCATGACCAGTGAACACGTTGCCTGGATCTTTTTTGTATAGTCCTAACTCTTTTTTTTTTTGTTTAAGATTTGTTAGGCCAGAGTTGGGTGGTGCCATTGCTGATTTTGTTTAGAAAGATGCAAACACTGGTACTGTTATACTTAAATGGGTTGTTTGCTTTACCTTAGCTTTTAAATGTCCTTATTTCTTTACACTGTGCAGGGACTGCCCTGTCTTTTCTCCGATCTCCCCTATGGGAGGATCAAATGAACACGGACCGTGTGCCCGTGTTCACCCGATTCGATCCACAGATGGAAGGAAAAATAGGGTTTTCCTCCGTCTGCAGGATCGGATCATTGCGGAGGCGGGTGAGATCGGGTGTCAGCGGATGTTCATCCACTGACATTTGCGATCTCATAGGGAACTATGTATAAAGTAAAGTGGGTCCAGACCCTCCTCCTCGCCCCCTCCCCCCTCAAGAGGCTTTCTCCACACCAGGGAGAAAGCCTTGCATTACTGTGTGTAGTTAGACAGAAGAACAGGAAGTGAGGATTTCTCAGAAGAAATAAGGACATTTAAAAGCAAAATGGAAGGATGAGGTAAGTGAAGGAGGACTGCACTAAGGTAAAGGAAGCTTTTTAGGAACATTTTTTTTTACCTTTACAACCCCTTTAAGCCTAGTACACGTGAAGCAAAAAATACGGCTTTGAAACAGTCCTATAACAATCTGATCGTTCATACAGGGCTTTCATCATAAATTTATTAGAAGGGATAAACACATTTTTTTATTTTTTCTCCTACAAAACCAGATCGTATGATTTTTTTTTTTTTACTTTGTTTTTCGTTTTGATCTGTACAGTTTTTGTCCGAAAATACAATACGTTACATCCCTTCCAAATTTTGATGTCCTTCGAGAATTTTCGTAACTTTAGTAACCTTTTATTTTCGATCTGTGACTCGCATGCAATAATAAAATGGACGATCATTCGTCTGATCTTATATTTTTATTGCTTTGATCACAGATTTGGTATAAATGTGTATTTAGGGTGCAGGATGCCTAAATATGCAGGTGCTGGTTCCAGATCAATATATAAAAGAATAGAAGGCTCCCAGGTGTAGTATGCGCACCCATAAGAAAAACAAGTTGGATTGGTAACTCACAAAGGGGTCATATCTCTTATGGTGCTTGTGTAGCTTGACCCTTCCTACTCATCTCGACTCCCCTTTGGCCTGTGAGAGTGCCCAATTTTTAGAAAATTGGAAATAACTACACAGAGGCCGACTGTTATTTTTCCTAATAAGGCATTCCAGACTGAAAGATGCGTCCACTTTCATGTTTTCAGCAGTTGCCCATGGCTGTTTGTGTAAAGCTGCTTCACAAGGTATCAATGTGACTCTATGTCCCATATTGGTCTGTCACAAAACACTAATTGCAATTTTTTTTTTTAAGGACCATTTCATATAAGGCTCCATTATATTTTGTCTACAAATACTGTAGCTGCTGACTTTTAATATAAGGACACCTGCCTGTCCTGGGAGCCCGCAATGTCGGCACCCGAAGCCGACCTGTCCCTTGGCTCAGAGTGCAGATGGCAGCATCATTGGCAAGGGAAACAGGCCTGTTTCCTACTGCACATGCGCAACTCGCGCTGCCCTTTCTATATAGTCCCTGCTGTCTTCTGGGACCTGTGTGTCTCCCAAAAGCAGTGGGGGGAGGAGAGGGCTGGACATTGCGTAGTTAGCTGCACAATGTGCTGTTATCTTTCCAGGTATCTGGGGGCAGATACCTGGATTTGACAGGTATCTGTTCCCCCTCTTCCCCCTGAAAGGTGGCAAATGTGTCACTGAAGGGGGGTGGAATCTGATAAGCCAATTGGGAGAGAAGGGGTGGGGCCCAACCACCTCTCCATATATGAATGGACACACAGAGCTGCTGTTCGGCTCGGGTGCCCCAATAATAAGCTGTTAGCTGTGTGGGCATTCAACAGAAAGGAGGGGCCAGGAGAGCTAGCGAGGGACCAGAGAAGAGGAGGATCGGGGCTGCTTTGTGCAAAGCTACTACACAGAGCAGGTATGTATTGTATACCATGTTTGTTATTTTTTAAAGAGAGGAAAAAAAAAGTCTTTAGTATCACTTTGTTAGTGAAGCTGTTGATCGGTCTTCAGAATCTGAGCTGGGGACACAAAAAATAGGTAGATATATACTTTGTATGAATATTTTACCTTGTATATTGTATCTCTATACTACAGAAATCATAGCTGCATGTGTTTTATTGAGCATTGTCTGCCTTCTTAGGACCTCATGGTTGGAGATGAAGCTAGTGAGCTCCGTTCCATGCTAGAAGTAAACTACCCCATGGAGAATGGTATTGTGCGGAACTGGGATGACATGAAGCACTTGTGGGACTACACCTTCGGGCCTGAGAAATTGAACATAGACACCAGAGACTGTAAAATCCTTCTAACAGAACCTCCGATGAACCCAACCAAAAACAGAGAGAAGATTGTAGAGGTAAATTGTTTTTGATTTTATTTTGTGTTTATAATCTGTGCAGAATTGCATTAGGTGAAAGCACAATCCTCTGGTAATTGGATAATGGAATGGGACTTGTAATTCCTGGTCTCTAATGATACCGATGTATGTCTGTTGCATAGGAAAAACATGATCTTATTCCTGCAGTTTTGTTGGGGCTTTTAGTCCTGCTTTTTGCAGACTAGAGTGCTCTTCATGTTCCTCTCTGTCACTAGGACTGATATCTAGAATTTTGGTACCACCTGTAGACACAAGTTGAATTTAATGGCATTGTATGAAATTTGTACTGTTACCAACAATAAAGAGTCTAATAAAGTTTGACAGTGGCCACCTTGGATCCCCATGGCAGAGTGGGCTCTCGTAGGACTGCTGGTCAAAGCAGGATATTGCATTTAGAGACTCTACAGGTCGCAGCGGTAGCTGTGCCTTGT
Organism: Rana kukunoris; assembly: GCA_029574335.1. Taxonomy (NCBI): domain Eukaryota; kingdom Metazoa; phylum Chordata; class Amphibia; order Anura; family Ranidae; genus Rana; species Rana kukunoris. The sequence goes on from CM056052.1 coordinate 478,993,627, forward strand.
GGGACTAGAGGTCACTACAGACGAAAAGCTGGTTGGACTTCAGTTTGCAGAAGTGCCGTCTTTGTGGGACTACAGGTTTCAAGTATTAAAGGGCAGCACAAGGTTTCCTTTTGAGTGTGGATGAACAGGTAGCTCTTTGTATAAAATCTTCTGGGGTAACCAGCACATTTGTGCTTACTGGGACAGTGCAATATGCTTGGACTTAAACATTTGTTTCTAGCAAGGGTCCCTATATACACGTGTCTGCAGGCAATGCCTCACTGATGGCAGAGGGGATATAGGGGGCGAGGGGTCTCGAATACCACCTCTAACTAGGGAGGAACCGTGACACAGCACCCCCCTGCAATGTTTCCCAGCAGTTTGCCATGTTCCTTGCAGCTTTAACTCCCTTCACCTATATGGCATCTCCATTGCTTCTGGGCCACATCCCTGCAGTTCTTTGTGACAAGGGAGAACCTATCATCTGCTATCGCCAGGGTACAGTAGCGGCTTTTTGGAACACTTGCTGACTTGGCCTGCCTTGGTTGCAAGTGCCTCCCCTCTCATCCCCCAATTGCCTGGAGGGTCCTGCTGGGGTGGAATTCTGGATAATATCTCAGTCCAGGAATTTTGCTACTCGCCCAGAGGTGTTTTAGGGTACTCTGCCAATGGTGGAGAAACCCTGGATGTGAATCTTCTGGCGTACAGGTTCGTCTACAGGGCAGGGGATCCTCAACACTTTTGGCTGGTGCTGTGGTGACACTGGTTAGGACCAGTTCTTCCTAATTTATATGTAACCTAACTTGTTACAGCATCTACTTGGTCTTTAGAAAAGGTGGTGCTCCATACCAGAGGGAGACCCTTGGATCTGCCTGATTTTTTTTTTTTGCCTATTACAAGGTTCAGCCCTCCATCCTCCTTTACATTCGCTGGCTTTATTGGCATGGCTGTTGAAACCAGTGTGGGTCTTAAGAGACAATTTGGTTATTCCTACCCTACTGAATGCTTGGAGGTTATTTTAAGGAAGAGTCAAAGAACTTGGAAATCTTTTTTTTTTTTTTTTGAGGCTAGAGGATTTCATCCTCACAACTGTGCCATGGGTTGCCTCCACGTCAAAGTCAGATTTTTGACCTTGGGGGGGTCCTTTTTCAGAGATTAGTTACTTCACATTCCTTGGTGCGTGCCTTTGTGCCAAGGCATTATGTGCATGTTTCCACCAGGCAGAACCTCCATTTTAGTACTTCCTGTATTGCAGAAATGTTTTTGAACAAATCCTAGATATAACTTTAGTCCTTACTCAGGAGGTAATTTTATTTTTTTTGGTTGTCCTTACTTGCTCGCTAAGTTTTGGAATTGGCTTTTTATTCTGGTAAGGAACGTTCCTGGTAAATTTTAATGCAAGGTCCACTACTGCAGTTCGTTGGTCTTTCCTTCTTTATGCTTCCTGAAGACCCAAGGGTAGGGTCACACAGCTTCTAAATCTATCATTTCTCTATGGATCCAGCAGCTTATTTTTCATGGGTAAGTTCCACTGTTGTTGGTCATAACCCTACCAGGAATGTTGGTGCTTCCTGGGCTATTCATCCTCCAGGCTTTGGTAACCAGGTTTTTGGTTCATAATTTACAAAGTTTTACCAAGTAAATGTTTAAGCCGCTGAGAACGCTACCATTGGTTGGTGTGTTTTCAGTCTGCTCTGTGAGGTTCAAATCTGTTTTGGTTTAGTTGTTGGGGCCAGTTGGCGTGTTGCCCTCTTATATTCACTGCTTTGGAACTTTTGGTTTGCCTGTAAAATTCCTTTTCTTGGACTACATAGCTGGACACTGGGATCCCTCCCCTAACCTTTCTGCCTTTGTGGGTTTATGGCTACAAAAATTGAAGATTTGCCTAACAAGGAGAGGTTCTGTCTAGGAGGGGATTTCCTGTGTAGCTTTTTATTTTTTATTTTCACAGTGTCCAGTTACCTGAAGGTGACGGCATAACTCTATCTTAATAAAAATGAAGATACCCTATGTTAAGTGATGTCGTTTTTTTATTAGGCAGCAATATTCCTGCAGCAATGCCACACGTCTTTCATGGAACCCAAAGTGCCCATATCAATGCTTGCCACCAATGCTGTTCCACCTAACGCAAACTACACCCAAATGCCAACTTTGAAATGGAATCCACTGTGCAGGAGACATCTTTCCAAATTCAACAAGAGTTGGTCCTGTGCTCCTGCTGTGGTTTTATCACTCGCGGCCCCAACATCTCTCATCTGGTGGTTGTCTCGTTAGTCTGGTGCCTTTGCATATAGCTGATTGGTTAATTGATAACTTATTCACTTTACTGTGAAAATCAATAGACAAAAATATTCTAGTCTGTATGCCTTAAGGTATCTGTAACGACCTGGGATTTAATTGGTCCTTTGACTACTATGAAAATAGTGTGTGTGTGTGTGTGTAAAAAACCTTAGTCGAAGTGGCTGTGCAAATGATCCAACGTTAGTACAGCGATCTCCCCCGCTAAGCTATTGTGTTCTGGGCTTTAGAATGGATGCATTATTCCACATTTACAGTAATATATAATTGTTACCCAAATTAAAATTTCAGTTGACTGTTAAGTGACACTAAGCAATATCCTTATTTTTCTAAATATTCCCCTCACTTCCGTTTCTTTGAAATGAGCAGTGCATGTTAATTGTGATGATATGCATTGCTCTATGCACGCTACAAATCTTGTAGTCCCTATTCCATTTCTAGAGTAAGAGAAAGAGGGTCGCATGCTCCTAAACTCCGTACACACCGGCTGAATATTGGGTGGTATCAGCCGGTTCAATCGAAACAGTCCAACATTTTGCCCGTGTGTATGGCAGCCGGTCCATAGGGGCATGACTGAAAAAGGGTCTGCCAATCCACATCCGATCAGCGGTAGGGGTGTGCCGCCCCCTTGTCGGAACACAATAGTTCAGTGGTGAGATCGCTGCACTAACATTAGATTGTTAGTACAGAATCGCCTCCTGAGCTCTTCAAATTGTTTTAGTTCAGCCCGCTGGGTTGAAAAAAAAAAACTGATGGTGTGTGCTAGGCTTTACTATGGGACAATGGAGAATTCACATAGCCATCCTCTAACTGGAAGTTGTAACGGCAGCAAAAAAGGAATTTGTGGAAGCTGAGAGAAATATAATGTACTTTGAGTTAAGAATATGTACTTGGATATTTAATTTTAAACCAGAGTTTAGTGTCACTTTTTTTTTTTTACACCAAACCGGCTAATTTTACAAACTACCTTTTTGTTTTTTATGTAGGTTATGTTCGAGACCTATCAATTTTCAGGGGTTTATGTTGCTATCCAGGCTGTTCTTACATTGTATGCACAAGGTAGGTAATCGGAAAGCACAGGATTTGAGCCTTTCATTGTATTTGCATTCAAGAATGCTTTTGCTTATAAAGAGATATTAAGTTACATTAATGAAATTTTTTTAAATGTACATGTTTTGATCCAGTAAGATAAACCCATTATACTCATCAGTTGCATTGTCTTGCATAACCGTATAGCAGAATCTTTGCAAATGATACACGAAAGACTAACAGTTGAATCGTTCGTATTGGTGTTTTCACTTGTCACAAGTGTACATGGGCGCGTGACAATGTATAATTACTTCTCATCCCACGCAGTTAACTAGCCCTCTCCAAGAAATAGGCGCACAAAAAACGTATCCAGTTTCCATGGTGACTGCAATTTACTCCATTACTCTGCTGAACAGGTTTTTATTCACAAAGTGTACAGCACATGGCACACTCTGCTAGGTCCTGAGACTGGCTTTTTATAATGTCCCTGAAAGACTACTCACATCACTGAATAGAATATATGTATGGACATGCATAGAAACTGATATATCTTCTGCCCATAGTGAGTTTTTATTCCTCTTATGTTCATTGATGGATACAGCACTTCATTCATTCTTGACTGTGTAGGGTTATAGCACCACCTTCAGGAGTAAAAAAGAACAGGCACAGCACCACCTAATGGGTAGTCCCAGTTAATAGTTAAACTCCTCTCTGCTGTAGGCAGCTCGGTTTTTTCTGGTCATCTGGTACAGGGCCTTAAAGTGGAGTTCCACCCAAAAATGGAACTTCAGCTTAATCCCCTCCCCTCCCCCTTACATGCCACATTTGGCATGTAATTTTTTTTTGGGGGGGGGGGGGGAGTGGGGGCTTCAGTAGGAGTGGGACTTCCTGTCCCACTTCCTGCTTCCGCCGAGGGGCTGGTAAGGCAATTAGGCCTAATCGCCTTACTGCAGCCCCTCCCTTTGGTGATCGTCTAGGACACTAACAGGTCCTAGACGACCGCTTGTCCAATCAGCGGCAGGCTGCGCGCGCATGCGTAGTGGGTGCCCGTCTGTGAAGCCGAAGGCTGTCACGGCTGGGTGCCCACAGTCGCAATGAGGATGCCGGCCGGGGAGGGGGGAGGGGGGAGAGAGGAGCAGAGCCCCGGTCGGCGCGTCGCTGGAACGTGGAGAAGGTAAGTGTCTGTTTATTAAAAGCCTGCAGCTACACTTTTTGGGTGGAACACCCCTTTAAGTATGTATTTGCTGCAGCCTTAGACGTGGCCCCTCTGCTTTCCAAGCTCTATCTCGGCTGTGGTTCTCCAACATGGTCTGGCTTAAATCGGAACTTAAGTAAAAACAAATATATATATACAGTCTTTCAATCTAAAAAATGTTCTGCACTTGTTTTAACTTTGGGTTATGAAACCTATATTTTTTTTTTTCTGCCAGTAAAAACCTTATACAGCCCACTTCCTGTTTCTTGTCTGGTAAAAAAGCCTAGGCTTATGACATCATGCACAGCTCTCTCGTCAGTTTGCCAGTAAGGGAGGGTGGATGAGTCATAAGAGGGCCAATAAGAGCTACAGAGCTGAAGGTGTGCCCTGTGAACAGCCAGCAGCTTTAGCTGCCCACAGTTAAAATGGTTGGAGCCAGACTTGGTAGAGGGAGATTTCTGCAGCATATTTGCTAAGTACAGAATCGCAGTATATATAAAATAATATGCAAAGTAGTTGGAGGGAAGCTTCAGAATGGCAGACTTTATATTACAAATTATATGAGCAGAATACAGTTCCTCTTTAAGTGTCGGTCTATGGACCAGACGTCTAAGAAAGCCCTGGCCGTTTTGTCCTTCCAGAGTGCTCAGCTCTTTGGTGCCATCCTAGACTATATTAAGGATCTTAAGGGAGGGAAGAGTAACTTTCTCCTGCGTTCCTGAAAAGGAGCTGTTGCTCAAGCAATGTCCCTCTTGCTCTGCACAAATGGCTTTTTTGTTCACCAGGCTCCTCGAACAAGGGATCCCAGTCTTCCAAGGGTCCACTGGTGGCACTACACGCTCATGGACTTGCAAGCCATGGTGTCCACCTTTTTTGAGGTGGTTTTGTATGTGCAGTTTTACAGGCGACCAATCTCCCGCTTCCTCGGACAACCAATTCCATGGGATGTTTGACCAGGGCCTACCTTTTCTGGTGGTTTTGATCTCCCTTAGTCTGTCTAAAGGGGGTTATGGGTCCAATGTCGACCAGGGCCAGAAGAGTCTCGACTACCCATCGCTGTCCTGGAGCTATGAGAGATCCGTCTCTCTCATTGGAGCTTCTGCAGGGGCGCACAAACAGGATCTAGTCGGACAATCCTGTGGCGCTGGAGGCCCCATACTTCAGTGGGCTGAACTTTATGTGGCGACTCTCTGCCGTCTGCATTGTGGCCAAAAAAAACTGTCAGTTGAATTTTTTTTTAAGGTGATTGACTTTTACCTGAATGAGGACATTCTGCCTTCCATGTGTCTGCCCCCTTTGCATCCTTAGGAGGTTGCACTGCACTCCGCCCCTTGGATGAGGTCAGGGCGATTCATGTATACTGGTTTGTATGGCCTCCTTTCAGCGTTAGGCTCTTTGTGATTGTAGACGGCTCATGAAAATCCTTATTTGCAGGGGTCGACAATATCCTGGCGCCAGGTCGCAATTGCGACAAATTGTGACCTGGCGCCCGAGGCCTCAATTACCGGCCGCCGCGATCGCGCGGTGGGGGCGCACGGAGGCACAGGATCCTGTGTCTCCGTGCGCCCCCACCTCCTCCACCGCGCAATCGCGGCAGGCCCGGGATGGCCAGGAATTGAGGCCGCGGCCTTGTGAAGTCCAAAGCTGGCGCCATCTGGTGGTGGCCATTGGCATTACACGTTAAACAGCAATTCTGTGTCATTTTTCACTGTCGCCTCCTTCCCTCACATTAGAACCCCCAAACATTATATATATTTTTGATTCCAACACCCTAGAGAATAAAATGGCGATCGCTGCAATACTTTGTCATGCCGTATTTGCGCAGCGGTCTTGCAAACACTTTTTTGGGGAAGAAAATATATTTTTTTAATTAAAAAATAAGACAACAGTAAAGTTATCCCATTTTTTTTTTTTATAATGTGAAAGATGGTTACGCCAAGATAATTAATACCCAACATGTCACGCTTCAAAATTGCGTCCGCTCGTGGAATGCCGACAAACTTTTACCCTTTAAAATCTCCATAGGCGACGTTTAAAAAAAATCTACAGGTTGCATGTTTTGAGTTGGAGGAGGTCTAGGGCTAGAATTATTGCTCTCGCTCTAACGATCTCGACGATACCTTACGTGTGGTTTAAATACCGTTTACATATGCGGGCGCTACTTGCATATGTGTTCGCTTCTGCACGCAAGCTCATCGGGACAGGGCGCGTTTTCTGGCTCCTAACTTTTTTAGCTGGTTCCAAGCAAATTTGTCAAACCCTGCCCTATTGGCCTTCTCTGACACTATTTCTCGATGGTTTAGGCCAGGGGTCCTCAAACTATGGCCCTCCAGTTGTTCAGGAACTACATTTCCCATCATGCCTAGTCATGTCTGTGAATGTCAGAGTTTCACAATGCCTCATGGGATTTGTAGTTCCGCAACATCTGGAGGGCCGTAGTTTGAGGATGCCTGGTTTAGGCAGACGTTTGTCCAGGCTTATGCCATAAGGGGTCGGGCTCCTCTTTCTCGTTATGGTAGACTCTACCAGGCCCTACCAGGACTTTACCAAGTGCCTCATGGACATTCTGACATCGGGTGTTTTGTATTAAGTATGCAAGGCATCTACCTGGTCATCCAGTGTTACAAAGTTGATGTTCTGGCATCTGCAGATATGTGTTTCAGCCACGTTTTGACGTATAAAGTTTTTCTTCAAGGGGGATTTTGGTTGTTGAACTCTGGGCAAATTTAAAGAAGCTTAGAGATGGGCACTGCCACTCAAAAAAAATAAAAATAATCACAGCCTTCAGCGTTGTCTTTGGGGGCTACAGTGCTATTTGAACTTTTTTGTTTTATGAATGAGCTCTGACCTGACATTGTGAAAGCTCTGTCTTGCTGCCCTTTGTGATCCATCGGTCGGGATAGGTACAAGCAAACTGCTGGTAAACAGAGAGCCACAGCTCTAAGTGATCTGTCCCTAATATAAGTGAGCGATTAATGCTGTTTGTTTTTTTTTAAATGAAAAAGGTTCTGTCTGTTAAAAAAAAAAAAAACAGCAGCTACAAGCCCGATTGCTGACTTTTAATATATACAATTGCCTGTCCAAGGATCCAGCACCATCCTCGCACAAGCCAGTTTTTCCCTAGCCTCTGCGTTCCCGATGCTGGCATTCTAACACTTGGCAGCCAGTGTGGTTTTCGGCTTCACTGCAAGCTGCACAATGTACATGTGCAAGCCGTGCTGCGCTTTGTAAATGGTTCTGCAGTCTTCTGGGACCTGTGACTTGTCCCTGAAGATTGTGGGGAGGGGGGGTGGTACTTAAGCGATCCGAGCGGAAGTGCGACTGGGAACCTGTCAAAACTGGGTATCTACTAGCCACCCCCCCCCCAAAATACACATGGCAAGTTAGGCAGAGGGAGAGGAGGATGTCTTAAAGTGGAACTTCCCCTTTTGGGTGGAGCTCCGCTTTAAGGATCTATGCTCTATGGCTATGAAATATATCTGCAACTGCTTGTACACACCTATGTATGCATTTGATCCCCCTGGAGAGTTGAATTTCGTTTTTTTTTTCTTGTTTTACAAGACATTTATGATGCTATAAACACAAAATAAAATATTTTAATGCAAACCGTGTTAGTACCTTGATTTTGTCTTGGCATCACCCTCTTCAGTTCCAATACCGCAGACTGGGAGATTCAAAAGAAGTATTCTGATAAGGGGAAAAGAGCAGGGTCAGAGTTTATGCCCTCTGCTGCTTCTTTTACTGTCCAGACACAGGTAAATGATTTTGCGCACATGGCCGCCCTGCCGCAGTAAATGTACATGAGGCGGTCTGGAAGTGGGTGAAGGTCACGTGACAACGAGACCTTAAAAGAAAACCAAGAGACCAGTTTTGCAGCACTTTGGATTAATTTCAATAGGCAGGGTGTTTTTGGAGGGCCATTTACAGTGCTTCAAACACGCCACAAAGATGCTGCTTGCAGGACTTTCTTTCTCGTACATCACGGGACACAGAGCGGCATATTCATTACTATGTGGGTTATATGGAGTACCTTCAGGTGTGGACACTGGCAATCTTCAAACAGGAAGTCCCCTCCCTATATAACCCCCTCCCCTAGAGGGAGTCCCTCAGTTTTTTCGCCAGTGTCTTAGGTGTTGGTCACGGAATAGCTTTGCTCCACATCCTTTGGGATTAAGGGCGGGCTAACCGGATCTGTCCAAGGAGCCTCAGTGCCAAAGTGGACAGTACCCGGGCCCCAAACCGTGGGGTTTTGCCTATAATGCTCCTCTTTGGAGGGCTGGACCCTGGGCCCAGGACTTGGAGTTTGCAAAAACCATAAGGTTCCTGTTTTGCCAGGGTGCTATATAGGTCCAGGACAGTGGGTACCTTCATAGGACCCCAGGGCCTGAAGGTCTACTACGCTACCCACGGAGATGGGAGAAGACTGGATCAGTTTGCTGGTCAAACATCCTGCAGCATGGAGCAGGTAAGGGGGAGCCTGCGGGACTTGGTTCGACAGCAGGCTCCCCGGGGTAACCTAAAAGGGGGGATAGCCTGAGTATGCTCTGCATGGGCAACTGTGATCACTATGTCTTAGAGACAGGATGACACCCTTTCTCCCCCCATTACTAGGCCCCCCTGTCTAAAGTGTGTTGCTAGCTAACCTGCTGTTTCTTCCTAGAGGCTAGTAAAGGATCCTTAGGGGCCTTAAAAGAGTCCTACCTGGCCGGGAGTTTTTGAATCTGCCGCCGTTTCTGCGCCATGGATCTCCAGCAGCGCGGCTCCTCCATGTTCTTCCTGTTTCCGGGTACGCGCGCGCGCGCGTGCACGCGCGCGTCTTATTGACGAATTTTCGCGCCATCCGGACAGGAGGGCGGGGGGGGGCGGGCCTGCGGCGTCATACAGGCGCGCCCTTCTGCTGTTATAGACAGCAGACCTTGTACAGGGCTCAGTCTGTGGCTGATTGTTTCAAGAGAGGACGCAGGGCGGCAGAACAGTGACTCCCGGTGGCGGAAAAGGGGTAGTACATGTGGACTTTGTCCCAATGTCTATTGTTAAGCCAAAGAATCCCCCTTATTTGACAGCAGGTTGGAGGCTGGCAAACTTAAGTTAGGGGCATTATGTATGGTCATAGAAAATATATAATTATTTAAAAAAAAAAAAAAAAAAAAAAGACCAACATACAGGCCCATCAGTTTGTGGGGACACTAGTGATCTACTTTCCCCTAAACTCTGGAATTGTACTCCTGGCCACTACAGTCTGTTGTGTGGGCGGAGTCCCTCGATTTTTTATTATGGCTTCCAAGGGTTCGGGGTCAAAGGGTACAAAAAAAGACCAAAAAACAAAAGGGTTCCCTTTCTGATTCTGATATGCCGATTCTTTCCCCGCAGCTTATTAATTTAAGAAGCGCCTTGGATGAGCCATTAGGGGGATCTGGTGCGGAGGCTGGCCCGGATCAGCCCAGCCCTGTGTTTATCACAGAGGAGATGCTAGCCGTATCCCTAGGGGGGCTAGAAGAGAGAATAGCAGCATTGATTGCTAGAGCTATTCCTGGTAAGAAACGGGTTAGATCCCCATCACCAGGCAGTGTATCCTCAGATGCTGAGATTCTCTCTCCGGAGGAATTAGAATCACAGGAGGATCAACTGGACCTGAACCAAGAGGGTTCAGGGATTGAGGGGTCTACCTCTGAGGAACCATTTTCAGACTCCCAGACAGAAAGACTGTGGGTACAGTCTTTGACGGACATGGTCCGCTCGGCATTTAGCTTGCCATTACCAGAACCTCAGGTTCCTCCGGTATCCTCTCTGGGCTCTTCGAGAGCCCCGTTAAGCAACGCAGTTTTTCCGGTCCATCCTCTCTTGGAGGAATTGATCTTTCGGGATTGGGTACGGCCGGACAGGGTTTTTCTGCCACCGAAAAGATTTGCGGTCATTTATCCCATGGAGGAAAAATTCTCCAAGAGATGGAAGCTCCCAGTAGTGGATGCAGCCATCTCATGTGTGAATAAATCACTAACTTGCCCGGTGGAAAATATACATATGTTTAGAGATCCGGTTGATAAAAGATTAGAAACACTTTTAAAAGCATCCTTTGCTACGGCAGGAGCAGTGGTGCAGCCAGCGGTAGCTGCAATTGGAGTTTGTCAGGCATTAAAAGACCAGACAAAAGAGATGTTAAAAGACATGCCTACCCAACAAGCAGAAGAGTTTGCTGACATTCCCAGAGTTCTGTGTTTTGCGGTAGATGCTATAAAAGATTCCATCCAGCAGGCTTCTCGTTTATCACTATGTTTGGTACACATGAGAAGGCTCTTATGGTTGAAGAACTGGGCGGCAGAACCCCCATGCAAAAAGCTTCTGGCAGGATTTCCCTTCCATGGAGGGCGACTCTTCGGAGAGGATCTGGATAAATATATTCAGACTATTTCAAATGGCAAGAGTACCCTTTTACCGGTCAAAAAGACATTCCGGGCTCCTACATTTAAAAGGCAGCTTTTTCCTGTCTCGGGGCCCTCTAATTCCAGGCAGTATCGACGGCCGCCTGCGCGATCCAACGGTAACAGTAGATCGCAGGGACAAACCCCTGGGGGTAAGAAGCCGTGGTATCGCAAGCCGTCAAAGGCAGCCCCTAAGTCTGCCTTATGAAGGGGCGCCCCCACTCTCACGGGTGGGGGGAAGGCTTCGTCTCTTCTCAGAAGTTTGGGAAGCCAAGATCCCCGACAAATGGGTCCGGGCATCTGTAACCACAGGTTACAGACTGGAATTTCTAAGGTATCCTCCGCCTCATTTTCAAGAATCAAGGCTACCAAGGGATCCAGCAAGGAAGGCCTCAATGCTGGCAGCCTTGGATCACCTGCTTTGCCAGGACGTAATTTTAGAAGTGCCAGCCCAAGAGCAAGGCCTAGGTTTCTATTCCAATCTCTTTGTCATACCAAAGCCCAACGGCGATGTCAGGCCAATCTTGGACCTAAAGAGGTTAAACGGTTATCTAAGGGTGCGGTCCTTCCGGATGGAATCCATCCGGTCAGCAGCCGCCGCGCTTCAGAAGAACGATTTTCTGGCCTCCATAGACATAAAAGATGCTTACCTTCATGTACCAATCTGTCAGTCGCATCAAAGGTTTTTACGCTTCGCGGTCGGGCAGCGACACTTCCAATTCAGGGCGCTCCCTTTCGGGCTGGCCACGGCCCCCCGGGTATTCACGAAGATCCTAGCCCCAGTTCTGGCCAATTTAAGAATCCAAGGAGTCACAGTCCTAGCATACTTGGACGACCTTTTAATTATAGATCATTCACGGACGGGTCTGCAGAAGGCAGTAAACCTCACGGTTCGGTACCTCGAAGAATTCGGCTGGGTCCTAAACCAGGGAAAGTCAGCATTCCAGCCTACAAAGCAGTTGGAATACCTCGGCATGAGGTTAGACACGGAACGTCAAAAGGTGTTCCTGCCCCTTGTAAAGATCAAGGCGATCAAGGGGTTGGTTCGGTTGGTTATAAACAAGAGAAGACCAACTATTCGCCTGTGTATGCGATTACTAGGCAAGCTAGTGGCCACATTCGAGGCAGTACCTTACGCTCAGATCCACACTCGCGTCCTACAGGCAGCCATTTTAGCAGCCTGGGGCAAGAGGGCACATGCCTTAGAGTCCCCTTTGACGCTATCATCAAGGGTCCGACAAAGCCTGGCCTGGTGGTTGAACCCTCAGAACCTTCTAAAGGGAAGATCCTTCAGCCCTGTTGTCTGGAAGGTAGTTACCACAGACGCCAGCCTGGCAGGCTGGGGGGCGGTCTTCGAGGGGTTCTCCCGCCAGGGAACTTGGGTGAAAGCAGAGAGGCAGCTCTCCATCAATATCTTGGAAATCAGAGCGGCTCGCCTAGCCCTGTTGGCGTGGACCTCCAGATTAAAGGGGTTCCCGGTGAGAATCCAGTCAGACAATGCCACGGCGGTGGCATACATAAACCACCAAGGGGGAACCAGGAGCCAGGCCGCTCAAAGGGAAGTGAACTTGATTTTTCAATGGGCAGAGGCTCATGTACCCTGCATTTCAGCGATATTCATTCCAGGAGTGGACAACCTGCAGGCAGACTTCTTAAGTCGCCAGAGTCTGTTGCCAGGGGAGTGGTCTCTGCATCCCCAGGTCTTTCAGACAATCTGCCAGAGGTGGGGAACGCCAGACGTAGATATAATGGCATCCAGGTTCAACAAGAAACTAGACAGGTTCGTGTCGCGAGCGAGGGATCCTATGGCCTGCGGAACCGATGCGTTGGTGTGCCCTTGGCATCAATTCAAACTTCTATATGCATTCCCTCCACTACAGTTACTCCCCCGCCTGTTGCGCAGGATCAGAGTGGAGCACAAGCCAGTCATTCTAATAGCTCCAGCTTGGCCCCGGAGGGCTTGGTACTCGCTAGTCCTGAATATGGCAGTGGGAGACCCTTGGACTCTTCCTCTACAACCAGACCTACTCTCACAAGGTCCGATCCTCCACCCTACATTACAACGTCTAAATTTGACGGCCTGGAGGCTGAATCCCTGATTCTCAGGGGTAGGGGTCTGTCTAGGCAGGTAATCCCTACCCTGATTAAGGCTAGAAAGCCGGTCTCCAGGGTAATTTATTACAGGGTGTGGAGGAATTATATAGGCTGGTGTGAATCCAAAAGATGGAATTGCCGCAAATATACTATTGATAGGGTGTTAAGTTTTCTCCAGCTAGGAGTGGATAAAGGCCTGGCACTAAGCACAATCAAAGGACAGATCTCAGCTCTGTCAGTGTGGTTTCAGAGGCCACTGGCCACCCACTCGCTGGTAAAGACCTTCTTACAGGGGGTCTTGCGTATTAATCCTCCTGTCAAGTCACCAGTTTGTCCTTGGGACTTAAATCTTGTCCTGTCCACTCTACAGAAACAGCCTTTTGAGCCTCTGGCTGAGATTCCTTTACTCTTACTGACAAGAAAATTGGTTTTCTTGGTCGCCATAGTTTCGGCCAGGAGAGTGTCAGAATTAGCAGCCTTATCGTGTAAGGAACCATATCTTGTTCTGCATAAGGACAGGGCAGTTCTCCGGCCCCATCCTTCCTTTCTACCAAAGGTTATATCCAAATTTCACTTAAACCAGGATTTGGTACTTCCATCCTTCTTTCCAAAACCTACATCTAGAAAGGAGGGGTTGCTGCATACCTTGGATATTGTCCGGGCCATGAAGGCCTATCTTAAAGCTACAGAAAAGATCCGGAAAACAGATGTGTTATTCGTTCTACCAGATGGCCCCAAGAAGGGGCAGGCAGCTGCAAAATCCACCATCTCAAGATGGATTAGACAATTAATCATTCAAGCCTACGGGTTGAAGAGGTTGCCTCCTCCGTTGTCGGTAAAGGCCCATTCTACCAGGGCCATGGGCGCCTCTTGGGCAGCACATCATCAGATCTCTATGGCTCAGATATGCAAGGCAGCAACGTGGTCATCAGTCCACACGTTTACAAGGTTTTATCAACTAGACGTGAGAAGGAATGCGGATTCTGCCTTTGGACAGGCAGTACTACAGGCTGCAGTTTGAAATCCTCGGGATCAGAAACACCCTTGGTTATAAAAAAAAAAAAAAAAAAAAAAAAGTTTTTTCTTGACTAAGTTGGAATTATTATGATTTGAGTTTATCTCTAAATTGAATCCTTCTTTGGAAGATGTCTCCCTCCCCTCATTAAAGCATTGCTTTCGGACATCCCACATAGTAATGAATATGCCGCTCTGTGTCCCGTGATGTACGAGAAAGAAAAAGGGATTTTTAAATACAGCTTACCTGTAAAATCCTTTTCTTGGAGTACATCACGGGACACAGAGCTCCCACCCCTCTTTTGGGTGACCATTTTGGGAGGCATACTGCTTGCTACAAAACTGAGGGACTCCCTCTAGGGGAGGGGGTTATATAGGGAGGGGACTTCCTGTTTGAAGATTGCCAGTGTCCACACCTGAAGGTACTCCATATAACCCACATAGTAATGAATATGCCGCTCTGTGTCCCGTGATGTACTCCAAGAAAAGGATTTTACAGGTAAGCTGTATTTAAAAATCCCTTTTTTTCTAGCATCCTGCAAGCGCACCGCCTCAGAGTGATAACACATTCAAATGAATGGGAGGCAGTTTTGAGACACTTTTCCATCGAAATTTTTAGCGCTAAAACGTCTTAAAAACTACATTGATGGCTGTTTTTGTTATTTTGAGGGGGACAGAAAATTTACACTTGGGGCCCTTTCACACGTGCGTGCGGACGAACGGTCCGCTTTTTCTAAGTCCGTAAACGGACTTAGAATGGGGCCCTATGGGAGCGGATCTGTTAGCGGATGATGCATCCGCTAACGTCCGCCTACTATCCGCGTCCGCCTGGATCCGTTTTGCGGACGGAAGAAAACCCTATTTTTCTTCCGTCCGGTGGATCGGATGCAAACGGTCCGCCGACAGCTGAGCGGGACCCCCCGCTGAGCCGACGGACACACACGGTGCGGACCGAAAAACGGTCCGCACCGTGTGAAAGGGCCCTTCTACAAGCTGTACACTCACTACTTTGCAATTCATTTCTTCAGTATTGTCACCTGACTATATAATATATTTACTGTGGACCCCACACCCAGAGCTTTTCACTGGGAAGCTCTGTGCTGCGGTTTCTCTTCCCCCCCCATCTGAGAAAATAGGGAATGTTAAATGTTAAAGGGCTAAAAGGTATCTATAATGTGTGTTTTTTGTTTTTATATAGATGGATATCTCCATCCATCTATTTATCTCGCACACGTTTTTGCCTTTCATTTCCATTTTAAACTGAATTGTAGACACTTACATTGTTAAAGAACCAATCACTTTAAAGTGGTTGTGAAGGCTGAAAGTTGTTTTGTTTTTTAGATGCATTATTTGTATGAAGGTTAAAAAAAACTTCTTTGTTCTGACCCCCCCTCCAGCCATGTGCACAGGAGCTGTTATGAGTCTCCCTCTCCTCATTGGCTGGGTAGGAAAAAGAAGTTTACCCCAAATATAAATATAACAATATAGTCTAGTAAAACATGATTTATTTGCTGATCGTCTATACCAGGGGTCTCCAAACTTTTCAAACAAAGGGACAGTTTATTGTCCTATAGACTTTAGGAGGGCCGGATTGCGCGCAGCGGTGGGGCAGAAAATGTCCAGGCCCGGCATCAGTGAGAATAAATATGGCCCCAGAGTTGATGGTCAATAGGAGGAGTAGAGCCCCCAATTAGTAGCAGGAATAGTATCCCATCATTGGTATTGGTAGTAGAAAAAGTGCTCTGTTGTTGGTATCATTGGGACAAATAGTGTCCCAAGGGCCGGATAAAGGCTAGCAAAGGGCCACATTTGTCCCTCGGGCCGCAGTTTGGAGACCCCTGGTCTATACCATACAGATAAAATTTAATGACAATAAAAGAACCCCTTACGGATCAAGTGATACAATGCAGATCATACAATATAAGTACAGTTACATACAACATTGCATAAAAACTGCATAGTGTGCGTGCCCCCATGCGTTTCGACCTGTGGAAGGTCTCTTCAGGGGGATGATTGATTCTACAAAAATATATATACATAACATAAGTTTGAGATCAAAAATACATGTTTGAGTATATATCCCATAAGAAGACCCGAACCGAAAGTTACCGTTGTCAAATAAGTGTTCTGATAGTCAAAAATGTACAGACCCATTGGGAAAAACGAAGGGAGCCCCATACGAGCGCCCCCCAAAATACCCTGGACCTAACACTAACTGTTTTTTACACTGCCTGTCACACTGACACTAAATGCAGTGATTAGATCACTGCATTCAGTGACACTGTGACAGGGGGGGTGGGCGATCACAAGGGGTTAATGTGCCTATGTGAGTGTGTGTCAGTGTTGTGTTGGTGCACACTTACTTGTGATGTCTTCTCTCATCAGCAGCGGTGGGAAACACCGCTGCGATGAGAGATTACATCATTTCCTCCTTCCTGTGTAAACACAGGAGGAGGAAGTGACAGGAGCTGGGAGCGCGCGCATTGGCTGGGAGCGATCGCGGGGGGGGCGGGTTAACGCCGACATCCGCCCGCTCATCCCGGATCGCTCCCGGAGCCAGGGGGACCTTCGCACGCCGCGGAGGTGGTCCCGATGGGACCCCTGAACCGCACTTAGGCGGGGACGTAAATTTACGCCCTTGTGCCTGTACGTGCCATTCTGTGGCCGTATATGTGCGTGCGGGGGTCCTTAAGTGGTTAATAAAGAAGAACAAATAAGTGAATATTATTTTAATCTAATAAATAGTGCATAAAGGTGGGTGGGAGTGTAATGCCAATTGCATTATAGACATGATGTAAACCATCAAAATTATGTGGGTACAGAGTGATGGTGAGAGTGAAAAAAAAGAAAGAAAAAAATAAGCACAATAAAACAAAACCATCAACCAAAAGGGCTGGGATGGCTGGTGTCAGAAATCAAGAAAGGAAGAGTGATAGTTGGATAACCAGCTAACAAATGTGTGAGTGAAAAAGTGCTGTTACCTGAAAGGTGGTAGGCAGGATATAGGTAGGTTGCTGAAATAAGTTGGTAGTGCTTGTTGCTAAATATTAAAGTCTGGGCTGCAAAAAATGCAAAAGGCACACAGACTACTAATTGTTAGGGAAGAAGTATACAAACTGCCGTCCGTGCTAGGCTGCCTGGAATCAACCCTCATTGGCTGGGAGTTTTTTGCTCCCACTGCGGTCAGCCACAGTCAGTGAGGTAATGAGGGGGAGGCTGGGCCGAGTCATAGCTCCATCTTATGGACGCATTGGGCCATGCTTCAGAGCGAGTATCCATCAGTGCCCCCATAGCAGGAGGTTTGCTATTGGGGGGCACTGGTCAAGGGGGAGGAGCCAGCAGCACAGACAGGGAACCTGAAATGATGATTGGGGCTGCTCTGTGCAAGGCCATTGCACAGAGCAGGTAAGCATGACGTGTTCTAAAAAACAAACAAAAAAAAACACCCTTTTAATATCACTTTAAGCTTCTGTTAATTACACTTCTAAACAGCTCAGAAGTTAATTGGGGGGGCAACAAAAAAATGTATTGGACTACTGTATGAGCAATATGAGTGTGACTACTCGAGGTGCACCTTGTATCACAATGACTGTTTCTTCTTCCTCTGCAGGTCTGTTGACTGGAGTTGTGGTAGACTCCGGAGATGGGGTCACTCATATCTGCCCAGTTTACGAAGGTTTCTCTCTGCCTCATCTCACCAGGAGACTTGACATTGCGGGCAGGGACATCACTCGCTACCTTATAAAGGTAAAACAATGGAGTACCTTATTCTCAGTAATACCTAATTCATTGCATAGAAGTGCAGCTTTTTACTGTATTTGTAGCTACTCGTGCGTATGTACAAGTTTATTTATCTGTAATTAAGAAGTTTCAGGTTGTCTGCTCAGGAACTGGAGATCACGTAAATCAAACCGGGTAACTGAAGACGATGTGTAGTTGTATAATAAAGTAAAATCCAGAATATAGGGAAAGCTTTTTTTCTTAAGAGTTTTTTTCATTTAGTTTCAAATCTAATGAAAATCATTCTGATAGTGTTTTTGTAGTACCCAGGAAACCTTCATTTAAGACCATTGTGCAATCTTCAGCACACACCTCCACATTTACTTGTGTAGCTCTTCTATAGTTCAGAATTGCAGGATCTTTATCACACTTAGAAAATGTTTGTGGCATTGATTGCCCTGCAGCAGCCAACATGGAGTTTTCATTATGGTTAAAAGGAACAGCTCTCCTCTTCCCACAGATAAGTGTCATTTAGTATACCCATGGGCTGCTGGAATGTAGATAAGGGCTGTATAACCTTTCAGATGCGGTGTATCACTTGAGCGCTGAGGTTGACCAATCATTGGCTTAAAATAACTGTTGTGAAATCATTTCAGAAAACAGTCTGTTGATGGGAAATGTATTAGAATTACTTTTATATCCACATTTTGTGTTTTTAATAGAGTACATAGACACAATTTTTTAAAGTTGGGAATCGCTCATGAATTTCATGGTTTTTGTTAGGAAGATTTATCGAAATGGCACAACATTAATGCCTTATTTCAAATAACTGGTTCTTTTTTTTTTTCTCTCTCTTTTTTTATCAAAGTGTACATTTGGAAAGTTAATATTTTTTAATCGTACATTATGGAGAACAGGCACTATTTAAATATACAATGGGTTACAGAAGTGTGCCTTCAGGTGATTGGATGCTGGCGTAGATTTTGCATAGCTTTAGAGGACACACCGCCAGGGTGACTTCCATATGTCCCTATGCCACGTTCTGAGTCCTAACTTTTGTGCTAGTGTTTAAAAGTGATGGACATGATGGAGAAAATCACCCTTAGCTTAAGTAGTCTTAATAGTTTTTTTATTTATTTCATTCCCCCCCCCCTTTACCCTCACTATCTTCTTATGCCAGCATAGAAACGATGTATCTGGATAACCGTATCCAAACCCCATGTTGTGGGAATGGCCTGCAATGTTGAGAGTTTGGATCCTGCGTGGGCACTCGCCTTGGCCCTTGGTGCAATGCGTTGAGTTGGCTGCAGGGTGCTATACAGGTCCAGGGTTGTGGTACATCACCATGGAAACCAGTCCCTGTAGACTTATTTTATTGTATGCCCACTGTAATAGACGGAGCATGGACTATATTTACAGTCAGCGTGGTGATCAGCTAAGACAGGGTTACCCAGTATCTGACCATTACTGTAAAAATCGGAGCTATGTTTGGAATGTATTAACCTCACAGTAACCTTTTAAAATTTGGTGCTCAAGTTCAAACACCACTGGTTGCTTTCTTTAATGCCGTTTCTGCATTGAGCTGTTTAAAAACTTCCTCCTGTCTATTTGCCGCCAGGATTCCTTAAAGCATGTTCTTCAATTGGGTATCTTTGTACTTCTTACAAGCATACTAATTGTATGCCACACCCTATTCCGTGTGTGCCTCACAAGTAAATACCCTCACTTGTAGCAGTGGGAGAGATCAGGTGAAAGGGGAGTCAATGCAAAATTGCAGGCAAACATTAACTCTGCCAAAGGCCTGCACAACACTTGAAGTAAACAAACCAGGGACACCCATAGAGACTATGGTCACAGGCATATAGCAGCTGCTATAAAGGCACAAGTGGCTTGAATTTGAAAAAAATTATACTTTAACAATTTCATAAATGGCATGATACCCTCACCCCAGAGAAGTTAAAAATAGGACAGCTTTGTCTCTCAACAACACATTAAAAAACATGTAAAAATGCATTACCCCAACCAGACTCGGATGTGTGAAGTGGAGATCCAACTGGATCCTAACAATTCCCCCATCTCCCAGGAGAATGCAAAAATCTATCAAAAACTGGCAAGTAAAGTGGGTAAGCAATGCCTAAGCAGTGAAATATCCTTAAATTTGGCAATAAACAAAACCATAGCATGCAATAAATGATGATGCACACTGAAGCCACAGATTCTCCAGCTGGCTGGGAGGAAAACTGTTGCTGTAGCCAAGTGAATTAAAGTCAACTATTGGAAGCTTCTTATCTCGTCGACATATAGAAATGGTACTGATGCTGTTACTCAAGCAGTGACAGTATTGAGGGTTGGAGTCACTCTCCAGTAATGCGCTGCCGATGGTAAACAGACTGCACAAATGGGCAACTTGTACTGTAATGTTGTCAAACTATGTAGGAATCATGAGTTGAAGAGTTGACTCTTGCCCTAATTGGACTAAGATATTGCAGATGAGGACACAGATGGAAGGCTTTTCCATATATGCTTTAAAGGTAGACCGCTATTGGAAATGGCAAATCTGTAGGTAATGACACAACACACTGCATCAGTGGCGATGCATCCCTTGCACTAGAAAAAGCATTGACTCAATTACCGGTCCCAGCATCTGGTTCTAGATTTATTTTAGGCACTAACTATTCATTTTGTGGTAATATAGTGTGCTGTCGAAATTCGAAGTGCATAAGCTTATATAAAAGTACCGTGTGTGTGTATATAAATAAAAAATGGCTAAAAAAAATTTGAAGCAAATCAGTGAAACAAAGTCTGAAAAGCAAGAGTCCTGCAATAAAAATGAAAAATACAGATACAAAGAACCTCTAAATGATGATGGGTTCAAAGTTTTTATATTAAAAACAACCAATTTATCCATCTGTGAATTATCTGCTATATCAAATGTCAGTGTCAAACCAAAACGATGCTTAAAGCGCAGTTCCACCCAAAAGTGGAACTTCCGCTTAATCCACTCCTCGCCCCCTTACGTGCCACATTTGGCATGTCCTATTCTGGGGGGGGGAGTGGAGGCTTCAGGAGGAGTGGGACTCCCTGTCCCACTTCTTCCTTCCGCCCAGGGACCACAAAGGCGATATGTCACATCGCCTTTTAGTGGCCCCTCCCTGTAGGCGATCACCTGGGACACGTGGCAGGTCCGAGGTGATCGCATGTCCAATCAGGGAGCGATGCGCCGTTCGCGCATGCGCAGTGGGTGCCTGGCTGTGAAGCCGAAAGCTGTCATGGTCGGGTGCCCACAGTTGCAGTGGAGGTGCCGGCCGTAAAGTGGGGGACCGGAATGAAGCTCCCAGTGGCACGCCGCTGGACCGAGGAACAGGTAAGTGTATGTTTATTAAAAGCCTGTAGCTGCTGATTTTTAATAAACATAAAAAAAAAAGGCTGGAACACCCCCTTTTAAGTGAAAGTTTAGTGCAAACCTATCCAAAGATGCTTCACCGCTATGCTAAGGAATAAATGGATGGCAGCTTACCAGATTCTAAGATCCTAACAGGATCTATATGCGTGTGGAAATCGGCTGTTGATCACTCGCTGAAACTCATGCTGAAAACCAACGCTGCCTGCTGATCTAGAGATTCCAACATGATCCATATGTGTATGTCCCCACCAGGACAATTCAGCTAGATCAGTCACTGGGATTCACATTGGACACCGCCTTGAAGTGCTCAAATGTAAGCTTATTGGAGAGATAGGAAAAAAGCTTTATAGTGCATTAACTTTTTATAACATAAGTTTTTAATAAAAAGTTACGTACAAAGACTGGGTAAAACGGCAAAATAGTGTGAGTATGACTGCCTGCAGTACGGTCTATGCTCTAAAACGCCTTAATGCTAGCTCCTTGTCTGGCGCATTTTACCTGAATATGTGTCAACTGGGATTGCCCTCAAATTTTCCATGCCTCTTTTGGTATGAGACCTACACAACCCTGACAATCATTCCCTGTCCTTGCACCTATAGAATGTACAGTTTGACGACTGGTTCACTTTTGAAAAAAAAAAAAAAATTCACTCCCTTTAGTGAACACTATCCAGTGGAAGCCAAATTCACAAAGTAGTCCGCTATTCCTTTAATAGATCCGGCCATCTCTGTCCTAAACAAACCTCTCACTATTAAACAAGCCCTTTCTTTCAAAGATTCTGCAGATCTAAAGTTTGAGACACTTGTCCTAAAAGCTCTATTTAATCTTGTAGGCCCAGTACTGCAACCAACACTCGCTATTTCAGTCATGTCAATCTGCAGCTAACTGGGCTGGAACAACAAACGCCACCCTGTATTTCAGGATTGTGCTGTTATACAGCAGTTGACTTCTGTACCTTTCTGTGTGGGTGCCGTAGAACATTCCATGAAACAAATTT
The DNA here is from genome assembly GCA_029574335.1 of Rana kukunoris. Classification (NCBI taxonomy): domain Eukaryota; kingdom Metazoa; phylum Chordata; class Amphibia; order Anura; family Ranidae; genus Rana; species Rana kukunoris. The sequence continues at coordinate 479,015,775 of CM056052.1, forward strand.
TCCAGAATTGCTGTAATCTCCACTCACATGTGCAGAATCCTATGGCTAAAGGCCTTGGCAGTTCAGTAAGGCAGTTAACCAATTTTTATCAGAGGTCCCAGGTGTAAAGGTTTTACTTACACAGACAGGTCACAAAACCACCTTCTTTAGGAGCCCCTAGTTCCTCAAGCACCAAACCAGGCCTAAATTTCAAAACCCAAGTTTAGCTTGTTTCTTCACAAGGTCATTAGGATTTCTCCAATGTCCCCTTTACAATGAAGGGGTGCCCTCACTGCTATGAGTGAGGGGACATCTATTACTTCTCCTTTTTTTTTTTTTTTTCACCTCTTTTCTGGGTCAGCTGATGCCTTCCATGACTTTCAATACTATTTATATGCTGATATCCAAATCTTTCTTTCTATCCCTCAGCTCACTCACTCAATCTCTTGCATTACTGACAGACATATCAGTCTGGATTCACAGCACTTCCTCAAACTCAGTCTATCCCAAACTGAGCGCCTATTAACTTTCCCACTTGCCTCCTCCACTTTCTGTCAAGATTGATGGCACAACTAATAGTCTCTTCCCGCATGCCAGGGTGCTAAGGTTAATCCTGGGCTTTGAACAATTTTTTTACCCCAAATCCAATCGTTCTCCAAATCTTGACACCTCAACCTCCAACCTCAACCTCCAACATCTCCAAAATACGCCTTTTCCTAACCAATGACGCCACAAATCTAATTCACTTCCTGGTTATCTCTTGCCTTGGCTATTGTACTCCCTCCTAATTGGATTACCTTTTTACACAGGCTATCCCTCTTTCAGTCCATGAATGCTGCTGCCAGACTCATCCACCTTACTGACCATTTGTTGTCAGCTCTCTGACAAAATCTTTCCACTGGCTTCTCCTCGCCTAACAAAATTACAAAGCTATTCACAATTCTGCCCTTGGCTACATCACTAACCTAGTCTTTAAATACCAGCCAACTTTATTTGTTCCTCCCCAAGACCTCCTGCTTTCTAGCCCCCTTGTCACCTCCCATGCTGGTCTCCCTACCTCAATTTGTCCGACTATCTCCTACTGTGTCCACTTTTAGGCGATTCCTGAAACCCCTTCTCTTCCACAGTTATTACTTTTTTTTGTAAAATTTTTGACCCTCCCTTTAGATTGTAATCTGTAATTTGCATGGTCCAGTTATTCGCCGTGTGTTGAGTTGTATTGCAACTCTGTCTACTCATGTTATAAAGCACTGCACAAACTGTTCTGTATAAATCCTGAATGATAATAAAAAGCAATATATAATCGGTATGTTTGCCTTTAATAAATGATCTTTGACAGCAGTGTTGGGTAAAGTATAGATTCCACAGTGCCATCTTGTGGTGAAAATTGATAAGAGATGCAGTACAGTTAATCTAGTTTTAACTTCCAGAATTTCACTGCAACTGTGTTTTTTTATTTTTATTCTTTTATTTTCTCCCTGTATTAGCTGCCAATACTGTACACACACAGTAATTCAGAAATGTACAGCTTGGTCTGCCCACCCTGTGGGTTAAACAAAAACTGAACAGATTAGAAAACCTTTCTCAAAATTAACTAGGCATTTATAATGTTTAGATAGCATGCAAAAAGACTTCTGCAGATGACCAGGTCATGACTGAATGTCCAAGACATTTCACTGATGGAAATGGGTTTTCTGTCACTAGTTCCTGGGATTATGCAAGCCAAAGCATCTCGGTTTCTTGGCTATTCCATCCAGAAGAATAGTCACAACTTGCTATACTTCATTTTATATATGAATGACTTAAAAATCCTCATTTTAATTATACTTGGTATAGTAATTTAAATTGACAGACTTGCTTAACTCCCACTACATTTGCATGGACCTTTTGCAAGTTATACAGATTTATAGTTGTGGATAGTTGAGGGCACTAACTCGTGATACAATGTGCAATACTACACTACATGTCACAAATTGAAATGCTAAAATGATACATAAATGATAGTATATTGTGATGAGTCCAAATTGGAAATAGATCACCACAGTGCACTCGGTGTACACTAGTATGTAGTCCCAATGCTTGATATAGGTTCCGAACAGTCCAGTGACCAAAACCTTAAAAACTGTATCAAAAGTCTTGCTTATAGTGAAATAATCCTTTACCAAACACGAATCTCTGTGATCACCCAAAGTGCTCAGATGATTAATGTGCTTACCAGATGTACCTGAAGAAAAGTTTAGTGAAGAAAAGTCAGATAAAGCCTTTGCAGGATAGTGCCTGCATACACACCAATCGGACAGGAGAAAATTTAAAATGCCTCTTCCTCTGAGTTATAGATAGAATATGCAAAAAAGAATATAGAAATCCATCGCATAATACTGTTGATTTATTTAAAAAATATAAGTATAAAACCGCCAATTGGCCTCTTACACTATCCCGGCATCGGGGCTGCTAGCTCGTTTGTGTCTCGCTCTGCTTCCACCTCCGTGGTGGCCTGCGTTCCACCCAGCGAGAACAGCAACCAGATGTCCGGAACTAGCGTCGGGTAACAGGTGACCAGGTCCGCCGCCGACGTACGTTTCGTTGTTTACATCTTCAGGGGGCGACTAGTGTAGTATTGCACATTGTATCACGAGTTGGCGCCCTCAACTATTCTAATTAAAGGAGTTGTAAAGGAAAATGTTTTCCCCTTAATGCAATCTATGCATTAAAGCGGATGGCCCATTAAAAATGTTTTTTAAAAGCCAGCAGCTACAAATACTGCAGCTGCTGACTTTTAAAAATAGGACACTTACCTGTCCTGGAGTCCAGCGGCTCGTCTCTGCTGCTCCCCCCCTCCATCTACGGTGAGGGAACCAGGAAGTGAAGTGCTGCGGCTTCACTGCCCGGTTCCCTACGGCGCATGCGCGAGTCGCGCTGCGCCCGCCGATTGGCTCCCACTGTGTGCTGGGAGCCGAGAGTTCCCAGCACACAACGGGAAAAACCCGTCTTGCTCGAGACTGCGGGCCGGAAGTGGGTGCAGATACCTGTCTTTAGACAGGTATCTACACCCCCCCCCCCCCTGAAAGGTGTCAAATGTGACACCGGAGGGGGGAGGGTTCCGATCAGCGGAACTTCACTTTAGGGTGGAGCTCCGCTTTAAGGTGAAAAAACATATGCTGCTGCCGGCCCCCTCCCAAGCCCCCGTTATACTTACCTGACCCCTCGAAAGTCCGGCACGGTCCTGATATCCTCTTCACCGCTCAGCCTGGCTGCTGATTGGTTAGAGCGGATGGATTGAGAGCAGCGCAGCCATTGGCTGACGCTGCTGTCAATCACATCCAGTGATTGGTGACCATCATGCGAGCGGGGGTCCCCCTGGCTCCGGGAGCGATCCGGGATCTGGGGGTGGATGTCGGCGAATACCCGCCCCCCCGCGATTGCTCCCAGCCAATGGGAGCGCGCTCCCAACCTGTCACTTCCTCCTCCTGTGTTTACACAGGAAGGAGGAAATTATGTATTCTCTCATCGCAGCGCTGTTTCCCAGCGCTGCTGATGAGAGAAGACATCACAAGTAAGTGTGCACCAACACAACACTGACACACACTCACATAGGCATATTAACCCCTTGTGATCGCCCCCCCCCCCACCCCCCTGTCACAGTGTCACTGAATGCAGTGATCTAATCACTGCATTTAGTGTCAGTGTGACAGGCAGTGTAAAAAACAGTTAGTGTTAGGTTCAGGATAGCCCCCCACCCCCCCTAATAAAGTTTTAACCCCCTGATCACCGCCCTAGTTAACCCTTTCACTCCCTATTGCCAGCGTCACTAAGCGATCATTTTTCTGATCGCTGTATTAGTGTCGCTGTTCCCGCTAGGTAGCTATTTTTTTTATTGCGATTTTTTTTTTTTTTTTTTTTTTTTTACTAAAGACATGTGGCTAAATAAATTTTGGCCTAAATGTTTGACTAAAATTTAGTTTATTTGATTTTTTTTTTAACAAAAAGTAAAAAATAGTGTTTTTTTTTTCAAAAATGTCGCTCTATTTTTGTATATAGCGCAAAAAATAAAAATCGCAGAGGTGATCAAATACCACCAAAAGAAAGCTCTATTTGTGGGAAGAAAAGGACGCAAATTTTGTTTGGGAGCCACGTCGCACGACCGCGCAATTGTCTGTTAAAGCGACGCAGTGCCGAATCGCAAAAACACCTTGGGTCATTTACCAGCGTATTGGTCCGGGTCTTAAGTGGTTAAAAAAAAGTTTTCCTTTAGTGACCCTTTAAGTATCACTTGATTTGCAGAGGAGCAGCTTAAGTTGTTTATATTAAATTTTTTCACTTTTTTTGAGTGTTTGGCGCAAATTTATCACTCTACAGATTTATAATAGCATTTTTTTTTTTATGAGGAACGCAAAGTCCTGCCATTATATTACATTGAGGTGCTTTCTGACTTTCCTGTTTAGGCATTTAATCTGTTTTATATGTTTCGTATTGTTTTTTGCACATGAGGAATGATTTTAAATGGATATCGGAAATATATTTTAGCACGCTAGATCACCTAACCACTGGTTTTCATTTCTTGCAGTTGCTTTTGTTGCGTGGGTACGCCTTCAATCACTCCGCAGATTTTGAGACTGTGCGTATGATAAAGGAGAAGCTCTGCTATGTTGGTTACAACATTGAACAAGAGCAGAAGTTGGCACTAGAGACCACAGTGCTTGTGGAATCCTACACAGTGAGTATTAACTGGCTTGTATACAGTGCTTTTCAAGTATCTTACATGTCAGTGTTTGCTTAAGCCTCGCATAAATAGGCCAAATATTGGGCAGCATCTGCCAGTTCAATAGAAACTGGCCGACCCTCGGCCCATGTGTACTGCATCCGGTCTGACGAAAGCATTCTGCCGATCAGGGGGAATGTCAGAATGCAATAGCACAAACTGGAGATCGCTGTACTTTGAACACTTTATGGAAACCAGTGACATTAATAGTGATCAGTGCTGAAAATATGCACTGTCACTGTACTAATGACACTGGCTGGGTTAAACATCTAGGGCAATTAAAGGGTTAAATGTGTGCCTAACCAGTGTTTTTGCGTGTGTATAATGAAGTGATTTTACCAAGGGATGTGCTGGATTTTATTCCATACTTTGCAGGGAAACAAAATCTAGCACATCCCCAAGGTGTGCCAGTGCCCCCTATGCGGAAGTGCAGCAAAGACCGTACACCCCTCACACTTTTGTAAATATTTTATTTTACGTGACAACACTGAAGAAATGATACATTGCTACAATGTAAAGTAGTGAGTGTACAGCTTGTAGAACAGTGTAAATTTGTGTCCCCTCAAAATAACTCAACACACAGCCATTAATGTCTAAACTGCTGGCAACAAAAATGAGTACACCCCTAAGTAAAAATGTCTAACTTGGGCCCAAATGTCAATATTTTGTGTGGCCACCATTATTTTCCAGCACTGCCTTAACCCTCTTGGGCATGGAGTTTACCAGAGCTTCTCAGAATGCCACGGAGTCCTCTTCCACTCCTCCTCTTCCACTCCTCCTCTTCCACTCCTCCTCTTCCACTCCTCCTCTTCCACTCCTCCTCTTCCACCCCTCCTCTTCCACCCCTCCTCTTCCACCCCTCCTCTTCCACCCCTCCTCTTCCACCCCTCCTCTTCCACCCCTCCTCTTCCACCCCTCCTCTTCCACCCCTCCTCTTCCACCCCTCCTCTTCCACCCCTCCTCTTCCACCCCTCCTCTTCCACCCCTCCTCTTCCACCCCTCCTCTTCCACCCCTCCTCTTCCACCCCTCCTCTTCCACTCCTCCTCTTCCACCCCTCCTCTTCCACCCCTCCTCTTCCACCCCTCCTCTTCCACCCCTCCTCTTCCACCCCTCCTCTTCGACGCCTCCTCTTCCACCCCTCCTCTTCCACCCCTCCTCTTCCACCCCTCCTCTTCCACCCCTCCTCTTCCACCCCTCCATGACGACATCACAGGGCTGGTGGAGACCATGCGCTCCTCCACCTTTGGTTTGAGGATGCCCCATGGATGCTCAATAGTGTTTAGGTCTGGAGACATGCTTGACCTGTCCATCACCTTTACCACTGCCTTGCTAAAGAAGCTGAGGGTAGTCTTGGAGGTATGTTTGGGGTCATTATCATGTTGGAATACTGCCCTGCAGTCCAGTCTCTGAAGGGAGAGAGGGTCATGCTCTGCTTCAGTATGTCACAGTACATGTTGGCATTCATGGTTCCCTCAATGAACTGTAGCTCCCCAGTGCCGGCATCACTCATGCAGCCCCAGACCATGACACTTCCACCACCATGCATGACTAGGCAAGATGCACTTGTTGACGCCACACATGCTTGACACCATCTGAACCAAATAGGTTTATCTTGGTTTCCTCAGACCACAGGACATGGTTCCAGTAATTCCTGTCCTTAGTCTGTTTTTCTTCAGGAAACTTTGCTGGCTTTCTTGTGCATCATCTTTAGAATCTTCTGGGAGGACAGCCATGCAGTCCAATTTGATGCAGTGTGCGGCCTATGATCTGTGGACTGACAGGCTGACCCCTCCAACCTCTACAGCAATGCTGGCAGCGCTCATATGTTTATTTAAAGACAGCCTCAGAATATGACGCTGAGCATGTGCACACAACTTCTTTGGTCGACCATGGCGAGGCCTCATCTGAGTGGAACCTGTCCTGTTAAACCACTTTATGGTCTTGGCCACCGTGCTGTAGCTCAGTTTCAAGGTCTTGACAATCTTCTTATAGCCTAGGCCATCTTTATGTAGAGCAACAATTTTTTTTTCAGATCCTCAGTTTTTTGCCATGAGGTGCCATGTTAAACTTCCAGTGACCAGTATGATAGAATGAGAGCGATGACTCCAAATTTACCACACCTGCTCCCCATTTTTTTATCAATAACCGTTTTAATCAGAAGTTTTCAATACACGTATACCTGTAGGACCATTCACATAAGCAACATCTAGTGGAGTGGTCATTACCCTATTTGACAATCTCCAAAGCTCTATCTGACCAGTAATGTGTCCTCTCACGAGGTAGCTAATAGTTCGTACTGAGCCTCAGCTACATGAACCGGTTGCAAGGTACAAGATAAACATTTCAGTGCAACATTGTACTAGTGAACAATCTCGAATCACCTGTGGGCTCACGGGATGAGATAATAAGAAGAGAAGAAAGGAGACAGCAAAAGAAGGGGGGGAGGGGGAAAGAAGAATGAGGCTGGGAAGGAGGGGGGGGGGGGGGATGGGATGGGAAATCACCAGTGTGGTTTAGCTACCTGATCAGGATACCTCCTGGCGGTCCCAAACCTCATCGTGGGCCTCCAGTCTGTCTAGCATTCTGGCCGTCATCCTCTCCATTAATTCCACATCCTTTATCCTTGCATATAGGGCCTCGGGGGGGGGGGGGGGCGGAGGAGCGGAGCGCTTCCAGTGTAAAGCCACCAGACATCGCGCTGCTGTGAGGATATGTCTGGTCAGTTTCTTGTAGGGTGCTGGGTTGTTTGGTGGGGGCAATCCTAATAAGTAAACTTTCGGGGTCAGGGGGGGCATCCTGTCTAGAAGTCGGTCCAATAATTGCTGGACAGAGTTCCAGAAGTGGACGGTCAATGGGCAACTCCAGTAAACATGGATAAGCGTTCCCCTGTCCCGCTGACAGCGCCAGCAGCGTTCCGAGGTGGTCGGGTAAATGGCGTGGAGAACAGGTGTCATGTACCAGAAGTAGAGGATTTTTTTATATGTTCTCCTTGTATTTTCCCACTTAAGCATATATATGCGTGTTTGCCCACAGTATCTACAGGCCGAGAGTACAATATTTTATATATGTTAGAGATCAAGCCCCTCGGTGCCCGCCAATATCAGTTTTTTAAAAGCCGTGGGGGGCGGGGGGGACTGCAGGTTTGGAGCGATAGTCCGAGCATAGTGGCGTATCTGGAGATATCCATTGAACTCCTGGCGCGGCAAATCATACTTGGCCTGTATGGGCCAGATTCAGGTAGATGGGAGCATCTTTGCTCTGGAGTAACGCTTCTCATTTACGTTACTCTGCCGAAATTTTAGGAGCAAGTGCTGTTATTCATGAAGCACTTGCTCCTAAAGTTGCGGCAGCGCATTGCAAATGAGCCGGCGGAATTCAAATTGGGCGGGTACGGGGCGTGTATTATTTAAACTAAGCGCGATTCCGCGGCGAACGTACTGCGCATGCGTCGAGTGTCAATACATCCCAGTGCGCATGCTCCAAATTCTGTCAGTGAACGTCAATGACGTCACATCCCCATTCATGAACGTTTTACGCAAACGACGCGATTTTTTTTTTTTCCCGACGCGATGACGACGGCTATACTTAACATAGGATACTCCACTAGGGGGCTGCTTTATCTTTACGTCGCGTATCGCTTACGGAAACGTCGGAAAGTCACTGCGTCGCGCCCGAAAACGATCGTGAATTTCCGATTCCCGCTGATTAACATATTTTTTTCAGCGTTAATCAGCGGGAATGCCCCCGGCGCCATTTTTAAATTAAATTTGTGATACGATGGCGGAATTCAATTGCGCCGATCGCATCGGAACACCAACCCGGCGTTTCTTGTTTTCTGGTTACAGATACTCCAGCCTAACTCTACCTGAATCTGGCCCTATGTCTGCAAATGTGTGCATTTTGCGAGTCAGGGGATCCACTAGGTTCCCAAAGTGGAAAAGGTTCCTCATTGTCCATGGAGCGGACATTCTGTGGGTGAGGCTATCCAGGATTTTGGGGTTGCCGGTGAAGGAGGTCAGGAGGGAGCTGTCGGAGCTTAGCTTATGCTGGCGTATCAATTTGCGCCACGTGCGTCTGAGCTGGGTCATAGGACCTAACATGCGACCGGGATCAACCTCCACATCCGCACTCCATAATAAGTTGTTTGGGTGTACGGGGGCCAGCCACAGCTTTTCTATTTGTGTCCATTTATTGTACGAACGTAGCGTGAACCAGGAGGCTACTGCCTTCAACTGGGTCGCTTGGTAGTACTTCAGAACTAAATCGGGGTATGCCAGACCCCCCCCTCTGATCTCGCCGCCAGCAACACCGACCGGGGGATTCTATGACGCTTGTAATTCCATGTTTACTGGAGCAGGTCAGTCTGAAGTTTTCTCAAATGGGCGTAGGGCACTGGGATGAGCAGGGTTTGAAACGGGTAGAGTATTTTTGGGAGAATCGCCATCTTTACTGCTGCTTCTCTCCCCAATAAGGAGATGTGGTGCTTTCTCCATTGTTGTAGAAGTGTCCTAATGGTGCGGAAAAGGGGGGGGGGAGTTCTGCTGATAAAGGGTGGTGTAGGTGGGGGTGATGTGGATCCCCAGATACTTCAGTGAGGAGGTTTTCCAGCTATAAGGGAAATTGGATCGTAGGTGGGCCATCTCCCAATCGGGGATGTTAATCGGGAGCGCTTCTGATTTGGACGCATTTATTTTGTAGCCTGAGAGCGCTCTTAAGATTTTTTTTAACACAACGAGTCACATGACACTGGGGAGGGAAAATGGCTAATTGTGCCCAATGTGGACATTTTCACTTAGGGGGTGTACTCTGTTGTCAGTGAATTAGAAATTAAACCTGTGAGTTATTTTGAGGGGACAGCAAATCTACACCGTTATACAAGCTGTACACTCACTACTTTATTTTGTAGCAACGTGTAATTTGTTCAGTGTTGTCACATGAAAATATATAATGAAATATTTACAAAAATGTGAGGGGTGTACTCACTGTTGAGATAAAGTGTGTGTGTAATTACTCTGCACAGAATGGCCACCCTGTACCACCAGTAAGTCTGCTATAGGGAGGTTGACAAGTGGTTATAAAGGGGCAAGCTCTCCAACACCAGTGCTTTTTAGGTTTTTGATGGTGGACAGTTAAATGTCCCAACTACCACTTATCTTTCAGACACTCTGTTGCCGAACTCTTAGCTACTTCCTAGGTCTGCACACCTGTCCTGCAATTACAGGGGAGGCATTGGAATTTTATTTTTGTATGAGTGATATCCTCCTTGTTAGGTGCAGGGTACAGAGAAGAGCAGCTGGGAACTGTGGCAGAAAGGTCTTAGTGCTGGAATCTACCAGAATATACAGATATGCCAGACATCAAAGATGACAGAATATTTTTTTTTTTATGTGAACTTGCTCTTTTTAAAAACATGATCCAAGAATCGGTAATATTCAATCACTAAGGGCCCTTTCACACCTCTGGGCTGCTTGTCTGTATTTCATCCATCCGTTTTCGGATCCCTATTGAATTCGCTGACATCCGATCTCATCAGTCCCCGCTATGGCCCGTTTCTGCAGATGGGGGAAATCCTATTTTTCCATCCGTCTGGATCGGATGAACACGGATAGACGGTCCGTGTTCATCCGGTTTCCCCCCTCCCCCATAGAGGAGAGTGGAGATCTGACAGGGCGGTCCCTGCACAGTGTGGACCGCCCTGTCATCTGCAGGCTCAGCGGGGATCAATGGAGCGATTCCCGCTGAGCATGCGAATGATAAAGTACGGATCCTCACGGGATCCCTACATGTGAAAGGGCCCTAAAACACCAATCAAGTTTTAGCTGTTTTGATATAACTAGGTTAGTAAACAAATCCATTTCTGGTTGCTGTGTATACTGGATCTGCAGGGGAAAAAAGTATGATACCCTGCTGATTTTGTATATTTGCCCACTGACAAAGAAAAGATCAGTATATCATTTTAATGTTTGTTTTTTTTATTTTTATTTTTTAACAGTGCGAGACAGAGTAAGAACAAAAATATTCTGGAATAACGCATTTCAAGAAAGGTTATAAATTGATTTGCAATTTAATGAGTGAAATAAGTATTTGATAAGTATTCCGGAACATTTCTGGCTCCCAGTTGTATACAGGTAACGAGCTGAGATTATTAGCACTCTTAAAGGCAGTACTCCTAATCTCAGCTTGCTATCTCTATAAATGTCATCTGTCCACAGAAGCAATCAAACTGATTCCAATCTCTCCACCATGGAAAAGACCAAAGATCTGTCCAAGGATGTCGGGGACAAGATTGTAGACCTGCACAAGGCTGGAATAGGTTACAAGATCATCACCAAGCAGTTTGGTGAGAGGGTGACAACAGTCAATGCGATTTTTCGCAAATGGAAGAAACACAAATTAACAGTCAATCTTCCCTGGTCTGGGGCTCAATGCAAGATCTCACCTCATGGCCTTTCAATGATCATGAGAATGGCGAGGCCCAGCCCAGAACTACACAGAAGAATCTTGTCAATGATCTCAAGGCAGCTGGGACCATAGTCACCAAGAAAACAGATGGTAACACACTATGCCGTGAAGGACTGAAATCCTGCAGTGCCCGCAAGATCCCTCTGCTCAAGTAAGCACATGTACAGGCCCGTCTGTTTGCTAATGAACATGTGAATGATTCAGAGGAGAACTGGGTGAAAGTGTTGTGGTCAGATGACGCCAAAATCAAGCTCTTGCCGTGTTTGAAGGAGGAGGAAAGCTGCCTGTGGCCCCAAGAACACCATCCCCACAGTCGAACATGGAGATGGAAACGTTATGCTTTAAAGATGTTTTTCTGTTAAAGGGACAGGACAACTTCACTGCCTCAAAGGGACCATGAACGGGGCCGTGTACCATCAAATCTTGGGTAAGAACCTCCTTCCCTCAGCCAGGGCATTGAAAATGGGTTGTGGAAGTGTCTTCCAGTATGACAATGACCCAAAGCATGTGGCCAAGGCAACAAAGGAGTAGCTCAAGAAGAAATGCATTAAAGTCCTAAAGTGGCCTAGCCAGACCATAATCCCATAGATAATATGGGGAGGGAGCTGAAGGTTCAAGTTACCAAGTGTCGGCCTTGAAACCTTAATGACTTGGAGTGGATCTGCAAAGAGGAGTGGGACAAATCCCTACTGAGATGTGTGCAGTTCTGATGGCCAACTACAAGAAATGTCCGGCCTCTGTAATTGCCAACAAGGGTTTTGCCACAAAGTACCAAGTCGTGTTTTGCGAATGGGTCAAATACTTATTTCACTCATTAAAATGCGAATCAAATCATAACTTTTTAAAATGTTTTTCTGGGTATTTTTTTTTTTTTTTTTTGTTCTGTTTCTCACTGTTAAAATTATAGATGTATAATTTTTTTCATCGGTGGGCAAACCTACAGAATCAGCTGGGGATTAACTACTTTTTTTTACTCACTGTAATTCTGTGTCGATCTTAACAAATCTCCCATCAAGTTACTAAATGATGAAGGAACAGACAATGCAGCCAAAAGTGGAAGAGTTTCAGCAACACAGTCACCTCTGCTAGTCCAGAAAGCAGTGGGCAGTTCGTCTGTTCCATGACCAGCAATAGCTTAGAAGAGGAGGCACAGTGCTCAGGTTAAAGCGGAGCTCCACCCAGGAAAACAACATTTTCCCATGTTTAAAAAAATTAAATAAAAAAAAACTGAAAAATAAATAAATAAAATACTCACCCGAAATACCTGTTGCTATGCGGAAGTCCGTAATCTGCCTCTTCCACTCCGCGGTGCCTTTTCTTCTTGTCCTTCTCCTTGTGAATGGGGCGCGCTGCTTTCTGGGAACTGTGTGTGTTCTCAGAGAGCAGCACGCCCATTCACAAGCCAGCGTGAGACTCACGCAGGCGCAGTAGGAAATGGGCAGTGAAGCCGTACGGCTTCACTGCCCGTTTCCCATAGTGCGAATGGCGGCGCGGGACCCGGAGCGATCGTGGGATCGGCATCGGGGGGCCCATCAGCGCGGGCAAGTAGGACAAGGTAAGTGTCCTTATTTAAAGTCAGCAGCTACACTGTTAGTAGCTGCTGACTTAAAAAAAAAAAAAAAAATCACGGCTGGAGCTCCGCTTTAACTTCACTGGCAGGATCAATGGGTGGATTTGTGAGACTTTGTAGGGACGTCCAACAAACAGTGGGTGCAGATGCAATTAAGACTGCAACACTGATTTATTTTATTTTCCCCCATGGAAAAGTTTTTTTTTAAATTTTAGACCTTTTTTTAATTGTGATTTTTTTTTTTTTTTTTTTTTTTTATCATGAAAAGGTTGCATCCCTTCATATTGAGATTCTGCTGTCTGAAAGATACCATGATTGACGGCAAAAAAAAAAATGCAACTTTAGTAGCCATTAAAAAGGTTTCTCTCTCCTCCTTGGACTTTTTTGAGGAAGAAGCAGAAGCTCAAATATTGTGCTATTAATGTACCTAAAGATTATCAGGAGTTAATCAAGTGGCTCAGCTCACCACCATCTGCCAAAAGTTGTTATATCTGTGGAAAGCTTTTTTGATCTACACACCTCCATCTCTTTGGTCCTCTAGAAAGCAGTTTTCCCAGATTTAGCAACCCACTGTTAGCTGACATGGAGCCGGTCCAGGCTCTGCAGGGATTTTGACAATAGTCTCAGGAATCCACCCAGATGCCTGACTTACAGCTGCTGAAAGTCTGAGCCAGACACCCACCCCCTTCACAGTCCGTAGCTCCAGTGAGTGCTGTATGGGCAGAGCAGAGTGGTGACTGGTGGTCACCACTTTCTGCTCAGAGTGGACCCAAGAACTGAGGGAGCAGCAGTCTTTGATTGCTCAGTTCTCCATATAGTGCCAACAGGTGACAGCTTGAGCATCAGATCGAATTAGAGACGAGGAGAGGGAGGAGGATACTGATGCATAAACATTTTTTTTAACTTAATGCAAGGATTGCATTAAGGTGTGTAGATTTTATAACCACTTTAACTTGACCCCCTTTTTAATTGCTATACAGCTTAATCATAAAAATCGTGTTCCTATTTGTGATGGAAAAACGCAAGTCTTAGGTTGATCCTATTTGGCTCTGCAGTTCCATTTCACTTTAAAGCGGATCTCCACCCTAAAGTGAAGATCCGCTGATCGGAACCCTCCCCCCCTCCGGTGTCACATTTGACACCTTGCAGGGGGGAGGGGGGTGCAGATACCTGTCTAAAGACAGGTATCCGCACCCACTTCCGGCCCGCAGTCTCGGGCAAAAGACGGGCTTTTCCCGTTGCGTGCTGGGAACTCTCAGCTCCCAGCACACAGCGGGAGCCAATCGCGGGCGCAGCGCGACTCGCGCATGCGCCGTAGGGAACCGGGCAGTGAAGCCGGAGCGCTTCACTTCCTGGTTCCCTCGCCGTGGATGGAGGGGGGAGCAGCAGGGTGACGAGCGATCGCTCATCCTCTGCTGCGGACGCCGCTGGACTCCAGGACAGGTAAGTGTCCTAATATTAAAAGTCAGCAGCTGCAGTATTTGTTGCTGCTGGCTTTTAATATTTGCTTTTTGGTGAACCATCCGCTTTAACCATTTGCTTACTGGGCACATATACCCCCCTTCCTGCCCAGGCGAAATTTCAGCTTTCAGCACTGCGTCGCTTTAAATTAAAATTGCGCGGTCGTGCGAAGTGCCTTACAAACAAAATTGACGTCCTTTTTTTCCCCACAAATAGAGCTTTCTTTTGGTGGTATTTGATCGCCTCTGCGTTTTTTTTTTTTTTTTTTTTTTTTTTGCGCTATAAACAAAAAAGAGCGACAATTTGGAAAAAAAACACAGAATATTTTTTACTTTTTGCTATAATAAAAATCCATTTTTTTAAAAAAAATATATTTTTTTTCTCAGTTTAGGCCGATATGTATTCTACATATTTTTGGTAAAAAAAACAATCGCAATAAGCGTATAGTAATTGGTTTGCGCAAAGATTATAGTGGCTAGGAAATAAGGGATAGAATTCTGACTTTTTTTTTTTTTACTAGTAATACGGCGATCTGCGAATTTTGTCAGGACTGCGATATTGCGACGGACACATCAGACACTTTTGACACATTTTTGGGACCATTCACATTTATACAGCGATCAGTGCTATAAAAACGCACTAATTACTGTATAAATGTGACTGGCAGTGAAGGGGTTAACACTAGGGGGTGAGGAAGGGGTTAAATGTGTGTCCTATGAGTGTTCTAACTGTGTGGGGGGAGGGGGGTGACTGGGGGAGGTGACCGATGCTGTCTCCCTATGTACAAGAGAAACGGCATCTGTCTTCTCTCCCTGACAGGACGTGGAGCTCTGTGTTTACACACAGAGCTCCACGTCCCTGCTCTAAAACTGCCGATCAGCAGGTACCTGGCGGACATCGCGACCGCTAGGCACGCGCATCGGCATCTCGGGGACGCGCCGGGTGCGCCGTAATCGGCGCGAGCCCACAGTGGCCGGAAAAAACGATGCCGTCAATTGACGGCAGCTTGGAAATTCAGATCCCCAAAGCTGCCGTCAATTGAGCATATGCCGGGCCTCAAGTGGTTAAATTTACTATAGACCTTTTTACTAAACTTTTTACTTAAATGAGCAGTGGCTGTTGGAGACTCTCACACTGCCCATTTAGAGCATGGGTTTAAATCTGGCATCGGGGCAGAGATTTAAATAGTGGTCACGTAACCGCGCCTTTTTTCATTTGCAGCACCTCCTTAAGAGCCGGGTTCACACTGGGGCGACTTGTCGCGTCCCATTCAATGCAATGGAACCATTCTAATAGGAGGGATGCAAGTCGCTCCGACTTAGAAAGAGGTTCCTGTATGACATCGGGGGTGGTTTGGTGTGACCTACATTGACTTCTGTACAGAAGTCTTTTTGCAGGTTGCCTCTGAAGACGTCTTCAGGACACCTTGCAGAGTCGCCCCCAAAGTCGTGCTGCTTCTGTGTGAACCGGCTCTTAGGGAGTGAGTTCATTCTGCACATATCCCCCTTCCTATTATCACCCATAGAGTTTAATAGGTAGGATATTCTAATGCAGTGTTTTTCAACTCCAGTCCTCAAGGCACACCAACAGGTCATGTTTTCGGGCTTTCCATTATTTTGCACAGGTGATTCGATCAGTTTCACTGCCTTAGTAATCACCACAGCCATTTCATCTGAGGGAAATCCTGAAAACTTGACCTGTTGGTGTGCCTTGAGGACTGGAGTTGAAAAACACTGTTCTAATGGGATGAAAGCTTTCTTCTAGGGAACTGGGTGGTGACAAAGGCGAAAAGCACTTCCCTGTTCCCACCCACAGAAATGCCACTGCATATCACTACATGCCAAAGGATTCACGGGACATGTAGTTTTATAAGGTGCACATGCAGCCATCGCTTCAACAATATCTGTTGAAGCTGATGAGGTCTGAGGTAATAGTTTTCTGAGTAGTGGCTAGTTCAGATTTTAAAGCCCATTCCCCAGCACATGTCTACACACCTTTTTACAGTACTTCTCCAGTGTTCCTTCACCTTCCGCTAATCCAATTGGCACTTGCAGGAAGTGATGTCACTTCCTTTTGTCATGTGAAAGTGTTCCTTCCTAGCAGTTCGTTCATAGGCCCAAGTGCTGCATCATGGGAGGAAGTCGAAAGCACCAAGTATTTTGCGACAGCATAAGAGCAGCAGAGGAATGATCTGCAGGTGAATGGATTTTGTTCAATGGGTAGGCTCAAACCCTGTCACTTTTTGTCCTAAATGGGTAGGGTGAGGGGTTCCCTTTTTAAATATCCCCCCCAAAAAAACTCACTGAAAATCCCTAACCAGTAAAAAAATATGAAGATTTGCAACATTGCCTGATTTGCATGATAGAAACAATTGCCCGTTTGCTTTATTTTTTCTATTTATTTTTTAAAAAAGGTTCTTTTATTTTCGAACATTTGGCATAAAAATAAATGTTCCTTTTTGTAAAGCAGAATAGCATGTTTTCATATTGCATACATTTGCTTTTGTTCAGTATTGCTTAATCGGCTTCATCTCACAAGGGGATCAAATGCATAAATGGATGTATTCAAAGTACTGGAAATATTAATGTTGGTAATGTTTCTGAAAGAATTGCTGGTCACGTACAATAAGCTTGTCAAGCGGACAGATACAAGGTCCCTCTGACACCGGAGGGCACAATAAACTTTTCTGCTAATTAGGTCTGGAGTAGCACAGCAGTTTCAGAAATAAAAGGTGACATTGTAAATGTTCATTTTTATTTTATTGCACAGCTTCCAGATGGCAGGGTTATTAAAGTAGGTGGAGAGCGCTTTGAAGCACCAGAAGCTCTGTTCCAGCCTCATCTTATCAATGTAGAAGGCGTTGGCGTTGCCGAGTTGCTGTTCAACACCATCCAGGCAGCTGACATTGATACTCGGTGAGTTGTTTTTTTTTCTTCTTGCTTCACTGAAAGGTTAACGGCACTGGAATCATGCATGTGCAGCCAAATGTAGCAGAGCGCTTCTTTTCAACCACCCCTTAAATGTATTTATTTTTTTGGTAGGTTCTCAACCCTGTCCTCAAGTACCTCTAACATGCCATGTTTGCAGGTTTTCCTTTATCTTGCACAGGTACTTTAAATCGATCAATAGCTTGGTATTTTGGACAGCTATTTTATCTAAGAGAAATTCCCAAAACATGGCCTGTTGTGGGTACTTGAGGACAGGGTTGAGAACCGCTGGTTTACAGCATGATAAAAACCTGTATCATATGTGGGCATGTAAAAGGTTTATGTAGATGTCAGATGTGACCAAAATGACTTGCCTTCTTGCTTCTCTGTTCCTAAGTAGGCCGCTATGCTAACAGCTGTATGAAAATGTAAGTTTTATAATTTGTTTAAGGCTGAACATAAGTCAGCTTGCACACAATATGAGTGGGACCTCCACATTATCTCATACATTGCATGAACAGTCATTGCCTTTGTTCTGAATTTTACACAATTACATTTTGTGATGGTGGTATCCACACGACCAAATGAGGAGCGAGTTTGTGATATTGGCCAGGAATATTAGAACCAGTGGGGATATAACCACCTGGATTGTGGAATAGGACATGTACTTTTCTCTGTTGCCTGCCCCTAGACTAAAACACATTAGGACATTAAAGCGGTAGTAAACCGCTGGCTGCCTTTTTTTCTAAACCTGCAAGGCAATGCCATGTTTTGCTAGTATGCATTGCCTACTAGCACATTATGTGAAACTTGCCTTCGAACAAAGCCCTCCAGCAGCGCTTGCATTTTCACCCGGTCTTCTTTTCGTGTACACTGACTCCAGCTGGCCCAGGACTCTGAAGGAACCTGGTTGTAGGCTTATCTATAGATAAAGGTGAGTGCATGAGTTTTCTCCCACTTGATGAGGGGGATTTTTTTTTCCAGCTGACCAAAGTTCAGCCTTAATTTTGCATCCTAATGCTGTGTTAGCTGCCATGTAAGGTAAAATGACAGAGGGTTATTTTATTAAAGCCGAGTTCCAGGCAAAAGTTGAACTTTGTAAACTTAGGCACACCCCACCTGTGTGTGTCCCAGAAGGCGGGACCATTCAGAAAGCGCTGTGCAACTCGCACTTGCTTAGTAGGAGACAGGCTGTGAAGCCGCAACGCTTCATTTCCTTTTTCCCTTGGTAAGGATGCCGCCGACTGCACCCGGAGCTGATGGATGGGTTGGCTTTGGGTGCTGACATTGTGGGCTCCCTGGACAAGCAAGTCTCCTTGTAATAAAAGTCAAGCTACAGTATTTGTAGCTGCTGACATTACATTTTTTTTTTTTTTTCACCCAGACTCCAACTGGAAATTAGTGGGTTTTTGCATTTACTTTTACGTCACGAGGTATTTGCTCAACGGTTTTTCAAGCGCAATTTTTTTGGTAAAATCTAAAAGATGTTACGCCAAGTAAATGGATACAAAATATGCCACACGTTAAAATGTCGAAACATAAATGTTACTACCCGTAGGTGACGCTGTAAAAGCCTTTACAGGTTGCCACTTACAGGAGGTCTGGTGCTAGGATTACTGCCAGTGGTCTGATGTTTGCGTGCGTTCACCCTTTGAGTGCAAGGGAGTGGGGGTCACTAGAGAGATCGATTTTATATATTATAATTTTATTATTTTTATTTGACTGTCTCTTTTAAACGTTTTTATATTTTGATCACTTTTATTGCTGTCACATTCATGTTAATATCCCTTGTGACAGCAAGAGGCATGCAGTAGGTACTTGTTATGCTTTTTATGCACTTAAAAGCATTTGCTCACACCAAGATCAGTGTGATCAAATGCTTTTAATTTAAAAAAATGGTTTCTGGTAACCTGGAAATGATGCAAGGCCATTTCTTCCAGGTTCTTGTATCGGAGGCGATCAAAGCCATTCTGGTCTGTGCTTGCTTCTATAATCATTCAGTGGAAGCATCTTCTCAATTGGGACCCCTGGTGGAACAAAAGATCCCTGTAAGGCCGCTGTTTTGTAACGGCTAATTAGCCGCTAGGATTGCTTTTACAAGAGCTGACTATCGGCTATAAAAAATGGTACTGGGATGATGGCTGCAGGCAGCATCCCAGTTTAACCACTTGACTTATAGAGACGTATTATAGAGACGTATGCCGCTGGTCAGCAAGCGGTGGAAAACCTGTTCTGGAAGAAATCTGAAGATACTAGCCTAGTTTTTGGCTTTAATATTTGCTGAGTAACTGTCAACAAGCATGACTTGAAAACAAGAGAATGTCAAACTGCTGATGATCATTATTTTTCCTTGATGCAGTATGACAGCCAGGCAAGTAGAATTTTTTTCACTGGGTATCGGCAACAATCGATTGCTTACACCGGTCAGGGCAGGTTTCTTTTTATACCAAGGGACCTCTTAGGATATTTCACTCACTCCCCGCTAGGCCCTCTTAATCTTCTGATAGACTCTTTAAACTTTTGCATATTCATCCATTAAAGTCAATGAAAAACTTAAGTGACCCTTTAAGGCATGCTTTGCATAATTTTCTGGTTTTGAACTTAGGGCTTGTAACCCTGGGAAAAAAAAGCTCCTTTTTCATTATAGCAGGTTAAACAGCACAGTGCTTATGCTGTCTAACTTGCCCACTCTCTAAGCTGCCAAAAAAACCTGAATGATCCTGTCACTTCCTTTGTCTCCTCTGTGTTGACAACAGTAATCATGGCTGCTGTGCCCTGATTACCATAGCCAGTTTGTGGCACTGTCACCCGCTGCTCTCCCCTCTCCCTCACATGGCCGCTTGGCACCTCCTGCTGTAGCCCTGGGTCTGAGTAGGCGAGCGGAAGGGAGTTGCGTGACTGGCCTGAATATATCTGAAAAACAGTATTTAGAGGCTATGTTTAAAAAAGCACTTGGAGTGTGTTATGCCCGGATAAAATAGAGGGGTTTGCCAGTGAATTTCTTTTGACCGGTAACAACCAGTTTAAGAGGGTGATCACACACTTGTATTAAACAGCAGAGGACATAGGCAAAGTTATTGTAGTCATAGGGATATAGGCTCATACTCTTTAGGTGAATGGAGACTGGCAAGGCTTTCGAAGGGCGCCTACCCTATAACCCTACCCCACTCAATGAGTCCTCGGTTCTTTGCTAGCATCCTCATGTGATGAAATGCTTCTCCCTTGCCAAAGAATCGCTTGTATTCTTCAATCGACTCTTCAACTATTGTAGAAAGAAATGTTTGGACAGCCACACTCTGGAAAAACCTTCTCGGTTGCCTTTATTTGGTAAAAGTAATCAAACACCGCACATCACAACAAAAATTTGGGCATAGAGCTGACGTTTCGCACTATGTCCCACACTGTCTTCTACAACAGAAGTGCATCCAGATTAGCTAAACCTCAGTAAAACCTTGGGAACTCTACCTGATCCCCAGGCTGTTTGCACTGCCTATAATGTTGCTTCGGCCATTGGATGCTCCACAAGCGCTCACCCTGGCACATAAACTTTTCTGCTGGCTTTTTTAATATGTTTCATTACTAGTACTCTTGCTACAGCAGCTATAATGTTATCAACACCCACCTAATATTGAGAAGGTCCCCCTTTTGTAGCCAAAACAACTCTGAACAATCGAGGTGTGGATGCCACTAGACCTCTGAAGGTGTGATGTGGTGTCTGGCACCAACCCATAATAACAGATCCTTTTAAGTCATGTAAATTGTACGGTGGGGTCTCCATGGATTGGACTTGTTTTTCCAGCACATCCCACAAATGCTCGATTGGACTGACATCTAAATCATTTTTGGAGGCTAAGTCAACACAATGCACTCATTGTTGTGTTTCTTGAAACATTTGTGCAGTGTTGCACATTATCCTGCTGAAAGAGTGCACTGCCATCAGGAAATACCCGTTTCATGAAGGGGCGTACTTGAAAAGCAACAATGTTTAGATGGAGTCTACATTCCAAAGTAACATCTAGATGAATGGCAGAATCCGAGATTTCCCAGCAGAGCATGATCCCTTTTGTTAGATTATCAGCACTGCACAGTGAAGTGCGGACCTGACTGGCTCAGTGCTAACCCTTCCTCTGCAGTACACTACATATGGTGGTCTGTGTTGCGATTTTCAGATTACTAATAGTAGTCATCCCAGTCAGGGTGGCTTAGCCCTTATTGCCCTGCAATTCTAAGCATGAGTCAAATTTTTATTTGCTGATCATTTTTAATGACCACTGTCAGTCTATTCCACTTTACCAGACAGTATTCATTGTTTTCTAAGTGATTTTCAAGCAACTTCTGTTTGAAATGGTTTGTCAAAATAATGACAGTTGGCTTGTCTATGCAAGCCTCACATCGAAGTGAAATGTTATTATGATGAAATGTGCACTTTCAATGGGGCTGAAAGGTCAGGCTACGTTCTTGTATAGATTTTCTTACACCATGTATAATAATTTCTTGGTTATCTTCTGTTTTCAGGCCAGAGTTCTATAAGCACATTGTTCTGTCTGGAGGCTCCACAATGTATCCAGGTCTTCCATCTCGCCTGGAGAGAGAACTTAAACAACTATACTTAGAGCGAGTCTTAAAAGGAGATGTTGATAAACTATCGGTAAGAACTCAAAGTATCAGACACTGATCCACAATTGTTGTATTTAGATATTAACGTTTGTACAGTGCAACAAATCGCTTTACATCCCAGTTGAATTTTGAACACAGTATTAAGCCTTCCCTATGTTAAAACACAAATCCCCCCCCCCCCCCCCCCCACCCAATCTTTTATTGAAGCACCAGCATTACAAAAAAAGAGTAAACTAAAAACCATATACACCATTTTTGTTTGCATCATATTTTGCTCTCTTCCCCTTTCCTAATGCTTTTTGTCCCCGTGTTTTGAAATGATGCCACCATCTTTAAAGTCGATGCCATAAGTGCAAAGGAACAAGAGTAGGCTCATTGATATAATTGACGTGATTATGAATTTACATATTTGCCATTGCTTTAGCAATATGAGCAGCTTGACACATTGATGCCATTGGTGATGTAGCCTTCCCAGGTTGTTGTGAGTTGTTGGCTATGTCACCAGTGCTTCAACCTTCAAGTGGGGGGGGGGGGATAAGAATAACAGAAGAATGCTTTAACTTACCTAATCGTTTATATTTGGGGATCGGCATGCAGAGGTTCATGCACAATTTATTACAATTATTGGGGTAGGTATATTGCTTGGCCTGCTTTATGGAATTTGCTGATTTGACATTATTTGGCATATGGTTACTGCTTTTTGCAGAATATTCCCCTTTGTATTGCGTATTAAAAAGACTTTCTGGAATTTAAAGTATAACAAAAAACTAAATATAAATACCTGCTTTGGTGCATGTTTCTTGAATCTTTGCTTTCTTGTAGGGCACAGCTGCTGGCAGAATCTTTTAGCTTCCAATTCTTCTGGGTGTATATCAGATGCTTGTTTCCCAATTGAGTTCTATGGTTCTTTTCACTGAATGTAACACCGCCAGCATGGCCCTGGGGCACACTATTGATGTCTTGCAGGTGGAGCCACAGTACTGCAGCAGAGAGCCAGGCACTCGACACACCCAGAAGTGTAGGAAATTGAAAATTCTGCAGACATATTTGCTCAGCAAAAGGGTGAAGATTTGAGGATTCCAGGCTAAGGAATGAACATTACGGAAAAAAAACGACATTTGGTCCCCCCAAAATTCATATCAAACCCTTAATTCAAGCTTGCATCCCGACACGTCGGGAAAGGCGGGGGGGGGGGGGGGGCTCGACGAGCGTCTCTCAGAGGGAACCATTGATTTTGACATGTCATGCGCCTTGTGCTCTGGAAGTTGGAGCACATGTCCTACCAGTGTGAACCAGCCCTTAAATGCTTGGACACTGAACCTGCCTGTAAAAGGCTCCTCGCGTTTCTGGCCTTCCAAGGAAGATGCAACACGAAAAAATAACTGTTCTGATCAATGAGGCAAAATATTCAGTAAAGGTCGGCTGTTCCTTTTCAGGTGCTTAGGCTCGCATATCCTCCCACACATACATGTAGCGTAGCTCAAGCAAACAAATGGAGAGCCGGACACTCTGGGATACCTTCTGAAGTTTATTGAAATATGGTTCAGTAAAAGCAAATGGCAACTCTAGCCTTGATCACAGCACAATTTTTTATTTTATTTTTTGCTGTCACAATGTAGAGTATAAGATTTCCTATCATCTGTGCCCAGTCTTGCCACAAAGTTAATCCAGCTCTGAGCAATCCTATTTTCTTTTTTTCAGTGAGATAAACGGCAGAAAACTTTTGTCCGTTCTTCCCCATTGCTGTGAATGACAGCTTATTTACATATATCATGCACTAGCCTGAGATGCTCATTATTTAATTCCCACCCCCACTCCTGTTCTGAAGTCATGTGGTTACTTTTCTTGATTTTTGACTGTATGTTAGTGATCATGTTAGTGATCATAGCAGAATTTTAGTGTAAGGAATACACAGGAGAAAGTGCATGTTGACAAGGGGAGTGTAGAGGTGGGTGGGGAATATACTGACATCACGACTCCACCCACAGAGCTCCAGACAACAGACCCACCCACAGAATATGCAGTTTTTCAGTTCTTGTAACAGACAGAGGGGAGACATTTGGCAGGTAAGGATAGATGCAGGTGGCATGTATATCCTTATGGGGCAGCACTATGGCAGTAGTTTAGAAAGGACGAGACATGGTTTACATCCACTTTAAACACACACACGTACACATATATACACACATATATACACACAGGGGTCTGAAATTGTCATCGTAGGTGCATGTCCACTGTGAGAGACATAATCCAAAAAAAAAATTCAGAAATCACAATTTATGATTTTTTAACTATTTGTATGATACAGCTGCAAAGAAGTATTTGAACACCTGTATCAGCTAGAATTCTGACCCTCAAAGACCCGTTAGTCTGCCTTTAAAATGTCCACCTCCACTCCATTTATTATCCTAAATTAGATGCACCTGTTTGAGGTCATTAGCTGCATAAAGACACCTGTCCACCCCATACAATCAGTAAGAATCCAACTACTAACATGGCCAAGACCAAAGAGCTGTCCTAAGACACTAGAGACAAAATTGTACACCTCCACAAGGCTGGAAAGGGCTACGGGGAAATTGCCAAGCAGCTTGGTGAAAAAAGGTCCACTGTTGGAGCAATCATTAGAAAATGGAAGAAGCTAAACATGACTGTCAATCTCCCTCGGACTGGGGCTCCATGCAAAATCTCACCTCGTGGGGTCTCAATGATCCTAAGAAAGGTGAGAAATCAGCCCAGGACTACACGGGAGGAGCTGGTCAATGACCTGAAAAGAGCTGGGACCACCGTTTCCAAGGTTACTGTTGGTAATACACTAAGACGTCATGGTTTGAAATCATGCATGGCACGGAAGGTTCCCCTGCTTAAACCAGCACATGTCAAGGCCCGTCTTAAGTTTGGAGGAATATGCAGCCATGTATGTCCCCCCCACATATGCAGCCATGTATGTCCCCCCCACATATGCAGCCATGTATGTCCCCCCCACATATGCAGCCATGTATGTCCCCCCCACATATGCAGCCATGTATGTCCCCCCCACATATGCAGCCATGTATGTCCCCCCCACATATGCAGCCATGTATGTCCCCCCCACATATGCAGCCATGTATGTCCCCCCCCACATATGCAGCCATGTATGTCCCCCCCCACATATGCAGCCATGTATGTCCCCCCCCCACATATGCAGCCATGTATGTCCCCCCCCCACATATGCAGCCATGTATGTCCCCCCCACATATGCAGCCATGTATGTCCCCCCCCCACATATGCAGCCATGTATGTCCCCCCCCCACATATGCAGCCATGTATGTCCCCCCCCCACATATGCAGCCATGTATGTCCCCCCCCCACATATGCAGCCATGTATGTCCCCCCCCCCCCCACATATGCAGCCATGTATGTCCCCCCCCCCCCCCACATATGCAGCCATGTATGTCCCCCCCCACATATGCAGCCATGTATGTCCCCCCCCCACATATGCAGCCATGTATGTCCCCCCCCACATATGCAGCCATGTATGTCCCCCATACCTTTTAGATATGCTGATGCCGCCTCTGCCGCATACCGCCATATCCCCTGCACATTTGCGTAGCGCATTACAAGCTTTCATTCTAAAAACTTGTAAATGGCCGCGCTCCGTGTATTAAAACTCCCCTTCTCCAGATTGGAGGGATCCGTCCAATCCCACGCAAGGGGGAGTGTCTATACTCGGATTCGTGCATAGACACTCCCCCTTGCTCGGGATTGGAGGGATCCCTCCAATCCGGAGAAGGGGAGTGTCAATACACGGCCATTTACAAGTATTCAGAATGAATGCTTGTAATGTGTGTTATGCGATTGTGCAGGGGGATACGGCGGTATGCGGTAGCGGCGGCGTCAGCATATCTAAAAAGGTATGAGGGACGCATCGCTGCAATATGGGGGGGAAGTATTCTATTTCAGTATCGGGGGTATTTGCGGGAGTACAAGTACTCCCGCAAATACTCGGCATCGGTCCCGATACCGATACTAGTATCGGTATCGGGACAACCCTAGTGCCTATGGCTCGACGCATAAAGAAAGTCCCCTCTACATTCCACAGCATAAATTACATTATTGGTTCCACATCGTCCCCGTCTCGTTTTTTTCTTTTACTTTGTATTTGTTGTCCAATTGACCCAAGAGTTTTTTGAAGCAGAACTCCCCATACCACCACTCTTTAGAAAAAACAGATGTCGATCCTCTAGATGTAACCTGAAAAGTTGCATCAATAAACTTTTGAAGGTATTCTATAGCAGCCGGAGCTTTGTTTGCCTGAGCTTCCATGGAAGATGCCTGTTTGGTTAGGCACTTAACCAGTTTGTTAGAGGTCACTGGCAGAAAGGTTTTACTTCCACAAAGGAAGATTTCAAAAAGCCTCTTCCTCAGGAGCCCCTGGGGCTCCTAAAAATGTAGAACACCGGTTTGCACTACCTAAGTTTCAGCTTCAAAGCCCAAGTTCACCCCTTACCCCATCGAAATGAATCGAATCAAAATGTGACCTTTTTGGTCACCCCAAGGAGCACCCTTAGGAGCTTTCTGTCTGCATACTTTTTGAAAGAAGAACCATCTTTATTAGGTACAGTAAGATGTTTGTATCAGAGAGGTATAGCAGTATCAAATGCAGGAATGCTGCTCTCAATTTAACAATTGGTACATTTCCTCGGTTTAAACATTAGATATGTTTTCTATTGTGAATAAAATATGGGTCCAAACTTTTTTCATATTGGGGTTGTAACTGCCTCTTAGACAAGGAAAATACCTGGCATTGGTGGATATTTAAGATGCTTATTTGCTTTTTCCATTTGTCCCCTCCATCGTGGCTTCTGAACTTCACAATGGCAGAAGATTACTTGGTAGTACACGGGTGTTCACAAAGATCTTATCTCTGCTAACTCTGCTCAGAATTCAGGGCATTCAAGTCACGGCTATCTAGACATCCACCTCCTGAAAAACGTCTTTCAGTCAGTTGTTACAAAATGTCCATAGGACAATTGACTTTGCCAGGATTTTGGCTGGGTGATGCATGTAAATAAATCTGCTCTCCAACCTTTTGCCTGGTCTTAGACTTTTGCTTGGCATGTCCTTCTCTGAAAGCAAATTCTTTCTCTTATGCCTCGTACACACGGTCTGACCTTTTTTGACCATGCAAAAGTCAGACGGAAAGATAGAGAACATGTTCTCTGTCTAAGGTCCGTCGGACTTCCGACCAAAAAAGTCAGATGGAGGCCACACACGGCCAGACTTTCGGGGGGGGGGGGGGGGGGGCCTGTCTGACTTTTTTTTTTCCCCCGGAAAGTCCGACCGTGTGTACGAGACATAAGAGCTCATGATCCAAGAGAAATCAGTGAGGTTCTCCATAAGTGTGCTCTGGGCTTAATGGTCAATTTTTTTCAAGACAATTTTGCCTTTCGCCCAATTTCTTTCAAGAGCTTTCCAAGAAAACATTTTTGATGGCATGTTAAAAGCAGCATTTATTTCTGCTTGGAGCAGGGAATAGTGCTCCGGCAGGTCACGAAAGCACAGAGCGGTGCTATAACAAAGGTATTTGGCACAAGTATATTACAGAAACGCGCACATTGTACATTATATACTACTGTAATAGAGTGGATTAAATTATTTTACAAGCATTTTAACTCTGTTCACACTGGGGATTCCAGATGGGCAGGGAGGGAAAGGGGGAGAGAAGACGGCACATTACATGGCAAGACCTACCCTGAATATAAGCCCCACTGTGTTTTTGGTTGCCAATATTAATATAAGACCTGGGCTTATTTTTGGGGAAACACAGTAGCACATCACTGTGTGATGCTGTACAAGTATAGCCTCCAGTAATGGCTGGTCTGCCAGGTTAAAATAAAAATAAACTATTCAGCACTGGAAAAAACAATAATAAACAAAATGTGCAAGCCAGCACTAAGGATAAATTCAAATAAAAATTCCCAAATGACATGTGTAATAAAACGGTGCAGCGCAAAACAATATGTTACAATAAATTACAAAAAGTCCATGAGTGATCATAGAAAAGGAATAATTCTTGCTCTGCCAGGTTCCCTTTAAAGGGATAGTCGTTCCCTCTCTGTGCTTGCAGCCAAAAGTTTTCCATTCTTTTTATTGATGAAGTAAGGTAATTTAAGAGTAGCCCTTAGGCACTCAAGCTTGGTTTAGAATGATGCCTAGAGAACAATGCAGTTGTAACCAACCAGATTGCCAGCATGTACATGGCTTTTTAAAGTGGAACAAAGCAGACATCTTGGTCTCTGTTTGATCTGCAGTGATTAGTTATGGCACCGGCCATTTGATGGCTTGAAAGGTTGGCTGAGAGAACGTCAGTCATGGCATTCCTTGAATGTAATGGTTTTGGAAAACTTAAAATCAGTGGGTTTGGTTCCTCTTGAAAACACATCGAAGTTGAGGTACAGCCTAGTTTTACCATCCGTTTGCTCTAGGCTAGGGGCATAACTATGTGTACCTTAGTCTGTTGCATCTCATATACTTGTACTTTATAACTTTGTTTACGTTATAAATTTGCTATGATTTCAGTATTGCAGTATAGTACCCCAGACATGTCACTATTGATGTGCATAATCTGACATTAATGGCTAAATTCATGTTGACTGTTTGCAAAAGAATCATGCCTACTAACGCAGCACCACACCCCATCTCTACACAAGCCCTTTTGTAAGACAGAATTTTATCCAGAATTTTATCCATAAAGTATTTCACCACTAGATGGAGTACATCTTTATTTCTGTTTTATGGTTTGGTTGGTGGTATCTAAAATCTTTGTCTCCTGCACATTACAGGAACTGAATTTATACAGAAAGATTTTTTTTTTTTTACTGAATGCTATTTTTGTTTGGTGTTAAGATCGCATTGCTGCTTTCAGAGTTTTGCAAAATCTAGTTTCTAGTGTTTGTTTTTTTTTTTTGTTGAAAGTGACATTTCAGTTTGTAGGTGGCGATGGTTAGACTCTCATCTCTGGACTCTTATCAATTGTAAAACTATCGGCATTGCTATAGTATGCCAACACCACAGTGGCTGTTTTCAGTCCTGGTGGTGGAAATAGGACCTTAGGTCCCTCTGTATATGATGGCTCTGTATTGAAAAACTGCAGCTTGCAGTGTTACCTGCATTTTATAGCTTAATTTTACTTGTAGACTCGTGTTGATTATTGTATTTTATACATCAGGTTAGACTAAAACTTGTGCCACCTGTGGAGCAAGTATTTTTTTGACAGAATTTCAAGGCATAGGCCATCAGAAAGATAAGTATATGGCCTTGTCTTTCTGCAGGTATTGCGATTTTGCTTTTTTGACCATGTAGTGACCTGGCCATTTTAAGGTAATTGTTTTATTAAGAGATTTATACTGATTATGCCCCCTGTCTTTTCAGAAATTCAAGATTCGCATAGAAGATCCTCCTCGTCGTAAGCACATGGTATTTCTAGGAGGAGCTGTTTTAGCAGACATAATGAAAGACAAAGACAACTTCTGGATGACCCGGCAGGAGTACCAGGAGAAGGGTGTGCGTGTGCTGGAGAAGCTTGGCGTGACTGTCCGATAAATTCCGCTGCCAGTTCCAATTGCTTCTCTAAAGCTTTCCTTATTTCCTCTATTGCCAATCTCTGAACTCATTCAGCTACATGACTTGGGAAGGCCCTTCTGTGCCCTTCTGGCCTATTTGGTCAGATTTTTTTTTTTTTTTTGGTCCCAATTTCTTGGGGAGGGGGAGCTTTGTTCAATGTTTAACGTGGCTAAATTAGACTTTCATTTGCCCATTTTTCTTTACAAACACAAAGCTTCATCTACAGAACTATCTGCTCCATTCTCTGTTGCACAGTAGGCTTTTTCACATAGTATGCTGCTTAAAGGCTGCTGGCTTTATCTTCTGCTCTCTCTCTGGGTGGTTTGGCCGCCTTTCCATTAAACGGTTCCATGAAATAGAAGTACATCCTGCGGAAGGGTAACTTTGCAGTCTGCTCTGCGATTTCCCAATGACCCTCATTTCTGCAACATAATAAAAGTGTTTTTTTTTTTTATACTTCCAACTCCACTTGGAACCCTCATTGCCAATCCACGTGTATCATTTGTTTTGTTTTTATCTTTTTAGTTTTAAGTTTTGGATATGTTTATGGTACATTTCCATGCGTTGTAATGTGTATTGGATAGAGGTTCCCCCCTTTTTTTCCCTCCTACACTGTGGCTTAACGAAAGCACTTGTCCAGGCGATGAGGTCAGCTGCCAGTTCATTCCCAGAAACAAAAAAGATTTAAAAGTTTAAAACATGTATGTGATCATTTGATAATTTCTAAATATAGAGAATTGTATCTGTAAAGATAAAAACTCATGTTTGCTTGTCTTTATTTTCCCCTGAAATCTTTATTATTTTTTTTTTTTAAGGGAGCACAGTGGCTAAAATGCCTATTTGCCAGTGCCAATGAACTTTTTGATGGGATATTTCCAGTAAGAAAAATAATATACTAGTTGTGTATGAGCAGTACCAGAGCACAGTGTTATGCTGTTTTATGAAGATCGGTTGTTTGAAGTAGAATGTACAGCATTTTGTCAGCTTTATTCTGTGCAGGTCTAAGCAGAGGAAGAAGTGTTTCTGCATAGGTGTTACTAAGTGATGCAGTAGACTTTCTTCTTCTTTTTTCTTGGTGGTTTGTGCTTTGCTGTAATGTCTAATCTCATTCATTCTGCTACTGAGCATTTGTTTTGTTTTTTTTTGCAATCTGGGGCACAAAAGACAAATATGATCAAAGTTGAGCAATAAGATTAAAGGGGTTGTATCCATTTAGCTGCAGTCTTTTTAGTTTGGTTATCTCTCAAAACAGGTGGAGATTGTCCCTTGAGGATTGGATCAATTGTTTAGTTGAGCAAATTCCTGTTTCTTTGTGGCAACATAATATCTGTTACCTATAAGTAAAGCAAGTCGGTCACAGAACATTAATGGACAACATACAACAAACCGCTATCAGTCAGTCATGGCATAATTTAGCACATTTCTGTCAAGGTAAAGCTTGCATAAGTTTGAGAACTTATTTTTAAGGTGAAATTTTGAAATATGGTAGAGTAAGGGTCACTGAGCCCAGACCTGGGATTTCAGTGTTGATTAGATGCGGCAGCTTTCCCAACGTTCCCAGTCCCACCTGCTGCAACCATTAGAATGGGAGTTTCCCTTCCTACTGGGTTATTCAACCGTATTCATCTATGGAAACTAGAGTAGGAGAAGCGGGACTCCATGGCATGTGAAAGTTTCTTGTAACATGTCACTGGAGTCCTCAAAAGTTTTGGGATAATGTAGGAATTCAGTTGGCAGTTTAAACAAGTGAACTACAGTACATCTGTAATCGAAATATCCATTTAGGTGAATCCTTGGTCTTTAAAATTGCACAGAATCAGTAGAGTGTTAGAAAGTTTATAGCACATTAATAACCCTTTAATTCCTGCTAGTCATGCTAAGCTGGTATGTGGTAACGGTATGTAGTAAGGCAGAAACCTATCTGCTCTGATCTATCAAATCTCACGTACACCCTCCCCAGCCTTGCTGTTAGGACCATGACAGTTGGAATGTTTTTTATTTACTAAACATGTGTAAGGAACGCATGGCTGGTATAAATATTTCTAGCGTTCCCACATATACATTAAGACCTTTCAGAAATCAGGGCCAAGAATTGCATCTAGGTGTTTTTTTCTTCTTTTTTTTTTTATTCCATAATTTTTATGTCATGACATTTTAAGGTAATTTTTAAACTAATTTGGAATAAATTGGTCATTCTACCTGAGCTCCTTGTCGTCTTTCTGAGTTTAGAAACTACTGGCACTTGCTTTCTGGCATTTCCTCTTGGTGGCGATATAAAGGGGATTCACACACACAGCGTTCACCCATTGTGCATCTAGTGTAGCGAGTGGTGATCTCTTCTTAAACTCAACCTCACCCTCACCTGTGGATAGCTCGAGAGACCCAAAACATTTTCTTCCTTATCCTCAAAAATGATAAATATGCCAGTGCTTACAGCTCTGTTAAAAAAAAAATGTAAGTTTGGAACTCCAGGCAAATGGGTACATTTTCTATTTAGATGCATATATTGGAGCATATTTACCTGCAAATGGATTAGTATTTCTGTCATTCCAGGATCCGATACACACTGGGGCTGATTTACTAAAACTGGAGAATGCAAAATCTGGTGTAAGTGTGCATGGTAGCCAATCCGCTTCAGCTTGTTCAGTTAAGCTTTGACAGAACAAAAACAAAAAAACCTGGAAGCTGATTAGTGCAGCTTTGCATAGAAACCAGATTTTGCACAAAATGTATGGACACCTGACCATCACATCCATATGAGCTTGAACATCCCATTCCAAAAATGTAATAAAATATTGGAAAAGAACATCCCATTCCAAAACCATGTGGGCATTGATGTAGCGTTGACTCCCACTTTGCAGCTTTAACAGCCTCCACCCTTTTGGGGGAGGCTTTCCACAAGATTTAGCAGAGTCTCTGTGGGAATGTGTGGTTATTTAACCTTAAGAGTATATGCAAGGTCTGGTACTGATGTTGGGGCAGAAGACCTGGCTAGGAATCAGACTTGGCTGAGTGGGTGCTGCATCGGTCCCCGGCCGGCTCCAAGACTGAAAACTGAGCGTACAAACACTGCTGAGTGCTCCATGAGCAGAGAGCTGGTGACTGTCAGTCACTGCCTCACTGGCCTGTGGAGGGGGCGAAAGCAGCTTGTTCAGGCTCTCGGCTTGCTGAGAGGCTCAGCTAGGTGCCGGGCAATCTAGCTGGATCCCAACCATATGGTCACGTTCTTTCTCCAGCCTAAACTGGCTCTGTGATGTCAGCCAATAAGTACAGCCAAACAAGCTTTGGCTGTTCTCCATTGATCAGCATTTCACTTCACTACAATGGGCATGCCACTCAAGTTACTCCACAACAAATTGATGACACCATGTGTTTATGGAACTGTCTTTGTGCTGCTTGAGTCACATTTGTGCTGGAACAGAAATGGATATTCCCCAAACTTACCCTAAAGTTGAAAGTCTAGAACAATTTTGCAAGCTGTGGCTATAAAACTTAACTCTGGGCACCAAAACGTTTGTTTAAAAAAGAAGTATGGATATTTGATTTGTTTTTTTCTTATACTCACCTAGGTGGATTCGGTATCGGTCAGATGCTGCATCTGTCTCCCGCTGCACCTAAGACCCAGAACCGAGCTATCAGACAGCTGGTCACTTGGTTCCCAGTCTTCAGCAAATAGAGAGCTGGTACCTGTCGGCAGTCTGCAACCTGCTCTGCCCAGCTCAAGCTCTTAGTGTGCTGAAAGGCTGAGCCAGTTGCCAGTCAGCCGTCTAGGTGTATCCCGATATTAAAGTCAAGATCACTCCAGAGCCTGGAGCAGCTGAGTGATGTCTGCTCACAGCAGACTTTAGCCTGCTGTCGATAGGCCATAGGAGTGCAGAACCAAGTGCACTCCTATGACCCACAGGAGAAGTATGGCCAAAAGAGCGTTGACCTTGCTTCTCCTTTAATAGTACTTTTCATTGGTCACTTTGAGTGCACCAAATGCCTTTGGTATTTGCTTGCAAATGTAGCTGTGACATAATCCCTAGATTGCACAGAGAGCAAAGCTGTGGGAGTGGCCCAGCAGACTCCATCCACTACAGACTGGCTTCAGAAAATACAGTAAGGAGTGGAGACCAGACCAGTCACCCTGCACAAGAGGAGAGGGCATCGGTAACTGGTATTTATTATAGCTCTTCCACAAAGGCAAGTTATCACACTGGATTGCTGCACAAATCTGGAAGAAATTAACTAAACGCACCAATATTCATGTAAGAATACATATCTTTTGTATTTCAACAATATTTGCTTATCTTGGAATTTCAGCTTTGACAGTTGTCTTTACTGGAAACTCCTAAATACCATAATTTTGGATGGTTCAAATACTATAAGTCTTATAATGTATATGTGATGGTCAAGTGTCCAGCGTTTTTGCAATATAGTGTTTACACACCTCTACCAGACAGGATGTTTTTTTTTTCTACTGCATTTAATGTGTAAGTTTGCCTTTACAGAAGTAGAATGACCTTACGCTGGACCCCCTCTTCAGTTTTACCCCCTCCTCAGTTTTACCCTGTCAGGTACCAGAACACCACTTCACTGGTTCGGGCACTCGCAATCCCTGCAGCCTAATCTCATTTCTGTACCTCTCGGCATGTACAGACAAGAGGCATTCTAATTTGTCAGCACAGTCACATGGACAGCGTTGACCAATCGTTATCTAACCTCTCCTGTCAGCGAGGGGAGAAAGCCAGGAGGAGATCGTATCCCTGGACCGGTGAAGCGATGTTCTGGTTCCTGACAGAGCAGGATTGCAGGACTACAGAAAAGTGGGAGGAGTCCAGTGTAAGGTTTTTCCATACAGGTTTTCTGTAAAGGTGAACTTTAACCACTTAGTCACCGCCCTATAGACGAAATACGTCTATAAGGCGGTTCCTGTACTCTAACAGGACGTCCTCCTTTAGAGTCAGGTGTGCGCGCCTGACCGGGCACGCACACGCGATTACCGGTGCTCACCGGGTTCACGGGACCCGCAGCATCGATGATCGCGGTAAGGAGCCAATGGCGGCGGCTCCTTACCACGTGATCGCGCCGTCCAATGACTGCGCGATCACGTGTGTAAACAAACCCGGCGTACGTCAGATCCGAGCGGGCACGCACGCGCTGGCGGGCACACGCGGTCACGGCGCTCGGCGGGTCCACGGGACCCGCAGCGTCAATGATCTCGGTAAGGAGCCAATGGCAGCGGCTCCTTACCCCGTGATCGCGCCGTCCAATGACGGCGCGTTCACAAATGTAAACATTGTGGGGCACCTCTCTCCTCTCCTCACAACATTGCAGCGTGAGAGAAGAGAGATTAGTGGCCATCAGTGCCACCTGTGCCCACGAGTGCCGCCTGTGCCCATCAGTGCTCATCTGCACCCCACCAGTGCCATATTTGCCCACCAGTTCCACCTGCACCACTGCAGTGCCGCCTGTTGGCTTGTTAGGGTCTCAAGAAATGAGAAGCTGTCAGTACATCAGATGTGATCAAATTGATCAATTTTCAGAAATTGGTACCATAGCTTGTAGACCCCATAACTTTCACCCAGACTAAATAATATCCATTTTTTTTTTTTTTACCAAAAATATGTAGCAGTATACATTTTAGGCCAAATTTATGAGGAAAAATTACTTTATTACAAAATGTTATGATAGAAATGAAGAAAAATTCATATTTTTACTAAATTTTCGTTTTTTTCATTAATAGCGAAAAAAATAAAAACCGCAGAGGTGATCAAATACCACCAAAAGAAAGCTCTATTTGTGGGAAAAAAGGACAAAAATTTCATTTGGCTACAGTGTTGTATGACTGAGTTATTGTCATTCAAAATGTGAGAGCACCGACAGCTGAAAATTGGTCTGGTTATTAAGGGGGTCTAAGTGCCCAGTGGTCAAGTGGTTAAGGAATACAGGTAATTTCCCTGCCCCTAGCCTGTGATTGGACAGTAAATTAGAACTAGTTCCAGAATGTTTCCTGACAGCTTATATGCACTACAGCACAAATGATTGGCCATCAGTTTTGTCCTTACCACACCCAGTGTGAGAGCCACTGTGCAAAGGATTAAAAGTAGAGTGTACAAAGTTAAAATTTAGTTGCAAAAAAATAGGCATTCTGTATTTTTTTTTTTATATATATATATATATATATTCGCCTGGAGTTGGGGGGATTGTAAAGTCTCCAGGATTTTCACCCTAATGCATTTTGATTTAAGGTAAACTTTCTCTGGTGCAGTGTCCCCTGGGATAACCCCCCCCCCTTTTTGTTTTTTTCTCACCTGAGCTCGATCTGTTCCAGTGTTGTGCACAAACCCAGTGGCTCCAGCCCCTGTTTCTGGCCTCATTTATATAGATTGATGGCAGAAGCATTGGCTCCCGCTTCTGTCATTTAAATCCAGTAGGGGGTGGGGCTGAGTCCCACTGTCTATGGATGCAGCAGGACTCGGGAGCACGCCGGTACTGAGATCTCCATGGAAAGTGGCCTTCCGTGGGGGCACCTGATGAAGGGGAGGAGCCAGGAGATCCACCGGAGCTCCCCAGAAGAGGAGGATAGGGGCCGCTCTGTGCAAAACCCTTGTACAAAGCAGGTGAGTATAACATGTTTGTTATTTAACAAAAAGATATATGAAATCAAACCTTTACAATCACTTTACGTCCTAAAAGAAAAAGGTAAACCAATGTTCTAAGAGACAGACGTAACACTGGTGTAACTTTTTTGCAGCTTTAGAATCTACTACTTGGTGTGCTTGGTTTTCTCTTCATTGCTGGATTATCTCTGGATGTCTGTGCACAATGGTGCAATGAATTGTCTAGTATTTATGAGAAAAAGAAAGCGCTAAATCTTTTCCTCTCCTCTTGGTGGTGGTGTAAAACAGTGACTAGTATCCATTACTCAACCCAAATACATTTTAGTGATGATTCCCATTGGAAAAGAAGCCAACTTGCCAGGCTATTTGCGCTTTCAGGTGATGGCTGCATTTGGCTTTGAATAACAATTGCCAAGATTCTTCCAAGCTATTTCTTGCTGTATTGGCACTTTGTCCAAGGCCAGGTACTGGAGCCTTTAGTGGTTACATGTGCTACTCTGTTTAGGTTGTGCTATGGTATATGACTTTTTTACTTTTAAAAGATTTGATTATTTTGAGTTGTCACTGCAACAGGAATAGGTGAGAAATCCTCCGGTGTGGATGCTTGTTCCAGTAATGGCTATCTTTTGGGAAAGACTTTCCTTGCTTTAGAGAATTTTCTCATTTTGTCTTGGGCAGATTCTTCCCATTTAGACACAAATCTCAGCCAAATACAATAAAAAAAAAAACATACTGGCCCGGATTCACAGCCATCGGCGCATCTTTATGCCGCTGTAGCGTATCTTTAACGTTGAAAGGCAAGTATGAAATTCACAAAGAAAATGCACCCAACGTTGCGCCAGCGTAGCGTATATTAGTCGGTGTAAGTCACAGTAGGTGGAAGTGGGCGTGATGCATGGTAATGAAGCGTGACCCCATGCAAATGATGGGCTGAGTATCATCCAAGTACTTAAAACGAACGGTGCATGCGTCGTAGCTTGGACGTATCCCCGTGCACATGCGTACAACCACTTTGAAATAACTGCCTACGACATGAACGTAACCTACGCCCAGCCCTATTCACGTAGTACTACATAAACAATGTAAAATATGATGGCTGTTCCATGGTCCATACCTTTGCATGGGTTGCGCCTCCTATATGTGGAATAACTTTACGCCGGATGTAAGCCTGACGCAAACCGTGTACCTTTTCCGCCGGGCGCATCTACGTTCGTGAATCGACGTATCTCCCTCATCTCCCTCATCTCCCTCATCTCCCTCATCTCCCTCATCGCCCTCATCGCCCTCATCGCCCTCATCGCCCTCATCGCCCTCATCGCCCTCATCGCCCTCATCGCCCTCAGTCTGCCAGTTTAGGCTGGAGAAAGAACGTGACCAAATGGTTGGGATCCACCCAAATTGCCCGGACCGGCACCTAGCTGAGCCTCTGTCTCCCTGCAGGGCTGTAGCCCCATGGGAGGGTGAATGTGAGAACAATTTTGGGACTTTAAATGAGGCACAGAGAGGAACCCGAGTGTAGAAACTATGATTTATTGATCGGCAATAACCATGACATGGTACACTCAAATGGGTATTACAGTAAGAGTCGGTTCACACTGGGGCAACACGACTTTCAGAAGCAACTTCAACACGACTTGAGCATGAACCACAGGGCGATCTGGGGCGATTTACAACACGACTTGAAGTCCTTTTCAGGTCAGGAGACATTTCTGTGGCCAATAAAACATCAATCAGCTCTGGGAGAGGGAGGGGTTTGCCTGAGAATTGTATCTTATCTTGCTGGAAAGTAGCTTCAATTAAAACAGTGATCAGACTTGGAAGCGACTTCCATTGAAATCAATGGGTACAAATCGCCTAGAAGTCTGATTGAAGTAGTACAGGAACCTCTTCTGAAGTCGGAGCGACATGAGTAGTGTGTATTAACACTGCTCCCATTCACTTACATTGCTTTTCTGGACAGGACGACTTGAAGTCGGATCCCAAGTCGCCCCAGTGTGAACCGACTCTAAGGTTATGTTTTTTTTTTTTTGAAAATATTTTTATTGAAAATTTTTAACACAATTCACAACACATTTAGACAAGACTAGACATAGACAGCTCAACATCGTACATCTCCTCATGAAAAACCGTTACATCCCAAAGATAGCAACCTACACATTTTAAACCTCATACCAGGCCAAGATCTGTAGTGACCGACATACTCAAGTACAGGACTGGGGGGAGGGAAGATGACATAGTGGGACAACACGTGTTAACCAGCAGTTTCTGGCTCCTCCACCCAGACCCTCCAGATCTTATCATATTTCCGCGGGCACCCGCGATTAGCGTAAGTGTCTTTATACAAGGGAAGGTTGGCATTCACCAGGCGCCGCCACTGCACCAGAGATGGGGGTGATGGTTTTTTCCAGTGCATAGCCACATTCTTACGGGCATAGAAGAGCAGTATGCTAACTAGGGTGCGTTTAGCAGAGGTCCTGACAACATTCTCTATGATGCCCAGAAGGCATATTTCCATGGCCAAGGGCAGGTGAGTCTCGGCAATTTTATTAGTCAAATCTAGCACCGCCTCCCAGTAATGAACCACATCTGGGCATTGCAGGAAAATGTGTGAGAAGTCACCTGGAGAGGTGCCACAACGCCAGCACTCCTGTGAGTGTGTGGGGTTCATTTTATGTAGCATGTATGGGGTGAAGTAAGCCCTGTGCACTATTTTGTACTGCACCAGCCTGTCACGAACCGACACCAACGTAGTAAAGGGAAGGTCCCAAACGTCATCCCAGTCGTCATTATCTAAAGTAGGGATGTCAGTTTGCCACCTGGCTCGCAGCCCGTCAAGGGGAGGGAGGGAGACAAAGAGTAGAAAGGAGTATAGGTGCGAGGTGGGCTTCACGCCACAATCAAATCTAAGCGTCCGCTCCAACTCTGACTGGGCCACAATACAGGAGGATAAGGGAAACTGCGCCGAAAAGGCGTGCGACAGTTGAAGGTACCGGAAATAATAGTGGGAGGGCACATTGAATTCGGATGAAAGCTCGGTGAAGGGCCTCAGTGCGTTTTGTGTGACGATATGTGACATCAACCTCACGCCGTACTTTGACCACGCAAGGGGATCGAGCAGTTTATAGAAATGATCTAATGTAGGGTTTTTCCAGATTGGGGCATTGGGCGAAATTTCGGTGGGTTTGCATTTTTCAATGGCCAGGCCGGTTCGCCACGCCCGCAGGGTCGTAGACATAGAGGGGGTCAGGGAATATGGCGCGCGGGGACCACGAAACAGCAAAAACTGAAGGGCCTCCCGCGAGCCAACCACCGAGGCCTCAAGAGCAGTGGCGGTGTTTGTACAGTCCGGCTGCAGCCACCAGGCCGCCGTAACCAGCTGGGCGGCGAGGTAGTATTTATAGCAGTCGGGGAATGCCATCCCCCCCTGCGTTCGCGGCCTCATCAAGGTAGTTAGCTTATACCTCGGCGGAGAGGTCCCCCAAATGAACGAGGAAAAAAGACGATTTAGTTTAGCAAAAAAGGACTTAGGGACCCACTGCGGCGAATGGCGGAAGAGGTAAAGGAGCCTGGGGACTATTTTCATTTTGAGAAGGTTCACCCTTCCCCACACCGACAGAGGGAGGTTGCCCCATGCCTTGAACTTGGATTGGGCATCTGCTAAAACAGGGGATAGATTGAGGGGGATGAAGTCAGAAGCCGAGGAAGAGACAAGTACTCCCAGGTATTTAAACGTGTCCACCCAGCAAAGGGGGTTATCCGGGGGGAGGCGGATTTGGCCGCCTGGTCTATGGGGAATAGGAGAGATTTGGTCCAGTTCACCCTGAGTCCAGATACAGGGGCGAATGCGTCTAGAACAGACAGTGCGCCCTGCAGGGAGGGGCCAGCATCATTAAGGAAGAGCAACATATCGTCAGCGTATAGGGCCACCCTCTCCTCCAGCAGACCCACCCTAAGCCCCTTAATGTGACGAGAAGTACGCAGAGCCTCCGCCACCGGTTCGATGGCAAGAGCAAATAAGGCCGGGGAAAGAGGGCAGCCCTGCCGGGTACCACGGGAAAGCTGAAAAGGGGCAGAGACATCACCGCCCAGGCGTACCGACGAGGTGGGAGCCCTGTAAATTACCCGCAGCCACTTAATGAAAAGTAGGGGGAATCCCATCCGACGCAAGGTCTCCCATAAGAAAGGCCATTCGACCGTGTCAAAGGCCTTTTCAACGTCTAGGGAGGCCACTGTCCTCGTTCCAATGTTAATGTGGTTGGTATGGATGTTGGTGAAGAGTCTCCTGAGATTAACGTCCGTAGACCTCCCGGGCATAAACCCTGTTTGGTCAGAGTCAATTACCGTGGGCAACATGGGGTATAATCGCAGGGCCAGTAGCTTGGTAAGTACCTTAAAGTCAGTGTTTAGTAGTGCAATAGGGCGGTAGGAGCCACAGGAAGCGGGGTCTTTGTGAGGTTTGTATATTAGCGTCAGGTGAGCATGGTACATAGAGGCGGGGAGACTGCCCTCGGCCAGACATGTAGTGTAAAGAAGAGCCAACAAGGGGGCCAAAAGGCCCACATGGGCCTTATAAAAGTCCAAAGGGAGCCCGTCCGGTCCAGGCGCCTTGCCCGGTGGAAAGGACTGGATGGCAGTCTGGACCTCAAGAGCTGTAAATGGTTGTACTAGGGCTTGTCTCTCCTGATCGGAGAGCCAGCCTAGCGCCAAGGGATCGAGCAGGGCGTTTTAACATCTCAGGTCTGAAGTCAGCGGGCAGCCCGGAGGAGTAGAGGGATTCGTAGAAATCATTAAAGGTCTGCAGTATGTCTCGAGGGGAGGACACGGTCCCCCCTCCCGGGGTTTGGAGGAGGGATATGGTCGTGAGAGGCTGGTCGTGTTGGGCCATCATGGCCAAGAACCGGCCATTCCTGTCCCCCTGTTCGAAAGCCCTCTGTCTGCCCTTGTGGATTTCCAGTCGCGTTGCTTCAGTCATATGCAGGTGTAAGTCTCGCTGGGCCGCCATCATCAGCTCAAAATGATCCGATGAGGGGTCAGCATTATAAGTGTCAGTGCGGTCCGTAACCAACTGTTCCAATTCGCCCATCCGCGCCGAGTGTTGCTTCTTGACACTGGCTATAGAGGAAATGTACTGCCCCCTCGTGTATGCCTTAAAGGCGTCCCAAACTACGTCCGGAGGGGCCGTGCCCGCATTGCGCTCCCAGTAATCAGTCAACAGGGGGGGTATACTATCTGCCACGTCGGGATGATTTACCCACTGCACACCCAGCCTCCAAAGTGTGGCACAGCGCGAGGCCGGAGAGCGGAGTACCACCAACAGCGGGCTGTGATCAGACAGACCGCCGGGGAGATAGTCCGCCTCCAGTACATCCGCTAACAGTGCGGGGTTGGAGAAGGCCAGGTCTATCCGGGATGCAGTTTTGTAGGAAGCTGAGTAGCAGGAATATGCACGCACATCTGGGTGATTCCACCTCCAGACCTCCTCCAGGCCCACCGCCTGAGCCCAGGCCAGTAGGTCCGAGGATCTGGTCTTCGGTGGGCTAGGTCTGTCTAGCTCATGGGACAAGATGGCATTAAAGTCCCCCATCACCATAACCCTCCCAGGGCAGAAGGGTGCAATCCTATCTAAAACATCATAAAGTAGGGCTGAGGAGAAGGGAGGAGGAATGTACAAATTAACAATAATATATCTCTGCGACCACAGCGTGAAAACCAGTATCACATATTTGCCCAGGGGGTCCGTACGGATTTCTTCAATTATACAGGGGAAATTTTTATGAACTAGGATTGTCACCCCCCTGGCATATGTGGAGTACGAGGCATGTATGGCTCGCTGAACCCAAGGTTTTTTCAAGGTCAGGGTCTTGCTGCCCATGAGGTGAGTTTCCTGGAGTAAGATGAGTTGTGCGGGGCGGGACTTCAAGTATTGAAAGAGGGTGGCGCGTTTAAATTTGGAATTGAGACCCCTGACATTCCAGGAGAGAATGGAAAATGAATTAGGCGGGCGGTCAGCCATTAGGCAGTGGGGGTGGGAAAAAAGGGGAGGATAGCACTTTGTGAGCCTCTCGGGGCACCTCAGGAACAGCAAGACCCCTGGTACACCACATGTCACTCAAGCATAACCTGCGCAGGTCACTATTTCTATAGAGTACAAGACATTGAGCATAACACATACAGTAAACACAAAAAACAACAAAATGTCCCAGGCACCGGGTGCCTATCCGACTATGTCCCATCCCTCTAGCAACGGCCTGAGGGGTGGGAATAGTTTTTCCCCAAAAACAAACAGTCACCTGTAGAGGGTGTAAATGAGCCCCTAAACTGGGGGCCCTACACAATGGCCATAGGGCTGTCCACAGCCAACAAAGTCCTGCGAGCAATGTCCACGCCCAGATGGGGCAGGTCGCAAAACTAAAAATTAAAAAATAAAAGAATTGAGAAAATAACATAACTGGTAAGTAAGTCAGGACAGCTCCAGGCACGGGGGGGGGGGGGGGTGTTAACGACTCCTCCGCGACACAGTTCCTGGAGGTCCGAGTGTTGCGCCTCCACATCCGCGCGCTGTGTAGCCCAACTCTGAGCCGCGGTAGAGGCAGATTCCAGCCTTGGCAAGGCAAAGAGGCCAGGGCGTGGGGGGTAATTATGCCCAGAGTTGAAGGCCGCAGTAAGGGAGCCTAGCCAGTAAAAGAGAGGGGGGGGGGGGGTCGGGTCTCAGTCCACAATGTATCTCTTGGAGAACATGAACACATATCCCCCCCCGTATGTAACAGGAGGGACAGGGACCAGGATTAACCGTCATACATAAGCCAGTGGTATTAGTGCAGTAGAACAAAAAAAAAAAAATGTATAGTTAATCACCA
This sequence comes from Rana kukunoris, assembly GCA_029574335.1. Classification (NCBI taxonomy): domain Eukaryota; kingdom Metazoa; phylum Chordata; class Amphibia; order Anura; family Ranidae; genus Rana; species Rana kukunoris. The sequence continues at coordinate 479,058,615 of CM056052.1, forward strand.
GAAGCAAGACAAGGGAGGAATTTTACCCCAGCGACATCCAGCGGGTCCCATCCCCCCGTCAGCAAAGCGAAAAGGGAAGGGAGATGAGAAAAAATAATGATAACTAAAAGCCAGCATGCGGGAAGGAGAAGAAAGGGTGGCCCAAGGCAGAGAGATATAGGTTTAGCCGGGATACTTGCCACGAGGTAAGTCTCATCAGCGGGCCTCCAGCCACGACATAGCCGCCTCCGGATCGGTGAAGAAACGCGTGCGGTCTCTATCTATCACCCGCAACTTGCTGGGATAAAGCAGGCTAAATTTGAGGCCTTGGTCTCGCAGACACCTCCTCACCTCGGTGAAGGAGCGGCGTTGGCGCTGCACTTCAGGAGAGTAATCCGGGAACAGCATGATCCTGGCCCCCTCAAAAGTTAGATCCCTTTTTTCCCTGGCAGCCGCCAGGATTCGATCCCTGTCACGATAATTCAGCAAACGGAGCAAGAAAGGCCTCGGTGGGGCCCCGGGGACCGGAGGCTTGGGAGGAACTCTGTGCGCCCTCTCGACCACAAATGTAGGCGGCATCTCCGGCAGGCCCAATAGCGAGATGAGAAAAGTCTCGGTGAACTCCGCAGGCTTGGGGCCCTCAGCACGTTCCGGAAGGCCCAGGACCCTGATATTATTCCTCCTGAGCCTATTCTCGGTATCAATGGATTTCTCCTGCAGGGCTCTAACCTGTAGCTGGAGGGCATGGAGGTCCCTGGAGTCAGCCCTGGTAGAGTCCTCCAACTGTGAGATGCGGCCCTCCGCCTCGGCAAACCGGGCCCTAAATTTGTCCATGTCATGTCTAAGAAGGCTCACGTCTGCTGCAAGGTGGTCTATCTTCACCACCACAGAGTCCCGGCCTTCCTTAATAGCCGCCAGGAGTTCAGCGTGGGAAGCTGCTTGGGATGCCGATGGATTGGGCAGAGCTGGAAGGTCAGTAGACATCTCTAGGGCTGGGAGCCTCGTGGGCAAGATGGCCGACGCGACCCGGGCTCCAGGCGTCGAGGACGAACGGAGCCTGCCCGGCGATAGCGGAGGGGCTCTCTGGGTACCGGGTGTCTTCTTCCGCCCCAGGGTGCCTGCCAAGTGGATGCTGGATGTAGGAATCTGCGCTGAAAGGTAGACAGGATTAGGGTCAGAGCGGAGCTCAGCTAACGCACGTCTTCTCTCTTTCACATCCCGGCCACGCCCCCCGACTCTAAGGTTATGTTTACAGAAACTCGAATACAATAGAAAGATAAATAAATAACAAGTGATACAAAGATATACAATAACATTCCCGTTGTATCTCCATGTACAAATTTTGTATAAAACGTTCTTTTATAAAAAGGAATCAATATCCTCACAGATGGCGTCATTAGAGTATGCATCTTTGTAAGCTCTACGTGTTTCGATGGATAATACCACCTCGTCAGGAGCTGATGTGTATGACGTTTCTGTAAAAAGAGTATAAAGTATTGAACATATATTAACCCCAATAACAAAGATATGGGGAGGGGGGGGCATAGACGGAAAAAGGTTAATACTTTCTACTCGCTTAAAAACTTGGCATGTTACTGTAAAGCACCGAGAGGGTAGGGAGCCCCAATAGTGTCTCCACTGGGAGCTGAGGGGGGGGGGGGGGGATAGGCACCCAGGGCATAGAGCAGCAAACGCCTCCCCGTCAGGATGAGGAAATCTCCACTGCCGTGGCTGGCAATTTCTGGTACGGACTCCATAATGTCTGTGAAGAATGTAATTAATATAAGTATGTGATGATATACCATCTGAATGTTGGTGTAGGGCAGTGTTTCTCAATTCCAGTCCTCACGCCCCCCCAACAGGTCAGGTTTTCAGGATTTCCATTATTTGGCACAGGTGATTTAATCAGTTTCACTGCCTTAGTAATTCCCACAGCCTTTTCATCTGAGGGAAATCCTGAAAACATGACCTGTTGGGGGGGCGTGAGGACTGGAATTGAGAAACACTGGTGTAGGGGGAGAGTGATGGAGTAACTCGGAGCTGCATATTAAAGTATATGAGTGAGTAAGTGTTAGCCATAGATAGGCAGTATGGCCAGGTCTATGGAAATTAAAAATTAGAACAACTGAGGCTCCATTCGTTTTCCCGGGGTGATTAGGAGAGGGTGATGGTATAGAAACAGGGTGCTAAAGACACCACATAATGTGGATGAAATGAAATACCTGTGTGGATCCAATGTGGAAGTGTGACGAGCTACAATAGCCCACAACCAGCAGCCACGAGCAGCCGAGACGACCAAGCCAAGCGGGGATTTAAATAAGCCGCCCATCCAACCGAGGGTCCATCCACCAGCATCACGCCGACATGGTGCGATGGGAGGAGCACTCCAACCCGAGCTGGCTCTGCCGTGTAGCTCGGCGTGTGAAGGCACCACCCACACCAGATGTTGAATGGTACATAAAGGCTGACGCGACGGCGCCGAATCATCGGCACCACAGCGCGGGCTCTGTGCGTGGTGCCGATGCGCAGTGGGACCAAATCATTTTAATTTGAAAAGTGACACAGTAGAGCCCTACTTAGAACGGGCCCCTGTGTGGTAGCTACCTTCCGGACCTAAAAGTGCCTCCATCCCTGGTACATTTGGGACTTTTAAATGAAGCACCTCGGAAAAGGGCCTCCATTCTTCAGACATTATGGAGTCCGTACCAGAAATTGCCAGCCACGGCAGTGGAGATTTCCTCGTTCTGACGGGGAGGCGTTTGCTGCTCTATGCCCTGGGTGTCTTTCCCCCCCTCAGCTCCCGATGGAGACACTATTGGGGCTCCCTGCCCTCTCGGTGCTTTACAGTAACATGCTGAGTTTTTAAGTGAGTAGAAAGTATCAACTTTTCCTCGTCTATGCCCCCCCTTCCCCATTAGTGTTGCTCACGAATATTCGCATTGCGAATATTCGCTACGAATATTGCATATTCGAGTATTCGCGAATAACGCGAATATCGCGGCGAATATTCGCTATTTCGAATATTCGAATGTTTTAAATTTTTTTTTAGAACAGATCACATCCTAGAGATCCCCATCGACGTCTAAAAGCATTGCTGGTATGATTAGAGACCTTGGGCCGAGTAGCTGCAGCGCTCATTTTATATTGCCGAAAAATCGCAATGCGATTATTCCGTAATAGCGATATCGCGCGATTATTTTATATTGTAATATATCACGAATATTCTGAGCCAATCAGAGTGCTCCATTCCGCATTTCTCGAAATTTCGCAATTATTTTATATTGTAATATATCACGAATATTCTGAGCCAATCAGAGTGCTCCTTCCGCATTTGCCGAATATTCGCAATTTTTGTGTATTGTAATATATCACGAATATTCTGAGCCAATCAGAGTGCTCCTTCCGCATTTCTCGAATATTCGCAATTATTGTGTATTGTAATATATCACGAATATTCTGAGCCAATCAGAGTGCTCCTTCCGCATTTCTCGAATATTCGCAATTATTGTGTATTGTAATATATCACGAATATTCTGAGCCAATCACAGTGCTCCTTCCGCATTTCTCGAATATTCGCAATTATTTTGTATTGTAATATATCACGAATATTCTGAGCCAATCAGAGTGCTCCATTCCGCATTTCTCGAATATTCGCAATTATTTTATATTGTAATATATCACGAATATTCTGAGCCAATCAGAGTGCTCCATTCCGCATTTCTTGAATATTCGCATTCGCAATTCGCAATTCGCAAAAATTCGCGAAAATTCGCAATCATTTAATTTCCAAAAAATATCACGAATATTCGTATTTAGCGAATATATGTCGAATATTCGACTATATATTCGAGATATATCGCGAATTCGAATATGGCATATTCTGCTCAACACTATTCCCCATATCTTTTTGTTATTGGGGTTAATATATGTTCAATACTTTTATACTCTTTTTACAGAAACATCATACGCATCAGATAAGTAAGGCGAGAAAGCTGCGCTCAGGATAGCCTAATCTGGGTTAGAGAAATTGTGGCTGCAGCCCCCCCTAAATATGACTCCCCTTGGGGAGTATAATAGTATAGATGTAGGTGGTGGGGGTGGTGGCGCTGTCACTAAATATGTTGTATGACTAACCCAAAGGGTGTGGGTAGATTTAATGGGACAACATTCCCTAAAGTGTTAATTAGCAAATATGTGCAAGAAGTATATATATAATGTGCAGTGTAGGTGCTAAAAATTGCTGACGAGGTGATACAGGTAGACACACATCAGCAAAAGCAAAAACCAAAATATAAAATAAGCATCAGGTAAGTGGTACCATTAGTGAAATAGCAACAAATTTGTCAGATATATATATGGTTAAATAACCACTAGTACTAGTGGTGTACTAGGAGGTCAAGTACAAAACATGGAGTGAGAAAGTGCTCATAAAACTATTAATGCTAGCGGAGATAAGTCCATCAATAATATTTGTAAGTGAGTCCAAGTGATGTGACATTCAAGGTGCACCTATATGAATAGGTGGTACATCAGGTGTATCAAGTGGTACATCAAGTGAGTATCGTAGTGGATCCGGTGCTCCCCCTTTGTGGGTCCCCACTCACCAGATGCAGTCACCCCTGCAGGGGTATCAGGCGTGTCAGATCACAGCTTATATTCCACCCTGTCGTGGCTCCTTTTCCTGGATTCCAAAGATTCCTGATGGGTCTCCTTAGCGTGAATGGTTAATTAAACTATTCCTCCAAGGCAAAAAAGGAAGAAAAAGAAGGGCTCCCATAGTGTAGTATAAATTGATAAAAAAAGGGAATTTTATTGACACTGCTGAGCATACACTCAGACACATGTGCAATGTTACAAAAAATCGATCAGTAATGATAGAGTTAAAAAATCATCATAACACCATGCTAAGCTGAAAATATAATCAGCATAAAAAATGTAAAAAAGACAAATAAAAGCAAGAGAAGAGGATGGAGTAGTGCCCTATGGTTTAACAGTCATAGGTACTCCACACTGCAGGCACTATTAGGTTCCGGATTTGGATCAACCCAGCATGTGAACGGCGTGCGTTCCAAGCTGTCACGCTGGTGATCCCGGAAGTGCGTATAGGTATGCGTGTGTCCGCTTTACGCACGTTTCGTAATCATAACGTCTTCCTAAGGAGACCCATCAGGAATCTTTGGAATCCAGGAAAAGGAGCCACGACAGGGTGGAATATAAGCTGTGATCTGACACGCCTGATACCCCTGCAGGGGTGACTGCATCTGGTGAGTGGGGACCCACAAAGGGGGAGCACCGGATCCACTACGATACTCACTTGATGTACCACTTGATACACCTGATGTACCACCTATTCATATAGGTGCACCTTGAATGTCACATCACTTGGACTCACTTACAAATATTATTGATGGACTTATCTCCGCTAGCATTAATAGTTTTATGAGCACTTTCTCACTCCATGTTTTGTACTTGACCTCCTAGTACACCACTAGTACTAGTGGTTATTTAACCATATATATATCTGACAAATTTGTTGCTATTTCACTAATGTTACCACTTACCTGATGCTTATTTTATATTTTGGTTTTTGCTTTTGCTGATGTGTGTCTACCTGTATCACCTCGTCAGCAATTTTTAGCACCTACACTGCACATTATATATATACTTCTTGCACATATTTGCTAATTAACACTTTAGGGAATGTTGTCCCATTAAATCTACCCACACCCTTTGGGTTAGTCATACAACATATTTAGTGACAGCGCCACCACCCCCACCACCTACATCATACGCATCAGCTCCTGGCGAGGTGGTATTATCCATCGAAATGCGTAGAGCTTACAAAGATGCATACTCTGCATACTCTGACGCCATCTGTAAGGATATTTTTTCCTTTTTTTTTTTATAAAAAAGTTTTATACGAATTTGTACATGGAGCTACAACGGGAATGTTTTTGTATATCTTTGTATCACTTAAAAACATTCTTTTGTATGCAAGTTTCTGTAAACATAACCTTTACTGCAATATCCATTTGAGTGTACTATGTCATGGTTATTGCCGATCAATAAATGATCGTTTCTACACTCCGGTTCCTCTCAGTGCCTCATTTAAAGTCCCAAAATTGTTCTCGCATTCACATTGCTATCAGGGATGGAGGCCCTTTTACGAGGTGCTTCATTTAATGTCCCAACCCCCTTGTTTTTCTCGTAGTCCCAAGGGAGGGGGCGAGCATGCTGACTAACCCCCAGCCAGAATGGCTCAGATAAGGGCCAGCTTATTGAGGAGGAACAGGAAGTGAGAAATTCAGACAAAAAAAAACATTTAGAAGGGAAATCTTATGAAAAGGTAAGTAAACCAACAATGCACTAGCTTAAAGGAACCTATTTAGAAAATAAAAAAAACCTTAGGGTTGGTATGATGGCCAACCAGTATTTTTGAAAGGGGGGATCTAAGGGTAACTTCACACTTGTGTGACCAAAAAATAATGCAATTTCCATTGCGACTTGATGTGACCTTGGATGAGTGGCTTTGTTGCGATTCTGGCTTTGATCAACGTGATTGTCTTTGTTCTACGAAGTCTCACACACATCATGCAGGTGAGACTTTTGAGGGTTTACATTGAAGTCTATGGCCCACAAGTGGCATGAAAGTTGGATCAAAGTAGTGCCGGAACTACTTTAAGTTGCACAGATGTGTACGGTAGTCAATGGAAAACATGGGGTGTGACCTTTCATGCGACTTTGGGGTCAAAAGTCACATAAGTTGCACAAGTGTGAATAGTGCCTTAGTGCAAGTTCCCTATATAGTTGTATATTAAAGTTTATAACACATTATGGGTAACCTCACTCAGTGAAAAGGTTCGGCAGGTCTCCATTGAATATAACTAGTACAATACTGGTCACTGCAGCCAGTGCTGTTTTTGACAATAGAACATTGCATGCCTGTTTTGACTATCTGCTTGGTTGGAACCTTGCAGCAGCCTTGGGAGAGCAAGTCTAAAACCAGTTCTCTTCTAATCTGGAGGTTTGCCATTTTGTGAGGAGCAATGGTAGCTTTACTATGCTAAACAGTGATGGGAACATAATGGATGTTTTGAATGCTAAATATCAGGTAGAAATGAACTTACAGTTCCTTGAAAAAGTATTCATACCCCTTATATGTGATAGACCAACACGAAGTGGAACAACTTCTTTTTTTTTTTTTTTTACAAATATCTGAAAAGTGCGGCATGCATTTGTATTCAGCCCTCTGCGTCAATACTTTGTAGAACCACCTTTCCATTCAATTTCAGCTGCAAGTCTTTTTGTGTATGTCTCTACCAACTTTGCACAGCGAGAGAGTGACCTTTTTGCCCATTCTTTGCAAAATGGCTCAAGCTCTGTCAGATTGGATGAAGAGCGTATACGAACAGCAATTTTCAAGTCTTGCCACAGATTCTCAATTGGATTTAGGTCTGGACTTTGACTGGGCCATTCTAACATGTGCATATGCTTTGATCTAAACTAGGGGTCTCCAAACTTTCTAAACAAATGAACAGTTTACTGTTCTCCAGACTTGCCGGGGGCCAGACTGTCCTGCTGGAAAGTGAACCTCTGGCCCCAGTATCAAGTCTTTTGCAGACTCTTGCAGGTTTTATTCTAAGATTGTCTTGTCCTTGGTCTATCCAATGTACCAACATCCCTATCCCTGCTGAAGAAAAGCATCACCACAACAGGTTGATGCCACCACCATGTTTCACAGTGGGGGTGGTGTGTCCAGGGTGATGTGCAGTGTTAGTTTTTTGCCACACATAGCATTTTGCGTTTAGGCTAAAAAGTTCAATTTTGTTCTAATCTGACCAGAGCACCTTCTTTCACATGTTTGCGGTGTACCCTACATGACTTCTCGCAAACTGCAAACAGGACTTCTTATGGCTTTCTTTCTGCCACTCTCCCATAAAGGCCAGCTTTGTGGAGTGCACGACTATTAGTTGTTGTGCTGTGGATGTCAAATCGTATGCTCAATGTGAAGGTGGTCTTAGAGAAGATCTGTAAAGTGTGGACCAAAATTCCTTACTGAGATGTGTGCAAACCTGTTCACCAACTACAAGAAATGTCTTATCTCTCTGCTTCCAATGAGGGTTTCTCCACCAAGTACTAAGTTGTGTTTTGCTTGGGGATCAAAGACGTATTTATTTCCTGAACTGCAATGTAATTTATAGCATTTAACTAGAAATAAATGTGATCTGTCTCAACCCTAGAACAACAACATCCGCATACCTTCATTCCTAAATGTTATGCGAAAACAGAGAGAAGTGGGGTTGGGACTTTTTATGAGGCATGTTAATGTGTATAATAAATGTTGGGGTGAATATTACCACGCTTACCATAAACGGGGGGAGGGGGGGGGGAAGAGGGGAGTGGGTGGATACAGCTGCTGCACTGAATGGTGTATCAACCAAGGCAGATAAAAATGGGGGGGGGGGTGTAGTGCTGCGCTGTAAGGAAGAAAGTGGGGATGGGATAAAATGGAAGTGTGGCAAAAAACTAGATACGTGGAAAAAAGAAAAAAGGAATAACCTAACTATTATACATAGTAATGTCAGAAAATGACAGTGGTGTATATAAGAAATATATATTAAATGTGCTAAATGCAGCCTAAGCCGGCTGCCAAACCAATGACAGTGCAAAATAACATATAAAGTGTAACTTCCTTATAACAATCTGCGATTTCTGGCACTTTGTGCACCAGATTGTTATAAGGAAGTTACACTTTATATGTTATTTTGCACGGTCATTGGTTTGGCAGCCGGCTTAGGCTGCATTTAGCACATTTAATATATATTTCTTATATACACCACTGTCATTTTCTGACATTACTATGTATAATAGTTAGGTTATTCCTTTTTTCTTTTTTCCCACGTATCTAGTTTTTTGCCACACTTCCATTTTATCCCATCCCCACTTTCTTCCTTACAGCGCAGCACTACACCCCCCCCCCCCCATTTTTAATGTGTATAATAAAGTATAGAATAAATTTAATGTCACAATCCCATAGGGGTAATTCATAATAATAGTAATAAGCATAATAAAACGGATAAAGGCGAAACGTTACATACAGAATGTAATCATAAAGAATGAAAATATTTATAGAATACATTTAGTAGCGAACAATTAATTGATGAACATGATTTGTGGCAAACAAAATAAATAGTAATCATTCAAATACATACAAATAATTGATATGTGAAATTATTAGGGCAAACTTATACTTTGCACCCATAGATGAACTCTCAATGCGTTTCATTGCCTGTTGTCAATCATTAGGAGTCGGATGCATGAATGAGCTGAAAAAAGTGAATGGATAAATTAGATCATCTATAGGGATTCATTGTTCCCAATAGATGGGGGGGAAAAGCGGAGAGGATAAAAAAAAAAAATGCACTTTCAATATTACTTACAAAGAAGCCCATACATTATGGCCAGCTTCAGGGAATGGGATAAAGCAGTGGCCCTGCATAAGTGCTCCCAATCGGGGTTGAGGTGGGAGATTCTTGAGGCCGGACCCATGGGGAACGGTAGCCAGGGAGCGGCATCTGCCCAAATCTGTGTACAAATATCAAGTAAAATAATAAGAAGCAATCAATGAAAAGAAGATGGATTGTTTGGCTATGTGTGGGTGTAGTGAATTTGAGTATGAGTGCGTGCAAGAATGGTTGAATATGTGCAATAACGGAGAATGTGTAAATAATTAAATTGATTGAAAAAGTATATATTGTTGTAAATATACATTTCTGTACAAAGAATTGTGCCAGTAGATAATGTGTATGCAGTAGTGATGTGTGTATGTAAATGTATATACTATGTAGGTGTATGTATGTGTACATACACACATATTTGATATATATACTTTTTCGATTACTTTAATAAATTTCATTATTTACACATTCTCCATTATTGCACATATTCAACCATTAGGCATGACCTATCTTTATACCCAGAGCTACATTGCCCCCACCTTGTGGCGCAACATACCAGATTCTAGACACGTGGGGAACAGTCCTGCTGTTCTGGATGCCTCCAGCTCATGCTACACTAACCATTGGTGCTTCCTGCTGTATGGCCCCTTGAGCTGTCTGACGCAGATTAAATGTTGCCCTCTGCTCTAAATTCTGTTAGTCTGTTTACTGGCTGCAGACTTTTCAGCAGGCTTCTTTGACAAAAGTCAATTGAGTGATCAACTTTTGTTGAGGGGAGATGGCTGAGCCACACACCGAGGAACCAGATGGAATTTTCACAGGGCATGGTGGGGTTAAGGCCACCAGAAGTGGTCAGGTCACTATGGGAGTTGATCCCTTAATTATAGAGTATTTGGATCTCCTGCCTGCAGCCTTGAACTACAGCATAGTTGGGTTGTTAGCGGTCGCCCTGTCTCATTTTTTGTATGAGTCTCCTGTCTGTGAACATGAAGGGGGACATGGCTCAAGTATTGGGCTGTGGGACAGGAATGCAAAAAAGTATCTGCTCCACATGCCCCTCTAGAGAAAATGCCTCTTCAGAGCTGCCCCAGGCTAATAATGGATGTCACGGGCAAGAGTACCAATTTGCCCCAGCATAAGAGGCCTAGGACATAGTCTAAGAAAGCTAACTTCTTTCAGACCAAGTAGAGTTCATATCGTTACCCCTTAGGCCTCAACCACCAAAGTCAAGCCTGACGTCTAGTCTTCCCTGCAAACCCTGGACTTCCAAATTGCCTAAAACCTCAAATTAATCTTCAGGATTAGGGAGTGCCCCCAAAGTGAGGGGACATCTGTTACCCTTTGCAGATATTTGGGAAACCAGCATCTTAGTCGTTTACCAAGGTATTGTCTCATGTGTTAGCCTTGCTGCTCTCCTAGAACATGCCCATTGAGGGATTTCTGAATTACCTATTGAGGGAATAGTCAATGTAGGTTATAGTGGGCAGCGTAGCCCAAACCACCCAGGCCTTGCAAGAGCATTGGTTGGGTCCCGAAACATTTACAAATCTGTCTTGGAATGTACTCCTCTTTTCAAATATCTTGGTCTTATCCTATCCATATGATATGGGACATAGATACTCAAAATGGAACACCTCATCCCGTTTGGTATGCATCAGAAAAAAGGGGGGTTGGATGATGGGTAAATAAAACCTGGTATTTTTAAACAGTGTTCAATCATTAGCATAGAATTACACAAGTATTAAAATTTTACATATTTATTAAAGTGGTTGTAAACCCTTTTTTTAATTTTTACCTACAGGTAAGCCTATAATAAGGCTTACCTGTAGGTAAGGAGAATATCTCCTAAACCTGTACGGTTTAGGAGATATACTCCTCGCAATGCGCCGCTGATTGCAGTGGCGCATGCGCAGGGGGGGATTCTAGGCTAAAGGAGCGGCATCTGCGGTGCATATTAGCTCATTATGGCTTTTGCCTTGCAGGAGTAAAAAAAAAAAATTGTACATGCGGCTTTACAACCGATTTAAGAAGGTAAAAAAAAAAAAACAACAAGCATTGATAAGAAACCATCTATGTTGGGTACATAAAAATTTGCCATATGCATACATGGCTGCAGCACGATCACTCTACCAGTTTCGCTCGGATGAGCTTAATCAGGAGTTTATGATGTTACAGCTGGTTATGCTAGACATTACAAAAAACACACATAATGGATGGACAGCAAGTTAGTTTGTATGAAAAGAAATACAAAATTAAAAATAGTAAGTCAAATTACAAATGTTGGTTTAATAACCATAAATTGAATTTTTTTTTTTTTTTATAATTAAATTGTAATTTTAGTGCAAGCAGGTATAACTTCTTACCGTAGCAGCCAAAGTCAACCCTTAAACAACAGAGGGTATAAAGGTTAATCCCCCATAGAGTTGGCTGCTACGGTAAGAAGTTATCCCCGCGTGCACTGAAATTACAATTTAATTATTACAATTGAACATGCTGCAGCCATTTATGCGTATGGCCAATTGTCATGTACCCAACATGGATGGTTTGTTATCAATGCTTGTTGATTTTTTTACCTTCTTAATAAATATGTAAACTTTTAATGCTTGTGTATTTCTATGCTAATGATTGAACACTTTAAAAATCCCAGAGTTTATTTACCAATCGTCCAACCCCCCCCCCCCCCTTTTTTTTTTCTTATCCTACCCATAGCTCAGACCAGACAGACGTTTTAGTCCAAGAGTCACCCAACTCTTCCATTATGCATCAAAGTTCTGTGGCTGATGCCACTCTCCTTTTGGAGGTGGCCCCCATCTTCACTGTTCCACTTCAGACTCCTACAACATAACACAATATCCTTTCATTGTGGGACAAAACAGTTTGATCCTGCGATAGACAGACTGACTTGTCTAGCACTGAAAACAAGGTTGCCCTTGTCTTGGAGGCTCAGGAATCTAACTTTAGAATAATGCCCTGTACACACAACCTGGTTTTTCAATGGGTAAACCGCGAGGAGAGCTTTTGGCCGGGAATCTAAGCCGTGTGTATGCTCCTTCGCAGTTTTTCCGACAGGAAAACTGCCAAACCTGCAGGACAAAAAAAAACATGGTTGCAGGAAAGAAATTTGCACCTAGTATGGCCTGCCTTACAACTGGCTTCTGTCAAAGGAGCATGTTGGAAAACCAGCATCCGATCAGCCAATGGCTGTCCGTGCTGATTCGTGTGTTCTGGGGAGAGGGGCAGAACACAATTACACAGCAGGGGAGATTGTCACATTAACATCACTTGTGTTAGTATGGCGAGCCCACTGTGTTGAATGAACAAAACATTTGTAGCATTTACCCACACTGAGGTTGGGTTCACACCGTGTGAGAACACATGTGATTCGCACTGCAGTGCAAATCACATGCAATGTCTGTGCGATGCAAATTCAGCCATACAGATTGTATGGCTAAATTTGCATCGCATTCAGACCTGTCATGCAGGACCCTTTTTTTTTTTTATCCAGTTCATGTCGGAACTGACCGTTCGCATTGCGATATGTGAACCGATCTGGGGAAGTCATTAACTTTGTATTGACACCCACAGCGGTTCACATATGGCAGTGTGAACAAACTGCCTGTGAGTTGGGTGCGATGCGGGAACCTGTACTGGATTTGCACAGGTTCTTGCATCGCACCAGTGTGAACCAACCAAGCCTTACTGTCCATTCCTTAAAGTGGTTGTAAACCCTTGGAAACAACTTTATGCTACAGGTAATCCTATATTAAGGTTTACCTGCATGGTTTAAGAGATATGCCCTGTCCCCTGCATGTGCTGATATAATCGGCACATGAGCAATGGGGAAAACTGAAGCAATGGCACCTATGTGCCGCTGCTTCAGTCGGTGTGCCATTTCCAGCGGCTCCTACTCTCATGCGTGGGAGTGACGTCATCGTGGCTACGACAAATCACAGCGCCAGACCCGCAAGCCCTGGGCGACATGTCGGCGGCCCAAGGGGGACACGAGGATGGCTGGGGGGGGGCTTCGCATACTAGCTCATTATGCCTTTGTCTAGCAGGTTTTTTTTTTGGTTTGGGTTTTCTTCCTCTATAAGCCCTAGTAGCTAGTAACGAGACCTTTGATTTCTAAAGATACTTGAATGATAGTCAGAGACTTTGTTAAAGGGGACAATTGGAGATAAGTGTCTCCTGCATTATGTTATCATTCTCCAACTACTCCTGGAGCATGTTTGGAGCCTGTAATTGTCTACTGTAGCATTACATAATAGGGGCCTCCAAAGTGCAGCCCTCTACAAGACTTTATCTGGACTGCTCTGATGGGAACTCTTGATGTAAGAAGGAGCTCTGATGGAGACCCTAATGTAAGGGGGTCTCTAAAGGGGACACTATTGTAAGGGAGGGAACACTGCTGTGGACTCCGGTGTAAAAAAGCCCATAGATTGCCTCCCACAGTGCTATTGTGTTCTGCCAGTTGAAGGGCGCAGGTCACTGGTGAACCGACATAGATTCCATCCATGTATGACCAGCTTAAAGGAGTTGTAAAGGAATTTTTGCCTAAATTTAATGTCTGCAAGGTAGACAGACGGAATAGTGTGATGATTCTGTTAAAAAACGAGTAAATACCTTCATCTATATCACCTCCGGGGGTTCTACTTTCTGTTCTCTCTCAAACTTCCTGGTTTGCATCACCTGTTCATGTAAGAACTACATTTCCCAGTATGCATTGCAGCACGCCCAGTAATTCACACCTTCTTGAAGTCTCTTAACACGTAGAAAGCGTCCTGCCACACAGATGTAGTTCCCAGGAGGGGGCGAGCACGTTGCTGATCACCGCAGTAAAGTCTCCCTTCACGGTGGTCAGTAAAATCAGACAAGCAGGAAGTGAAAAGAACAGAGAAGAAATAGAGCAACTTCTGAGCAAAAACGGACAATGAGGAAGTTAAAAGGGGAATGTCTGCAGGTAAAGGATGCTTATTATGAAAAAAATTGTTTTCCTTTACAACCCCTTTAAGGGAAGGCTCCTATGGTGGACTTTGATATAAGGGGGCTCAGTGGGAGACCCTAATGTTAGGGGGGGACATTGCTTTGTTTTATTTAAACTCTTTCACTTTTATTCTGAATCTTATCATGCGGTTTCCAAATCTTACCCAGATAAAACATTCACTCATTTATTAGTCATTGATTTATAACAGATTTTTTTGGGCTCACAAATATTTGTAAAATATATGATGTGGCTCTCGTACTGAAAAGTTTGGAGACCCCCCCATTATATGTGTGGCCCCTTGGTGGTTTCAAAGGCTTCATTGAAGGCCCCTATATTTAAAAAGTTGGCCACCACTGCTTTAATCCCACAAGACAGCTACAGCCCTTTATAGTAAATGCTCTGTTAGCATGCGGAAAATCTCTGATCTTTGCCGTTTTGCACTTGGATCCTGTCTCCAAACAGAGGAAGAGACATATTTCATTTCTGTTAGGAAGAACTTTTTGTGACGTTGACCAACGGTACTTTATGATTTGTAAACTGACATGGCCTTCCTGTCTATCATTTCCCTGAAATGGTCTGGAAGCTGCCAGTGGTAGGATGTATTCACTCATCTGTTCAGGCTTCACTTGTACCATTCACAGATTATGCTAAAGTTTTGTCACCTATGAACCCAGTTCCTTCCCCTCTTTATGTGTCATCTGGGAATTGCTCCATCTCAAACATTGCTGCCCGTAATATGTCTCATTCACTAGTACTGCTCCAGGTACTTCCTCTGATGTGTATTAAACGCGAGCCTGTGTAAAAGTTCCGAGTGTGTTTTTCAGTGTTGGATGACAGGCTTGCCTGTTCCAATCATGCTTTGCGTGCGTTTTATTTCTGTACATCTTCCATGATTTCTTTCCATACGCCCCCTCCATTCTGCTGCATTATCTTCTCATCCATCGCCTGCGTCATGTACCAAGAAACTAGATTCTGATTCTAATCCTTCCTTAGACGACATTCACACTGGCCTCCTGTGTTTAGTTTATTGAAACGCGCGAGAAATTCCACAGGAAGTATAAGCAAACTGCATGCTTCCAAGATCAAGTTCTCCTGCATTTGCGTTTAGATGCTTATTGTCCTGTGCAGAGTATCTAACCTGCTCCAGAATTCAATCTTGTAGATTGTAAGCTCTAAAAACCAGGACCCTCAGATCTCTCTTGTTTTGAATTGTATTGTAACTTTAATTTCTCCCTCTATTTTGTAAAATGTTGTGCAAACTGTTGTTTTCATATAAATTATGTATAATATTGGTAATAATAATCATTGCATGCATTTAGTTGTGTTTGGAAATGCACTATAAATGCATGCATGTAATTGCCAGTGTGAATGAGGCCTTATAAATATGCTGTATGTATACTGTACTGTTCATCGTGACGAATGATTTGTTCCACTGCGGCTTCATTTGTGACTCATTCTCCTCTGCAGCATTATATTCTCAGTGTGCAAATTCTTTATTCCAAGCAATTCTGCAATTTCTCATGTAAAGTCTCATCTCTAGTCTGCTAATGTGACTGTGATTGTACCAGGGATGTGCGGTGAGGTCAGTGGCTGGTAGGGATGAGCCGAACACCCCCGGGTTCGGTTCGCACCAGAACGTTCGAACAGACCGCGGGTTCGTGCGAACATTTCGAACCCCATTGAAGTCTATGGGACCCGAACGTTCGAATTCAACAACGGTCATTTTAAAGACCAAAATTCAATTAAATGTTGGAAAACGTTGTTCAGAACCCGGGTCTGGCCCCAGGGAACATGTATCAATGGAATTTCTTTTTTTTAAAACGGCCGTTTTTTGCGGAGCAGCCATTTTAATGATGCTTAAAGTGAAAAAAAAAAAAAAAAATTTCCTTTAAATATCACACCTGCTGGGTGTCTATAGTAGTGGCACGTGTTTAGAAATGTCCCTGCACAACATGAAAGGACCAAAAAAAAAAAAGCAATTAATGCTACTTGCGCAAGTTCTGTGTGGCAACATTATGTCGAATATTTTAGCGGTGGTGGGGGGCCATTATTGTTGTGTGAAAGAAATTTTTTAGAAAAAAGGGCACCCTCAAACATACTGTAATTGGAGCGCAACAAGGAGCCACGTGCAAAGTATTGCATCAAAAATTGTTATTAGGCGCCCCTGTTAAACAGGGGCAGAAAAATTGTGCATTGGGCACAACACAACACTTGCAACCCCTCCCAATAACTCCAATTGGAGCGCAACAAGGAGCCACGTGCAAATTATTGCATCAAAAATTGTTATTAGGCGCCCCTGTTAAACAGGGGCAGAAAAATTGTGCATTGGGCACAACACAACACTTGCAACCCCTCCCAATAACTCCAATTGGAGCGCAACAAGGAGCCACGTGCAAATTATTGCATAAAAAATTGTTATTAGGTGCCCCTGTTAAACAGGGGCTGGAAAATTGTGCCTTGGGCACGACACAACACTTGCAACCCCTCCCAATAACTCCAATTGGAGCGCAACAAGGAGCCACGTGCAAATTATTGCATCAAAAATTGTTATTAAGCGCCCCTGTTAAACAGGGGCTGGAAAATTGTGCCTTGGGCACAACACAACACTTGCAACCCCTCTCAATAACTGCAATTGGAGCGCAACAAGGAGCCACATGCAAAGTATTGCAACAAAAATTATTAGGCGCCCCTGTTAAACAGGGGCTGAAAAATTGTGCCTTAGGCACTGGTGGCGGAGCCCAGAAACAAAACATTTCTTACTAGCTATCAGCAAGAAAAGTGAGGAGGAGAAGGATATTCCATCAGCAGCATAAGAGGACAGTCACTCAGCATCAGCAGTCTAAAAGGGATCCGACATTTCAACAAAAAATATATTATTCATTAATATCAGCATCAGGTGCTTGGTAGCTGGTGTTGATCCAAGCCTGATTCATTTTGATGAAGGTCAGTCGATCAACAGAGCTGGTGGAGAGGCGCACCCTGTGATCAGTGACAAAGCCTCCAGCAGCACTGAATGTCCGTTCTGAAAGAACACTGGATGCAGGGCAAGCCAGTAGCTCAATTGCGTACTGGGCAAGCTCTGGCCAGTGATCCATCCTCAAGACCCAGTAAGCCAGAGGATTTTCAGTGGGGAAGATGTCCAAGTCGGATCTTGCCCCTAGGTATTCCCGGACCATGTAAAGCAGACGCTGGCGATGGTTGCTGGAACCGGTCAGACCTTGGGGCTGCGGACTAAAAAACTGCCTGAACGCATCGGTCAGACGACCACCTTCTCCACCGCCCCTCCTGTGACTCACCGAAGCCTCAGCAAGACGTTGTCCAGAGCTAGGTTTTGGTAATCCCCCCAGTTCTGGGAACGCATTGCACAGACCCTTCTGCAAGGCCTCCCGCAGAAGTTTCATCTTCTGCTCCCTCTGCGATGGCAACATAAGGTCCGCAACCTTACTCTTGTAACGTGGATCAAGGAGAGTCGCCAGCCAATAATGATCCCTCTCCTTAATAGCACGTACACGAGGATCCTTACGCAGGCTTTGCAGAATCAGGGAGGCCATGCAGCGTAGGTTTGCTGAGGCATTCGGGCCACAGTCCTCTGGGTCACTGAGGACGACAGGAACCACAGGCACCTCATCCCAGCCACGTAAAACTCCACGTGCTCCTTGGGACTGTAAATGATCCCTTGAAGACTGCTGCTGCTGAGTGCTAGGCTCCACCTCCATGCTGCTGATACAATCCTCCTCCTCCTCCTCCTCCTCCTCATCCTCTTCCTGTGTGCTAGGTGGGCAAGCAGGACCACTGTCTGGGTAAAGGGGGCCTTGAGAGGTAAGTCCTCCTCTTCCTCCCTCTGTTCTGCCTCAAGGGCCCTGTCCATTATTCCACATAGCGTGTGCTCCAACATGTGAATAAGAGGGACAGTCTCACTGATGCATGCACTGTCACTGCTCACCATCCTCGTGGCCTCCTCAAATGGTGACAGGACATTGCATGCATCCCTGATCAAAGCCCACTGGCGTGGTGAAAAAAAACCTAGCTGCCCTGACCCAGTTCTGCTGCCATATTGGCACAGGTACTCATTGATGGCCCGCTGCTGCGTGTGCAGCCGCTGCAGCATGGCCAACGTTGAGTTCCATCTGGTGGGCATGTCACAAATTAGGCGGTTCTTGGGCAGGTTGTATTCCCTTTGGAGGTCAGTCAGCCGAGCAGTGGCATTATATGACCTCCGAAAATGCACACAGACTTTCCTGGCCTGCTTCAGGACATCCTGCAAGCTCGGGTACCTGCCCAAGAACCGCTGCACCACCAAATTGAGGACATGCGCAAAACAGGGCACGTGGGTGAGTTTTCCCTGTCGCAGGGCAGAGAGGAGGTTGGTGCCATTATCGCTGACCACCATTACAGGCTTCAGCTGGCGTGGCGTCAACCACCTCTCAGCCTGATCCTGCAGAGCTGAGAAAATCTCTTCCCCAGTGTGGCTCCTGTCTCCCAAGCACACCAGCTCTAGCACCGCATGGCATCTCTTGGCCTGCATTCCTGCGTATCCCCTCGTACGCCTACGGAGCACGGCTGGTTCGGAGAAAACATCCCCACAGGAAGAGGCCACAGAGGAAGAAGAAGAGGAGGGGGTGGAGGAAAGAGGTGTGTCACAAGCAGTAGTATTTTTTTGGAGGCGTGGTGGCGGAACAACCTCCAAAACTACTGGACCTTGCCCTGCGTCCTTCCCTGCTGCCAGCAGAGTCACCCAATGCGCCGTAAAAGACAGGTAACGTCCCTGTCCATGCCTGCTGGACCATGAGTCAGCGGTAATATGCACCTTACCACTGACCGCCCTGTCCAGCGAGGCATGGACATTGCCTTCCACATGCTGGTAGAGAGCCGGAATAGCCTTCCGTGAGAAAAAGTGGCGTTTTGGTACTTGCCACTGAGGTACTGCACATTGCACAAACTCACGGAAGGGGGCAGAATCTACCAACTGAAAAGGTAGCAGTTGAAGTGCTAGCAATTTCGCTAAGCTAGCATTCAACTGCTGGGCATGTGGATGGCTGGGATTGTACTTCTTTCGGCGCTGCAGCAGCTGGGGCAGGGAAATTTGCCTGGTACTATCAGTAGATTGACCGCTACTACTAGCTTGTGACACACCTATTTCTACACCTTCACTGCAGGCTTCAGAAAGGACTGGGGGTCTACTGGGGTTGGAGGTCCCAGAAGGGCAAGGGGGGGGGGGTACGCTTCTGTCTTTGGTGTGGGTCTTTCTGGTGTGCTTGCCAACGAGCTGCATGGCAGGTCGACATATGTCTGGACAAGCATGTGGTACCCAGGCGGTTGATGTTTTGGCCACGCGAGATACGCTTGCGACATAAGTTGCAACTAGCAAAGGTACGATCTTGTGGACATATTTCAAAAAAGGCCCACACCAAAGAACTTTTGCTGTACCGGTCAGACACAGCAGCGCCATGCACAAGCGCCGTAGATGTGCGCTGTAATGCAGTGGGAGTGACCTTAAGCTGACCCCTGGAGGGCATCCTGCCTCTTTGGAGATGTGCCTGTGCCTCGTCCTCCTCCTCCTCCTCCTCCTCCTCCTCTCTCCTATTAGGCACCCAGGTAGAGTCAGTGACCTCATCATCCCCTCCCTCCTCATCACTGTCAACAACCTGGCAGTATGCTCCAGGTGGGGGAACTTCATCACTGACAAATTGATGTCCCTCTCGGCCACCCCCTCTCCCTGGGCTCACATCAATGCCTTCCTCTATCAGTGTTCCGTCATCGGAGTCTTCAAAACGCTGCGCATCTTCCTGCAGCATGTACCCCACACTGTGTTGAAACAGTTCGGGGGACTCCTCAGGAGGACATGGTGGTACTAGGGAAGTATTGTGTGAAGCCATTGTGCAGAGGGAAGAGGACGCCTTGGCAGCTGCTTTGCCAGATAAACTTTGATCTGTCTGTGTAAGAGAGGATGAGGAGGATGAGGACGGCTTGGTCATCCACTCTACTAATTCCTCTGCATGTTGAGGTTCAACACGGCCAGCTCCCGAAAAGAAGGACGAGCGGCCACGGCCACGGGCTGAAGAGGATGCACCACATCCACTACCATTGTTACCTCTACATGCAGAGCCTGCTTGCCCTCCTGACTCTCTGCCTCTCTTTGTTCCAGACATATTGAAGTGCTCAGGTGGTATGTAACAGCACAAGCGGAGTGACACCAAATGCGCTCAGGTGGTATATAGCAGCACACGTACAGTGGCACTATCTGTGCTCAGGTGGTATATAGGACCACACGTACAGTGGCACTATCTGTGCTCAGGTGGTATATAGCAGCACACGTACAGTGGCACTATCTGTGCTCAGGTGGTATATAGGAGCACACGTACAGTGGCACTATCTGTGCTCAGGTGGTATATAGGACCACATGTACAGTGGCACTATCTGTGCTCAGGTGGTATATAGGACCACACGTACAGTGGCACTATCTGTGCTCAGGTGGTATATAGCAGCACACGTACAGTGGCACTAACTCCGCTCAGCTGGTATATAGGAGCAAACGTACAGTGGCACTATCTGTGCTCAGGTGGTATATAGCAGCACACGTACAGTGGCACTAACTGCGCTCAGGTGGTATATAGGAGCACACGTACAGTGGCACTATCTGTGCTCAGGTGGTATATAGGAGCACACATACAGTGGCACTATCTGTGCTCAGGTGGTATATACCAGCACACGTACGGTGACCCCAAATGCGCTCAGGTGGTATGTCACAGCACACGTACGGTGACCCCAAATGCGCTCAGGTGGTATGTCACAGCACACGTACGGTGACCTCAAATGCGCTCAGGTGGTATATACCAGCACACGCACGGTGACCCCAAATGCGCTCAGGTGGTATGTCACAGCACACGTACGGTGACCCCAAATACGCTCAGGTGGTATGTCACAGCACACGTACGGTGACCCCAAATGCGCTCAGGTGGTATGTCACAGCACACGTACGGTGACCCCAAATGCGCTCAGGTGGTATGTCACAGCACACGTACGGTGACCCCAAATGCGCTCAGGTGGTATGTCACAGCACACGTACGGTGACCCCAAATGCGCTCAGGTGGTATGTCACAGCACACGTACGGTGACCTCAAATGCGCTCAGGTGGTATATACCAGCACACGCACGGTGACCCCAAATGCGCTCAGGTGGTATGTCACAGCACACGTACGGTGACCCCAAATACGCTCAGGTGGTATGTCACAGCACACGTACGGTGACCCCAAATGCGCTCAGGTGGTATGTCACAGCACACGTACGGTGACCCCAAATGCGCTCAGGTGGTATTAAACAGCACACATACGGTGACCCCAAATGCGCTCAGGTGGTATTAAACAGCACACGCACAGTCAGAGCGACTGCGTTTCTGTGCAATTCAATAGCCCACTTGCATTAACAGCAACTGCCTTTCTGTGCAAATAAATAGCACACGTGCAGTAACAGTTAATGCGTCTATGTGCAATGAACTAACACGTGTACACTAACACGTTAGAGCATCAAGCACAATCTCCTGCCTGACAGATACTAATAGCAGAACTAGCTAAGCTATACAGTTTATAAATATATTGACAACTCCTAGGGATGTCAATATATTCTCTACAAACTGTACATTTAACTATACTATCTAGTAGCCTCCCTGATCTATCTATCTATCTATCTGAAAAGACACTGTGGGGTAGATTCATGTAGATCAGCGGATATTTTGATCCACGTGATCTATCTTTTTTACGATCCGCCTGCGCCAGTTTTTGAGGCAAGTGCTGTATTCAGAAAGCACTTGCCTCGTAATTAGCCCTGGCGGATCGTAAATCCCCCGGCGGAATGCAAATTCCGCGGCTAGGGGGAGTTTACTATTTAAATCACCCGAGTCCCCGCGCCGATCGTACTGCGCATGCGCCGCCGGCAAAATTTCCCGACGTGCATTGCTTTAAATGACGTCGCAAGGACGTCATTGTTTTCGATGTTAACGCAATTAACGTATGGCCGTATTCCCGGACGACTTACGTAAACGACGTAAAAAATTCAAAACTCGACGCGGGAACGACGGCCATACTTAACATAGGATCCGCCGCACTTACCCCGCATATAGCAGGGGTAATGATCCGCCAGAAAAAAGACGAACGCAAACGACGTAAAAAAAAAGCGACGGCCGGGCGTTCGGTTCTGAATCGGCGGTTCTCCTCATTTGCATATTCGTTGCGTAGAAAAAAAGAAGCGCCACCTAGCGGACGGCGGGAGAATGCAGCCTAAGAACCGACAGTGTAAGGCGGCGTACAGATGATCGGATATATCCGATGAAAACGGTCCGCGGACCATTTCCATCGGATATGTCCGATCGGGAGTTTGATCCGATGGCGTGTACACACCATCGGATCAAATTCCCCGCCGCCGGACGGCGCGGTGACGTAGTGGTGACGCGGCGGTGACGTTGACGCCGCCGCGTCACCGCCACGTCACCGCACCAGGAAGTAAAACACTTCCGCGCATGCGCCGAATCCATTCGGCAGCGGCGCGGCGGTGGTGGGAGCCGACATGTCTGCTGGTAAGTGTACTAACCAGCAGACATGTCGGGCGGACAGATTCCCACCGGATAGATTTCAAAGCATGCTTTGAAATCTGTCGGGTGGAGAAATCTGTCCGCTAGCCCATACACACGAGCGGAGATGTCTGCTGAAACGGTCCATCGGACCGTTTTCAGCGGACATATCCCCTCGTGTGTACGCCGCCTTACTCACTTACACCAGTCGGCTCTAAGGGAGATCTATGCGGAACCTGATTCGAGGAATCAGCCGCATAGATCCGAGCGTCGGATCTCACAGATCCGACGGTGTATCAGTAGATACACCGTCGGATCTGTACATGAATCTACCCCTGTGTCTCTATCTATCTATCTCTCTCTCTCTCTATGTCTGTCTGACTTCTCTCTCTGAAAGCAAGCCGGAACACACTACACAAGGCCGCCCGGGAGGCGGCCTTTTATAGTGTGGGGCGTGTGCTAAAGCCCTGAGCCCTAATTGGCCAAAGCACCCAGGCTTTGGCCAATTAGGTCTCTTCGCTTTTTGGGCGCTGTGATTGGCCAAGCATGCGGGGTCATGGTGCATGCTTGGCCAATCATCAGCGTGCAACGCCGCAGTGAATTATGGGCCGTTGCGCGTCATTCGAATTTGGCGCGAATAACCCGATTTGTTCGTTTTCGACGAACAATCAAACGGCCGATGTTCGATGCGAACATGTGTTCGCATCGAACGCAAAGCTCATCCCTAGTGGCTGGTGAGGCACTGGCTAGTATCAGAGCCACACAGGTTACATACACCGTGAAGGTTAGAGCGAGAGCAATAATTCTAGCACTAGACCTCCTCTGAAACCCTAAACATGTAACCTGTAAAAAATGTTAGTCATTTATGGAGTTTTAGAAGTACTGAAGTTTTGCGCCATTCCACAAGTGTGCGCAATTTTAAAGCGTGACATTTTGGGTATCTATCTACTCGGCGTAACATAATCTTTCACATTTTACAAAGAAAATTGGGCTCTAGGTGTGTTTTTTTTTTTTTTTACATTCACAAAACAGTTTTTTCCCCCCAAAAAAGCCTTGAACCACTTGACGACTGCCGCACACACATATACGTCGGCAGAATGGCAGAGACGGGAAAATGGGCGTACAGGTACGTCCCATTGAATTTGCCTCCTTGTGGGCGTGCGTGTGTGCCTGCAGGTCCCGGAACCTCGATGTTAGCCGGCAGCCCACGATCGTGTGACCAAGAGGCAGAACGGGGAGATGTAAACAAGGCATTTCCCTGTACTGCCTAGCGACATGACAGGGATTTACTGCTCCCTGTGATTGGGAGCAGTGATCGCTGTCATGTCAGTGATATCCCACCTCCCCCACAGTTAGAATCACTCCCTAGGACATACTTAACCCTTTGATCGCCCCCTAGTGTTTAACCCCCTCCCTGCATTTTTATAGCACTGATCTCTGTATAAATGACAATGGTGTCAAAAGTGTCTGGTGTGTCCACCATAATGTCGTAGTTCTGATAAAAATCGCAGTTCGCTGCCATTACTACTAAAAAATATACCCTTATGGTAGGGTGACCACATGTCCCAGGTTGACCGGGACAGTCCCGCATTTTGCAGGTCTGCGCCGGGCACATTCATTCCAGGACAATACTGAGTCCCGGAATGAAACGGACGCCACATCACCGCTTTACTTACTGACAGTACTTGCCCTGGCCAGGAAAGCCTGGAGGAGCACAATTCCGCCCCCTGCTTGTGATTGGAGAAATCATAAATCCCGCCTCTTGTGTCACTGTGCTGTGATTCGTTACACCACAAGATGATTTTTGGGAAGGGAGGGTGTCCCTGAAAGATAGTTTGGAAATGTGGTTACCCCACCTTTTTATTACCAAAAATATGTAGAATACATATCGGCCTAAACTGAGAATTTTTTTTTTTGTTTTTTTTAAATGGGGATATTTATTATAACAAAGTACAAAATATTGTTATTTTTTTCAACACTGTCGCTTTTTATTTTTTTTATAACGCAAAAAATACAAACCGCAGAGGTGATCAAATACCCCCAAAAGAAAGCTCTATTTGTGGGGGAAAAAGGACTCGCATTACTGTGTGGAGTTACAAACAGAAAAACAGGAAGTGAGGATTTCTCAGAAGAAATAAGGACATTTAAAAGCAAAATGGAAGGATGAGGTAAGTGAAGGAGGACTGCACTAAGGTAAAGGAAGCTATTTAGGAAAAAAAAATTGTACCTTTATAACCCCTTTAAATTGCAGTGAAAGTTAGGTAGCCCTATGGAATATTTTTAGAAAAGGCAGAAGCTTGTGAGTCCTGTCAGATCCAAAACAAGAACACCAAGTCACACCAATCAAATCTAGCAGGAGAGGAGATCCAGAGATTCTCGCACGGGTGCATCTAAAGCCAAAAAAGGTACAAGAATGACAATGGAAGAATGGGAAGGGACACTTCAATGTAAATCTATGACAAGGAGCTGTTTAACTAGACAAATGTTGTGTTTCACAGCTTTGGAGTCCGACATTCCCAGCTGTCCTCACCTCTCCTCAGGACTTCCTCTTGTGCCACCTGTTCAGAAATCTTAGTAAATCATTTCTTAGACATGGCTACATCCCTGCATATCATGGTAAACTGTACAAAACATTTCTCTGCCAATAGCTTGTTCCTTGTGTGTGATTTTTATTTTTTTTCCTGAGTTGCCAAGGTAACACAGAGAAGTTTAAAGTGATTAAATCGTGATACCATAATGCATGATTCACAAAGATAGACCTCAGATAGGACCTTACCATCGTGTGCTTGTAGGCAAGTGCAACAGCAAAACAGCTACCCTTTAGATTTCTTTTTTGTTTTGTTATTTGCTAGTAATGGCAGCAATCAGCAACTTATAGTGGGGCTGAAATATTGCAGCGGACAATCTGACACTAATTGACACTCTGCAGGAACCAGTGACACTAAGGCTGCATTCACACCTAGGCGTCTGCGGGAGCAGCGTATTTGGGCGATATGAAAAAGGCGTTTTGTCCCCGCGATTTGCGGCGACAAAATGCCCTTTTCTTTTTGCTGGAGCTGGGATGTTTTACATTGTCGGGTATTGCCGAACGCCCAAGACGCCTGAAAAAAAGGGTCCGGGACTTGTTTCAGGCTTCAGGCGTCTGGCGTTTGGGCATTCGGCGTGGAGATGTGAACCATCTCCATAGCCGACAATGAAAATTCGCCCCTCCAGGGTATGTCAGGCTCCTTCAGCATCGGGCGTAGGGCGACAAAACGCCTAGATGTGAATGGAGCCTTATACAGTCATTGGTGCTAAAAAATATGCAATCACTGTACTGACACTGGCTGAGAGAGGGGATTAAACATCTAGGGTGATGAAAGGGTTAACTCTGAGCCTTGCCAGTATTTTTGTGTACAGTATGTGTTGCTTTTATTAGGGAGAGAGATGGATTGTATTTGCAGGTACACAAAATCCCCCCCAGCAGTAGATTTCTTTCAGCAACAATAAGGTCCCCCCACCAGCAACAATAGACCCCCTCTGCAAAAATAGATCCCTTCAAATTAGGATAGTTCCCCCCCAGCAGTGAGCATCAATACCTTGAAGCACACACCAGCACCCCTTACCATTACATACATTCAGTCCAGGGGGTGCCGGAACTGCGTTCCCGCTGAAAAAAAGCCCTGTGTCTATGTCTATGCAGGCCAAGGTGCATTTTTATTTTATTTTACAAGCCTATCTTAAGATTTCTTAGGTGCTCCAAGTGTTGCTTTTACATTCAGCTGTCAGGGGGTGATGCCATCTGAATGTGAGTCAAAAGTGTCCGATATGTCCGTCGCAATGTCACGGTCACAATAAAAATCGCAGATCGCCGCCATTACTAGTAAAAATGATAAAAATGCAATAAAACTATCCCCTATTTTATAGACGCTATAACTTTTGCGCAAACCAATCAATAAACGCTTATTGCAATTTTTTTAGCAAAAATATGTAGAAGAATACATATCGTCCTAAACTGAGGAAAATATATATATTTTATATACATTTTTGGGGGATATTTATTATAGCAAAAAGTAAAAAAAAAATATATATTTTGAAATTGTCGCTCTATTTTTGTTTATAGCGCAAAAAATAAAAACGGCAGAGGTGATCAAATACCACCAAAAAAAAGGTCTATTTGTGGGGGGGGGAAGAGCGTCAATTTTGTTTGGATGCAATGTCGCACAACCGCGCAATTGTCAGTTAAAGCGACACAGTACCGGATCGTAGTAAGGAAGGGTGTAAATTCTTCCCGGGCTGAAGTGGTTAAAAATAAAAAAGGTCAAAAAGCTCTGGTTAGGGAGCACGCAGTGTTGCACTGAGCACAATTGAATTCCTTATTATGTCAGAACTTTGATTAATTGTACTGTTCATAAGGACTAAGCACAAGTCACTTTACACTGTTATGTATATATTTGCAAGTTTGCACTCATATGTGTTCGAATTTTGGATTATGCGTAATGTGATGAATACTAATATTGAAGGAACACTTTGTTTATAATTTGTATAACAATTAATTATATATATTTTTTGGATGCACTTATTTGAAAAGTCACGTAGCACCTTTAATAGCCCTTATTAGGTTAGCACGTGGCACTTTAATTTAGGATATAATGTTGCACTATTTTTGATAGCCATATATGACTTTTTTGATATAGTAAGCACTGCACCACAAATCTTTGATTGCACAAAGCCGGCAGTTAGCTTGTCAGATTTACACCCTTATGCAGAGGCGGCTCTCTAATTATGCAAATTAGGCGGTCGTCTAGGGTCTCGCATTCACAGGAGCCTCATGGCTACCTAATTTGCCTTTGATCAAACACTGATTACGGCGCTGGCGGCTCACCCTACCCCTGCTGGACCCCGTGTGGCCCCATCATGCATCGTCCAGTCTGATGGCAGTAGGTGCGGGACAACAAAGACCTGATTTTTGTGGGGCCTCATGTCTAAGTTTTGCCTAAGGTCTCACAAAGCCCAGAGCCGCCTCTGCCCTCATATGATACCAGGTCATACGATTTTCATTTAACCTCTTCCCATCCCGTATATAGTCAAATGACGGCCGCAAGGTGGCTTTGCCATCCTGGGCAGCCATCATATGACGTCCTCGGCTTCCCGACCACTAGGGAAGAGGAGCACAATGGTGTGTTCCTTGTACATAGGGGCACCGATCGATCACCTCCCCCAGTCAGTGCCCTCCCGCCACAATTTAAAATCACTCCCTAGTAAAGTGGATGTAAACCCACTCTCATCCTTTCTAAACTAATGCCATACTGCTGATCTATAAGGATATACATGCCAAATGTCTTCCCTCTGTCTGTTATGAGAGCTGAAAAACTGCAGATTCTATGGGTGGGTCTGTTGTCTCAGTGGGTGGAGTTGTGATGTCAGTAGACTCCCCGCCCACCTCTACACTCCCCTTGTCAACATGCATTTTCTCTTGTGTATTCCTTACACAAAATTTTGCTATGATCACTAACATCCAGTCAAAATCCAGAAAAGTAACCACATAACTTCAGAAAAGGAGTGGGGGTGGGAATTAAAAAAATAATGCCTTGTCTCCAGGCTAGTGCATTAGATATGTAAATAACCTGATGTTGCAACTGTGTGTGTGTGACCTCAGACACACACACTGCAATTCTGCCCAGCTCTCACTACTGTAGATACATCTAACCTAAATCAGATCACTTGTCTGTGTATATTCTGCTTTCTGTTCTGTGTTTTCACTGCAATATACATGCTTTTCCTCATCACACTGAACTGTGGATCACACCCCATGATGAGAAACATCCAGTCAAAACACAGTAAATGCAGCCAATCCTGGGTGATCTGAAAGGGAGAGGAGGGGAGGGGGATGTGAATTGTGAACTTTTTACACAGGATGTGCCTCTGTCTCAGGCTAGTGCATGAGATATGTAAATAACCTGTCATTCACAGCAAGGGGGGCGGAACGGACTTAGGTTTTTCTCTGTAAGTCAGTTTTATTTCACTGAATAATAAAAGAGGGTTGCTCAGAGCTGGATTAACTGTGTGGAAAGACTGGGCACAGATGATAGAAAATCTTATACCCTACATTGTGTCATCAATTTTTTATTTCCGGGTTTACATCCACTTTAACCCCTTGATTGCCCCTAGTGTTAACCCCTTCCCTACCAATGACATTTATACAATAATCAGTGCATATTTTTAGCACTGTTCGCTGTATAAATGTCAATGGTCCCAATATAGTGTCAAAACTGTCCGATCTGTCTGCCGCAATATCACAGTCCTGACAAAAATTGCAGATAACCGCCATTACTAGTAAAAACAAAAAAAAATAATAATTTCATAAATCTATCCCTCATTTTGTAGACGCTATGACATATATATATTTTGCGCAAATCAATCTATATATGCTTTTTGTGCCTGTACTATATGTAGCGCCCCCTTACTTTCAGAAGGGACGCTATTTGTAAATTTAGTAGGGTGAGAGACTTATTTGCTCTCACACAGGTTGATTCTTGTTAAATTGGGCTGCGGTCAGTCTGTGCTCCAGGGATGCAATTCCATCTCTGGGCGGAAGGTGGCGCTAAAGGGATTCAGACAGAGACACTTTTCCCCAGCAGCCAATTGGAGGAGTGTTTCCCTCACGGGGCATGCTGGGGCAGACGCCATTTTTCGGGGTTCTTCTCTGGTTCCTGGTTCCAGGTGCGGCACCCACCTTCTGGGTGTGAGCACGTCACTGGCCCCACCACTATGGCCTACCTGGCCGGGGCCCGTGCTACGCGGAGTTCCTTACTCTGGGTCCTCATGGCTCAGAGCAACTGAGTTGCCGAGGGGCCCAGTGACTTACTGGGTGCCCATACTTCAAGAGAACTGAAAAGATACGCTTTACTGCACTCAAGTATCGGACCTGTGGCAGAGGCCTTTACTAATTTACTAGAGCCAAGTCGGTGGCAGAGACTTGTTCCTTCTTAGCATTCTCAGTGACACTCTGGCTGCCAGGCCTGTGGGAGAGGCCTGTCCAGGTGCACTGCACCCACTCCGGCGGGAGTGGCGACGGGAGAAAAGAATATACTCTAGAAGCAGGACTGCTTCTGTTCGTTATCCATAGCCTGACTCTGCAAAGTTATTATTTTCACCAACCTATCCTGTCTACCTCAAGTTGACTGTTGGTCGATGTTGGACCAAAAATAAAGCACTTAGAAAACGTCAACCCTTGGGTTGGACAGTCCGTTACTGTTCTGACAGTTGCTACCATCAATTTCCCTAGACATGTCAAAGGTAACTTAACTTATGCCGATCCCAAATCTAACCAGCAGGTCCTGAATGGGGTAGCGCTATATATATATATATATATATATATATATATATATATATATGTATATATATATATATATATATATATATATATATATATATTCTATATCGGCCTAAACTGAGGAAAATTTTATTTTATTTTTTTAAATTGGGGTATTATATCAAAAAGTAAAAAATATTGTGTTTTTTTTTATAATTGCCAGTCTTTTTTGTTTATAACGCAAAAAATAAAAACTGCAGAGGTGATCAAATACCACCAAAAGAAAGCTCTATTTGTGGGAAAAAAATTATCAACATTTCATTAGGTTACAGTGTTGTATGACGACGCAATTGTCATTCAAAGAGTGACAGCGCTGAAAGCTGAAAATTGGCCTGAGCAGGAAGGGGGTTAAAATGCCCGGTATTGAAGTGGTTAATCAGTACAGTTGTCGTCCGAAAACACAATACAAATACACTGCAACATGTGACATCACTTTTTTTTTTATTCTGTCGTACGTAAATTTTCGTAACTTTAATAAACTCTCCATTTTTGATATGCTTCTAGCATGCAAAAAAAAAACAGATCTGAATTTCCGATCGTGTGTACGGGCCATAAGGCTGCGACTCCTGGGAATGTTTGTTAACCCCTCCTGTGACCGACATATGTCAGTGGCAGTAGTAAAAAGTGTGCTGTGACTAAAAAAATGGTTGAGAAACTCCGGCCTAATACATATGTTTTTTATTGCAGCCACTTGGAGGTGCAGGAGACTAGTGTTCTCTGTTCATTCCTTCACCATGTCTGCACTACACAGAAGTAATGTCAAATGTGATTTCTGGGTTGTCACTTGTGGTACAGAAGCATGCATAGTGATCAGGGAATACTGTGAGTCACTGAGAGACTGTTAGTAACTCCCACACAGCCAGTGCCAGAAAAACAGGGACAGGTAGCTGGAGACTGAAGAGGATAAAATTAAAGGGGTTGTACATTTTTTTTCCTTTACCTTAGTGCAGTCCTCCTTCACTTACCTCATCCTTCGATTTTGCTGTTAAATGTCCTTATTTCTTCTGAGAAATCCTCAGAAGAAAGCCTCAGAAGCGAGCACGACACTCCACACCAGGGAGAAAGCCTTGCATTACTGTGTGGAGTTACAAACAGAAGATCAGGAAGTGAGGATTTCTCAGAAGAAATAAGGACATTTAAAAGCAAAATGGAAGGATTAGGTAAGTGAAGGAGGACTGCACTAAGGTAAAGGAAGCTATTTAGGGGGAAAAAATTGTACCTTTACATATTAAGGGATTTTTTTTGTTTACCTTTACAACCCTTTTAATCTGGTCCTGTCCTACATAGATAAACTGCCTTGCATTTATTTCACTGAATGCAAGACATTATCTAATTGGAAGAGAAGAGATTATGACGTTCATCCATAACGCCTCGATTCAAGGAATGCCTCCGATTCAGTGAAAATACTTTTTCCTAATGGAGGAGATGCCCAGCCATCAGAGACTCCCTGTGGCATCTGTACTACAGCCTAAACTACAGGTGTTGGCACTGGACATTCAGTGCTAATGGGGGAGGTCAGGGCAGTGCTGCAGCAGCTAGAAATGGGGCACATTTCTTCCTGTGGAGACTGGGCAGCAGGGCAGTATTCCAACATGATATTGATCCCAAACACACCACTGACTTGCTAAAGAAGCTGAGGGTAAAGTTGATG
This sequence comes from Rana kukunoris, assembly GCA_029574335.1. Taxonomy (NCBI): domain Eukaryota; kingdom Metazoa; phylum Chordata; class Amphibia; order Anura; family Ranidae; genus Rana; species Rana kukunoris. The sequence continues at coordinate 479,090,604 of CM056052.1, forward strand.
GACTGGCCAAGCATGTCTCCAGACCTAAACCCTATTGAGCATCTGTGGGGCATCCTCAAAGGGAAGGACCGCAAGGTTTCTAACGTCGACCAGCTCTGTGATATCGTCATGGAGGAGCGGTGTTGTAAGTAACGGAGTTAGAATAAACGCAGTTACCTAACGCAGCCCCTTTTGAGGGTAACAAGTAATCTACCCGATTACTCTTCCCCTCACGGTAATGTAGTTCCCATTACTTGGGCGACATTACCGCAATTACATCTACCGCCACTAGATGGCAGCAGAGTAATTGCTTCTGCCGGCGCTGCGAACATAAATATGGGTGGAACTCCGCTTTAGAATCATGTGACCGCTGTGATGGCCTGTCACAGCGGTCTGAAAATTCCCAATCGCAAGGAGCCCTGGATACAATGAGCCACACCCGCCTCACACTGACCTATCACCAAGGGAACAACTCACATCAATCACACACTGTGTGTGCAACCTGATCAATGATCCGGGGAACACATGGCCGGAACAAAATGTTCCACAGAACAAACGTTCCCTATACAACACAGTGTACACAGCGACATCTAGTGGTCAACATGGTAAGTGCAGGACACCTATACAGACCAATGATCAGCAGGTTATTTTTGGTCAGTGATTTCATCTCTTCATCAGACAACAAAGAAAAATCTGACATCCCAATTCCAGATCCCTTGCATCTAATAAAGCTTATATAAGATAAATAAAATAATAAACAATAAACTATAGAAAATTCTAATAAAGCCTAATATAAGATTTTAAATTACAGACTCTGTAAACGTCAAGGGAATGTATATTATAAACATACATTTTAATCCAGCTTATAATTTGGATGTAATATGTAGCAGATGGATACGGGTTTTAAGTCCTATTAGCTGCACATACATGGTGGGATGGATGCACCTAGGCTGGGATATACACGAGATCACCATTTGTTTCCGGTTTTCTTCTCTCAAGGATCTGGCATTCTTTTGTCTTGGAGTATTAACTCACTGCTCCCTGGCAAGCGCCGTCATCTGCTTCTCAACAAAGCATTGTAGAATATTAAAAAAAATTCAGTTACTTTGCTGAGTAACTAATTACTTTGCCAATGTAGTAACTGAGTCACTAACGCAATTACTTTTCCGGAGAAGTAATTTGTAACTGTAACTAATTACTTTTTTAAAGTAAGATGAGCAACACTGTGGAGGAGTGGAAGAGGACTCCAGGGACAACCTGTGAAGCTCTGGTGAACTCCATGCCCAAGAGGGTTGAGGCAGTGCTGGAAAATAATGATGGCCACACAAAATATTGAAACTTTGGGCCCAATTTGGAAATGTTTACTTTTGTTGCCAGCAGTTTAGACATGAATGGATGTGTGTTGAGTTATTTTGAAGGGACAGCAGAATTACACTGTTATGCCCCGTACACACGTGCAGGATTCCCATCGGAAATCCTGAGTAGAAAGCTGAGAACCTGCTCGGGCAGTCTTTTCCCCTACACATGGCCGGTTTTCCCAACAGGAAAGCTGCGATGAAGCTTTGGCTGGGAATCCCAGCCGTGTGTATGCTCCATCTCAGTTTTTCCCATAGGAAAACTGCCAAAAACTGCCGGGCAAAAGTCCACCGGTTTTCCCGGCAGGCAAAAAGAGAGCTGGTTCTCTTTTTTTGTCCAGCGTTTTTTGGGCAGTTTTCCTATGGGAAGTGAGGAGCATAAACACGGTCGGGATTCCGGGCCAAAAGCTCTCCTCGCAGTCTGTACGAGGCATCATACAAGCTGTACTCTGACTACTTTACATTGTAGCAAAGTGTCATTTCTTCAGTGTTGTCAAAAGATATAATAAAATATTTACAAAAATGTGAGGGGTGTACTCACTTTTGTGAGATACTTAATATAACATTTAAAAAAATATATATTAGGGCTGGGGAAATTAAAGATAAATTCCTCGATTAATCTTTAATTTTTTTGATCAATCAAAATTCTTGACGTCACCGGACAGCGAGACTTACCCTGCTGGATACGAGCAAACTGCACCCATTGTATTGAGGTACCTTTGCATCTGTGGAGCAGGAGGATGCATCAGGCTCCATCAGGGAAAGGGGGCAAAAATAACCATTGTTTTCCTGTCCTAAGCAGTTTTGTGCAGACAATTCTTTGTGTATCTGTTCCGTGCGAAAGACTGTTCAGTTCTTCAGGGTATATTGTCAATAAAATGCGATCATGTCTGCTTCCAGAAAATGTAAACACTCTGGTATGTCTGCGTTACTGGCTAAAGTGATGCCTACTTGCCTACTATAAAGTGACTGACAGTCAATATACTAGATACATTTTATAATTAAAGTTATACAAACTTTCTATGCTTTTCTTAAAGTTTAATAAGAAAAAATTACTTGCGTCAGCGCTACAGTTTGAATTTAAAAGGTATTTGTGTGAACTGTGAAGTTAAGTCATGGATTGTGGAAACTAACTAGTGTCGGGTAATTGTATATAGTGTATACCACAATTACCAGTAATGCAGAGTTGCAATACAAGGAGATCAGCTAAAAGTAGTTGGATCTGTATGTGCGTTATAATTAATCAAAATTAGTCGATTAATCAATAAAAAATAAAAAAACGATTAATCAAACACAAAATTTTTAATCAGTAACTGCCCAAATATATATATATATATATATATATATATATATATATATATACATCCAGTGTGAAAAAGTTATAGATTTATATATAGCTCTATATATAGCTCTGCTGTTGCAAAATAAATAGTTAGTAAAGAATTTTGTATACATTTAGTTTGAAATGGCCACTAGGGGTGCCATTTCTTTTAAATTTACAAACAGCCATACACAAATGACGAGTACGTGTATTTTCTTAATTTGATTACATGCATGAAAGTTTATCTCAGGTACCTCCTGAGATGAACTGCAAGGAATTACTGCGTGTATACACTCACTGACCCCTTTATCAGGTACACCTTGCTAGTACCGGGTTGGACCCCCTTTTGCTTTCAGAACTGCCTTAATTCTTTGTGGCATGGATGGTAAAAAGTTGCCCTTGGCCAAATGGAGAAATGGACTATCTCGGTACCCAAACGATTTGACAATGGTTCAAATAAAAATTAACATTTTATTAGTAAACATTTTTGATAAAAAAATGGAAAGAACATACAAGTTCAAACATTGTAAAAACAGTAGTAACAGCCGTGCAACATTATTGATTTCATAGGGTCACTAATCCCCAATGAATTCTGGGGATACCAGTTGTGACAGATCTTGACATGGTCTTGACATGGTCCTCTACATGTTTCACGATGTATACCGCTTCCTCAGGAGGAGTCAATCAATGTTATCCAAATAACCCAGTGGGTGATAGTAGCAGCACGGCAGAGGCACCCAAAGGTAATCCCCCCACGGGGGATACTAATAAGCGCACAAATCTAAAAAGTATGATGTGCTTAGACATTCAATAAAGCAACCTGGGGATTAAGGAACAAGGGCTATATTCACGATCACCTCGCTGACACCAGTATATTACTTTCGGTTTAGGGGTTGCGCTGTGAATTTTACCAGATTAGGGTGTATCTCAGCAAGAACCGAGCACCGTGACCTGCCCTAAAAGCCATGTATCCCGGGAAGCGCCCGCCGATTCATGGCATAGATTCAACATGGTGTAGATTTTGTTCCATATTGACATGATAGCAATACGCAGTTGCTGCAGATTTCCAGCACATCCGAAAGGTGCTCTATTGGATTGAGATCTGGTGACTGTGGAGGTTTATGGAGTACAGTGAACTGATTTGAGCTTTGTGATATGGTGCATTATCCTGCTGGAAGTTTTAGTTTTCCAGGGGTTGGGCTTTAAAATAACTAAAATAAGTCGGCATGTACAATCCCCTTAATATTTACCAACAAATGTGTAGTGTAAGGGCCTTCCTGATAGGATAGTCATTGAATAGGTAGGCATGCACATTGCAAAGCTTTTAGAAAACATAAAGTAGATTTCATTCAGATTTTTTTTTAAATTTTTCCTTTCCAGTAGAAACATAGGGCCAGATCCACAAAGAATTATGCCGGCGTATCTACAGATACACCAGCATAATTCTAATTTCCCGCCGGCGTATCATTGTTTTGTATCCACAAAACATGATACGCCGGAATTACGCTAAGAGACGACTGGCGTAAGTATATTACACCGTCGTATCTTAGTTGTAGTGTTACGCTGGACGCTAGGGGGGCTCCCGTTCGGATTCCATTTACGTCGTTTGCGTAAGCGTATCTCCGGCGTAAAGCTACCCCTGCTATATGGAGGCGCAGCCAATGTTAAGTATGGACGTCGGGCCAGCGTCGATTTTTCCGACGTTCACGTCGTTTGCGTAACCCGTTCGCGAATAGGGAATTGCGTAAATTTCGTACACAACGTTTTCATTGACTATTTGTGACGTGATTTCACGCATGCGCACTGGGATACGCCCACGGCCGGCGCATGCGCAGTTAAAAACCACGTTGTTGCGTCGGGTCATTCATAATTATAATAAAACACGCCCCCCACTAGTAAATTTGAATTACACCTGCGAACGCCGGCCCATTTATGCTACGCCGCCGTAAGTTACAGCGGCATTTCTTTGAGAATAAGGAAAACGCTGCTGTGACTTACAGCGGCGTAGCGTAAATGGGACATGCCGCGCGGGTGGCCAACGTATTTGGATCTGGCCCATAGTTGTTTGGCCAGCCCAGGGATATACCGTATTTTTCCCTCCATAAGGCACCCCCCCCCAAAAAAAAACAGAGAGAAATGTCTGTGTGTCTTATGGAGCAAATACTGACCAGGCCCCCCCATCGTCGCTGCCATGTTACAATACCGGGCCGGCCATCTCCCACGAGCACTGGCCGATCTCCTGGTTGGGCCTGCTCTGTCTTCTATTTGAGTGAAAGGTGGATGTGATGATGTTCTCGCCAGGTATTGCCAATCTGTGCGAGGTAGAGGACTGTAACAAAGTCTCACCTCCTAGATAGATGAAACACTGATCCAATGATACATTAAATTATTGTGACTTGTATCATAGGAGGGGGGACTTTGTTACAGTGGGCACCGGGATATTTGAATCTGTGAACTGACAGAGCTCTGCATTTCATTGGCCCAGGTCAGGCTGCATTTCATAGGACTAGTAAGGCTGCATTTCATGGACACCGGTAAGGCTGCATTTAATGGGCACCGGTAAGGCTGCATTTAATGGGCACCGGTAAGGCTGCATTTAATGGGCACCGGTAAGGCTGCATTTCATTGGCACCGGTTAGGCTGCATTTAATTGGCACCGGTTAGGCTGCATTTAATTGGCACTGGTAAGACTGCATTTCATGGGCACTGTCAAGGCTGCATTTCATGGACATTGGTAAGGCTGCATTTCATGAGACTGGTAAGGCTGCATTTCATGGGCAATGGTAAGGCTGCATTTAATTGGCACTGGTAAGTCTGCATTCCATTGGCACTGATCAGACAGCACTTCATGGGCACTGGTCAGGCTGCATTTAATTGGCACTAGTCAGGCTACATTTAATCTGCACTGATAAGACTGCATTTAATTGGCTCTGGTTAGGATGCATTTCATGGGCACAGGTAAATATTTTAGTACACCATTTGGTTCAGAATATATTTTTTCCTGTTTTCCTCTTCTAAAACCTAGGTGTGTCTTATGATCAGGTGAGTCTTATGGAGTGAAAAATATGGTACATTACAGCTTAGGATGAGGTCAACAAACAATATACATTTATCACAGCAGTACAATGTCACATAGCTCTGTTTGCACTATGGGGAACTATAAGGGAGTGCACTGTATACACTGAAAAGGTGAGTTCGGGTCCTGAAGCTGTATTTCACAATGACTAAGCAGAAATCTTTACCCTTCTTAAGGTGGAAGAGATTTCAATTTTTCAGTTGACAGAGGAGACAAAGAACTGATTTGTGTGAACACTTCCTTGTGTCTGTGATGCTGGAGGATCAGATCACATGGCTTTGCTAGTATCTATGGCCCAACTTATACAAAGTGTAACAACTTTACAACTTTTGTACCCCCAGTGTTCACACCAACATAAACATGTGAATGAAGAGCTCTACGAGTGAATGAAATGTTCTACACAGCTTGATTTACCAAAAGCACAGCTCTACTACTGCCCCGGGCTGCTGTACTGAAGCACAAGTACTGGGCGGCATTTTATTAAAGCTGAACTCCACATTCCTCACAACTTTTTGAGATGTGAATGAGGGACACCTATTAGCAAAAGTATGTAGGCTTAGGGCACCCCCCACCACGCCCTCTTAACCACTTAAACCTCTGAAGGTTTTACCTCCTTAAAGGATCACTAAAGGAATTTTTTTTTTTTAGCTAAATAGCTTCCTTTACCTTACTGTAGTCCTGGTTTCATGTCCTCATTGTTCGTTTTTGCTTTGAAGTTGCTGTAATACTGCTCTCATCTCCACACTTCCTGCTTGTCTGGCTCCTTATGAAAAATCTCATGGCAGCTTTTCACTGTGGTCCAAGCTGTGTGTCTAAAACTCCTCTGAACCAATCAGATTAATTTTAAAAACAAAACACTGCCCTGGATTTGTTTGTTTTTGTTTTATGTGTCTCTCTACTTCACAGAAACATAAACCCAGTTTAAAAACGAAAGTGAAACTAGAAGCACATTATATGATTGATTTTTATCTATTTTTAATCATTTTTAAAAGGAATCAGTTAACGTTTATGTTTCTGTTTATGAAACAGTCATTTCAGCAAAAAAAAAATATGTTTTCCTTTAGTAACCCTTTAAGGACCAGGCCATTTTTAGCAATACACCACTGCGTTACTTTAACTGACAATTGCGCGGTCATGCGACACTGTATCCAAATAAAATTGATGTCCCTTTTCTCCCACAAGTAGAGCTTTTTTTTGTGGTATGTGATCACCTGTGCTTTATACATTAATAATACAAATTATTAATAGAAGACAGAGTGACACACAGTCCACACTGGCGCGGTGCCCCCCTAAATGAATTCGCCCGGTGCAACGGCCCCCCTGCCCCCCCCCCCCCCCGCTACGCCAGTGGAGGGGTCTGTGTAAATCTCAAAGCTGAATGGACAGAAAAACAAATCCTTTGGCAGGTCATTATCTCCAATATATGTGTTTGTGTATTTTGCCTGGAGTTCAGCTTTACGTTACCGTTTAAAATCAAATTTATATTAAATAGAAAAAAAGTAAAAATGTTCCCCCTTAGCATTAACATCAGGCTGGTGATGTCACCAGGACTTATTATTTGGAATGTTGTGTAACTCCAGTGAAACTTATTGCTGAGGACAGGGGATTAACAGAAGTCAAGTCACAACAAGGAGATTGTGAGTCAAAAACACGGAATACATAATATGAACTGGCGCCTACATTATGTGAGAAGAAAGCCATCTAATACTGTGTAACTGGTAGCATTGTGATGTTTGTCATTGTGCTTGGTACAGAGTCATCTAATGAGAATGAAAACATATACGGTAAGTTCAGAGACAATCCTTGGTATGGTTTCTCCAGTGTAAATAAGGAGAATTACATGCACTGTCCCTTTAACCAACATCAATAGAATGTAGATATCTGAAAAACTGACCTTCATGGACTCCTGGACCTCCATATTTTTATTTTACATCTCGTACATTTGTATGATGCAGTGGTGCCAGATATAGTAAATCCATCTTATCAGATTAGATACCATGGTTTAGAAAAAAAAACTAAGGTACATACATGCTTACTTTTTCTGTATTAAGGCCCGTACACACAATCAGATATTCCGGCAACAATTGTTAATGGACGTGTTTTGTCGGAAAATCCTGTTTGTATGCTCATTCGGACAATTGTTGTCGTAATTTCCGACAACAAATGTTGGATGATCATGCTTTCAAATTGTCCGACAACAAATGTGTTCCATTGGATTATCCAATCATGTGTACACAAAAAAATCCAAAGTATAAACACACATGCTCCGAACCAATGCTAACCGTAAGACAACGTTAGCAGAAGTTGCCCAAAGGGTGGCGCTAAAGAGCAGAAAAATCACGTTGTTTCATGAATGGCTGAAAAAGTTCTGCCGTCTGTATGCAGAACAAGTTCATGGACAACGCCCTTCAGACAAAAATCCACGGATTTGTCCGATGGAAGCACGATTGTGTGTATGAGGCTTTAAACCAGTGGGTTAAAACAAACTAAAAATGAAAACGAAAAGTGACTTGATTCCCTCATCCACACACTTCATGTGGATGAGGGAATCCTTCCCATTTAGCCATTGTATTCTGAGCCTTCCCTGCCATCAGAATACACTGATCAGGGCTGCTTGCTAAAGCTGGCAATACTGATCGATCAAGAAAAGGCCGACAGAGTGGTCCTATAGAAGTTGTTCAAGCTGTATGTACAGAAGTCAATCGGTGTACAGAAGTTGCTGAACTGATCATACATGGATCAAAATTCAGCTGGTCCATGCTGGTAGGTAGGGATGAGCCGAACACCCCCGGGCTCGGTTCGCACCAGAACGTTCGAACAGACCGCGGGTTCGCACAAATATTTCGAACCCCATTGAAGTCTATGGGACCCGAACGTTCGAATTCAAAAACGGTAATTTTAAAGACCAAAATTCAATTAAATGTTGGAAAACGTCCTTCAGAACCCGGGTCTTGCCCCAGGGAACATGTATCAATGGAATTTTTTTTTTTTAAACGGCTGTTTTTTGCGGAGCAGCCATTTTAATGATGCTTAAAGTGAAAAAAAAAAAAAACTCCTTTAAATATCACACCTGCTGGGTGTCTATAGTAGTGGCACGTGTTTAGAGATGTCCCTGCACAACATGAAAGGACAAAAAAAAAGTAATTAATGCTACTTGCGCAAGTTCTGTGTGGCAACATTATGTCGAATATTTTAGCGGTGGTTGGGGGCCATTATTGTTGTGTGAAAGAAAATTTTTAGAAAAAAGGGCACCCCTCAAACATACTGTAATTGGAGCGCAACAAGGAGCCACGTGCAAAGTATTGCATCAAAAATTGTTATTAGGCGCCCCTGTTAAACAGGGGCTGGAAAATTGTGCCTTGGGCACAACACAACACTGCAACCCCTCACAATAACTCCAATTGGAGCGCAACAAGGAGCCACGTGCAAATTATTGCATCAAACATTTGTATTAGGCGCCCGTGTTAAACAGGGGCAGAAAAATTGGGCCTTGGGCACAACACAACACTTGCAACCCCTCCCAATAACTCCAATTGGAGCGCAACAAGGAGCCACGTGCAAATTATTGCATCAAAAACTGTTATTAAGCGCCCCTGTTAAACAGGGGCAGAAAAATTGGGCCTTGGGCACAACACAACCCTTGCAACCCCTCCCAATAACTCCAATTGGAGCGCAACAAGGAGCCACGTGCAAATTATTGCATCAAAAACTGTTATTAGGCGCCCCTGTTAAACAGGGGCAGAAAAATTGGGCCTTGGGCACAACACAACACTTGCAACCCCTCCCAATAACTCCAATTGGAGCGCAACAAGGAGCCACGTGCAAATTATTGCAACAAAAATTGTTATTAGGTGCCCCTGTTAAACAGGGGCTGAAAAATTGTGCCCTAGGGACTGGTGGCGGAGCCCAAAAACAAAACATTTCTTACTAGCTATCAGCAAGAAAAGTGAGGAGGAGAAGGATATTCCATCAGCAGCATAAGAGGACAGTCACTCAGCATCAGCAGTCTAAAAGGGATCAGACATTTCAACAAAAAGATATTATTCATTAATATCAGCATCAGGTGCTTGGTAGCTGGTGTTGATCCAAGCCTGATTCATTTTGATGAAGGTCAGTCGATCAACAGAGCCGGTAGAGAGGCGCACCCTGTGATCAGTGACAAAGCCTCCAGCAGCACTGAATGTCCGTTCTGAAAGAACACTGGATGCAGGGCAAGCCAGTAGCTCAATTGCGTACTGGGCAAGCTCTGGCCAGTGATCCATCCTCAAGACCCAGTAAGCAAGAGGATTTTCAGTGGGGAAGGTGTCCAAGTCGGATCTTGCCCCTAGGTATTCCCGGACCATGTAAACCAGACGCTGGCGATGGTTGCTGGAACCGGTCAGACCTTGGGGCTGCGGACAAAAAAACTGCCTGAACGCATCGGTCAGACGAACACCTTCTCCACCGCCCCTTCTGTGACTCACCGAAGCCTCAGCAAGACGTTGTCCAGAGCCAGGTTTTGGTAATCCCCCCGGTTCAGGGAACGCATTGCACAGACCCTTCTGCAAGGCCTCCCGCAGAAGTTTCATCTTCAGCTCCCTCTGCGATGGCAACATAAGGTCCGCAACCTTACTTTTGTAACGTGGATCAAGGAGAGTCGCCAGCCAGTAATGATCCCTCTCCTTAAAAGCACGTACACGAGGATCCTTACGCAGGCTTTGCAGAATCAGGGAGGCCATGCAGCGTAGGTTTGCAGAGGCATTCGAGGCACAGTCCTCTGAGTCACTGAGGACGACAGGATCCACAGGCACCTCATCCCAGCCACGTAAAACTCCACGTGGTCCTTGGGACTGTAAATGATCCCTTGAAAACTGCTGCTGCTGAGTGCTAGGCTCCACCTCCATGCTGCTGATACAATCCTCCTCCTCCTCCTCCTCCTCCTCCTCTTCCTGTGTGCTGGGTGGGCAAGCAGGACCACTGTCTGGGTAAAGGGGGCCTTGAGAGGTAAGGAAGTCCTCCTCTTCCTCCCTCTGTTCTGCCTCAAGGGCCCTGTCCATTATTCCACGTAGCGTGTGCTCCAACATGTGAATAAGAGGGACAGTCTCACTGATGCATGCACTGTCACTGCTCACCATCCTCGTGGCCTCCTCAAATGGTGACAGGACAGTGCATGCATCCCTGATCAAGGCCCACTTGCGTGGGGAAAAAAAACCTAGCTCCCCTGACCCAGTTCTGCTGCCATATTGGCACAGGTACTCATTGATGGCCCGCTGCTGCGTGTGCAGCCGCTGCAGCATGGCCAACGTTGAGTTCCATCTGGTGGGCATGTCACAAATTAGGCGGTTCTTGGGCAGGTTGTATTCCCTTTGGAGGTCAGTCAGCCGAGCAGTGGCATTATATGATCTCCGAAAATGCACACAGACTTTCCTGGCCTGCTTCAGGACATCCTGCAAGCCCGGGTACCTGCCCAAGAACCGCTGCACCACCAAATTGAGGACATGCGCAAAACAGGGCATGTGGGTGAGTTTTCCCTGTCGCAGGGCAGAGAGGAGGTTGGTGCCATTATCGCTGACCACCATTCCAGGCTTCAGCTGGCGTGGCGTCAACCACCTCTCAGCCTGACCCTGCAGAGCTGACAAAACCTCTTCCCAAGTGTGGCTCCTGTCTCCCAAGCACACCAGCTCTAGCACCGCATGGCATCTCTTTGCCTGCATTCCTGCGTATCCCCTCTTACGCCTACGGAGCACGGCTGGTTCGGAGAAAACATCCCCACAGGAAGAGGCCACAGAGGAAGAAGAAGAGGAGGGAGTGGAGGAAAGAGGTGTGTCACAAGCAGTAGTAGTGTTTTGAAGGTGTGGTGGCGGAACAACCTCCAAAACTACTGGACCTTGCCCTGCGTCCTTCCCACCTGCCAGCAGAATCACCCAATGCGCCGTAAAAGACAAGTAACGTCCCTGTCCATGCCTGCTGGACCATGAGTCAGCGGTAATATGCACCTTACCACTGACCGCCCTGTCCAGCGAGGCATGGACATTGCCTTCCACATGCCGGTAGAGAGCCGGAATAGCCTTCCGTGAGAAAAAGTGGCGTTTTGGTACTTGCCACTGAGGTACTGCACATTGCACAAACTCACGGAAGGGGGCAGAATCTACCAACTGAAAAGGTAGCAGTTGAAGTGCTAGCAATTTCGCTAAGCTAGCATTCAACTGCTGGGCATGTGGATGGCTGGGATTGTACTTCTTTCGGCGCTGCAGCAGTTGGGGCAGGGAAATTTGCCTGGTACTATCAGTAGATTGACCGTTACTACTAGCTTGTGACACACCTATTTCTACACCTTCACTGCAGGCTTCAGAGAGGACTGGGGGTCTACTGGGGTTGGAGGTCCCAGAAGGGCAAGGGGGGGGTACACTTTTGTCTTTGGTGTGGGTCTTTCTGGTGTGCTTGCCAACGAGCTGCATGGCTGGTCAACATATGTCTGGACAAGCATGTGGTACCCAGGCGGTTGATGTTTTGGCCACGCGAGATACGCTTGCGACATAAGTTGCAAATAGCAAAGGTACGATCTTGTGGACATATTTAAAAAAAGGCCCACACCAAAGAACTTTTGCTGTACCGGTCAGACACAGTAGCGCCATGCACAAGCGCCATAGATGTGCGCTGTAATGCAGTGGGTGTGACCTTAAGCTGACCCTTGGAGGGCATCCTGCCTCTTTGGAGATGTGCCTGTGCCTCCTCCTCCTCCTCCTCCTCCTCTCTCCTATCAGGCACCCAGGTAGAGTCAGTGACCTCATCATCCCCTCCCTCCTCATCACTGTCAACAACCTGGCAGTATGCTCCAGCTGGGGGAACATCCTCACTGACAAATTGCTGTCCCTCTCGGCCACCCCCTCTCCCTGGGCTCACATCAATGCCTTCCTCTATCAGTGTTCCGTCATCGGAGTCTTCTAAACGCTGCGCATCTTCCTGTAGCATGTACCCAACACTGTGTTGAAACAGTTCGGGGGACTCCTCAGGAGGACATGGTGGTACTAGGGAAGTATTGTGTGAAGCCATCGTGCAGAGGGAAGAGGACGCCTTGGCAGCTGCTTTGCCAGAAAAACTTCGATCAGTCTGTGTGAGAGAGGATGAGGAGGATGAGGACGGCTTGGTCATCCACTCTACTAATTCCTCTGCATGTTGAGGTTCAACACGGCCAGCTCCCAAAAAGAAGGACGAGCGGCCACGGCCACGGCCACGTGCTGAAGAGGATGCACCACATCCACTACCAGCGTTACGTCTACATGCAGAGCCTGCTTGCCCTTGTGACTCTCTGCCTCTCTTTGTTCTCCTTCCAGACATATTGAAGAGCTCAAGTGGTATGTAACAGCACAAGCGGAGTGACACGAAATGCGCTCAGGTGGTATATACCAGCAGAGGTACAGTGACACTAACTGAGCTCAGGTGGTATATAGCAGCACACGTGCGGTCACACTAACTGTGCTCAGGTGGTATATAGCAGCACAGGTACAGTGACACTAACTGAGCTCAGGTGGTATATAGCAGCACACGTGCGGTCACACTAACTGTGCTCAGGTGGTATATACAAGCACAGGTACAGTGACACTAACTGAGCTCAGGTGGTATATACCAGCACAGGAACAGTGACACTAACTGTGCTCAGGTGGTATATAGGAGCACACGTACAGTGGCACTATCTGTGCTCAGGTGGTATATAGGAGCACACGTACAGTGGCACTATCTGTGCTCAGGTGGTATATAGGAGCACACGTACAGTGGCACTATCTGTGCTCAGGTGGTATATAGGAGCACACGTACAGTGGCACTAACTGTGCTCAGGTGGTATATACCAGCACACGTACAGTGGCACTATCTGTGCTCAGGTGGTATATAGGAGCACACGTACAGTGGCACTAACTGTGCTCAGGTGGTATATACCAGCACACGTACAGTGGCACTAACTGTGCTCAGGTGGTATATACCAGCACACGTACAGTGGCACTAACTGTGTTCTGGTGGTATATAGGAGCACACGTACAGTGGCACTATCTGCGCTCAGGTGGTATATACCAGCACACGTACAGTGGCACTATCTGTGCTCAGGTGGTATATACCAGCACACGTACAGTGGCACTATCTGTGCTCAGGTGGTATATAGGAGAACACGTACAGTGGCACTATCTGTGCTCAGGTGGTATATAGGAGCACACGTACAGTGGCACTATCTGTGCTCAGGTGGTATATAGGAGCACACGTACAGTGGCACTATCTGTGCTCAGGTGGTATATAGGAGCACACGTACAGTGGCACTATCTGTGCTCAGGTGGTATATAGAAACACACGTACAGTGGCACTATCTGTGCTCAGGTGGTATATAGGAGCACACGTACAGTGGCACTATCTGTGCTCAGGTGGTATATAGGAGCACACGTACAGTGGCACTATCTGTGCTCAGGTGGTATATAGGAGCACGCGTACAGTGGCACTAACTGTGCTCAGGTGGTATATAGGAGCACACGTACAGTGGCACTATCTGTGCTCAGGTGGTATATAGGAGCACACGTACAGTGGCACTATCTGTGCTCAGGTGGTATATACCAGCACACGTACAGTGGCACTATCTGTGCTCAGGTGGTATATACCAGCACACGTACAGTGGCACTATCTGTGCTCAGGTGGTATATAGGAGCACACATACAGTGGCACTATCTGTGCTCAGGTGGTATATAGGAGCACACGTACAGTGGCACTAACTGTGCTCAGGTGGTATATAGGAGCACACGTACAGTGGCACTATCTGTGCTCAGGTGGTATATAGGAGCACACGTACAGTGGCACTAACTGTGCTCAGGTGGTATATACCAGCACACGTACAGTGGCACTAACTGTGCTCAGGTGGTATATACCAGCCCACGTACAGTGGCACTAACTGTGCTCAGGTGGTATATACCAGCACACGTACAGTGGCACTAACTGTGCTCAGGTGGTATATACCAGCACACGTACAATGGCACTATCTGTGCTCAGGTGGTATATAGGAGCACACGTACAGTGGCACTATCTGTGCTCAGGTGGTATATACCAGCACACGTACAGTGGCACTATCTGTGCTCAGGTGGTATATACCAGCACACGTACAGTGGCACTAACTGTGCTCAGGTGGTATATAGGAGCACACGTACAGTGGCACTAACTGCGCTCAGGTGGTATATACCAGCACACGTACGGTGACCCCAAATGCGCTCAGGTGGTATGTCACAGCACACGTACGGTGACCCCAAATGCGCTCAGGTGGTATGTCACAGCACACGTACGGTGACCCCAAATGCGCTCAGGTGGTATGTCGCAGCACACGTACGGTGACCCCAAATGCGCTCAGGTGGTATGTCACAGCACACGTACGGTGACCCCAAATGCGCTCAGGTGGTATGTCACAGCACACGTACGGTGACCCCAAATGCGCTCAGGTGGTATTAAACAGCACACGCACAGTCAGAACGACTGAGTTTCTGTGCAATTCAATAGCCCACTTGCATTAACAGCAACTGCCTTTCTGTGCAAATAAATAGCACACGTGCAGTAACAGTTAATGCATCTATGTGCAATTAACTAACACGTGTACACTAACACGTTAGAGCATCAAGCACAATCTCCTGCCTGACAGATACTAATAGCAGAACTAGCTAAGCTATACAGTTTATAAATATATTGACAACTCCTAGGGATGTCAATATATTCTCTACAAACTGTACATTTAACTATACTAACTAGTAGCCTCTCTGATCTATCTATCTATCTATCTATCTATCTATCTATCTATCTAAAAAGACACTGTGGGGTAGATTCACATAGAGATACGACGGTGTATCTACTGATACACCGTCGTATCTGTGAGATCCGACGCTCGGATCTATGCGGCTGATTCCTCGAATCAGGTTCCGCATAGATCTCCCTTAGAGCCGACTGGTGTAAGTGAGTTACACTGTCGGATCTTAGGCTGCAATCTCCTGCCGTCCGCTAGGTGGCGCTTCTATTACTATACGCGACAAATATGCAAATGAGGAGAACCGCCGATTCAGAAACGAACGCCCGGCCGTCGTTTTTTTTTTTACGTCCTTTGCGTTCGGCTTTTTCCGGCGGATCGTTACCCCTGCTATATGCGGGGTAAGTGCGGCGTATCCTATGTTAAGTATGGCCGTCGTTCCCGCGTCAAATTTTGAATTTTTTACGTCGTTTACGTAAGTCGTTCGGGAATACGGCCATTCGTTAATAGCGTTAACATTGAAAACAATGACGTCCTTGCGACGTCATTTGAGGTAATGCACGCTGGGAAATTTAGCCGGCGGCGCATGCGCAGTACGATCGGCGCGGGAACGCGCGTGATTAAAATAGTAAACTCCCCCTAGCCACGGAATTTGCATTCCGCCGGGGGATTTACGATCCGCCAGGGCAACTTACGAGGCAAGTGCTTTCTGAATACAGCACTTGCCTCAAAAACTGGCGCAGGCGGATCGTAAAAAAGATAGATCACGCGGATCAAAAGATCCGCTGATCTATGTGAATCTACCCCTGTGTCTCTATCTATCTCTCTCTCTCTCTAACTCACTGTCTGTCTAACTTGTCTGTAAGGCAAGCCGGAACACACTACACGAGGCCGCCCGGGAGGCGGCCTTTTATAGTGTGGGGCGTGTGCTACAGCCCTGAGCCCTAATTGGCCAAAGCACCCTGGCTTTGGCCAATTAGGTCTCTTCGTTTTTTGGGCGCTGTGATTGGCCAAGCATGCGGGGTCATGGTGCATGCTTGGCCAATCATCAGCGCACAACGCCGCAGTGAATTATGGGCCGTTGCGTGTCATGCGAATTTTGGCGCGAAGGACCATATTTGTTCGTTTTCGACGAACGATCGAACAGCCGATGTTCGATGCGAACTTGAGTTTGCATCGAATGCGAAGCTCATCCCTACTGGTAGGTTAATTGGCTCCTGTCTAATGTTGGCCCTAGTATTTGTATGTACAGTACGATTGTGAGTTAGGGACCTTAGACCAGTGGTTCTCAACCTTGCTAGTGCCGTGACCCCTTGATAACATTAAAGTTTTGGGGACCCCTAACAGTAAAACTATTATTTTCATAGAATGGGTTGTCAGCAGTAGCACTGAAGGCAAGAAAAGTAATTTGCGCCGCTAATGGACATTTATGGCTCCCCAAGTCCCTTCCACTAGTACAGTATTGAAATCCCTGATGGTACGTTTTAGGATGTACCACTCTTTCTCTCTGTTATCCTTTCTTTCTCTATACTAATTTATTGTTTTTTTCCCCCATCCCTCTCTCTAGCCATCTTTCTTGTTCTTTCTTTTAAGCCGTGTACACACGATAGGTTAACCAGAGGAAAACGGTCTGAAGGACAGTTTTCATCGATCAGTTAAAAAAAGCAAACTTACTTTAAAATTTAACCGATGGATTGATAACCGATAGGTCAAAACCGATCGTTAGTATGCAAAACCATCAGTTAAAAACCAGCGCATGCTCAGAATCAAGTCGACCCATGCTTGGAAGCATTGAACTTCATTTTTTTCAGCACGTCGTTGTGTTTTACGTCACCGTGTTCTCATAGGATCGTTTTTTTTAACTGATGTTGTGTAGGAACATCAGACCATCAGTCAGCTTCATAGGTTAACTTAAGACAACTGTCCTTCAAACCTGTCTCATCGGTTTTTGAATGATCGTGTGTACGCCGCTTTAGGGCTCGTACACACGACCGAGAATCTCGTCAGTAAAAACCTGTCATTTTCCCTGACGAGATTCTTGGCAAGAAACTCTTGCCGCCCGAGTGTACTAACTTTTATTTCAAAAGAACCGCGGTTCTCTTGAAAGGAAAGAACGCGGTGACGTCATCGCGTACGACGAGCATGCACCGCCATCTTGCTTTACCCTCCCTATGCCATGGAAGCTACTGCACATGCGTCTAAGTAATTTTGAGCATGCGTGGGTTTCCACGGCGACAGGTAAGTATACACACTCTCGGATTTCTTGTCTGGAAACAGGCAAACGAGAATCTCAACGAGAAAAAAGAGAGCAGGTTCTCTTTTTTTCTTGTCGAGATTCTGGCCAGATTTCCAAACGAGAAACCTGAATGCCTTGTACACACGAACGGGAATCTCGGCAAGAAGCAGTTTTCTTGCTGTTTTTTGCCGAGAAACCCGGTCGTGTGTACGAGGCCTGATTTTTTTCTCTCCCCTTTTCTTTGTTCAACCCCTCTTTTCCTCTCCCTTCCATGTATTCTCCATTTTAGTCCTTCTCTTACTCCTTGTTGGAGAGTGAGGGGGAATGGGGTGAGTGGCAGTGCTGGCGGGGAGTTGGCATGGGTGGTAATGCTGGTGGGGGAGTTATGATTAGCCAACTTAGGTGCTCTTGATCAAGGTCATCTGCTGATCTGAGAACTGTAGTGGGGACTTTTAATGGCAACTATAATCACAGGTAGTGTTACTCACTGTGTCTCCGACTTTGTGGTGTCTCGTAGCAGTGACACCTATGCCAAAATCAGGAGATAGGGTCTCCTTCAGCCCCTCCCACTTCACATTCCTCACCAGTCAGCTGACCTCTAGTCTCTGTCCCCCAGTCATGTCGTGAACTGAATGGGCAGTTGCAAAGAGGCTGAATGGGCAGCCACGGGCTTCAGGAACAGCCCAGCTGGGCAGCCACAAGTTCCAGGGACAGCCCTGCTGTGCGGCCACAAAAAGGCTGGGAGAGCAGTGTGGGCTTTAGGAACAGCCCAGGATTCAGTGACCCCTGGCAAATCATCATTCGACCCCAGAAAGGGGTCCCGAACCCCAGGTTGAGAACCACTGCCTTAGACTGTAAGCTCCTTGAGGGCAGGGACTGATGCAAACGTACAATATATATATGTAAATTGACAGTGCTATATAAGTACCTTAAATTAAAAAAAATTGTAATTAAAAATCAGGCAGGCACTTGTATTACATATTGATAGTAGATAAAAGACAATTGTGAAAAAAGATTGTATGGTGTCTGGTCACATTTACTAAAACCTTAATGTAAGCTTTAACCACTTAAGCCCCAGAAGGATTTACCCCCTTGCTGACCAGAATTTTTTTTTGCGATTCTGTACTGCGTGGTACCCAAACATGATTGACGTTCTCTTTTTCCCACAAATAGAGCATTCTTTTGGTGGTATTCGATCACCTCTGCGTTTTTCTATTTTGCGCTATATACAAACAAAGAGCGACAATTTTGAAAAAATGCAATATGTTTTACTTTTTGCTATAATAAATATCCCCCGAAAATATATAAAAAAACTAATATCTTCCACATTTTAGGCCGATATGTATTCTTCTACATATTTTTGGAAAAATAAATCACAATAAGCGTTTATTGATTGGTTTGGGCAAAAGTTATAGCGTCTACAAAATAGGGGATATATTTATGTCATTTTTTATTTTATTTTTATTTTTTATCAATAACATTTTTATTGGTGTAGCGCTCACCCCCGAAGGAGCCGCTGGTTGTTGTTTGGGATCGGTGTATTAAGTTACCTTGTAGTGTGTCTAGGGGTAGTAGCAGTGAGTAGTAGCTGTGAGCGAATGTCCACTGATCAGATGGGTTTTCAAATGCTTTATTCCAGGGCCCAACATGGCCAACATCAACAGGAGATAGGAAAGGTTGCTGGGAAGAACAGGTCTCTATGACAGACCTGGCTCGGGCCTCTGCCACAGGCCTAGTACTTTAGTACTCAAGAGAACAATTCGGATTAAGCGGATCCTCCCAGTAAATGCAATGAAAGGGGTCACCGGTTGACAGCTGACATGTACCTGTCAATTCCAGTAACCAGATCCCTGATGAAAAAGCCCTTTCGTTTAAGCCCTTTTGGATAACCTGCCTCCGGGTTCTCCTCAAGCCGATCCCCCACCGAACGGCATACAGCCTGGGATCTTCTCAGTAAGGTTGGGGACACAGTAAGTCACTGGGGCCCCCATCGACACCCAGATGGGTCTCCATGGAACAGGTGGCTCTGGCCAGGTGGGCCATGCGAGCGGGGTCCGTGGAATGCACGCACCCTGAAGGTGGATGCCGCACCTGGAACGTGGACCCCACTCAGAGAAGAAGAACCGACCCAGAACACCCGGCAGCTGCCACAGATATACCCCTCCCCAGCATGCCCAGCGAGGGAAGAACTCCTCTAATTGGCTGCTAGGGAAAAGTGGCTCTGTCAGAACCCCTCTAGCGCCCACTGCCGCCCAGGGGTGTAATCACACCTCGGGGCCACAGACCGACCTACAGGACAGTTCTGAAATAGCAGCGGCCTGCAATTTGACAAATTATGAATGAGAGCAAATTAACTCTCCCATTCGCCCGCTAACTTTAGCGTAGTTCCCATACTGAAAGTAAGGGGGCGCTACATAGGTCAAAAATTCAAGTGTACATAACATACAGCCATTCAGTGCCTTAGGCACACAGGGACAAAATAAAGAGAAAACATATTAACAGCGGCACAGGGGGCATACATTATCTCTGTCTAGTCATCTTTGGCATGAGTGATTCTGAGGTGTCTCGCATCTTCAGATTCACCCCTCATGCCATCATGGAATGATGCCATCATGGAATTAACCACAACCCTGCAGAAGGACATCACCAGCCCAACACACCGCTCACATGCAGTGCAGCCACTGGTCAAGGTCCTGGCAACACTCCATTTCCTTGCCAGTGGCTCTTTTCAGCGTACAAGTGGAGTGGTGGCTGGGATGTCACAATCCTCCATGAGCAGATGTGTGCACCAGGTTATTCCTGCAATTCTCAGACGCATGGCCAACCAAATCATCCAACCCACCCAGGAGGACCTGCGGCAGAAGGCAATGACAGATTTCTACAGAATTGACAGATTCCCACGCACCGTGGGGGCCATTGATTGCACACATGTGGCACTCCAGCCCCCCCGTGAGACAGAGCACATATACCGCAATCGGAAGCATTGGCATTCCATCAACGTACAGGTGATAGTCGATGCCAAATGCCTCATATGGCACGTCCGTGCCAAACACCCCGGATCCAGCCATGACAGCTACATATACAATCAGAGCCCCATCCCAATGGAATTCGAACAGAACATGTATGGGGACAGCTGGCTGGTTGGTGAGTGACATGGGTGGCAGGCATGACTGTCCCCCCCCATGATGCACACATCACAAGGGGCACATGCACTACTAACATCCTCCTGTCTTTTCCCTTCCAGGTGACTCTGCATATGCACTGGGACCCCATCTCATGACTCCTATCCGGAAACCCCCAAACCCCAGGAGAGGAAAGATACAATGAAGCACACGCCAAAACCTGTGCAGTCGTGGAGCGCACCTTTGGCCTCCTGAAGTCACATTTCCGATGCCTGGATAAGTCTGGGGGTACCCTGTTGTATTCCCCAAACTTTGTATGTCAGATCATCGGTGCATGTTGCATGCTGCACAACTTCGCAGTGAGAAAGGGCCTGGAGATTGACATATGTGATGACCTGACCCCCAAACCAGACAATCCCCCCCTAACCGAGGCTACCCCGTCTTCTGAGGGAAGAGCAGCCAGGAGACAGCTCACATTAGGCATCTTTGCACGTTAAACACACACATTAATCATGGCACAATGAGAATGCATGCATGCACACCACTGTGGTCCCTAGCACAGACACATCACATCCTCATCAAATTGGATTAGCACAAGCCCACCATGCAGGACTTGTGAGCAGCAATGCCACGGCTCCAATTATGTCACTGTACATTCATACACCATTCACACGGACCTGGGGATCACTTCTCCCTGGTCCTGGGATCCCTTCTCCACCACAAATGAGGGTGATACCCGTTTTCCGGCAGGAATGTCACCCCCACATTCAAAAATAATTCACAACCCAAAAATTAAAAATAAATTGCCCAGCACCCAAAAAAAATGACCAGCAAAAAAAAAATGAGTTGGCTTCTCAGGGCCAACTCATGGGGGGGTAATCCGGGGAAGGAGGAGCATTCCCTGGTCTCTACCCACCTGGCGGCCTGCCCTCCAAGGCCACGGCAATTCGAGTCAGGCCATCATTGAGGGTTAGTAAAAATGGAAAGAAAATTGCGCATTCCCTAAAAACTACAAATATAAGAAAGCTGCGATTCAAAAATGTTATACAACATAAAACAGACTGGAAGAAGGGGAGGAATCGCGCTATACGTGAGACAATGCCTAGTAATGGCACAGTAGGTTACCAAATAAAAAATATTCATGAAAGTTATAATATGTAGTTGAAACACAAAACCTAAATTAACCACTTAAGGACCGCCTCCTGCAGATTTACGTCGGCAGAATGGCACGGCTGGGCACATCAACGTATATATACGTTGGTTTTAGTACCCAGCCGTGGGTCGCGGGCGCGCGCCCGCGACCCGGTCCGAAGCTCCAGGACCGGGACCGCGGGATTCGCGGACCCAATCGCCGCTGCAGTGCGGCGATCCGTCCCTGGAGCGGAAGAACGGGGAGAGCCGTGTGTACACACGGCTTCCCCGTGCTTCTCTGTGGCCGGAGCATCGATCGCGTCATCCCTGTAATAGGGGGACGCGATCGATGACGTCACACCTACAGCCACACCCCCCTACAGTAGTAAACACACACATTAGGTACACATTTCCTACAGCGCCACCTGTGGTTAACTCCCAAACTGCAACTGTCATTTCCACAGTAAACAATGCAATTTAAATGCATTTTTTGCTGTGAAAATGACAATTGTCCCAAAAATGTGTAAAAATTGTCCGAAGTGTCCGCCATATTGTCGCAGTCACGAAAAAAATCGCTGATCGCCGCTATTAGTAGTAAAAAAAAAAAAATTTATAAAAATGCAATAAAACTATCCCTTATTTTGTAAACGCTATAAATTTTGCGAAAACCAACCGATAAACGCTTATTGCGATTTTTTTTACCAAAAATATGTAGAAGAATACGTATCGGCCTAAACTGAGGAAAAAAAATGTTTTTTTATATATTTTTGGGGAAAATTTATTATAGCAAAAAGTAAAAAATATTGAATTTTTTTTTTAAATTGTCGCTCTATTTTTGTTTATAGCGCAAAAAATAAAAACCGCAGAGGTGATCAAATACCACCAAAAGAAAGCTCTATTTGTGGGAAAAAAAGGACGCAAATTTTGTTTGGGAGCCACGTCGCACGACCGCGCAATTGTCTGTTAAAGCGACGCAGTGCCGAATCGCAAAAACCCCTTGGGTCATTTGCCAGCGTATTGGTCCGGGTCTTAAGTGGTTAATATTTTTAAAGTCCACAAATAAAAAATATATATGTGAAAAACATGTGAGTCAATCGTGAAAAAAGGGGGTTAAGTTCTTTGTAATGGTCAGAGGTCCATCTGTGAAGCCAATGATGCTGAATTTTTCAAAAGAAATACAGGAAGATCAATGTCCCTTTACCAATCGCGATTATCTTGCACTTGTAGGTTTCAATGTGAAGTCACAATACCGGAAAAAAGAGAAACAAAAAACTTGCATAGTGTAATACCGTTGAGAATTGTGAATAATATCCACCCGTGGGGGATAGCTGTATGGTAGACAGGGGGCAGTGACAACCCTCCACCACAGTACACACTGACCCTTACCAGATAATATGACCCTCTTGAGGTCGGTAACAGCCTTAAGAATAGTGTATTCAAACTTCGCCTTACATCATCATATACAGATAGGATGGATCCTCAGTGAAAAAAAACAAAAAAATGTTTTCATAGTATAGACTGCATGAATACAGATCACAATTACCCGTGGAAAAAACAACAATCAAAACTGTGAGGAAGGGAGAGTGCTGGTCCCACCACCGAACGAACACACTGACCCTTACCAGACAGTAGGATCCCCTCTGGGATCAATATAGGCAGCAAAAGAGTGGATGAACTGCTCTCGCCTTATAACATGTCAACACGTCAGAAACCAATCCTCGATGGGTCACAGTGAATAGCATGGAATCGAAAAAAACTGTGATCTCAGCCCAGTACTGAGCACATGTCTCCCCCTGTACAGAGTAGGACCATGCTGGCAGAGTCCGGGAAGAGTCCAGGATCCAGACAGGGTAGTCCCGGCATCCTGTGCTTCGCTCGGAGTGGAGGGAGGAGGATGAATAGGAGGAGGTGAGGAGACTCCAGGGAGGAGCACTGCAAACCTATACCTATACCCGGTGTAAGGTTTGCAGTGCTCCTCCCTGGAGTCTCCTCACCTCCTCCTATTCATCCTCCTCCCTCCTCTCCACCCGGTGTAAGGTTTGCAGTGCTCCTCCCTGGAGTCTCCTCACCTCCTCCTATTCATCCTTCCCCTCCTCTCCACTCCGAGCGAAGCACAGGATGCCGGGACTACCCTGTCTGGATCCTGGACTCTTCCCGGACTCTGCCAGCATGGTCCTACTCTGTACAGGGGGAGACATGTGCTCAGTACTGGGCTGAGATCACAGTTTTTTTCGATTCCATGCTATTCACTGTGACCCATCGAGGATTGGTTTCTGACGTGTTGACATGTTATAAGGCGAGAGCAGTTCATCCACTCTTTTGCTGCCTATATTGATCCCAGAGGGGATCCTACTGTCTGGTAAGGGTCAGTGTGTTCGTTCGGTGGTGGGACCAGCACTCTCCCTTCCTCACAGTTTTGATTGTTGTTTTTTCCACGGGTGATTGTGATCTGTATTCATGCAGTCTATACTATGAAAAATTTTTTTTGTTTTTTTTCACTGAGGATCCATCCTATCTGTATATGATGATGTAAGGCGAAGTTTGAATACACTATTCTTAAGGCTGTTACCGACCTCAAGAGGGTCATATTATCTGGTAAGGGTCAGTGTGTACTGTGGTGGAGGGTTGTCACTGCCCCCTGTCTACCATACAGCTATCCCCCACGGGTGGATATTATTCACAATTCTCAACGGTATTACACTATGCAAGTTTTTTGTTTCTCTTTTTTCCGGTATTGTGACTTCACATTGAAACCTACAAGTGCAAGATAATCGCGATTGGTAAAGGGACATTGATCTTCCTGTATTTCTTTTGAAAAATTCAGCATCATTGGCTTCACAGATGGACCTCTGACCATTACAAAGAACTTAACCCCCTTTTTTCACGATTGACTCACATGTTTTTCACATATATATTTTTTATTTGTGGACTTTAAAAATATTAATTTAGGTTTTGTGTTTCAACTACATATTATAACTTTCATGAATATTTTTTATTTGGTAACCTACTGTGCCATTACTAGGCATTGTCTCACGTATACCATCATTGAGGGTTGCCGTATTGGCCTGGATAGCCTGGGCGAGGGCCCTCACATCCTGACCAAGGGCCCGCACATCCTGACCAATGCCTGTTGTGGTAGCCTGCTGTTCATTTAGGCAATTGATCAGGGCCAGGGAGTTGCAGGCCATGTCCCAAAGCGTATATTTTATGGAGGACAGGCTCTCCTCCACCCGCCCCAAACTCTGGCTGACCTGTCCCAGATGGCGGGTCTGAAGGGCCTGGTCCCTTCTCAGGTTGGCAGGCAGAAACTCAGCCACCCCCCTAGTTTTGTGGGTTGCCTTCCTGCCTCCAGATGAGGCTTGTGGCTGGGGAGAAGGGGAGCCCCTTGGGAGGGGAGCCCTGTTGGGGGAGGAGCTACCCCTGATGGAGGCCTGGCTGCTGCCAGCCAAAGGGGAAGACTCCCCCAAAATAAACAAGCCATTCCCTGACAAGCCCACCTCCTCCAACTCAAACTCCTCCTCCTCAACCCCCTCCGACGACTCCGGCCTTGTCTGGGAATCTTCATCAGGCTGTTGTCCCGGGGATGGTGCGGTCAGGCCAGATGGCCCAGCACCCTCCTGCACATCTGTGGATCTGTGGATGACACAAAACATTCACAGGTTGGAGGATCCACACACTTTGCCACATATTCCCTTCCCCCCCACACACATGCTACACACCAGATAGAAAAAAAATAAACTTACCGGCGTCCTGACTGGACTCAAAGCCAGGCAGCCCCTCCACTTGCTGCCTGTTGAAGGTCTGGGCCATGGCACACTCCTCCTCAGTCAGCCTAACAGGGCATGGTGGGCCCCCATCCAGTGCCCCTGGCATGGGCGGCAATCTTGCCCAGCTTCCCACGGACCACACGCCGGAGGTCATTAATCTTCTTGGCGATCCTCTGGCGTGTCCGGGTCTCCCCCCCAAACGAGTTGACCTTGTCGGTGATAGCCTGCAATATCTCAGCCTTCCTGGCTGGGGTGGTGTTGGCACTCTCCGGGCCGTGCAGGAAACGGCCATATTGGGTAATGGCCCTGGCAAGAATTGCCTTCTCCCTCAAAGAAAAACTTACGCTTCCTTTCACTCATGTTCTCACAAACTGGAACCAAAACAATCACCAAAAATCAGTCACCAAAAATCAGTCACCCAAAAAGTATCAAAAACAGTCACCAAACAACACTCAGAAAACCACTATCCAAAACACTATACAAAACAGTCAACAAATATATCAAACACAAGTCACAAACTGACAAACGTGAACAAACAACAGAACAAAAGCACCTTGCTGTATAGGAAGGGGAACAAAGGGATGTACTTTTGGAAAGGAAGGGCATTTGTCTCTGTCTATTTAAGCTCTCTGCGTAGCTCACTAAGTTGACTGGGCCTAGTTCCAATCTCACTGATTGCGCCGTGCCGAGTTGTAAACATGCGCAGAGAGGTGCTGACCATGGTCTGCTTCATGTGCGCATGCGCAATCCGGCCGGCCCTTCATTTGCATGGGTCACGGCTCATTTAAATGGAACACGCCCACGTCCTTCCCAATTTGAATTACCCCGCCTTACGCCTCGAAAATTACGTTGCACCGGCGCAAATTTGTGCGCAAATACTACGAGGATACGGTACTTGCGCCTCTACATTGCGCCGGACTAACGTAAATGAGGTGCGCTACTCCGGTCAATATATGCGCCACTGTATGTGAATCTGGCCCAGAGACACTATGGGTCTCCCAAGATAAAGAGGAAGGAAAAGAGGGGAAAAGAGAGAGAGAAAGGGGAAGAGGCAGTGTCATCAATTCGGCCTGCGTACCTCCTCAGGGTGGATCCTCCCGGCGATGCCACAACTCCCAGACCTCGTTGTGAGCCTCCTGCCGGTCCCGCAATCTGACGGTCATCCACTTCAGGATCTCCACGTCTTTGATCCTGGCGTACAGGGCCTCAGGGGGGCATTTTTATAACACTGATCGCTGAGAAATGACAATGGTCCCAAAATGGTGTCAAAAGTGTCCGATGTGTCCGTCATAATGTCGCCGTCACGATAAAAATCGCTGATCGTCGCCATTACTAGTAAAAGTTAATAACTGCTTATTGCGATTTATTTTTACTAAAAATATGTATCGGCCTAAACTGAGGAAAAAAAAAGTTTTTTTTTATATATTTTTGGGGGATATTTATTATAGCAAAAAGTAAAAAATATTGCATTTTTTTTTCAAAATTGTCGCTCTATTTTTGTTTATAGCGCAATTTAAAAACCGTAGAGGTGATCAAATACAACCAAAAAAAACCTCTATTTGTGGGGGAAAAAATGAGCTAAATTCTGTTTGGGAGGTACCTCGCACGACTGCGCAATTGTGGGTTAAAGCGACACAGTGCCGAATCGCAAAAAGTGGCCTGCTCTTTGGCCAGGCTAATGGTCTGGGGCTTAAGTGGAAGTTCACCCTAAAAAAGTTTTCTAAAAATACCTTGAGCCGACCGGTTAGACTGCAGTCTGCAGTGCAGGGAGGCTGTTTTTTTTTTTTTCATACATACAGTGTTAGCTGTGTTTCATCCCTCGGCTTCCGGGTACGATTCTAGCGGGGCTGGGCGTTCCTAGTTGAATGACGTTGCTCCGACCGGCGCATACTGCGCGTCACAACTTTGAAAGAAGCCAGACGTCATAGAGTCGACTAGGAACGCCCAGCCATGCAAGAATCGTACCCGGAAGCCGAGGGATGAAACACCGCTAACACGGTATGTATGAAAACAAAAAAAAAAACAGCTTCCCCGCAGTCTAACCGGTCGGCTCAAGGTATTTTTAGAATTTTTTTTTAGGGTGAACTTCCACTTTAAAGAGCACTTGGTAGACATTAGCAGTATATGCCAAGGTTCTCATTTTTATGCCTGAACAAATTCCTTATGTCCTTTTTATGTGTTAAAACCAGGGCTTTTTTTCAGGGGGAACTTGGGGGAACTCAGTTCCACCACCTCTGGCTCAGACCCTTTGGTGCCTGCTCACCCCAATCACTTGTAAACACAGAAGTCTGGTTTCTGTGTTTACAAGTGACATCTTTGCACTGTGTGTAACCCCCTGAACTCTGCACTTTGTATGTAATGCAATTCTGGTATTTAATGCCCCTTTAAGACTCTTCTACTGTTTTTGAAATTTGAACGGGTTCGTGGTTGAGTTCCTGCACCTATTTTCTGAGAAAAAAAGCTCTGGTTAAAACACTGTATCTTCTTACACATACATTTTTCTAGGGACTTGATTGTGAGATTGGTGGAAAGACGTGGAGGTGGACAAATTATATTTTTTCTCTAAGAACTGAATTTTCAGTTCCTCTCAATGGATCACTAAGCTGTTTACATTTTTTTTTTAGCAAGTGAGATTGCATGTTGCAAGCGGTGGTTTCCATGGCAATGAAAAATTCTTTATGTAAATCCACTTCTTTTATCCTCTTCCTTCCTGCTCGTTCCTATCTGTGTTTTCTGATTTGACCAGCCAAGCAAAACAGATTGTGTAGTTTGCACGACTGAAGGTCTTGTTGTTGAGGAAGTTGAGTTAGTCTTCATACTTTCATTTAAAATGGTTATGTTTTCATGTTATAATTTATATTGTTTTTAATTTTTCAATGCCAATCATACACATATGCAAATAATTTAAGTTCCTAACTTGAAATTTACAAAAAAAAAAACTTAATTTTTTTCACAATTCGCCTTAATTCAGGCAGCACTTTAGTGGGCTTTAAAGGATCACTAAAGGATTTTTTTTTTTAGCTAAATAGCTTCCTTTACCTTACTGCAGTACTGGTTTCATGTCCTTATTGTTCGTTTTTGCTTTGAAGTTGCTGTAATCCTGCTCTGTTCTCCACACTTCCTGCTGACAAGTTTCCTTATAACCACCATACTGGGAGCTTTCTCACGATGTTTTAAGCTGTCATTACTGTGTGTCTAAAACTTCCCAGAACCAATCAGATTCATTTTAAAAACAAAACACTGCCCTGGATTTGTTTGTTTTTGTTCCGTGTGTCTATTTCTACTTTGCAGAAACATGAAGCCAGTTCAAAAGTGAAACTAACCTGCAGGCACATTATATGATTGATTTTTATCTATTTTTAATCATTTTGAAAAGGAATTTAAGTTAACTTTTATGTCTCTATACCCTGTAAACAGTCATTTCAGCAAAACATTTTTTTTCCTTTAGTGACCCTTTAATGCCCAGGAGACGGCATAGCTTCTGTATTATGTGACTACTGTGATTGCCTCTCACAGCAAGCCTTGACCGAGAGCTTCCACCATGAACACATATGTGCAGTGGCTCTGTGTTAAAGCTCGCATTTCTTGCCGCTGAATATGTGTGTTATGTGGTCAGCAAGAGGTTAAACAGCCCAACATTTTTTATGGAAATGTTTCTATACCTAGACCATTACAAGCATCATTCATGGTTTACACTTGGATCTTTAAATAAAAAGCACTCACAAGTTCTCTCTTTCCAGAACGCGGTGACATAGAACACAACAACGTGCTGAAAAAACGAAGTTCAATGCTTCCAAGCATGCGTCGACTTGATTCTGAGCATGTGCGGATTTTTGGTCCGAAGCTTTTGTGTACTAACCATCATTTTGGTCCAACGGACAGGTTTCCAGCGGACAGATTTTAAAGAAAGTTTTAAAACTTTGGTCCGATGGACAACGATCCAATAGGCCGTACACACCATCAATTTGGTTTGATGAAACGGGTCTTTAGGCCCGTTTCATCGGACCGGTCTGATCGTGTGTACGCAGCCTGAGTGCTACTGTTTGAACTGAAGAGAAACCTATGAGGTAAACTAGTTAGGTTTAAATAAGGCAGAAATGTATGGTTATGTCTAAGGTGTCCTTACCAAGTTAGGCCCTATTCCCTTCACCATAATATAGCAACAAAGGAGAAAGTTTTATGATTGGAGGAAATTCTTCTCCAGTCAGGAGAAATTGTGCTGGTTTCCAAGTGGTGAAAGCCATTCTATGGGGGCGGTCAAAAAATAACACTTTTTTCCCTCTCTGCTGGGGACAACTAGGACCACACATTTTTTATTTATATATCTATTTTTATCAAAAATTTATTTTTATATATTTTTTCCTTTTATAAAAGTGTATTTTTACTTGGTCATACATATTTATGTAAATAAAAGGGTGTTTATTAATGGGCCACAATACACCATTCAGCGACAAATTAGTCTTACCGCTCTCAAGTAGTGTAAACACCAATATATAAACTTTCAAATTCACTTCACAGTGTATGAGAATAGTTCTAAGCAGCTGTTTAAAAAAATACAAAATGTAAAACAGTAGTATAAAAAAAACCATCATGATGTCATGTGGTCACGCCCTCTGTTGAAGCCGGATATGACGAAACGCGTAAGAGCGTGATCCACACAACATCTTGGAAGTGACGCAGCCAGCCCTATACCAGGAAGTTATTGCAGTGTCTGCAAGGAGATACACGCTTAATCTTCGGATGGGAGAAACGGTAATAGCGCTCTATTTGGTCACTTATTTGCTTGATTGACTAATATATTGTGTACGTAGTTTGATATAAGGTTTTTTTTTTTTTGGTGTACTGGGATTTTCGTCTAAATAAACAGGATTACGCTATGTGCAATTTTTCTTGTGTTCTATGACTTTTTTTTGGAGCCCATACACCATTGGATCTCTGGGGATGGTGAGGATTCAGAGCTAACTGGTTGAGGAGCACTTGTCTTAAGACTATCTCATTAGAGTTTTCTGGTAAGTTTAACCCCCTGGGGGAGTGTGCTTTACAAGGTGAAGTTCGGGAGTTTGGTGGATGGTGCACCAGCGGTTCCAGTTTAACCTTAAACTGCTAGAAATCCTGAGTCCCAAGAGGGAACAAAAGAATGTGAGTGCATATCTGGCGGGAGATCTAATAGATCCTGTAGCGCATCAGTCTGAAAGTCGGAGGGCAGAGCAGAGGTATATAAGGTTTCATTAAAGCTGTTGAAAGCTTTCAAAATGTCTGAGAGGGAAGTTAAAATAGAGATAAGTGTAAGTGTATGGTCGTGTTGAACCATCATGGCCAAAAGCCAGCCATTCATATCATCTTGTTTGAAGGTCTGTTTATTTTTATATGTCTCCAGTCTAGTGACTTCCATCAGGTGTAGTTATAGTTCTCTTTGGGCAGCCATGAAGAGATCGAAATGGTCTGGGGTGGGGTCTGAGTTGTATGTCATGGTATGATCTGTTAGCGACTGTTGCAGAGGGGTCGCAAGTGCCTGTTGCTTCTTAATATTGTGTGTGAAAGCCTTAAATGCATCCCAGGTCATTTCTGGAGAGGAGGACTCCGTGTTTTGTTCCTAATATTCGGTAGTAGTATTTTATCCACGAGGTCTGGATGAGAGACCCAGTGAGAAACTAAACGCCATACTGCTGCACTTCGAGAGGCAGGAGAGCAAAACTCTACATCCGGAGGACTGCATTTTCCCGGGGAAATAAAATGCGCTTGTATACAAGTGGGGCGGCAATGGAGTCCTCCCGACGCGTTTCGTGGCAAAGCACTTGACCCCAGACGAAGTTCTTTGCCACGAAACGCATCGGGAGGACTCCATTGCCGCCCCACTTGTATACAAGTGCATTTTATCTCAGCCAAATGTAAGTTTGACAGCTGTAATAAACCTTTTTATTTATCCATATGGTATCACGCTATGTGGCCACTTTTTCTTTCTTTCCTATACTTTCAACCATTTATGAGACCACCAGCCCAGGGAATATTATCTCCTGCATAGCTTCCCATCCACTTCCATTCATCCATCCTGGAGAGGAGTTGATGACCGGCTGAGTTGTGACCATCTGTGATATTACCACTATAAGCCTTTTTAGACTTTTGGTGGCGTATGTTACCTTAAGTCCATTGGCTCTGGTAAGCCTGCATTACATTCGGTGATGGGATTACTGCACACTTGAAGAAAGTCGTGGGAAAAGAAAGTGCAGCGCTATGCTAATTAGTTTTTTGAAAATGCTGCCAAATTCACATGGCATACAAATGTGAAATCAAACAAAAAATATATATATAAACATGGTAAAAGACAATTTCACTCAACATGTGTGGAATGCTGATATAGTTCATACATATGTTGGCAAACTGATGGGTGAAAAAACCAACCAAATAAAATAAACAAAAATGAATAGTTCATAGGTGTGTCCCAAATGGATGAATGAAATACTTCACATATGGTGCCAGTTCAAAGAAATTAAGGCAACAATGATGGCTTGTCTGTAGCAACCTTCAGACTATCAAAATCAATGGAAATGGGTACTCTTACCAGCTGTGGTGGACTCACATGTTAATACTAACAGCAAGTCGGATCAGGCATGGTGGTCACAGCGGACCCTGGGCTCTGTGCGTGGAAGGTTTTGCAGTGATGGTCAATCCGGTTGAGATGATGGATTCAATCTGGGTCGTATACCTCACTTCAGGGACAGGAACCCGGATAGCAAAGGGCCAATGGAGGAATGGCCAGGCTCATGTATCAACACAACATGTGTGGCATAAGGAAAAAAAAGGAAATGCTCCCAATGGTGCAGATTAAAAAAACAATGAAGGCTTAATTTAAAATAAATGAATAAAATCACGTGAAAATTGTATCTAAAAGCAGTATGGGGTACTAAGGATGTTACCCGACGCGTTTCGGCTCAAAGCCATCAACAGGGGCATCTGTCTGTACCCCCACACTGCTAAGTTTAAATAAGACAAGTAGTCCGGAACTCCACCCCTGAAAGAGAGGAGACAGGAAGTGGACAATCTTGACAGGATATAGTACATCAAAACAAATGCTATAACATACAAATATAAAGCAAGATCTGTAATACCAATATTTGACATGATTGAACAATCAAAAAGGTAAATGTATAAAACATAAAGCATTTACAGTATATATAACTTGAACAAAGTCACCTGTTATATTCTATTCAATTATTCACTTGATTGTTTTGGATTCATATGGACTTTATTATATTCTTTGTGTGTTAACAATTGCACTATCACGTCTGTGTGTCTTGATAGCGGTGTGACATACATACGCCTTATTTCATCATACAGACTTCTTTTTATATATATATATATATATTTTTTTATCTAATATTGATGTTTGCATATATTATTGATGTGAATCATTGTTTTATGCTCCATTAATTCACAATGTTTTTTTCATAATTAGCATTGTGTAAGCGCTACACACTCACACTGTTTTTACAGTTCCCATTAGGCTTAGCCTCCATGCCTGTGAGGGATAAGAGAGCATCTTCACGCAGGGCTGTAGTCATAGGGAGGGGGTGAGAACATTCTGCTTTCCACCATGCGAAACAGCTCAGGTGCTGGTGGAAAGCAAGACGAGGAGAGACAGGAAATGGCATTTTCAAACCTGGATTACTGTATTTTGGAGGTCAAAAGGAAAAATGAGGTAAGTGATATTTAAATGCTCTAGCTTACAGCAATCAATTGATCTAATAAAAAACGAACCTTTAGTGTTCCTTTAAGTCACACTAATAATTGTCCACACTTAAACATATTATAAACCATACAGAATAAGGAAAATAAATAAATAGAAAAACTAAGTTTGAACAGCCCAAGCACTATGGCCCGGATTCAGAAAGGACTTACGCCGACGTATCTCCTGATACGCTGAGTAAGTCCACGGATGCGCCGTCGTATCTATGTGCCTTATTCTTGAAATTAGATACACCTGAATTTTGGCTTAATCTGACCAACGTAGGTCTCCTACGCTGTCGGATCTTGGGCGCATATTTAAGCTGGCTGCAAGGGGCGCTTCCATAGATTTAAGCGTTGAATATGTAAATGAGCAAAATACGCCGATTCACAAACGTACTTGCGCCCGTCACTGTAATCTACGCAGTTTACGTACATCCGGCGTAAAGTTACCCCTGCTATATATGGCGCAGGTAATGCAAAGGTATGGGCCAGGGAACGAGGCCGCCGAATTTTACGTCGCATACGCCGTTTACGTAGTACTACTTGAATAGGGCTGTGCGTAGGTTACTTTCACGTTGTAGGTGTATCTTAGGCAGCTATTTCGACGTAACTGTGAGCATGCGCACTGGGATGCGTCCAAGAGCCGATGCATGCGCAGTTCGTTTTTTGAAGCTCAGCCCATCATTTGCATGGGGTCACGCTTCATTATAATATATCACACCCACTTCCAGCCTACTTCCACCTACTTTGACTTACGTCGGCTTACGCCGACAACTATACGCTGCGCCAGCACAGCGTTGAGCGCATATTCTTTGAGAATAGCATGCTTGCCTCTTAACGTTGTGCCGGTGTAGCGCAAAGACGATGCGCTATGCCGGCATAAATATATGCCGCTCTACGTGAATCTACCCCAATGTGCTTATCCTACTATTACCCATAGCCTTCTCAGAACAGAGAACGGAGCTGGGAATAGTTTTTACCAAAACAGCAAACCTGGAGCCTGCAGATGGACCCTAAAACTCAGGTCACTATCAGTTCTTAATCAGCCTAAACACTGCGCAGCTTGATAGTGTCATACACAGACACACAGACACACTAGATATCTAGGGGGGAGTGTGGGGTATGGGGCAGTGTGATTTCCAAGAAGTAGATGGTGCTTGTGGTGGTCATAAGACTGTCCACAAGAAGATCCACATTGATGTGTGACGGGGAAAGTCAAGGGGTGGGAGATGGCAAGTTGGGGGACAAGGGGGACCAAGTTGTTTCCAGACAACAGAAACAGTCCCACGGACTAGGCAATTGTGCATCCGAGACAGAGAACTGAGCAATCCGACTCAAATTAAAGTGCTCATAGTACTCCAACTGGAATAGGGTCTTTAGTGCGGAAAGGGATTTAATGTACAGCATCCGTGGAGCCCCAGTCAGGGCCAGCAGGGAGTATGTAGTATGGGGTGTCTAGTATAAGGATCATCCAATAAGAACTGATAATCAAAATCAGAGAAATGAAAGAAACTTGGCTTGGACAGGCTTCAATACTTGCCGTGTAAGGAGGTAGATCAACGGCTACCCAGCCAGGATAATGCAGCCTCGATCCCCGTCAATCACCCGAAGTTTGCTAGGATAGAGCAGGCTGAACTTGAAGCCCTTTTCCCTGAAGTCTCACCTCGGTAAAGGAGTGGCGTCACTGTTGTACCTCTGGAGAGTATAATTTTTGCATTATTAAAGCGTAGGTCTTGCGTTGCTCTGGCGGCTGCCAGGACACAATCCTGGTCTCTGTAATTTAGCAAATTCAGCAGAAAAGGCCGTGGCGGGTTCCAGAGAATTGGTGAGGTTGAGGGCACTGGGCAAACATTTTTTTTGCCCCCCCAATGCAATTTTTCTCTTTACACCAACATCTCAAAAAACAAACACTAGGGTTGCCCACATGTCCGGGATTCACCCGCACAGTCTGGGTTTTGAGTCCACCTGAAACCCGGACACATTATCCCGACAGGAATGTGTCTTGGAACAGGGCTTGACAGGAGGGTGAGTGGGCACTATGTGCACTGCATTACTATTGTCTTTGAAGTACCCAAAGGTGTCTCAGGTCTGTCACAATGCTAAGGGGTATACTAAAACACAAAATGTACTATGCGCTGCTAAAGTGTTCGGGTTTGGCTTGAAGAAAAATTGGCAACCCTAACAGACACACACACACATAGAATTAGCTAAAAAAAAAAAAAACTTTGCAGACCCCCTTCACAGCAGTCCCAAAGTCCCCTCAGTTCCCTTTCATGTAACAGCGCTCCATTACATTGCAGACATTTCCACATTATAATGCCCCTTATCACATCACAGCACCCCCATTACATTAGAGTCCCCTTCATGTCATAGTGCCCCTTTACACATTACAGCACCCCAATTACATTGCAACCATTGTCACATCACAAATTTACATGTATGTATTTTGGTGGCCCACATTTGCGCACAAATGCTGCATGCACCTTTTACATTGCAGCTATTCATTTGAATGGGCTGCCATGCCTGTGTTTCCTGCAGAAAAAAAGGTGCATGCAGCATTTTAAAATGGCAGTGGCCTTGAAATCCATTCTGCTTTTGTACCATGTGACTTACCTGCAGTTCCTGCACACACAAACGCACTGTTTTTAAAAGTATGGCCTAAACATCTAAAAAACGCAGCAAGTTTGCCCGTGCAGGAACTGTTGGTAAATCACATGGTGCAAAAGCAGAATGGACAGACAGTGCTGTATTTTACTGCTTGATGGGCATAGGTGTAAGCAGCCTATTACATGATGCATGCACATTTTTTTTCTGCAGGAAAAACGCAGGCATGGCAGCCCATTCAAATGAATGGGCTGCTGTGCCTACGCAAATGTGGGCAAGCAAAACACATACAGCCAGGCCCAAAATAAGCCCATGAAGCAGTTAAATACAGTAATGATGTGTGCTCTGTAATAAAAAATACAGCCACAGCCTCACTCAGCCTGGACTGCAGGTCAGCATTTTTTAAAATCTCTACACATGGGGAGCCAGGGGAGGAGGAAGAAGACTTACCTTGTCCTCCTGGCCAGCTCAGCTCCAATCAATTCTCCACAGTAGTTTCCCTTGACCATCCAGCACTCTGACAGAACTCCACTTCGTGGTCTGACTCCTCCTACCGAGGCCTCCGCTCCTGATCATGTGCACTTGTACAAGCAGCAGTAACTGCGTACGCATATCAAGGGGCGGGGCCAGAACGTCAGTGGAGCTCAAGGCCCCACCCACCAACACAGCCCTCTCCTTGATCGAGAAAATTTAGCACTGGCACTGCACTGTGCATGTGCACGCTGATGCTGCGGCTGCTTGAGACAGACTGCATGGGGATTTTCAGTAAGGTGACCAGATTTTTTAAATGAAATCCGGGGACATATTTTTTCTTTACTAGCAATGGCGGCAATCAGCGACTCTCTACCCGCCGCCGCCCGCCTCACAGCCTCTCAAGTCTTACTCTCCGGGCCCCGGCTACTACTGGGTGGGGAGCGGAGGAAGATCACTCCGCCAGGGAAGGCAAGGAGATAGGCAGGTGGCTGGCCAGGATTTGAGCCAAGGCAGAAGAACATGTAAGCGAAGCTGAAGAAATATTTCTTCCGTTTCGACCAGCACATGATCATCAGAAAGAGGCACAGATATATATACACTCCCCTAAGCTAGTAGGCACGGCGGAGCGCGGGGGGGGGGGATGTGTAATTCAATTTTTATTTTATTTTAATTCTGCACTGATTGTCTTTGAAATTGGCCCAGCCCCCTATTAAATCCAATCTGGGGACAAAACCAGGGACAGACTTGGTCCGGGGACAGTGTCCTCAATCAGGGGACTGTCCCCTGAAACTGGGGATGTCTGGTCACCCTAATTTTCAGAGCCGATTATGTGCCGATTTGCGGGCAGTGTGCAGGCTTAAGGGGCAGCTCTGCTTTGGGCCCCAAACAGTGACAGGAGTCTGGGCATCTGCCCCAGTTTGCCCTATGGTAAAGACGGCCCTGGTCTCAGGGCTGACCATGGCGGTGCAGTGTTGTTTTTGAAATTGCTGGGGGTGGTGACACCATGTTTTGCCACACCAGGTGACACCAACTAGTGACGCTACTGTTCTCCTGTGCCTTTGGGATGCATAATAAGACTCACAAAGTAGATTGAATAAGATGCATCCCAAAGGCACAGGAGAACAGTAGCGTCACTAGTTGGTGTCACCTGGTGTGGCAAATCACCACCCCCAGAAATTTCAAAACCAACACTGCACCGCCATTGCCAAATAATAAAACAAAGTTGAGTAACATTGCTGTTGCTGACTTAAGCGCCTGATCTGCTTTTACGTGCTATGAGAAGTCTTCAGTTAAAAGTTTTTTTTTTTTTGCTAATAAAATATTACCAAGACTAGAAAAGGCAACTTTACTAATGTGCACCATTATAATACAATTATAGTTCCTGAAAAAATACTGTTCTATTACTTTATTCATAATTACTAACATAATTACTGACATTATGCAAACTTCTGTTTCAGTAGTGTCATGAATAGGAATAATGGGTGGTAGGGGATGCAAAATACTATAAAAGACTGTTTCTTATGTAGTAGCCTGCTCCTGTTGAACAGGCGCTGCTTTAAATTTAGTGGGGTCTGAGCTGTTATCTGGCTCAGACTAGTGTGATTAATGGCAAATTTAGCCTCTGTTCCAGCCATGGCTGTGCTGGGAGTTCCACTGTTGTTCGCCTGGGGGTGTCATTACCACCCCATCCCCTCAGCAGTGAATCGGTAGAAGTGGTCGCCCCGTTGTGCATGGTGGGGAGGGGTACTTAATGGACAGACACCATTGGTGCGGGGGTTGTTGTTCGCACCTCGTGGCCCATCTGGCCTAAGGTGCGTGTCCTGAATCCTAACTCCGGGACCACATTGGTCTGGGGTCGTGACTTCGCCCGGTAGGCCCAGTAGTCAGGCTGGGGCCTGCTTTCTGAAGAGGTGAATCTGTGCTGTTCATACTGCGTGAGGAAGCCAGGGGAGAACCTATCCTGAAGAGGGCCATGCAAGAGGCTGGTATCTTGGAAGAAGGCCTGGAAACTTCATCAAAGGATGCACCATACACTGAGAGGCTTGACGGTGGTCGCCTGTCGGATCTAAGTTCTACAAAAGTTAATCTGAAGAGACCCGGGTGCTGAATCCTGGGGCAGGGGATTCCGGACCAAAAGTGTCTCCTCGTAAAGGAAGATCTGTGGCAGAGACTGTACTTTATTCCGTGTGCCATGCAGGCTGCTAGGCCAGTGAGAGGGATCTATCCGGGTGAGCAATACCCACTCTGGCTAGAGTGGTGACTAGAACTGTTTGGTGGAAGCAGGAGTGTTTCCTATTTGTGATTATGCACCTGAACCTATTTACCCTTCCACCCCTTTACTTCTTTTCTACTAAAGTTCTGCAAATAAATCCCAGAAAAGGAAGTGTATTTTGTGGACATTAAAATTCTTCAAACTCTCTTTTCACTCTAGACAGCGAGAAGATAGAGGTAACGTGCCACCCAAAAATACTCAGCAGCTCCTTCGGGGGTAGTGCTACACCTGTAAATTCAATGATGACGTCTGAACAGATTAGCCCAATATATTCCCAAAATGTATCTGGAAGTCAGCATGCTCTTCAGGCTATCAATGACTGGGAGTATGGGTGATCTAATATTTTTTACATTTATTTTCACAATGCAGGGTTTTTCCATAGAGCTTGTTACATTTTAGCCAAGTTGTGGTTCTGCCTGGCGGTTGCACATATTTACTTTTAGACTGGGAACACACCATTTAATTTTTGCCTGGTGTCTTTTAAATTTAAAGCCCAACTCCAGGATAACTCCTCCCCCCTATCTGATCACTAGATTTAACCACTTGATACCCGCCGGCCGTCAAATGACGGCAGGCGGGATACTCTATGGTCCTGACAGCACGTCATATGACGTCCTGTCATTTAAAGCGGCTAGGGCGCGCGTGCACCAGTCGCGTCACTGAGAACACCCTGTGGCTGCCGGGCACACGCGATTGCCGACAATTGAGCTGGGAAGTGGAGCTCTGTGTGTAAACACAGAGCTCCACGTCCCTGTCAGGGAGAGAGGAGATCGATCTGTGTCCCTTGTACATAGGGACACAATCAGTCACCTCCCCCAGTCACCCCCCCCCTTCCCTAAAGTTAGAACACAAACTAGGAGAAACATTTAACCCCTTCTCCGCCCCTAGTGGTTAACCCATTCCCTGCCAGTTACATTTATACAGTAATCAATGCATATTTATAGCATTGTTCACTGTATAAATGTAAATGGTCCCAAAAACGTGTCAAAATTGTCCAATGTGTCCGCTATAATGTCGAAGTGCCGAAAAAAAAATCGCAGATCACCACCATTCCTAGTGAAAAAAAAAATCATAATTATGCCCCCTATTTTGTAGGCAATATAACTTTTGTGCAAACCAGTCACTATACAGTTATTGCGATTTTTTTTTTATTTCTTTTTTACCAAAAATATGTAGAAGAATACGTATCGGCCTGTTTTTTTGTTTTTTTTAAATGGGATATTTATTATAGCAAAAAGCAAAAAATATTGTGTCTTTTTTCAAAATTGTAGCTATTTTTTTGTTTATAGCGCAAAAAATAAAAACCGCACGGGCAATCAAATACCACCAAAAGAAAGCTCTATTTGTGGGGAAAATAAGGACGTCAATTTTGTTTGGGAGCCACATCGCACGACCGCGCAATTGTAAGTTAAAGCGGGGGGGTGTAGGTGCACAGTAGGTTAGTAAGTGGTTAAAAAAACATTCCTTGTCTAAATGTCCTTTTTTTATTTACCTAAATGCGTTTAGTCTCCCTTCCAGGTGTCTTTGATCCACCACTATGATGCTTCCCCTGAGATAAGTGGTCGGTTGTCTTCTCTTTGTGATGACATTGTCCACTTCTGGATCCCAAGCGGCCCCTGCCTCTGGACATCCAATAGGAAGTGTCCTCATCATGCCAGAACTGAAATGGGCACCCAAAAAAGGACCCAAGTAGGAAGTAAACAGAGGAGGAGAAGACTCGGAGAGTAACAGGACAGAGTCACAGGACTGTGGCTTAAAGCAAGACTAAGGGGATCTATACTCACCTTTTCCTCCAATGGTCCTGTACCTCACTGGTGTCAGCATCCTCTCCTGTGTGCTGTTTTTTTGGCCATCTTTATTGGCCAGCACGGAAAGATGTCATTTCTGTGCATGTGCAAGGGGCCGTCGCTCGACACAGGGATTGGGCCGGCGCTGTATGCAGAGTTGTGCATGCACAGCTCACTTTACATGCTGGGAGATTCTGTAAACAAACCTACCTGCATTAGTTCCCCTTTTAGGTAAGGAGCAAAGAGGCCCAACTCAAACTACCCACAAGGGGCACAAACCACAATCCCAAGGTAAACGCCACACCACACCGCCAAGGAGCTAGTAAATCTGGGCCTCTAAACTATAGTAGATTGATTTTATTGATTGCTCCAGAACACCAAAAGATGGACTATATGCACAGTAGTTTCATTCAAAGACTTGGAGCATATGGCAAGCCACCCTCCAGAACACTCAGACCTACATGCTGCACAATAATGGATAAGGTTATCCCTGATCACTGTGAGATCTTTTGCACTTCTGTACTAGAATTCCTGTTGGTAAATGAAACTACTGTCCATATAGTCTACCATTTGGTGTTCTGGAACTATCTAATCAATCTTAAAAGAGATTGCTTAAATGTGCATCCTCACAGGGTGACACTGTGGATGCACAGGTAGAAATGTGCCACTGTCCCGATATTTGTAAATGGACACTAATTACGCTAAGGCCGCGTACACACGAGCAGACAGATTTGTTCAAATCGGTCGGGCCGACCGATTTGAACAAATCAGTCTGCTGGGGACATATTGGTTTTATCGTGTACACACGATCAAACCAAAATCCCCGCAGCCAGATGGCGCGGTGACGTGGCGGTGACATTGACACCGCCACGTCACCGCACCAGGAAGTAAAACACTTCCGCGCATGCGTCGAAACCATTCGGCGCGTGTGCGAGAAGACATGTCTGCTGGTTAGCGTACTAACCTGCAGACATGTCGGGTGGACGGGTTCCCAGCCGACCGATTTCAAAGCATGCTTTGAAATCTGTCGGGTGGCCAAATCCGTCGGCTCGCCCGTACACACGGTCGAATCTGTCTGCTGGGACAGTCGGGCCGACCGTTTCCAGCAGATAGATTTGATTGTGTGTACGCGGCCTAAGAAATTGGACTTTAAACAGCACATGGGTACTTCATGTGAAAATTTGGGGGTTTTATTGTAGAAGTATATAAAAACAGTAGTGCTTTTAGTGCTCTACATGTTTCGCGTATCATTACGCTTCTTCAGGAGCATGGTGGTCTGTCAGAACATATAAAGAAACAGAAACAGAAACAGAGAAAGTAACAATCGCTCCCGTTGGGGACGGGAAGATGCATATGTCCAGGCCACACGCTGACAGCAACCATTTTAAATATGTTTGATTTTTATGCATTTGTTTTATGTATTAAATATTGTGTCATTTATTATATTACTTTCCCTGTTTGTTTATATTTATATATTTGTTTATATTCTGACAGACCACCATGCTCCTGAAGAAGCGTAATGATACGCAAAACATGTAGAGCAGAGCAAGAAAATTCTGCATTTGGACCCATTTTAAGGCTATTCACTTCACATCTGTTCAACTAATACTGTTTTTTGGTTGTGTACCTTACTCATATGAGTTAAACAAAATAACTGTAGTTGTTGGAAGTGATATAAGAGCATTATTTTGGGTCATGTATTGATAACTATTATATAAACAGTCTTAAATGTACTACTGTTTTTATATATTTCTACAATAAAACCCCCTAGATTTTTACATGAAGTACCCGTCTGCCGTTTAAAGTCCAATTTCTTAGTGTAATTAGTGTCCATATCTAATCATTCTATTATAGTCTTGAGGCCAAATTTAATCTTTCCTTGCCATATGGTGTAGTGTTAGCCTTGGGGTTGGGCTCTGTGCCCCATGTGGGTAGTTTGAGTTGGGCTCCTTAACCTCTGAACTCTTGGCAACATAGGTGGCAAATCTTCTTGTGTTTTTAAATGATGCAGAGGATAGGATTCTATATTCATAGGATACTGTGCTAGAACTTTAACCACTTACCCTTGAAGAAGAGGAACAACGCAGTCCCTTGAAACTGGTTGGGTATAACTCTGTCTTTGTGTATATCACCGACAGAGAATTGTGGTTATTTGCTTAACCATTGTATATAATTATTGTAACTGCATCAAATGTATTGTTTTAGCTTTGCTCTTGAATCTTTCACTTTTAACGTTTACAAATAAAAACTATTTGCACTTTTTATATATAATCACTTCACCTTTTGTGGAGTCCATGCACTTTAAAAAAATCCCAAAAGTGGGTCTTTTTTTTGTAAATAAGCTATCCACATGACCTACTAAAATTGATAATAATCAATTACAGGGAGCAACAACTGGACACTGAACAGATGGAACAAATAGCATCCTATGAAGTAAACTAAACAAATAGCACACAGTAGCAGCTTGTAGAAATCAACATGATTACAGGATTGTGTGATCATGCGATTCTGATCTTATCTACATGCTACTAGTGTAGCTTACTCCACAGGGAAATATTGGTTCTATCTGTTTATTGGCCAGTTTCTGCTCCTAGTAATATTAGTAACATTGCTGAATTAACATGTTTCCCCAAAAATAAGACCTACCCCAAAAATAAGACCTAGCGTTATTTTCCAGGAGGGCTGTAATATAAGCCCTGCCCTGAAAATAAGCCCTAATTTAAATTGCTTGTAAAATCCTATCATTCACTCTGTTACAGTAGTATATAATGTACAATGTGTGTGTTTCTGTAATATAATTGCGGGAAAGAGAGCTCTGGTGGGTCACAAAAGTGCAGAGTGGTGCTATAATGAAAGTATTTGGCACAGTTATATTACAGAAACACACACGTTGTACATTATATACTACTGTAATAGAGTGGATTATAGGATTTTAGAAGCATTTTAACTCAGTTTACACTGGGGATTCCTGTCAGGCAGGGAGAGAAGACAACACATTACATGGTGAGACCTACCCCAAAAATAAGCCCTACTGTGTCTTTTGTTGCCAAAATGTATATAAGACCCAGGCTAATTTTTGGGGAAACACGGTATTATAAATCCCCTGTAGCAATAGGTTAAAATCCCCTGTGTAGCTGAGCTTTTTTATGAAAAAAAAAAGACGTTGAACTCTGTTGGAGTTTTTTTCGAAATTAGAAAATATATTATGTTCTGATAATTTTACGCATTTAAGTATTTATCCATGGATGATATTTAAACCTCTTTTACACAAACCATGTTTATGTCTAGTGACCCTTTTAAGTGAACTCCCGGAAAGAAAATGTGACTACATGCTTACATTTCCTAATGAGGATTTGCAGTATTTTAACACTTGCATACATTGCGATGCATTTGATACATAATGCTGCTCTCTACCCCCCAGGCTTTGTGACATTCCTGGGACATCATTAGGGCAGCAGAGAATAATAAACACAACTACACGGGGTCTTTTAAAGTGTAATATTTTCTGTGGTCTGGCTCTTTCAGGAGTCTGATCATTATTATCTCCATAGCTGTGTTTACAGGACAGAACTCTGCCCCGGGGCTCAAATCCCTGTTCCTAACATTTGCCATTAGTTGTAAATAGTTTGATGCTTTAAATCTTCAAATACCAAGATCAATGGGAGAACAGCATGTTGGTTTTAATCAACCTCATTATCCTGTAATGCTAACCAGATATTTGTGATCACAAAGAATAAATTATGGGCTAATTTGATAATTAGGTTGCCTGCATCAAAAAGCTGCATGCAATTTTCTGAGTTTCAAAACCAGTTCACGTTTAACTCTTATGCTGCTGGCCTGGGGAATTTAAAGAAACACGTCATAGATACTGGATGCTGCCATGTCATGATGACTGCTGGAAAGATGAAAGTTCTGGGACAGGTACATCAGTGTGATGTCATACAGGTCTGATCTGTTCCAAAGATAACTTTGTTCCCGAGAGCCAGGAAAAGGTAGCTCCCAACACTAAAATGGGTAAGGCCTCATGGAGCGCAAACGCCGTTTATGCATTTATTGAGCTTTTTTTCCAGCCTGT
Organism: Rana kukunoris; assembly: GCA_029574335.1. NCBI lineage: Eukaryota > Metazoa > Chordata > Amphibia > Anura > Ranidae > Rana > Rana kukunoris. Next base: position 479,135,267 of record CM056052.1, read on the forward strand.
AAAAACACCTCTATGTAAACATGTGTCCATGCACACTTTAGCGCTTAAAGAGGAACTGCAGTTTGCTCACACAATTTGTAATAAAAACATCTTTGCCATTCTGAAGCTTCCCTCCAACCACTTTGCATATTATTTTATATATACTCTGATTCTGTATGTAGCGCCTTGCTCCCAAAGATGGGGGCGCTATTTCAAATTTAGGGGATGTCTGGGCCAATAGTTGGGCCCAGACCTGTTGGATTGTGTATAAATATGCCTCTGTTCTGGCTGTGGTATTGCCTGGTAGTATTTTTCCTTTGTTGCCTGTGGGTGGAGTTGCCACTTCATGCCCATGTTAAAATGCAGGTGTATTGAGTGTCCCTCCTATGCAGCAGTACAGTGGGAGTGGTGACCCCGCTGGGCATGCTGGGAAGGCATACTTAAGGGGTAGACGCCGCTTTTTGGGGTCCTTCACCTCGTGGCCCTCCTGGTGCGAGGTGGATGTGCGTGATCTCAGTCTCTGGTCCGAGGCTGTGTTCCTGTAAAGTAGGTCCAGTTATACTGGCTTGGGCCTACACTCTGGAGGTGATCCTGTGCTGTCTGTCCTGCGGGAAGAAGCCACTCACTGAAGGAAGCCAGGGGAGGACCTGTCCCAGGAAGCACCGAGCAGAAGGCTGGTACTTTGGGAGAGGCCTGGTAACTTCTTGAAGGATGCACCGCTAATCTACAATACCTTACAGCCCGTCGGATTGGCTTAAAGGCCCTTTGGCTGTAAGGCAAGAAATACGGGACTTTTTTTTTTCTCTTAACTTTTCTTTATTATTTCTCATCATACAAAATTTGTATATTTACTTACAATCAGACATAAAAAAATGCATATTGTGTATAAATAATTGAGTAAATACCAACTTCAAATTCCGTCTACATACTGTAAATTATCCTATTCCCTCCCACCCTCCCTCCCAGACCCCCTCTAGCCCTTCCCCCCGTACTGACCCCGTCCCCATTCTTAGGTGTCAATTATACTAAGGTTTTACTTTACCGTTTATTTATATAGATATATTTATCTAGGTTATTCTTAGTGCCATACAACTGAGATGGGGGGGCAGCCGGGGGGTCAGCAGGGGGGGCGTCCTTCCAAGCTACCGACGCAGGTTTACTCCCTAAGAAGAAGGGTCAGAGTTAGGTCCATCCTATATTTAGTGTCTATTTGTTGAGGGGTTACTATTTTACAGTGTTCGGGGAAGCTGCCGGTTATATCGGCATTCTGTCTCTAAGCGGGACTTTAAATCCTGTGGCAGAGGATTACTGAATGTTCATTCTGTGTACTTCAACGGTCTGTGGCAGAGACTGTTCCTGTGCTGTCCGTGAGTCATTCCGGCTGCTAGGCCATGTGAGAGGGGTCTATTCGGATGAGCAATACCCACTCAGGACTCAGAGTGGCGAAGTTTGGAATTATATTGTGCATTCTGTACTGTACTATTTTTTTTAGAACACGTGTGGTTTATCATTCATTGGGGTTCACTTTTTTATTTGTCATATAATTACACTTCTATGTTGAGGGGCCCCACCAAAATTGAAGTGCACCGTGCCCCCAAGGTCTAAATCTGGCACTGCCTTCGTCTATCTGGTGAGGGCCCAAAAGTACCTCTGTAACTTCAGTGATGGCCCAATGATGCCCATTACACAAACCATGGCAAATGGTAGTTGGCCTAGGTAGAATATAGCATTGCAGTCATGGCTCAAGAGCTTTGAAAGCTGAAACACAAGAATACCCAGGAAGCAAATTCAGGGATAACAACCTATCATAACACCGATGATACATCTTTTCAACAGCCAAAACAAAAATGGACAAAGCTTAAAAAACATGAACATTTTGCAAAAACCTCTAAAATCACCTGCGTATGCTCACATTCAAATGTAAATAGGGCTAAGCTCTGTGATTTCTATCATCCAAATATGTGCAAGAAAAAATGCTGTTTTTTATTTTCCTTGCATGTCCCCCTCAGATCTACAGCGACTGCACTGCCAAGTGAACTTGCAGTGCAGTTCCAAGTGCATTTGCAGTGTAGTGCACAGTAGATTTGCCTTTAGTAATCTGAGAAACTGCAGTGCTATATGATAAAATGTTTGTTGCTCTGCACATGAACTTTTAACACGTTGCAAAATCTTTGCAGCTGATTCAGTACAGTTCCCCTTTTCCCTAGAAAAGGAAGAAGTCTTTTCACAGCCCTTTGTACCAAACTGAAACGCCAGCCTAGCAGTGTAGAAAAGTCTTTAAAGGTTTGGTTATTGCAGTACGAATAGGTGAATAACTGATGGAGTAAAGCCTACTTAACCTGTCACAGTGTAGCACTTTGCATTGTTGGAATAAATGGTCCTTGTGCTTATGGATGTGTTTTTCCTCTGCTCTGCCTCAGTGTGAACTGCTGCTGGTCTCATTCCAGCAATTTCCTCAATTGCTCATTGTTTTCATGGCTATTTCCTGAATTGCTCATTAACAAATGCAGCCTGATATGATTGTGATCTGGAAAGGGCTGCCTATATAAATAAATACTAAAAGTAGTTAAAAAAAAAGAGAAAAAATATACACCGCAAAATCAAAGACAGCAGAAGGTGAAAAAAGAATAATATAACTACTGGATAATGGCTAAACATACACTTGTCGGTAAGAATAAAGTGGGGGTCGTTGTTTAGGAAGGTTTGTCTGATGTGCACCTAACACAGTGGTCAGATGCATTGATAACTGTGCAAATGTTTAGCTTTTTTATCATTTATTAAAACGTTTTACATAATATGATTCCTGGCAGGCCCGGACTGGCCATAGGACTGGCCCACGAACGGCCCCCGGCGGCTATTAAGCCTCACTGTGCCCATCAAATGCAGCCACTGGGCCCATCAAATGCTGCTACTGGGCCATCAATTGTCATCACTGTGCCATGCCATCAAACGCAGCCACTGTGCCATGCCATCAAACGCAGCCACTGTGCCATCAATTGTCACCACTGTGCCATGCAATCAAACGCAGCCACTGTGCCATCAATTGTCACCACTGTGCCATCCCATCAAACGCAGCCACTGGCCATGCCATCAAACACAGCCACTGTGCCACCAATTGTCACCACTGTGCCATGCCATCAAACACAGCCACAGTGCCATCAATTGTCACCACTGTGCCATGCCAACAAACGCAGCCACTGTGCCATTAATTGTCACCACTGTGCCATGCCATTAAACGTAGCCACTGTGCCATCAATTGTCACCACTGTGCCATGCCATCAAATGCTTTTTTATCATTTATTAAAACGTTTTACATAATATGATTCCTGGCAGGCCCGGACTGGCCATAGGACTGGCCCACGAACGGCCCCCGGCGGCTATAAAGCCTCACTGTGCCCATCAAATGCAGCCACTGGGCCCATCAAATGCTGCTACTGGGCCATCAATTGTCATCACTGTGCCATGCCATCAAACGCAGCCACTGTGCCATGCCATCAAACGCAGCCACTGTGCCATCAATTGTCACCACTGTGCCATGCAATCAAACACAGCCACTGTGCCATCAATTGTCACCACTGTGCCATCCCATCAAACGCAGCCACTGGCCATGCCATCAAACACAGCCACTGTGCCACCAATTGTCACCACTGTGCCATGCCATCAAACACAGCCACAGTGCCATCAATTGTCACCACTGTGCCATGCCAACAAACGCAGCCACTGTGCCATTAATTGTCACCACTGTGCCATGCCATTAAACGTAGCCACTGTGCCATCAATTGTCACCACTGTGCCATGCCATCAAATGCAGCCACTGTGCCATGCCATCAAACGCAGCCACTGTGCCATCAATTGTCACCACTGTGCCATGCCATCAAACATAGCCACTGTGCCATCAATTGTCACCACTGTGCCATGCCATCAAACGCAGCCACTGTGCCCTTTAATTGTCGCCACTGTGTCAATTGATGCCACTGTGCCCTTTAATTTTTGCCACTGTGCCCATTGTCGCCACTGTGCCCATTGATGCCACTGTGCCCATTGATGCCAGTGTGCCCATTGATGCCACTGTGCCCATTGTCGCCACTGTGCCCATAGATGCACTGCCACTGTCTATCTATCTATCTTCTTTCTTTCTATCTTTATCTATCTTCCTTCCTTTCTGTCTATTATTCTATTTGTATCTATCTATCTAGATATATATACCTATCTTCCTTCCTTCTCTTTTTTTTCTATCTTCTATCTTTATCTATCTTCCTTCCTTACTATCTTTATCTATCTATCTATCTATCTATCTATCTATCTATCTATCTATCTATCTATCTATCTATCTTCCTTCCTTTCTTTATCTACCTTTCTTTCTGTATCTATCTTCCTTCCTTCCCTTCTTTCTTTCTATCTGTATCTATCTTTCTTTATCTATCTTCCTTCCTTCCCTTCTTTCTTTCTTTCTTTCTTTATATATCTTCCTATCTATCTATCTATCTATCTATCTATCTATCTATCTATCTATCTATCTATCTATCTATCTATCTATCTTCCTTCCTTCCCTTCTTTCTATATTTATCTATCTTTATTTCTTTATCGATCTTCCTTCCCTTATTTCTTTCTATCTATCTTCCCTTTTTGCTTTCTATCTTTATCTATCTTTCTTTCTCTATCTATCTATCTTCCTTTCCTTTTTTCTTTCTATATTTTTCATTCTTTCTTTATCCATCTACCTTCCTTTCTATCTATCTATATCTATTTATCTATCTTCCTTCCTTCCCTTCTTTCTTTCTATCTTTATCTATCTTTCTTTCTTTATCTTCCTTCCTTCCTTTTTATCTATCTATATCTATCTATCTTCCTTCCTCCCCTTATTTCTTTCTATCTTTTATCTTTCTTTATCATCCTTCCTTCCCTTCTTTCTATCTGTATCTATCTTTTTTCTATCTATCTATCTATCTATCTATCTATCTATCTATCTATCTATCTATCTATCTATCTATCTATCCATCTTCCTTTCTTTCTATCTTAATCTTTCAATCTATCTTTTTTTTATCTCACCCCACATCCCATCATTAACCCCCGCTGTGCCCCCCCCCCCCCCTGGGCTGCTCAGTCTAAAATGCCCGGGCCTATTTTTTGTCCCAGTCCGGGCCTGATTCCTGGCCATATGTTTTGCAGTCAATGGTAAACGCTAGTTGCTACGAAAGCTTGTTAAAGCCCAACCCCAGGTTATTGAAAAAAATTCCCATGATACGTTAGAATTAAAGGGGTTGTAAACATAGGATGCATTAAGGTAAAAAAACATCTGACAGTTACCGGCCCTCCCGTTTTACTTACCTGAGCCCTGGAAGGTCCCGTGTCGAGAACGCGCTTGGATCTTTGACCGGGATTCTTGCCTCTTTATTGGATAGATTGATAGCAGCGCAGCCATTGGCTCCCGCTGCTGTCAATCAAATCCAATGATGTGGGCGGCGGGTGCAGGGCCGTGTCCTGCACTCGGCGGCTATGGATGCCGAATGCAGGACTTGAGAGCGAGCTTGCATTATATCCCCATTGGGAGAGCGCTTCCCATAGGGAGTTATCTGAAGACGGGAGGAGCCGAGAGAGCTGCTGAGGGACCCCAGAAAACGGCATTCGGGGCCACTCTGTGCAATACTAACTGCAAAGTGGAGGTAAGTATGACATGTTTGTAATTAAAAAGAAAAATATTGAACCTTTAATATCGCTTTAACAAAAAATCAGCTCTTGTTGGAATACTCACCCTTTCTTTGGTGTTGTGCCCATAGACTCACTGATCTACGATCCATCGCTGTCCTCTTTTGGGTTGAATGACACCTAGCAGCATTCTACCTACTTTTTGTGTACCAAGGGTGTCGACTCCCTGGGGGCACATCATCAGGTCGCCCTGGACTCTAAGGGCAATGCTACAGAGAAGAGCACCATGTCAATATGTGATGCTACTTTTTTTTGGCATTAAGAACCTATTCACCACCAGAAGAGGCCCTGTGATACAACCAGACTAAAGACATGATAAAAATGGTGGGTATACATATTTAATTTTTATTTTTTTAAAGTGAGGTTGCTTGGGTTCTCCAAAAGTGTGTGTGTGTGTGTGTGTGTGTGTAGCAAATTGGGGCAAATTCTAAATTTTGTGGTAGCTATTGCTGATCTGTCATTAGGAAAAGGCTTAACTGCCTGGCTGACATAAGCTAGCCATACATTTATGGGTTTCTAAATCTAATAGATTTCTCCAGCCAGGCTAAAACAGTGTGGCTGTCAGAATCTCCCCTGCTAGCGATTGTATTTTACCAGGCAATACCTGTGGCTGTCAGAACCTGTACAGTGTTTGCATCTCCACCCGGGTCCTGTCCTGTTCGAGAAGAAAAGGGGACAGCAGCACGGAGGAGAAGAGAGGGGGACACAGAGGAAAAGAGAAGGAGACATGGAGGAGAAGAGGGGGGACACGGATCAGCATGGAGGGGGACACGGATCAGAAGAGAGGGGGACATGGATCAGCATGGAGCGGGACATGGATCTGCATGGAGGGGGACACTGATCAGCATGGAGGGATACACAGAGGGGGACAGCAGCAGAGCAGCAGAATGGAGGGGTACTGGAGAAGGATACAGCGACAATCAGTGGCTATTGTGTGTGGGAGAATTACAAGCACCGATCACAGCTGATTTCACTAAAGCAGCTGAAAGCCGGACTTTGAAACCTATACATCGGTGATCGGTGCTTGTAACTCTCCCACCGCACTGATCACGCTAACTGCCCAGGTATCAGGTGAAGCATCGGAGTATTTGCCCCGAGTACATGTAATCGGGCAAATGCTTGTATCAGTACCGATACCGATACTAGTATCGGTATCGGGACAACCCTAATATAAAGATAAAGCAACCAAGCCATGATGACAAGCTCAACATCGCTCCTAACCAGTGTCGTCCTACCATCAGGGAAAACAAAAAGAAAGGGATATGTTAGATAAAAAGGTAGTGGGGTTCCTAGGGGAACATCCATATGTGTCCTAATACAGAAAAACCCCCGGGGGATCAGAAGAGGGAAAAGAAAATGTGAAGAGGATGGCATGGACCAAGGAGAGAGGAGAGAGAGAAAAACAAAATTAAGGCCCCGTATACACGGCAGAGAACCTCGACGGGCAGAACACATCTTTCTGCCCGTCGAGGTTCTCTGCCGGCCATCAGATTCGGCGACCCGCCCGTCGGGAAAGGCAACCAGCCATTCATCCCGACGGGCCGTCGAGCAAATAGCGAACCTGTTCTCTATTTGCTCGACGGGTTTCACAGCAGAATGCGGCTCCCAGCGAGGTTCTCGCTGGTTTCTGCCGAGAACCTTGGCCGTGTGTACGGGGCTTAAGGGAGCCTGGGGTCAGATAAACATTCCAATAGAACAAACTAAGTTTTGTGGAACTGCTCTTTGGTATGGTTCACTTCCGCCATCCTGTTTTTCATTGTTCTGATTTCATCTGACCTTGCTTATCCAGATTGAAGGAGTAGAGGTCTGTTTCCAGCATAGTAGAATGCAAGCTTTGCTGCACTGAGAAGGTGTATTAGTAGTGACTTCCTATAACATGTGAGGGGCATTGGTGTCAGTTGGAGGAGAAAGACAGTGGGGTGGGCAAGCTGCAGAATCCTCTGTTGTTCTGAGGTCTCTTTCCCAGCGAATTACAAATGAGAAAACATAATGATCAGGAGGCTACGACAGAAGCTTATATGAGATCGACAGACTGTGTTGGATAGGAGAAGACTTCAGACATAATTGTTCAAAAGCAGAGGGAATAGGTGGGAGGATGGAGGATTGAATGAGAAAATGTCTGTGGCATGGTTTGCCACAACTGCAAATGGGGTTCTGAAATTTGTTACATTTCCAATATGGTTTTAAACCCAGGTGATGTCTGGAAATGTTGAAGCCGAGAGTCATCTGATCTCTTCAGAAGATCAACATTTTTGTCCACTAGGCCTGGGGTCAATTTTGGATGACTGATAATTGGTGTCAAGCTCGATGGGTGAGTCCTGGAGAATATGTTTCCTATTTTTCGAGCCAGCACACCAAGAATAACCCAAATCGAGGGGTTAAATCGTTACATAATTGTTAAGGTTGAATAAAGACACCAGTCCATCCAGTTCAACCTGTAGTGTGTGTGTTTATGTTAAGAATAAATCCCATAACCCTGTATGTTGTAATCGTTAATATGCCCATCTAAAGGTTTTTTGAAACTAGCGACACTCCCTGCTGATACCACTACTTGTTGAAGGGAGTTCAAAATCCTCACCGCTCTGACAGTAAATGCAGTTTAAGGTTAAACCGCTTCTCCTCCAATTTCAATGAATGGCTGCGTGTCTTTTTAAACTCCCTGACACAGAAAAGTTTTTTCCCTATGCTAAGGTCACCAGTAAGGTATATTTTGTATTGCTATTATATCTCCTCTCAAGCGTCTCTTCTACAGAGAGAATACGTTTAATGTGTGTAGTCTTTCCCCATAACTGTGGTCCTCCAGTCCCTATTAAATTAGCTTTGTTGCCCTTCTCTGGACTCTCTCCAGTTCCAACACATCCCTCCTGAGGACTGGCAACCAGAACTGGACAGCATACTCAAGATTAGGCTGAACTAAAATCTTGTAAAGTGGCAGAATTATAGTTTTATCTTTTGGAGTAAATCCCTTTTTTAATGCATGCTAATATTCTGCTGGCATTGCATGTGCCACATCTACCACAATGCAGGTGGTCAGACACTATAGCTGGCTACTGTGTGCTTCACCTATAGCAGTCCCCTTTCCCATAAGGCAAGCAGGCCTACCGGTACTGGGTTGCCCCCAGGACTTATACACAAAACAATAGTGCCTGGCCACCACGCCAGGGCAAATGCGAACTGAGAAAAGAAAATATATACTAGCAGACAGATAGTGTGGTTTTATGACAGTCCAGGTAAAAGGCAGGCTGAGTTCAAGGAATAGTCCAATAATCCGGTCCAAAGTCATACACAGGGAAATCCAAACTTGCAAAGCAGGCCAGACAGACAGGCAGGTTGATTAGGAACAACACACGTATCCTCTCTAATTCTCTATCACAAGCACCCAAATGAGGTTTGAGCTGGCATATAACAGGCTTGGTTTCCACCAAGAGACTTATCACATTAATCAGCCTGCAGGTGAAGAGACAGACAAGTAGAGTAATTGCAGACCACCGAAGCTCTGAGGAAAGGGGTACGCCCCCGAAACGCGTCAGACCTATCATCGATCAGATACCATTTGATTTGAGTAGTCATCATGTTCTGTTGGTGTTGCTGTATATTTGCTGTGCTGTCTGTCAAGGCATGTTTTACAACTCATTTTTGTGAGTATAACTATTGATTTTAATTATTTTAATAAAAACCCTGTTATACGGTATCACACTAGGTCGGTGCGCCCTCCATTATTTTCTCTTTTTTTAGACAAGGAGAATGCCATAGTCAAAACCCCAGATGCTGGAATAAGGAACAGGAGCACTAAGTGATCCTGACAGCATGTCATTGCTGAGCCTGTCATCTATTAGGACCCCCTGATCTTTTCCATCCTGGATTCCCCCAGAGGTTCTCCTTCTAATGAATAACTGCCATTCGTATTTTTAGCACCCAAATGCATTACTTTACATTTTTCAACATTAAACCTAATTTGCCATGTAGAATTGGTCCCAGGGCAGATCCTTGGTGGACACCACTTACCACCCCAGCCCATTCTGAGTGTTCACTATTTATCACCACCCTTTAGACATGCCCCTGTAACCAGTTTTCTATCCAGGTAGATACCCTTTGGACCATGCCGGTATCAAATGCCTGTGCAAAATCCAGATTTACTACATCCACAGGCCTACCTTTATCTAGATGACAGCTCACTTCCTTGTAGAATGTTTTACAGATTGGTCTGGCAAGAATGATCATTCATGAATCCATGCTGATTACTACTAATGATGATACTGTTTTCATCAACAAATTCTTGGATATAGTCCTTTATTATCCCCTTCAATCATTTACAAACTATTGATGTTAGACTGACTGGCCTGTAGTTTCCAGGTATATGTCTCTGCCCCATAGGTGTGCGCAGTCTATTGCATTAGGGTGTGCAGCCCAAACCTCAAACACACATACTTTGCTATTATACTCTATTCCAATTCTCTGTGATCACATGTCACTGTTGACCAACTTTTAAAAGCGATAGATGCTTGTTTGTGATGTTGCTAAAAATTTTAAATATTTCAGGAGTTGTGACTAAAAAGTAATTTTGTTAGAGGACCGGGAAAGTCAGCAAAGCAACTAACATTTTCAGAAGGAGCTTGGCAATGGCAGTCTTATCACATCTTTTTTTAAATCTAGGGTCAAAACTTTTTTTTCATTTTTGATAATGTGTCATGGGTTTTTGTTCCCTGCAGAACTGCCCCCACCCTATCCCTGCTTCTCTCATTTAACTTCCAGTCTATGGAAAGCAAAACTAGCTGATGCAGGTCAAATACTGGTAAATTGCACTTTCAATGCATTTTAAATTATCTTAAAATTATCTCAAACTTATGTCAAAAGCACACTGCAATGAAGCCCATTGACATAGGTCCTAAGTGAGATTTACTCTCTCTATATGTACTGGAGACCATTGTCATTAGGACACAAAATGTTGCAAAATCCACAATCTTACAGTTGTCCCAGGAATGAAATAGAGAAGAAATCTTCCAAAGGGGCCTGTTTTAGTAACTACCGTGTAGGCATGAATTTTAAGCTCCCCTTGGTGCAAGGACGCATGTAAAAGCTGCAATGTGTGATGAAAAACAGAGTATAATATGTCATCTGATTTACTACAGTTTTAAAATTACCAATTCCAAATGTGAGTTTTTCAGCACACAAAATTTGAGTACAACACACAACTATGCCACTTTCCAATTTCAACACAATGTCCAATACACATTTTGGACCAGCACTTAATGCATGAAAAACACATGACCGCAGCTGTCACATCTTCCCCACAATATCTATTTATAAAATAACTCATGGTTATCCTGCGTTATGATGCAGCATTGTGCATTTGCCAGTCACACCCTGGAAAAAGTACATGGACAATTTTTTGAAGTCCTATGATATTTATAACTTGGTACTTAAAACAAGATTTACACTCTATTTTTATGTTCTGTGGTTCACTCAAGGTTCTGTTTTTCTAGTCTTGGGCAAATTGCTTTTATCTAAAGGAATACACATATGGTCCTCTCCCAACATCTTCCACCAAAGTGAATCTATAGTTTTTATATACATACAGTATATTAAAGTGTCCACAGACATTAGTGAAGATCCTAACGTGACCCAACAACTTCCAACTCTTTGTTCAGATGATCTAGTTGATGCTGCTGAGAAAGTACCAGATAATATACGTTGATAATGGAAAGCTATGCATTTACAGATAAACAAAAATAATTATGATCCCTCATACACACGACCAGTTTTCCCGTCTGGAAAACTGCCATGACAGCTTTTGGCCGGGAAAACTGGCCGTGTGTATGCTCCATGGCAGTTTTCCAGCCTGGAAAACCGCTGGGAATGTTCTCTTTTTTCCTGCTGCGATTCCCGGCGGTCTTTTTCCTATAGGAAACACTGCCAAAGCTGTCATGGCAGTTTTCCTACGAGGAAAACCGTCCGTGTGTAGGGTGAAAAAGCTGCCAAGCCGGTTTTCGGCTTTCCCCTCGGGTTTCCCAGCAGTAAAAAGTCCACCGGAAAACCGGCGGACTTGTGTACGAGGCATTACGCTATACTTTTGAACTGCAGCACCCTGAATAAAAGCCATGGCCTTTGGACATCTATTTACAGTTATTTGTGGTTTGTAGTGATTGTTTGCACCTAGTAAATTTTTGAATGATTGGGTCAAAATTGTTTTTGATTACTTTTATCTGTGTTCATATTTTGAATATTGTTATTATCAGGATATAATATTTTAACAATTGTTGTCCTTTAAATACCTTACTAATGGGCCAGGTTTATGCTAACCTGTTACATCATGGTACAAGATATACCGATAATGCTTATACCCAACAGGCACATGGTTCCTTGCCCTCCACACTATAGAACTTTAACCACCACCTTTCCCATCTCCAGCAATGCAGTGCTCTGTCCCCTTGTATCCTACTGCGAGGCCCTCAACGTTGTCTTAGGATCCATTTACACTATTCCATTGCAATAACATGCACATTATGACTTGAGTTGCAGCACAACAGTGTATGCACCTTTTTAGGTGTGCTAGGCAGACCGTTTATTTGAACTTAACACAAGGCATGCTTTGGTGTGAATAGGCCCACATGAGAAGTGGGGGATATCCTTGCCTTTATTAAACATAAATTACATTTTTGGGGGGCTGTGGCAGCGCATGAGGAAGGAGTACAAAGATGCTAAAAGCACAATGTGAATCTGGAGGGTGTCTGCTACGCACCTACGCTGTTTGTGCCATGATCTAATGAACTTTATTGAACATGAACTTAATCTTTGATTACTTAGGTTTTGTGTTTTTCCTTTAAAGCTGAACTTCCTGGAGAAATTAACAGTTCTGTATTTATCAATACATACCTAAAGCCTAACTTTGCTTAAAAAAAAAAAAGAAGAATAAGCACGAGGGACGTTATGTACTCCCCCTTTTTATCTTTAGAAGAAACTTTTTTTTTTTTTCTGTGAGGACCATGATTTCATCACATACAGAGTGCAGAGCTGTCACTTGTAAACACATAAACCAGACTTCTGTGTTTACAAGTGATTCTGGTGAGCAGGCACCAAAGGGTCTGATGGTGGTGGAACTCAGTTCCAACAAGTTCCCCCTGAAAAAAATCCCTGTATATATATATATATATATATATACTTAGAGCTGCATTTACCCACATCCTGACATATCCTGTAATTCATTTGTACAGAGAACACACATTTGTTTGTACACCTGTGGTTCCTGGGCACTGAAATACAGCCTTATTTTATGTTATACTGTTGAGTACTCTTGCTGGGTAGTCTTTTTAGTTCTGTTTATACAAGGCTTTTTTTTTCTCAGAGAGCAGGTGGGTGCAGGTGCACACAGCCCCACACAGAGACTGTACAGAGCTCTCTTTACAATACAGAGCCCACCCCCCACTGTACCAAACTCCCACCCCCACAGTACATAGCTCTCTTACACAGTACAGAGCCCTGCCCCTCCACAAACACAGTACAGAGATCCCCCCCAGTACAGAACTCCCCCACAAAGTACAGAGTTCCTACCTGAGAGTACAAACTCCCACCCACTCACACACAACTCCTCCCCCCCCCGCACAGAGTCCCTACTCAAGAGTACACAGCCCCCCTCCCGCACACTCGCACACAGCACAGAGCCCCCCGCCACAGTACAGTGCCCCTCACACAGTGCAGAGTGCTTTCCATGGCTCCCCTGAGAGTGCCTGAGCTGCTCGAAGCTGTAAACACAGAAGCTGGTAGAGTAAATGAGTAGTAGAGAAAACTTTATCCGACTTCTGTGTTTATAGTGACAGATCGCAGAGTTCCATCACATTTCGGCAGAAAAAAAAACCTGTCCTGATGTTTTGCCACCCTAGGTCTGGTTCTGTGTGTCCTTTCCTCAAATCCTGACTGTTGTTACATTAGACCCCTTTTATGTCGGCCGTGTCTGGTCTTATTAGCAAAGAATTTGTGAACAGATCCTCTGCCTGAATAGGAGCAGAACTGAATTGATTCATTTTTTTTCTGCTGTAAATGCCAGAGGTTCCAGACCCATATTAGACCTATGGGTGATCGAATTTAACCTACAATCTGCCATGTTTACAGAAAAAGACCAGGATGGACTTATATCCAATTGCTCATAAGCAAACACAAAGCTTCCAATCATGCCCACCTGAAATACTGACAGGCAGAATTGATTGGCCTACCTATGTGAATGGGGCCTTAGGAAGTTATTCTTCTCTGGTTTCATAGTCAGTCACAAAAGAAAAAAAAAAGTCAGGACATAAACCTAGCATAGTAATTGCTTGACTACCATAACAAACTGGCTACTGGAGGTTAAGTATCAGACTGTATTTTTGACTTCTAGTGCCATTTTAAGGCTTAGCGAGCGGTGCCACGATTAGCAAAAGTCCTATTTATAGGTATTCCAGTGGAAATTTAGGTCCCATACGTCTGACTTCACTGATCCTTGCCCATCTGCAACGCTTTTCCTGAGGCTCTGTTTATCCTAGTCAAAGTATTTCCTTCCTTCCTCCAACTTCATTCCCCTCCGCTCCCTGGAGGGTTGGGGTTTGTATGATCCACTAGCCACAAATCATACAGTCCTGCAGCACAGAGACAGATAAAAGCTTCAGCTCACCAAGATGTGAGCAGTAATGGTAATGTTAAACAACAGAGCTACTCATTGTTTGGCTGATCTGGGAAACATCCTTGAATTCTGCTAGCTACATTAACTGGTTATTAAGTAAGCTGCAGCTGCTCTGTATCAGTTTCACTACAGCATTTGAATGTACAGCTATTCCCAGATGAGATGCACAACAGTGTAACATCTATTTAACCTTCCATCTATTGAATCTGTCCGTGGCAAATATAAATGCGCCTTGGACGGTCAGCGCTAGACATTCTCTGGTTCCTTCTGGCATTCGATGTTAAGCTATTTTGACGGTCGTGGCGGGTTTGTTCCTTCTTAAGGCAAAACAGGGCTAATAATACACAACAATGTCAAGGACAAAGTGCATTGTGGGACATGTTGCTAAAATTTGATATTACTAAGCACTGCGTATTTTAATTTGCAAAGTTAAGGCAGGCTCTTTTTAGGAGTAAAAATTGCATGTCCTTCTAACGGAATGTGGAGGTTTCAGAATTGGCACACACTGTTTGGAAATAGGTTCAGATAGTTGGCCTGGCATTCAGACGGATGCAGGGAGAGGGTTTAAATGTGTTTTGTGTAACGCATATAAGCATTCTAATGCCCCGTACAGACGATCGGTTTTCCTGTTTGAAAAAGTCTGATATGAGCTTTTAGTTGGGAATCCCGACCGTGTGTATGCTCCATCAGACTTTTTCCAACAGGCAAACTGCTGGAAAAAAATAGAGAGCAGGATCTCTTTTTTCCCGTCAGGAAAATAAATGATTGGAATTTCCGATCGTGTGTACAAATCCCAACACGCAAAATTCCTACGCATGTTAGGAAACAATTAGACACATGCTCAGAAGCAGTGAACTTAATTTTCTTGGCTCGTCGTAGTCTTTTACGTCACCGCGTTCTTGGCAGTCAAAAGTTCACCGAACTTTTGTGTGACTGTGTGTATGCAAGGCAGGCTTGAGAGGAATTCCGTTGGAAAAACCATCCAACTTTTTTCCGAGGGGAAATGCGACCGTGTGTACGGGGCAAAAGGCTACAAGCACTCCAGTGTTGGGATCCAGAAACACATCTAGCACCTGTGTAAAAAAAATAAAAAAATGGTGTCAGCTTGCACTGTCGCTGGCAGTCGGGATAAATGGCACAAATAAAAAGGGACTTCAGTGTCAAGTGAGGAAAGATGCTGGAAAATATCTCACTGTGGCTTTTCTCCAATAGCTTCTTTGAAATGACTTTATGTCTGCATGCATGTACTGCTTAAAGGGCTGCAAACGGGTTTCCTAATGGTGGTACTAGCAGCCCATGCCTGTGTAACCTGCATATAAATGTCCACTTATATCATGACATGCTTACAATTGATGTCACTGCCCCTGCATGGGCTTAACAGTTACTATGTTCTCTTTTTTTTTTTAAACCTGAAAAAAAATAAAAAAAATCTTTGAAAGGAATGGCGACTTAAGCCCTGTACACACGATCGGATATCTGATGGAATCTAATCCGATGGATTTTTTTGTCGGATATCTGATGAAGCTCACTTTCATCAGTCTTGCCTACACACTATGGGCCAGATTCTAATACCTGGTGGCGTAGAGTAGCGTATGCTATTTACACTACGCCGCAGCAACTTACAGGAGCAAGTGCCGTATTCTCCAAGCACTTGCTCCGTAATTTGCGGCGGCATAGTGTAAATGGCCCAGCGTATCCTCGCGTAATTTAAAGGTGGCGGCTTGTATTTAAATTAAGCGCGCCCCCGCGCCATACGAACTGCGCATGCGCCGGCCGTAAACGTAGCCCAGTGCGCATGCTCCATAGTACGCCGCAAATACATTGGTTTCGACGTGAACTTAAATAACGCACAGCCCTATTCGCGACGAGTTACGTAAACGACATAAACGATGGAAAAACACAACGCTGTCCCGACGTCCATACTTAACATGGCGTACGTCGGACCTACGCAAGGTTACCCCTCATATAGCAGGGGTAACCTTATGCTTACGCAAATGACGTAAACTACGACGACGGGGCGCAAATACGTTCGGGAATCGGCGTATCAGGCTCATTTGCATATTCGACGCAGAAATCGACGGGAACGCCCCCTAGCGGCCAGCATAACATTGCAACTTAGATCAGACAGTGTAAGTGACTTACGCAAGTCGGATCTAAGCAAAATCTATGCGTAACTGATTCAAAGAATCAGTCGCATAGATACCCAGCTGAAAAAACAGAGATACGACGGCGTATATGGAGCTACGCCGTTGTATCTCTTACGAGAATCTGGCCCACTATGTTCTCTTTTTTTTTAAATCTTAAAAAATAAAATAAAACAAATCTTTGAAAGAAATGGCGACTTAAGCCCTGTACACACGATCGGATATCTGATGGAATCTAATCCGATGGATTTTTTTGTCAGATATCTGATGAAGCGGACTTTCATCAGTCTTGCCTACACACTATCAGACTAAATTCTGACCCTGCCAAAACGTGGTGACGTAAAACACTACAATGAACCGAAAAAAATGAAGTTCAATGCTTCTGAGCATGCGTCGACTTGAGTCTGAGCATGTGTGAATTTTTCTCCTATGGATAAAGGGGAACAATAACTACAGGTAGATATTGATGGTCGGACTTTTTGAGGCCAAGCGGAAGTATGTTAAAAATGTAATTTTATTAACAAAAAATATATAGCACAGTACTAGACAAATATAATCTATATACATGTAAAAAAGTAACCAATATTAGCAAAATCCTTAGAAGTCGCCGACGCACGTTTCGCCGTGGGGCTTCTTCAGGACGATGACAAGGATTTTGTGAAGAGGTAGTACAACAGAGAACAAGTAGTTATATTACAGACGTGTGCAGCATAGGCTTACACCCTGGGACATATCTTACCTAATGACAACTACCTGAGAGCATTTTACTCTGGCTCACACTTTGATGTCGAATATACAACCAGTGCATAGGCTGCCTGTTTTTTATGTGCTGTTGTCAGCGACTTGGAGGTTGATGTCCCAGTCTATTGCAGGGTTTCATATTCTAGATGAGATGTAACTACGTTTAGGATAATTAAATCCAGGTTTGAACTGACTGTATAGTCACTACTTTTTCAATTTGGAGGATATTCCAAGCAAGCTCTTTGCTGGTCCAGTGTACCGCTGGATATATATGCCTATGGGATACACTCATAGTGAGGCCATCTGTAATATAACTACTTGTTCTCTGTTGTACTACCTCTTCACAAAATCCTTGTCATCGTCCTGAAGAAGCCCCACGGCGAAACGTGCGTCGGCGACTTCTAAGGATTTTGCTAATATTGGTTACTTTTTTACATGTATATAGATTATATTTGTCTAGTACTGTGCTATATATTTTTTGTTAATAAAATTACATTTTAACATACTTCCGCTTGGCCTCAAAAAGTCCGACCATCAATATCTACCTGTAGTTATTGTTCCCTTTTTACCATTATTACGGATGTGGCCTATGTGAGTGCTTTCCTTTTGTGTCCCGTCTTCCCCTTCCTTTTTCTCCCCCTTCCTCTCTCTTCTTGTCATACTTTCTTCTGTTCCCCCCTTTATTTCCTGTTCTTCCCCCTCCTTTCTTGCTTTGATTTTTGACGTTTTTTTCTCCTTTGGAGTTCCACACAGACGATCGGAATTTTCTATCAGTTTTTAATCCATAGGAAAAATTTAAAACATGATCTGTTTTTTTTTTAACATTGATGGAAAAAAGATCGATGGGGCCAACACACGATCAGTTTGTCCGATAAAAAAAGTCCATCGGTCTGTTTTCATCAGACAAACCGATCGTGTGTACGCGGCTTTATAGTCTCCATCAGAAGCTTGTGTGCCAATGCTGGAGTACAATTGGCAGATATGGACAGAATGTTACAATGATACAATGCCATTTTCAAGCAGAGAATTTAACCAAACGGCCTGAGTGACACACTCCTGAACACACCGCAGCCTTCTACTATTGTTGGTCTACCTACTAATTGGAATTCAGGCTTCAACGCTAGGGGATCACCCCCTCTTTGTTATTGATTTAGCTGCCCAAGCATACTAATCAAAGTAGTTGTTCAGCCCTTTCCACCAACACTCTGCGGTGCACACATTTGGAATAAGCCATACCGCTCTAGCTTGATTCGGATCGCTTTTCAATCATCTGGAATCTTCTAAGTTCCAGACAATATTCATCTATACTGTCAAAAATCTTTTCTATGATACCCAACAGCGGGAACGAAAAATCATAACTCCTGAGGAAGCAACAAATGCGAAACATGTAGAGTTTATGTTTATGTATATCTATATCTACAGTAGTTATCAATCTGCATTGATTTCTACACCGGACCATTTTTTGACTACAACAACCATTTATTTTCTTTGTTCACTATTTTTATTGTGTGATCAACTATATATGTCTTTTTAAATGTATTTTTATAACTTTATATTGTAATTGTGAGTGCAATACCAGAATCTTTTTGGTATTGTATCAATAAAACATTTACATTACGTTTATGATTAGTGCCTATAAAGTCCATTTTCTTTCCTAAACCACAAATCTCTCTAGTTACTCTAGGACGTGGCACTGCAATACTCCAGGTCACCCATAGTCCATCCTATGGTTTGTGTACCTTGAACCCCGTTTTCTACAATGATACAATGATCATTGACCCTTACAAGGATATGGAGTTCAGGGTATCTGATGTGGATTGGGTGGGAGAGAAGAATGTACACTTTTGTTATCTTTTTATTTACTATACTTATTTGGTAGAGTGGAAAATGGTTAGAAACTATCATTTTTTATCTAATGAGATAAATTCCAAATTCAAAAAAATGGGTGTTTGATTTGAGTATGAACTTGCTCTGTTAATCTGGCCACATGTGGCTTGAATTTCACACGATTCCTGCTGAAACAGACAAAATTTCAGCTGTGGGTTGCCTTGTTTTACTTGAACTTTTGAAAGAAACCAGGTAGAAAAATGGTTGACAAAGAGTGACTGCATACAATCAGATGCTCCAGAGCCTCTCCTATCCTCTGGAACTCCCTGCCCCAGTATGTCCGGTCAGCCCCTACCCTGTTCGCTTTTAGTCAATCCCTAAAAAATAATTTATTCAGGGAATCCTACTCCCACCTCCACCTAAGAAACCCAAGCCACCTCCATCAGATCATCCTCTGCAGCTATTACCTTTTGTCCCATCTCCCCCTTTCTTTAGATTGTAAGCTCCACAAGAAGGGCCCTGCCGTCCTTTCTGTGTTGAACTAAAAGTGTAAAGGGCTGAGCAAACTGTTGACGCTATATAAATTCTGTATGGTAATATTAATAAAGGCACTGTTCCGGTATTCAGTAGCCATAGGCCCTGCTAGCTGATGAATACAATAGCTACCTTGTTTTCCCGAAAATATACATTTTGGCAACAAAAGCACAGTGGGGCTTAATTTCGAGGTAGGTCTTACCATGTAATGTGCTGTAATAATTTGTGTGTATACCCAGCTTTAGCTGAGGCTCCTAAAAATTACCTCTGATGACCCTTATTTAGAGACCCTGCATCCGACCAGGAACACTGTTGCACAGCACTGTTTCTCTTCTCTACCTGTTACCCCTTACTACACACTTTGGATAGAAAAGGTAAAAATTATCTTGCATTTGGAAAGCCTCTAAGGCTGGGTTCACACTACAGCACGCAGTGGCCCACAGCAGGAGTCCGGTGTGTCTCCATTCCTTGTTTCAGGTCTGATTTCAGCCTGAATTTTTGGGCTTTTGAGACCTTAAATGGACCAAAAGACGCATAGGGCTCCTGTGGAATTTGCACTGGAGCCGCTGCAGAGATGTGTGCATGCTTTGAAATCTGTCGGGTGGACAAATCTGTCCGCTAGCCCATACACACGATCGGAGATGTCTGCTGAAACGGTCCATCGGACCGTTTTCAGCGGACATATCCGCTCGTGTGTACGAGGCCTTTGAGTTCTTCTTGCATGGTAAGTCACGCCACTTTGTTTTAATCTAATGCAATGCACCTGTTCACAACTTTAAGTCATGTGTGGGAGACCCTATTGATAAACATAGAGGTTTATCCACATAAATATCAAAATGTGGAAATAAATGGATTTCCTCATGTACCATAGAACAGGGAATATAATAAGGAGGTGGGGATATTTAAAATGCCTGAACCCACCCCCCCCCCCCCAAAAAAAAAGATAAATTTGTTTAAAAAAATGCATTTATTATATCAAAACTTTGATTTGTCCATAAAAACACATATTAGCAACTGCGCATTCCAGTGATTGATATATCCAATAAGAATAACCATGAAGATGTATTCAAAAGATTTTCTATATACAAATAGTTAACTCAATTGGAGCCCTAGCCATGCCTACAGATTGAACCCGGTAGGGGTAGGCTGGTACAGGCTACCAAGTACTGTATTGTTATAAGAACAATCTTATCAACCAAGGTAACTCGTTTGGTTACTAAGGATTAATGTGACAATTTTAATCTGTACTGTTAAATAAATACTTTCAATAAAAATCTATTGTTAAAAAAAAAAAACAAAAAAAACAAAGGATCAGGATTAACGCATTTTGCCTATCTTGAGGCTTCTTCAGGATCCCTTTAATGGTTAGTGGTTAATCAAAGGTGCAGCTTAAGAGAGAAAAACCCAGGGACAAACCATAATATATACTGTATATGTAACTGTACTGTATATGTCTATTCTGGGATAATCAAGATATTATCCATATGTTATACTCATGTAGCAGTAAAATATACTAGACACAGGTATCTTGAACCAATATGCCCGCCAGCTGAAAAAATTGTATAATTCAATTAAAAAAAAGCTTTCCTTTGCTAGAATGTCCTCTGGCTGGTGTGAAGGAGGCCATTAAGCCTGGTACACACTACTACTTTTTGTTTGTTCAACCCAGCGGGCTGAACGTAAAAAAACCTGACAGCTCAGATTGGAGTTGCTGTACTAACAATCCAATGTTAGTACATTGTTCTCCCCTGCTGTGCTATTCCCTGCCAGAACACTCCGATCAGCGCTCTCAGTCATTGGCTGATAGCGCAGATCATGAGCTGGTCGGTAGACCTTTTTGGTCTTGCCCCTTCGACAGAAGCTGGCTGAACGACCGGCTTCTGTCTGACCCGCTGCAGTATGCACGGGCTGAATGTCAGGCCGGTTTCAATTCACTGGCCCATGCCACCTGATATCCAGTCCGTATGTATGGGGCTTTAAGAACAGTCGCCAACGCCAATACACTAGCTAGGCTCTTCCAGACCACACAATAAATCCATCAGCAGAGACTAAAGTAAGATAGTCCCAGGAAAGGGCATACAGTATATTGAGAACAGTGGTCAGTGTTGCCAACCTACCAGATTGAAATTTACTGGCATGGTACCCGAAATTTACTGGAGCAGCCACTTTTTTACTGGCATTTCACAAAAGTTACTAAATTACATTTTTAGGTGCACATTTCAGTATTTAGGCTACAAACAAGTACGCTAGGCAAATAGCAATGTGATTTAAGGTAGATATTAAGGTCAAAAAACATATTTCTGTTATTTTCGACATAATAAGGGCAAATTATTTAGTCACATCACCCCCTGCCCCCATCCCCTTTGCCACCAACACCCCCTGCCTTTACCCCCCTCTGTGGGGCCACAATCTCCCCCTGCCTCCAATCTCCTTCTGCCTCCAATCACCCCCTGCCTCCATTGTCCCCTGCCTCCATCCCCCTCTGCGGTGCCACCAACAACCCCTGTCCCCATCCCCCACCCTCTGCGGTGCCACCATCCCCCTTTGCGGTGCCACCAACACCCCCTGCCTCCAATCACCACCTGCCACTAACACCCCCTGCCCCCATCCCCCTCTGCGGTGCCACTGCAGCCACCATCACCCCCTGCCTCCAATATCCATGCGCAGTTCCAAGCCGAACCGATCTCGGCTATTTTTACTGCCACATTCCCACAACCACTGACATTTATGAACGGGGGAAAAAATAACCTGTTTTTACAAACTGTCCGTAAAAATACGGACGGTTGGCAACACTGACAGTGGCAAACCAGTAGGATGTAATATTTTTCAGACAACTGCCTATCATACAATATATTGCCAGGGATGCACTTTGGAAGTCTCTGGACTATGGCATATAAACCCAACCTTGATACCCCGTTGGCCGCACACTGCACACTTTCCAATGGATGCAACTTACAGAAATACATAAAGCAGAAAAGTTAAAAACTTTATTCAAAAAGCAAGAAGGTTTAGTCTGGAGGGTGTTTTCTCAGCAAGTTACTGCAAACATCTGAAAAGGGAGAATGAACTCCCCAAGCTGTTTAAATGTGCTGTCCTGACTTGTCTGGCAGGAACACAGTTTGAGAGGATTGTTTCTTAAAACAAGATATTGCTCATGATAGATCCAGATGCTGTCCTCCCATCCAAAAGATGCAGATGTCATTATGTGAGAGGGCAGGAATTTGATGGCTTCTCCCCAGTCTACAATAGAGGTCAGAAGGACATTGGTTTTGTCACCTGAGCGGTTATTATTTATTGTCCTTCACTGCTATATTCTGTAGCCTTAGACACAGGCTATTATTTCTAATGGGGAGAGGGTTGATGCCAGGTTATGGGACTGTAGACAGCCTTAAATAATATTAACAATAATTTAAAGCATAACTCCACTTTTGTGGAGAAAAAACATTCCCCTCTGGGTGATCTATGTACATTACAAGGATTATAAAAAAACCTTTGTTGCAGATTCCTACCTTTTTGATATTCTGAAGAAATACCTGTGTGTTTCTCTGTGTCCATGTGTAAAGTGGGTCTAATGGGAGTGGTTTCATAATTATCAATCAGCTGTGCAACTTCAGAGCACTAATGAGGAAATCTGCTGGTCCTGCATCCCTTTAAGGGGATGACAATTTTGTTGCAGGGGATTCCTGAAATGGATCTTAGGCAGACTTCTTGCAAAAATGGTGAGACAATCACACAAGCAGGAAATTATGTTTCTGGGGGGCATTTTGTACACTTTCTGTGTACAGAACACCTCCAGGTAGCCTTATTGCAATACATTTTCAGAAAATTACATCAGCTGTAGATTGAAAAGGAAATTACATTTTTAACATTCAATTAGAATATGTCTTGTGTCGCAATTGTATATGCCAGGGGTCCCCAACCACTGGTCCGTGGCCCGGTACCGGCCATGGCCTCTCAGCAGTTGGGTCGGCAGGTGAGCGTGCAGGCAGACTGGTAAAAGGGCTGACCGGTAAGCAGGCTAGTGATTGGGCTAGCAGGTGAGAGGGCAGACAGGCCAGTGAGTGGCCAGGTGGGCGAGTGAACAGAGATGACATAATCTCTCTGCCCGTCCTTACTCTGGAACACAGCCACTGGCAAATGACAATCTGCATCTTGTGGCAGGTGACGTAGCAAGTAACAATCCACATCTTATGGCAAGTGAGGTGGCAAGTGACAATTCAGATCTGGTGACAAGTGACATGACAAGTGACAAGCTGCATCTGTGGGCAGGTGATGTGGGAAGTGACACTCCTCATCTGGTGGCAAGTAACGTGTCAAGTGATAAGCTGCATCTGGTGGCAGGTGATGTGGCAAGTGACACTCCGCATCTGGTGGCAAGTAACAAGCTGCATCTGGTGGCAGGTGACAGTGGCAAGCTACATCTGGTGGCAAGCAAAAGTGGCAAGTGACACACTCAGGGCTCCCACTGATTCTGCATTATGGGGAGTTGAACTATTACATTTTATATTAAAACGTAATAATAGAAATAATGCACTTCAATCATCCTGACACCATATCAACGATGGTGCCATTATGATTGAAGTGCCAACATCAGCCACTGCCCCGACAAATTGCCTGTAAAAAAATCCCCCCTTAGGGCCTTTGCATAATTTTCTTCCACGCAGCCGGTCCTCGGTGACAAAAAGTTTGGGGACTGCTGGTATACGCTATATTATTTTTTCTTTATTTGCTATTTTTTTCCCTCACGAAAGTGGAGTTATCCTTTGATTTAAAAAACAATTATCTGTAGTGCTTGTTTGAATGAAAATGGTCATCGCCTATTGTTTGGTTTTAATCAAAATAATATTAGTCAACCTTAAAGCGCAACTTCACTCTTTCAATTAACATTATTTTTAATCCTTGGCCTAGGCAAATGATGTCATACATCACGGGAGTTTCCAGGAGGGCAGGAAAGGAGGAGGGGTTTTCGCAGGTAAGCACACGCTATTGTATGCATAATTGAACTAAGGGCAGATGGATTCCAGGAGGTAAATGCTACTGGATCATTTGTCCTTACTCAAGATGGCCAAAGCCAGAAATGCTAGGAGGAAGTTTCCAAAGTGATTTTTCAACAAAATAAAGTACAGAGACATGGATGGATGGGAGTGTTTGCTTTGAATATTAAAAATGAATTAAAGAGTGTTTTTGGTTTATGGTGCTCAGATGCAGTGAAGATCCGCTTTAAGTAAAAGAAGCAGCCAACTGGCACCTGGGTTGTCTCTTTGTCTGGGGAGCTGAGCCTAGAAGGTTCCTTAATGCCACATGTGGGGGAAAGAAAACACCTGGCTACCACCATCTTGCTTCTGTGAGTTAGGCCCAGTAGATGAAGAGTGGACCTTTTTCTGCTGGGCACAATCAATATATTATTGTACTTGGTTTCCAGTAAAGCAATTCAGTTTCATAGACGTCAGCAAAGTTTCTCATGATAATAACTACCATACTGTCAGGGGAGGATTACCAGCCCTGAGTCATTTCCCAGGTTGCTACCTTTGCATTCTCTTCAATAATCCTCCTGAGTGAATGTTACTGTCCTTGATTACCCCATCATAAAAATTACCAGCCCAACAATGATATTTTAAATCTTTTTCTGAAGGGGCAGCATTATTTTCAGACTCAAAAAGAAGTATGACTTTGCAAGTTCGATACGGAATTGTATGTCATTTTTGGCAAATGTGGTTTGACTCAGTGGGTTCAATGATTTAATTCCACAGTTTAAAGCACAATTATAACATTTTCTAATACAAGAAAAGGAAATATGCTTAGTAAAATATTAAAAAATTGCAAATTAAGGCAAACATACAAACCTTAGACTAGAAAATGAAAACAAATATTTGAACAGCATCAATAATCCATCATACTAGTGATCAAGGGAGTTACTATAGTCATAACTAGTCATTCAACTGCTATGGAGTCCAGAAGCACATGGGGCCCAGAGATGTGTGACTACTCAGTGATTTATGTGAGCAGTAACAGTAGGTGGCAAATACATTTGAATTAAGTGAATAAAAAAGTTTGTGAACCTCTATAAAATTAGTATTGTATATCATTAGGGGGATTGCATTTGAAATGTTAGAAACAAGGGAACCCCCTTAATAGTTTTGGTCTGGAGCCTATTCACGCATTGGTGGAGAACTGTTAGTATACAGTGACTTGAAAAAAGTATTCATTCCCCTTGGCACAACTGCAAACCTACCAAGACATGGCCGTTTACCTAAACTGACAGGCTGGGCAAGGAGAGCATTAATCAGAGAAGCAGCCAAGAGGCCCATGGTAACTCTGGAGGAGCTGCAGAGATCCACAGCTCAGGTGGGAGAATCTGTCCACAGGACAACTATTAGTCATGCACTCCACAAATCTGGCCTTTATGGTAGAGTGGCAAGAAGAAAGCCATTGTTAAAAGAAAACCATAAGAAGTCCTGTTTGCAGTTTGTAAAAAGCCATGTGGGAGACACAGCAAACATGTGGAAGAAGGTGCTCTGGTCAGATGAGACCAACATTAAACTTTTTGGCCTAAAAACAAAATGCCAAATGTGGCGGAAAACTAACACTGCACATCACCCTAAACACACCATCCCCACTGTGAAATATGGTGGTGGCATCATCATGTTGTGAGGAGGATTCTTCAGTTGGTCAGAGTTGATGGGAAGATGGATGGAGCCAAACACAGGGCAATCTTATAAGAAACGTGTTATGCCACGCACAGATGATCGGACATTCCAACAACAAAACCGTGTATTTTTTTTCGACTACATTTTTGCTCAAATTTGTGTTGTATACACACAGTCACACAAAATTCCGACCATCAAGAACACGATGACGTACAACACTACAACGAGCCGAGAAAAATTAAGTTCAATCATTCCGAGCATGTGTTGAATTGATTCCGAACATGCATGTTTTTTTTTTTGCGCGTCGGAATTGCATACAGAACTTTTTCTGTCGGGAAATTTGAGAACCAGCTCTCAAATTTTTGCTGTCGGAAATTCCAACAGAAAAAGTCCGATGGGGCCTACACATCGACCTTTTCTTGTCGGAAATTCCGATTCTAATGCCGCGTACACACGATCATTTTTTGTGATGAAAAAAAACAACGTTTCAAGTGATGAAACAAAACGACGTTTTTCAAACTTCATTTTCCAAAACGACGTTGCATACACACCATCGTTTTTCCAAAATGCTCTAGCAAAGCGTGGTGACGTACACCACGTTCGACGGCACTCTGTTCCATTGAAGCTCCGTCTCATAACTTGCTTCTGAGCATGCGCGGCTTCAAAAACTTTGTTTTCAACATCGTTTTGCCCACACACCATCACTTTTTATGACACAAAAAACGACGTTTTGAAAAACGACACAAAAAATTCAAGCATGTTCGAATTTTTTTTTGGTCGTTTTTTTGAAGACATAAAACGACGTTTTGCCCACACACGGTGATTTTAAATGACGTTTTTGAAAATATCGTTTTTTTTCATCACAAAAAATGATCATGTGTACGCGGCATTACACTCTATTGTTGGTTGGAGTGCAGGAGGTGTAAGGAAACACGCTAAGTGCACAACCATGGAAGCTTGTCATTCGTTTATTGCTATTGAAGATTTGGTCTCGCAGTGGTAACATCCAGTGATCATACCAAGCCCTGTTGACCCTCTGAGCGTACGCTCTTTAGGGTTCAACATTTCTGGTAAGCCTCTGTTTATTTGGTGGCGGCCTCTTCACAAGTGTGTGTCACGTCCAGATTGTGGGAACACCATTTGGCTTTCCTGTCTGCATAGGACTATTCATATATTGGAAGTTCACGTTTTTTCAAACGTCAAATGTTTGCATAGGACTTTTTCACCTATTGGATATTCATGGCTTTTCACCCACACATGTTTTTGTATTTAATCATTCATTTTTACACATATTTGGGATAATATTTAGCGCAATTTATACAATTTATATGTTCTGTTTGTTACTTTCCACTTGTCTATTGGTTTTTGTAGCTGCCCACTTCTATTTAGATATATATTTTGCAAAGAAGAATGTGCAAAAATTGCACTCTCCAGATGTGCAAAGCTGGTAGTGACATCCCCAAAAAGTTTTTCAGCTGTAATTGCAGGGAAAGGTGGTTCTACAAAGTATTGACTCAGGAAGACTGAATACAAATACACACCACACTTTTCACATATTTATTTGGAAAAAATTTGGAAACCATTTCTAATTTTCATTTGCATCTAAATGCAATTTACATTTTTTTTTCAAAATACGGTAATCCTTTTATGTGTGAGCACAGATACGAGAAATTCAATGTGTTTCAGATGAATTTCAAAGCTTCACAGTGCACTTGTTAGACATGCTTGGATCCATTTTATTTACAGTGGGCATGTCACACCTAGCATGACTGCAAATGCACTGGAAAAAACATTGACAAATGCATTGTGAGAAATTAAATTGCATTTTGAGAGCAGAACTGTTCAATAACAGTTTGGACTACAATACATAGAAAATACAGAAAATGCATGCAAAACTGTTGGAAAATTGCATGTTTAAAAGTATTAACATTCCTTCGGAAAAAAAAAAACATAGCCGAACACAAATAACTAGAATTTTAGGGTTTACAGGAATACCCATGTGGACAAAATATATATACATTCAGGAAATCTTTGCAAAACCTGTACATTTCCCATTATTTACCTCTACAAAGACAGCGTTTAGGATCCTTACATGCTGGCATAGGACACCACAAGTCCTACAATGTATGATCGCAGCAATACATAGCTGGTGAGGGAGATTTCCTGCATATTTTTGGTCTTGCTGATCTTTACAAATATTTTGGACAAAGTCCCCCACCACACAGCACAATTTTTTTTTTATTACACCAAAATAGTATCCCCTCCATTTGATCAATACTGCCAGGAACTGCATCCCGAAAAATTGCTATGACCACCAATGCAAATGGAGGGTTAATTTTCACTCCCACTGACCCCATTTGCATTGGTGGTCAGTGGCAGTGAATGTTAACCCCCACATGCATTGGTGCTAATTGCAGTGAATGTCAACCTCCCCGACCCCACCTTGCATCAGTCCTTATGGCAGTGACATTTAAACCGATCACCCCCTCTTCTGCATTTGTGGTCATGTCAGTGAAATTGAACCCCTCCCTTCACATTGTTGGTCATGGGAGGGTTTACATTTCCACCTGTGCTGGGGGTTGTTACAGCGACTACTCACACCAATGCTGTGCTGGGGGTTATTAATGCGTCCACTGACACCTGTGCTGGGGTTTATTATGGCGCCAACTGACACCAATACTTAGGGTTAATTTTGCATGCACTGAAACCTGTGCTGGGGGTAAATATTGCGTACACTGACCCCACTGACTCCAACACTATGGGCTTATTTATGCATCCACTGACACCTGTCCTGGGGGTTATTATTGAGTACACTGACACCAGTGCTGGGGGTTATTCTTACATCCAGGAAGGGATGGGGTGCAATTTGGCATCTTCGTCATGGGCACTGGTTGACCTTGTCCTGCCACTGAGAAGGATAGATGATGGTATTTCCTCCAGTTCTCTACTCCACCTCGGAGCATTCGGTTGGAGGAGAACCACTTAGCATTCAGGAGAAAGATCAAGACTCATCTCTTTTGATACCAAAGGAGACAGGAACAACAAGCGCCCAGAGGCAATTTAGTTCGCATGTGCTGCGCTATATAAGTCTTCATTCATTCACCTGAATGTGAATCTTTTATGCATTCTCAGTCATGACTGTAAAACTTTTCTCTGGTATGGGAAAAAGGACTTGAAAGGGTGGCAGGATTGAAGAGAGATGCCCTTCAATGTTCTCTTGACTTATGTCTTGTTTTTTTTATCTCTTTCCGTACCCTCTCCCCCTATACCCTTCAAAACATGTCATACAGTGGTGAACATGATTGTTCAGATCCCCCTCCCCCTCCATACCTGCCCTCCACCACTCCTGACAGGTGACTAATGCAAGGGTTTGTTCGGATATAAAATATATAGTTTATCACTAAGCACCTGGTGGCATACATGTTTTATGTAGTCCAACAAGTTTACCTAAAGCTATGTAACTACCTGCTGATTTGTCAGAAATCCAGTAAGCCCCTACCTGTCTGTTTGAGGTACCAACACAGTGACTCTGAAGCATTAAAATTCCAATTAGCATTGTCAGTCCTGCCTGATGAACTCAAGAAACCCCCCCCCCCCCCATCCAACCTTCTCTTTCCCACTCCACATGCATACAGAGATACATAAATAGGGCCACATAGGGAGGTGTAGTTCTGGAGGTGTGCCTGGTCAAAGGGGACTGAGGTGCTGCAATAAGCTGCACCTGTTGGTGATGATGTCACAGAGAGTATTAAAAGGTATTTCTTAAGAACGATGAAAGATAAAAATAATGCTGGGACTTGATCTAGTGGGTTTTATAGATTTTGGGATAAATTTGGATAGTGCCTGAAAATATACTGTTTGTTAATAGTAATAATGCTCTATTCTGAACCTGATAAGAAAAGACCCCGCACGCACTCTTCATACTAAGGCAGACAGCAGTTTTGACTTGCACTACAACAGACGGAGCGCAACGAGTTAAATACACCAATTAAAACATATGACACTCCACCTCTGCATTTCATGGAAAACATGTTCGCATGAAACACAGTCAGCCCACTGAGATCCTACAGACAGAGGTAACCTCAGCCAAATACACCTACGGGAGACAGCTGCTAGGCCCTTTCACTGAGATAAAAGCATGCAAGAGTGAGTAGTAGGGGCATATGGCCTAATGAAAGAAGAAGGAAATAAAGGATGAAAGGTACTGAGGCAAGCTCATGGAAAAACAGCAAAAGAATAAAAAAAAATACACAAAAACAAAACATCCAAAAGACAGCAGCAAGGCCCACGGACAGGATGTGTGACAGGTGCATGAGACGGGACGTGGATGATACAAGCAGGAGGATATAAGGAATACTCTGCAGCCAGGAAAGTAACACAGAGCACACCGTGAGAGGAAGATACACCTCATCATATTAGTATAGGAAATTAGACAGAGGCTGTCCTTGTAAACACTATGGGCCAGATTCAGAAAGACTTGCGCTGGAGTATATCGATATGCGCCGCGTAACTGTAAAGATGCGCCGTTGTATCTACGCGGCTGTACCCACCAAACTAGATGCGACAGAAAACGGGCTTTTTCCGACCTGCTTAACTCTCCTTCGCCAGAGTATCGTAAGCGCATATTTTCGCTTGTCGCATCCGTCGCACCTATTGATTTCCCATTCAAATATGCAAATGAGGAAGATTTCCCAATTCGCGAACGGATTAGCACCAGACGCTGGCTACATGTGCCGCGCGTATCTCGTCCGTCCGTCGCAAAGTTATTTCTACAAATAGCTGCTTTGTCTTTACTCCAGACGGCCTCAGGTCAGCAGGAGAGCAGCTACAGCATCAGCGTTACCGACGAAAATAGCAAGCTGAACAACCACACTTGCAAGGACAACACCTCTGTGTGCCAACATGCCAGGGGCAGTCGCGGTCCTAGCACTACTAATGGGTCCCCCGGTACGGAGGAGGCGGGCACGTGAGAGGATATACCACACGCGCATGAGCCTCTTTGGCATGGGTGATGAGGAGGTGTATTGCCTCTTCAGATTCAGCCCAGATGCAATACTTGAACTAACCACAACCCTGCAGGATGACATCACCAGCAAGACACACCGCTCACAAGCAGTGCAGCCACTGGTGAAGGTACTGGCAACACTCCATTTCCTTGCAAGTGGATCATTCCAGCGTACAAGTGGAGTGGTGGCTGGGATGTCACAATCCTCCATGAGCAGATGTGTGCACCAGGTTGTCCTTGCAATCCTCAGACGCATGTCCCACCACTTCATCAGAGCCACCACTGAGGAGCTGCGGCTGAAGGCAATGACAGATTTCTACAACATTGCAGGATTCCCACGCACTGTGGGGGCCATTGATTGCACACATGTGGCCCTACAGCCCCCCAGTGCCACAGAGCACATATACCGCAATCGGAAGCATTGGCATTCCATCAACGTACAGGTGATAGCCGATGCCCAACGCCTCATATGGCACGTCCGTGCCAAACACCCCGGATCCAGCCATGACAGCTTCATATACAATCAGAGCCCCATCCCAATGGAATTCGAACAGAACATGTATGGGGACAGCTGGCTGGTTGGTGAGTGACATGGGTGGCAGGCATGACTGCCCCCCCCATGATGCACACATCACAAGGGGCACATGCATGACTAACATCCTCCTGTCTTTTTCCTTACAGGTGACTATGCATATGCACTGGGACCCCATCTAATGACTCCTTTCCGGAACCCCTAAAGGAGAGAGAAAATACAATGAAGCACACATCAAAACCCGTGCAGTGGTGGAGCAAACATTTGGGCTCCTGAAGTCCCGTTTCCGCTGCCTGGATAAGTCTGGGGGGGCCCTATTGTATTCCCCTACCTTCGTGTGTCAGATCATCGGTGCATGTTGCATTCTGCACAACTTTGCCATGAGAAAAGGCCTGCAGATTGACATACGTGATGACCTGACCCCCCAACCAGACAATCCTCCCCTGCCAGAGGAGAACCAGTCTGCTGATGGAAGAGCAGTCAGGAGGGTCCTCGCCGTAGGCATCTTTGGACACTAAACCAAAACATTGATCACACGGACAATGCATGCATGCACACCACTGATGTCCCTAGATCACACACACCACATGCACATCTCATTGGATTAGCCCATGTCCAACATGTAGGACTTGGGAGCAGCAACGCCGCGTCAAGGCCCCAATGGTGTCGCTGTCCATTCATACACCATTCACACGTCATTCACACAGCCGTGGGGATAACTTCTCCACCACGGCCGAGGGTGACACCCCTTACTGGCAGGAGTGCCACCCCCTCACATTCACACACCATTCACACTGCAACGTGTGCAGTATCAATAAAAATAAAAAAGCTCATAACCTGAGCAAAATCACAAATAAAAAAGCTCATAACCTGAGCAAAATCACAAATAAAAAAGCTCATAACCTGAGCAAAATCACAAATAAAAAAGCTCATAACCTGAGCATTAATGAACTAAAAAAATAAATAAAAAACATCATCTGAGATGCCGGGGGTTCCTTCTGGTGGCCCCTCTCTGGCTCCTCAGCTGCCTGGATGGAGTGGGTGGGGGTGGGGGGGCATCTGTTGGTGGCTGATCCCCGGGTGGGCCACTCCTGGCAGGTGTGGCCTGCCTGCCCTCCAAGGCCATGGCTATCCGGCCGAGGTAAGAGTTTGTCTGGGCCTGAGCTGCCGGGTGACCTGGTAATGCTGAGCCCGCTGACTCTGCCTCCCCTGGTCCCGGATGGCAGCAGTGTTTGCCTGGACGGCTGCAGTGAGGTGCCTTATATCAGCCTGCACCTCCCCCAGACTGGTCACCACTGCAGCGCAGTTGCAGCTGACATCCTGCACTGCATTAGATATCTGGGCCACAGAGCACAGGTTGTCAGCCACTCTGTCCAGGTGCCCAACTATGTCCCCCATTTGCTGGGTCTGCCTGGTGTGGTCCCTCGCCACCTGGTCCTGGACCAGATCAGAGACCCCCCTGGTCTTCCGGGATAACTTCTCCACCACGGCCGAGGGTGACACCCCTTACTGGCAGGAGTGCCACCCCCTCACATTCACACACCATTCACACTGCAACGTGTGCAGTATCAATAATAATAAAAAAGCTCATAACCTGAGCATTAATGAACTAAAAAAATAAATAAAAAACATCATCTGGGATGCCGGGGGCTCCTTCTGGTGGCCCCTCTCTGGCTCCTCAGCTGCCTGGATGGAGTGGGTGGGGGTGGGGGGGCATCTGTTGGTGGCTGATCCCCGGGTGGGCCACTCCTGGCAGGTGTGGCCTGCCTGCCCTCCAAGGCCATGGCTATCCGGCCGAGGTAAGAGTTTGTCTGGGCCTGCATCCTGAGCTGCCGGGTGACCTGGTAATGCTGGGCCCGCTGACTCTGCCTCCCCTGGTCCCGGATGGCAGCAGTGTTTGCCTGGACGGCTGCAGTGAGGTGCCTTATATCAGCCTGCACCTCCCCCAGACTGGTCACCACTGCAGCGCAGTTGCAGCTTACATCCTGCACTGCATTAGATATCTGGGCCACGGAGCACAGGTTGTCAGCCACTCTGTCCAGGTGCCCAACTATGTCCCCCATTTGCTGGGTCTGCCTGGCGTGGTCCCTCGCCACCTGGTCCTGGACCAGATCAGAGACCCCCCTGGTCTTCCGGGTGGCCTTCCTGGGGCCAGTAGATGGTTGTCCCCGGGGGGATGGAGTCGCCCTTGAGGGGCTTCCTAGGATGGGGGAGGGGATTACAGAGGCCCCTGCCGAAGGGGAGGACTCCTCCAAAAATAAGATAATGTCCTGCTCTGCCACAACAGGCTCCTCCTCAACCACCTCTGCAGGTGAGGTGTGGGCACTCTCTTCCACCTCGGTCTCTTCACCACCCAGGGGCTCGGGCACAGGATGCCGTTGGGGGGATGGGGTGGACTGGCCGCCAACAGATGATGGCCCAGCTCCGTCATCTGTGGATGACACAAAGCACACACATGTTGGGTGGTCCCACACACTTGGCACATGTACCCTCCCCCCCCCACATGCAACACACCAAAAAGGGGGTAAAAAATCACTTACCTGTCCTGGAGCCTTCCTCCATGGAGTCATATCCCAGGACCCCCTCCAACTGCTCCCTGTCCAGGCAGCGGGCGACCACCTCCTCCTCCGTGGTCAGGCTGACCGCACATGGGGGTCCACCCCCCGTGCCCCTCTCATGCCTCCTAATGGTGGCCACCTTGCCCTGGACCTTGCGCCGTAAATCGTTAATCTTCTTGCCAATATCGGCAGCAGTCCGGGTGGAGTACCCCAAAATATTTACCCTGGCAGCAATGCTTGCCAGGATGGCCTGCTTCCTCTCCCGGCTGGTCTTTCTGCTTTTCCTGCCATGGAGGACATCGTTGTGGGTCTCCATAGCCGAAATTACAATCGAGACCTCCTGGGCATTAAAATTCAGGTTCCTCCCCTCTTTGGGGGGAGCGGGAGCAGCCATTACAGAGCAAAAGTAACTTCCCTGGGGTGGGGGGAAACGGAAATACTTTTGCGCCGGAATGGCGCTTCCGCTGGCGCTTTTAATACGCGCAATGGAACACATTACGCTAAAGTTTCTTGTGAAGTGGTGCCGATGGAAGTTGTGAGCATGCGCACAGGGGGGCGAGTGGAGCCTTAATCACTGCGCATGCTCCGTGGATGATGCGCTGAACGTAAGCCTCTGCGCTGGGCTCCGCCCATCATTTACATATGATCACACCCACTTCCACTTGCGTCGGGTTACGCCAGCGCATTTTCGTTACTCCGGCGCAACTTTAGGAGCAAGTGCTATGTGAATAACAGTACTTGCTTCTAAAGTTTTGGTGGAATAACGTAAATGAGAAACCTTACTCCAACTTAAAGATTCGCCCATCTACCTGAATCTGGCCCTATGGGGTTAATTTATTAAAGGAAAATAGGCTGTTCACTTTGCAAGGGAATTTTCCCTCAGCCAAGTGGTGAGAATTTACTTTGCAAACATTCAAAGAAAGTAAAAGAAACATCATTTTTGCTGGCACATGATTGGATGATGGAGGTGAGCAGAGATTTGCCTTACCTACTAAGCTAAGAAAAATCCACCTAAGCAGGCTATTTGTAAGTAAGCAGGCTATTTGCCTTTAGTAAATCAACTTATAGCTGACAGCTTTAAACCTTTTCATGTCCAGGGGTAATGGAACCTCTGGTGACCAGACCATATTTTTTAAGATTTGGCGAGTGTCATATTACTAAAAGTGACACTAAACTCTAGTTTACATTTTTTTTCCCAAGTACTGTATATACTCAAGTATAAGCCGACCCGAAAATAAGCCAAAGCACCTAATTTTACCACAAAAAAAATGAAAACTTACTGACTCGAGTATAAGCCCAGGGTGACCATCTGCATGCCTCACTGTGTCCATGTGCATGGCTCACTGTGCCCATGCCTCACTGTGTCCATTCCTCACTGTGCCCATGACAAGACTTACGTTTAACATGGGAGTATATAGAAAGGGTGCCCGGCTTTGAAAAATCGGTGCTCCCCAGCCGTAGGTCCCCCAAACAGAAAACTTTGAACACTTATAGAGGAGAACTGGGGCTACATGTGTGCCAAGTACCGGGGCCCCAAAGTCCATGAGATCAGTTGCAAAAAAGTGACTCGAGTATAAGCCGAGGGGGCCATTTTCAGCGCTGAAAAACTTGGCTTACATTCGAGTATATGGTATGTATTCTTTATTTAAAAAAGTAACTTCTATTGCTATCAGCCTCCTCCAAATCTTCAAATTCTTTCTTGTTTTTGCTGCTGTGATCTGATAACCTGTTATACGGTGGCTACGTTTGTTGTCCATGATCCACTGTGTGTAGGACCATAACCACCTTCTCTTGCTCGCTCCCAAGATGGACTATGGGACTTGTAATGTGTATAGGGCAGTGTATATGACTGCAACTAATGTGCGCTGCTCAATCCAAACAAACAGAATTGAAAGGAACATTGATAGATCATGGAGGATGTGAAAAAAATCAGGAAAACTCAGTAAGAAACAATTTAATGAAAAATTAATTACGGGTTCATTAACCACTTAAGACCCAGATCAAAATGCAAGTAAAGGACCTGGCCAGTTTTTGCGATTCGGCACTGCGTCGTTTTAACTGACAATTGCGCGGTCATACGACGTGGCTCCCAAACAAAATCGGCGTCCTTTTTTTCCCACAAATAGAGCTTTCTTTGGTGGTATTTGATCAGCTCTGCAGTTTTTATTTTTTGAGCTATAAACAAAAATAGAGCGACAATTTTGAAAAAAATGCAATATTTTTTCCTTTTTGCTATAATATATATCCCCCAAAAATATATCTAAAAATTTTTTTTTTCCTCAGTTTAGGCCGATACGTATTCTTCTACCCATTTTTGGTAAAAAAAATCGCAATAAGCGTTTATCAATTGGTTTGAGAAATTGGACTCCAGAAAAGGAGGATCGGGGCAGCTCTGTGCAAAACTCTTGCACATAGCAGGTAAGTATAACATGTTTGTTATTTAAAAAAAAATAATAATAAAAATACGAACCTTTATAATCACTTTAAGTACTGTAGTAGATTTGTATAGATTATTTTTCGAAAATAAGGATATCGTTCTGTGTTAATGCATTTACTTAATTCAGTGGTTCTCAACCTCAATCCTCAAGTACCCCCAACAGGCCATGTTTGCAGGTTTTCCTTTATCTTGCACAGGGGCTTTAAATCAGAGTCAATGGCTTAGTATTTTTGACAGCCATTTTATCTAAGACCCCTTTCACACTGAGGCTTTTTACAGGCACTATAGCGCTAAAAATAGCGCCTGCAAAATGCCTGTAAAGCGCCTCTCCTGTCACTCCAATGTGAAAGCCAGAGGACTTTTACACTGGAGCGATGTGCTCGCAGGACATCAAAAAAGTCCTGCAAGCAGCTTCTTTGAGGCACTTTAGGATTGGTGTATACACAGCTAATAAAGCGCCTCTGCCCATTGAAATCAATGGGCAGTGCCCAAAAGCAAAACTCTGTGTGTGGTGGAACACTAACACTGCACATCACATTGAACACACCATCCCCATCATAAAACATGGTGGTGGCAGCATCATGTTGTGGGAATATTTTTCTTCGGCAGGGACAGGAAAGCTGGTCAGAGTTGATGGGAAGATGGATGGAGCCAAATACAGGGCAATCTTAGAAGAAAACCTGTGAAGCCCCGTACACACGGCCGAGGTTCTCGGCAGAAACCAGCGAGAACCTCGCTGGGAGCCGCATTCTGCCGAGAACCTCGGCCGTGTGTACGCTCTTGGCGAGCCCCGCCCGTCGGGAAACCCACCGAGTAAATAGAGAACAGGTTCTCTATTTGCTCGACGGCCCGTCGGGATGAATGGCTGGTTGCCTTTCCCGACGGGCGGGTCGCCGATTCTGACGGCCGGCAGAAAACCTCGACGGGCGGAACGATGTGTTCCGCCCGTCGAGGTTCTCTGCCGTGTGTACGGGGCTTGAGAGTCTGCAAAAGAGTTTAGACTGGGGTGGAGGTTCACCTTCCAGAAGGACAACGACCCTAAACATACAGCCAGAGATACAATGAAATGGTTTAGATCAAAGCATATTCATGTGATAGAATGGCCAGCCAAAGTCCAGACTTGAAAATCTGTGGCAAGACTTGAAAATTGATGTTCACAGATGCTCTCCATTCAATCTGACAGATCCTGAGCTATTTTGCAAAGAAGAATGGGCAAGAATTTCACTCTCAGTCTAGTTTTGCAAAGCTGGTAGAGACATCCCCAAAAAGAATTGCAGCTGTAATTGCAGCAAAAGGTGGTTCTACAAATTATTGACGCAGGGGGTCTGAATACTAATGCACGCTACACTTTTCACATATTTATTTGTAAAAAAAAAATTGAAAACCATTTATCATTTTCCTTCTACTTCACAATTATGTGCCACTTTGTGTTAGTCTATCACATAAAATCCCAATAAAATACATTTACGTTTTTTGGTTGTAATATGACAAAATGTGGAAAATTTTAAAGGCGCATGAATACTTTTTCAAGGCACTGTACCACGTTTCACCCTCCATAGCTCTGGTTTAAGATTATACAATTCTATTTAATTAATTCTAATCTAATCCATCTACAACAGTAGACACCACAGGGGAATTCGATGAGTGACATATGAAACTGACACCTCCCTGTTTTTTTTTTTTACAAATGTTCCTGAAAGATGGCACAAAAATTAAATAGGCCATGTTTTCAACAAGATTTTAAATTAATTATTTTTCATGCACAAGGAGCCAAAAAGTAAAAACATACCTACTACTTATAATTTTAAGGGATACCCTACATGTATTGCTGTATGAGTGTCTTATAGGCAGGGCTGTATTTATTATAAAGGCATCTGTGGACCACTACCTGGGACATCGGGGTTAGAGGGCAGCACAAGCCACAAAAGATCCTGCTTCTGACCACTGCTACACACTGTTAAAGAGACCTCTGAGGAAACCCTCCAGTGCACAATAGAGACAAAAGTGAAGTTGCCAATACTGAGTATACAGTAGATCAGAATATCCAATAATTCACATTATATTGTAACTTTACCATGAACTGAAGCCCTCATGTCTAGAAAACTATTTACTTGGAGACAAAACAGTCACCATTTTATTTAGAAGGCCTAAGATTTTGAATATGCCCAAATCATTTCCTTCCAGGTGAACCACAAGGATATCTGATACAGCTCACTCTTGCAACAAATGAGACCAGCCATTACAAATACATACCTCGTATACCATGCAAAAGTACTGGAATTTTAACAGGAGGAAAAAATAAATCCATGCCACATCAGTTCTCATCCATGCCACATCAGTGTTAATCCGTGCCACATCCATGCCACTACAGTGCCCATCAGTGCCTCACAAAAGTGTAATAGGTAATCAAATTAGAATTGAAATGTATTCCCCTAGAGCACCTTAACCACTTAAGCCCCGGACCAATATGCTGCTAAATGCCCAAAGGTGTTTTTACAATTCGGCACTGCGTCGCTTTAACAGACAAATGCGCGGTCGTGCGACGTGGCTCCCAAACAAAATTTGAGTCCTTTTCTTCCCACAAATAGAGCTTTCTTTTGATGGTATTTGTGATTGTCTCTGCGATAATTTTTTTTTTGCGATATAAACGGAAAAATACCAAAATTTTTGAAAAAAAATTATATTTTCTACTTTTTGTTATAAGAAAAATCGAATAAACTAAATTTTAGTCAAACTTTTAGGCCAAAATGTATTCAGCCACATGTCTTTAGTAAAAAAAAAAATCGCAATAAAAAAAAAATAGCTACCTAGCGGCAACAGTGACACTAATACAGCGATTAGAAAAACGATTGTTTAGTGATACTGGCAATAGGGGGTGAAAGGGTTAACTAGGGCGGTGATCAAGGGGTTAAACCTTTATTAGGGGGGGTACGGGGGCTACCCTGGACATAACACTAACTGCCTGTCACACTAACTGTCACACTGACACTAAATGCAGTGATCAGTAAATATATGATCACTGCAATCAGTGACACTGTGACAGGGGGCTGGGGGTGATCTGAAAGGGTTAAGTGTGCCTATGTGTGTGGTGTCAGTGTAGTGTTAGTGAGACTTACATGTGATGTCTTCTCTCCTCTCGGCGGATTGAAAATACCGCCGAGAGGAGAGCTGACATCACTTCCTCTGCCTGTGTTTACATTATACAGGCAGAGGAGTGCAGAGCAGGGAGGGAGCAGATTCTCTGGGAGCGATCCGGAGGGGGCGGACAAAAACAGCCGCCCCCCTCATCCCGGATCGCTCCCACGGAATTACCGACCGCCGCAAGTACCGGGGGGGTCCCGATCGGACCCCCGACCCACGTCTAGGCAGGGACGTACAGGTAAGTCCATCTGCCTGTACGTGCCATTCTGCCGACGTATATGTACATGCGGCGGTCGTGAAGTGGTTAAGGTGCTCCCTGCATGTTGGGCCTCTGTATGTGGCCAGGTTGTGTAAAAGTCTCACACATGTGTTATCACCATACTCAGGAGGAGCAGCAGAATGTTTTTTTTGGGTGTAGTTTTTTGTACATGCTATGTGTTGGAAATATCTTATAAATGGACAACTTTGTGTAAAAAAAAAATGTGTTTTCTTTCCACATTTTCTAAAAACTTGAGGGAAAAAATGACATGTTCAAAAGACACATTATGTCTCATAGAATATATACGTTTGGGTGTTTACTTTCAAAAATAGGGTAATTTTGTGGGCGTTTCCATTGTCCTGGTGCTCCAGGACCTTGAAAAGTGTAAGGCCTCGTACACACGACCAAATACATCTGTTCAAATCGGTCTGACAGACCGATTTGAACAGATATGTCTGCTGGGCTGTTTTGGTTTGATCGCTGTACACACGATCAAACCAAAATCCCCGCCGGCAGACAGCGCGGTGACGTGGCGATGACGTTGACGCTGCCACGTCACCGCACCAGGAAGTAAAACACTTTCGCGCATACTTCAAAACCATTCAACGCATGTGCGAGCAGATATGCTTTAAAATCTGTCGGCTGGCCAAATCTGTCTGTCCGCCCGTACACACGATCGAATCTGTCTGCTGAAACGGTCTGTCAGACCGTTTCCAGCAGATAGATTTGATCGTGTGTACGCGGCCTAAGAGGTAGTCTAGAAATTATATGTGTAATTTATCTTTCTAGAACTATTGATGGTGCTCCCTGCATGTTGGGCCTCTGTATGTGGCCAGGCTGTGTAAAAGTCTCACACATATGGTATCGCTATACTCAGGAGGCGTAGCAGAATATGTTTTGGGGTGTAATTTGTGGTATGCATATGCTGTGTGAGAGAAATAACTTGTTAATATGTACATTTTGTGAAATCAAAAGAAATAAAAAAATCCTAATTTTGCAAAGAATTGTGGGAAAAAAAGTACAACTTCAAAAAACTCACAATGCCTCTTACTAAATACCTTAGACTGTCTACTTTCTAAATAGGTGTCATTTGGGGGGTATTTGTACTGTCCTGGCTTGTTAGGGTCTCAAGAAATGAGATAGGCTGTCAGTAGATCAGGTTTGATACATTTTCAATTATTGTCACCATAGCTTGTAGACTCTATAACAAAGACCAAATAATTTACATAAATTTGGGTTATTTTTACCCTTATCTATCAGTATAAATTTTGGACAAAATTTATGAAGAAAATGTAGAAAAAAATATTTTTTTAAACAACATTTTTGGTCTTTTTTCATTTATAGCACAAAAAATATAAAAAACCCAGAAGTGATCAACTACCACCAAAAGAAAGCTCTATTTGTGTGAGAAAAAGAACAAACATGGCAAATGAGTACAGTGTTGCAAGACTGAGTAATTGTCATTCAACATGTGAGAGCACCGAAAGCTGAAAATTGGTCTGGTTAAGAAGTGCCCAGTGAGCAAGTGGTTAAGGACATATTCAAATTAGGATTCTGATGAAGGAGAGTCATCAACATGCAACAGAAAAAGAAGGGGAAAACTTGCGAACAGTTCAAATTGCTGAATTAGGAATTAGCTCTATTGGGCAATGTGAATGGCCTAAAGCATGAAATGAGAACCATCTATTCTTGCCTTGTTAATCTGATTCTGGAAACACTTCTGTCCAGCAGGTAAACAATTTACCTCAACTAACCAGACTGAACTGAGTGGGAAAGTAGTTTTAACTCTTGCTCACACTGAAAACGGCTTAGAAATTGTGCAAGCTCGTCTGAACTCGCACAATTCTATAGCCGCATTTCAGTCGGACTTTGGGGACGACTTGAAAGATATCTTTGCAGGTTTATGCACAGTCTATTGAAATCACCCCAGAAGTCGCCAAAAGTAGTGCAGGAACTACTTTTGAAAATCGGTACGGCGCCGCAAAGTTGGCGTCACACTGATTGGGACGCTCCTATTACCGGCAGGTCTTCGATCTGACATGCGATTTGACCGGTCAAATCGCACCGATGTGAACGGTGGCTTATATGCAGATTCTGCAGCAGTAGTGATATCACATGACATGCTGAATGCAATTTATCATCCAATGGCAGCATTGTAAACATTGCTTCTAATGTCATTTTAGGAACTAAAAGTGGAAATTATATGCAAACGCCTCAAAAGGACAAATAACCAGTGGCATAATAATGCTGGTTGTTTAGAGTAGACCATAGCTCCCAACTGTCCCTGATTTCGAGGGAATGTCCCTGAATTGGAACAAAGTCCCTCTGTCCCTCCTTCCTCCCTCATTTTGGTCTGATCTATATAGTTGTATATAAAAAAAATGTTTTAGCTTTCAAAAAGTGTTTCCCAGTGCTAAACCTTTCATCCAAATTCAAAATTTGGGAACAGGTGCCTGGTTTTGACAGGTACCGGCTCCCACTTTTGGCTCAGATCGCTGTGGAGAACAGAGCCGGAATTTCAGCCCCCCTCCTTACTTACTTTACTTTTTCTGTTTCCCTTTCTTCAGATGCCGGCGCCTGCACCCAAAACTGATTAAAGAATCGGCTTGGGTGAGGACATCGCTGGATCCAGTATAAGGTAAGTGTCCTTATACTAAAAGTCAGCAGCTACAGTAGTTTGTAGCTGTTGACTTTAAATTGTTTGGGGGGGGGGGGAGCCTGGAACTCCTCTTAGAAGTTATTGTAGGCATTTGCGCACTGTTAAAGTAACCTGTTAAAGTAACCTGTGTCCCAAAACACTGGAAACATGGCAAATCAAAGCATTTGCTATTAAAGGTTTTGCTACCTTGAAAATGTCCTTTTTCATTCTAAATATTCTATGAAGACTGGGATGGACCATATATCTTAAGACAGTCAATTGCATAAAAAAACGTATTCTAAAATTCAGCAATAAGCAATAAGCCCCGTTCACACTGGTGGGACTTGTCATGCAAATTGACAGTTCCACATGACAAGTCACACCCTATAGTTTGCAACAAAACCGTTGCGTTTCCAACTTTTCAGTGGGGTACTGATTTAAAAAAAGGGTTCCTGCACTTTTTTTTGCGATTTCAGGTGCGACTTGGAAAGACATCTGTATCAAATTGGTTTTCATGGCTGTCATCCCAGAAGGAACCTTCTTCAAAAAATGATGCACAAGAAAGCCTGCAAACAGTTTGCTGAAGACAAGCAGACTAAGGACATGGACATTAAGAAAACCATGAATACCAACATGTACTGTGATAT
Organism: Rana kukunoris; assembly: GCA_029574335.1. Taxonomy (NCBI): domain Eukaryota; kingdom Metazoa; phylum Chordata; class Amphibia; order Anura; family Ranidae; genus Rana; species Rana kukunoris. Next base: position 479,178,712 of record CM056052.1, read on the forward strand.
ACTAAAGCAGAACATGATCCCCTCCCTTCGAGAAAGTGGACTGCAAGGCAGTATTCCAACATAACGACCCCAAACACACCTCCAAGACGACCACTGCCTTGCTAAAGAAACTGAGGGTAAAGGTGATGAACTGACTGGCCAAGCATGTGTAACACGATTGACCATCTGTGGGGCATCCAAACAAAAGGTGTTGAAAAGAACACAAGGGCCCAGATTCAGGTACATCTGCGCATTATTCGACCGGCGTAGCGCACCGCCTTTACGTTAGACTTGCGCAATTTTGCCGCGTAATCACCCTATTCTCGTAGCTTTTGCGCAGAAAATTGCGCATGCGTAACGTTTTTTCAGAGGCGTAAGGTGGAGTAATACAAATTGGGAAGGACGTGGGCGTGTTACATTGAAATGAGCCGTGACCCCATGCAAATGAAGGGCCGGCCGGCTCGCGCATGCGCGCTTGAAGGAGACCATGGTCAGCTCCGCTGTGCGCATGCTCACAACTCGGGAACGGCGCAATCAGTGAAATTGTAAGTAGACCCGGGCAACTTAGTGAACTACGCAAACAGCATAAATAGACAGACACAAATGCACTTCCTTTGCAAAAGCACATCCCTTTGTATCCCTTCCTATACAGCAAGGTGCTTTTGTTTATTAGCGTTTGTTTGTTTGTTTGTGACGTGTCTGAGATATTTGGGCACTGTTTTGCAGAGTGATTTTTGTCTTTTATGTGTTTTCTTTGTTGTTATTTTGTTTAAAATATATTTTTGCTGGGCATTTTTTATTTTTGCTCGTCATTTATTTAATTTTTTTGGTTCTGTTTGTGTATGATTTTGGAATGTGGGGGTGATATTCCTGCCGGAAAAGGGGTGTCACCCTCATTTGTGGTGGAGAAGTGATCCCCAGGTCTGTGTGAATGGTGTATGAATGTACAGTGACATAATTGGAGCCTTGGCGTGGCGTTGCAGCTCACAAGTCCTGCATGGTGGACTGGTGCCAATCCAATGTGATGAGGATGTGGGGTGTGTGTGCTAGGGACCACAGTGGTGTGAATGCATGCATTCTCATTGTGGCATGATTCATGTGTGTGTTTAACGTGCAAAGATGCATATGTGAGCTGGCATGAGATGGGGTCATGAGATGGGGTCCCAGTGCATATGCAGAGTCACCTTGAAGGGAAAAGACAGGAGGATGTTAGTAGTGCATGTGCCCCTTGTGATGTGCATCATGGGGGGGACAGTCATGCCTGCCACCCATGTCACTCACCAACCAGCCAGCTGTCCCCATACATGTTCTGTTCGAAATCTGTGGGGATGGGGCTCTGATTGTATATGTAGCTGTCATGGGTGTCATGGGTAGTGTCATGTGTTGGGCTGGTGATGTCCTCCTGCAGGGTTGTGGTTAAATCCATGATGGCATGAGGGGTGAATCTGAAGATGCGAGACACCTCAGAATCACTCATGCCAAAGATGTCTATGCGTGTGTGATATATCCTCTCCCGTGAAGAGTGAAGAGTGAGGGGCTTGTATCAGATAAGAATATTGTATTAGATTAGATTAAATTGTAAAGTTTAGATAAGCAAAAAATAAATAAAAAAATCTCCCGTGCCCTCCTCAGTGCCCTCATCCTTCTTTGTTCATCTAAAGTCAGTAGTATAGCTATGTGCGACGATGCCCCTGGCATGTTGGCATACAGATTGTTGTGCAACACGTGTGACTGCTGAGCTCCTCACTAACAGTGTTGCTTTATCTAACAAGTAGACTTTTTTTCTCTTTTTAGACCAGCTTTTATATGCTCTAATTTTAGACAGGACATTTTGCTGTTGCGCACACTGCGTAGCCTGCGTTGCCCCAATGTTCTTTTGTGGATCCCCGTAAGTCCCTCATTAGCATATTTGACTAGCAAATCAATGGTCTGTCTAGCGCACTTTTGCGCGGACGGATGCGCCAGTCTAACGAAATTACGCGGGACAAAAAAAAGTAGATTTTTTGCGTATCTCGTTCTGGGGATGCCGCGCATCGAAACGCACGCGCACATTTCGACTTACGCACACGCATCTCCTGTTGCGCAGGCGTAATCGCTCTGTGAATCTGGGCCAAGGTCTCTAACATCCACCAGCTCCGTGATGTGGTCATGGTGGAGTGGAAGAGAACTGGTGAAGGTTAAGGCAGTGCTGGGGGCGTGGCTTGCACGCGATCTGAATGGCCGCTTGAGCACGGAGCTCCGACAGAACACCGGGGAAAACAGCGGCGAAACGATCGATTTTCGATACAAGATCGGATATAAAGTATCGAATTCCCGTGGCGGAACACATCCGATGCTGACTCGAAAACGTAAGGACAAAAAATCAGCTGAAAAGCTTATAAATCCCTGCGCCATGTCAGCCTCTGTGGGGAAACTGCCTCATGACAGGAATGGCAACACAACTGCGTCACAGCCTTCCTCATACACAGACCTTCCTGATGACAACCCTGATCTATGGGGCTCTGTACAACCAGACACTCAGGATTTGAATTCCCCTCCACATAGTCCATCATCGATTAGCCCGGCTAAATCTAAGAGGAGAATTGATGACGCATTGCAGATATCCCTTCCCAATATGGCTGTTTTACCTCATGTCCAAATGGGTCATAACGCTGCATCTATAGCTAACTATCCTACCTCAGGGATGCCAGTACTAGATACCACAATGAAAGATATGCTCTTGACACTGCAAACATCCCTCATGACAAGCTTTTCAGTAATGATGAATAACATATCAATTGAACTGAAAGGTCTGGGAGACAGAGTCCTTACTGTTGAAAACAAAATGGAGGATCAATCTGGTACCATTGATGATCTTGTTGGTGCGTACAAGGACCAGGCTGATGATACTTTGTGGGTCAAAGCCAAGCTCGCGGACCTCGAGGACCGTTCGAGAAGAAATAATATTAAGCTGAGGGGGATACCTGAGTCTGTGTCTCCGAGTGATCTGCTTAAATATGTGGATGACTTGATAGTTAAACTTATGCCTGAGACTTCTCAAATAGAGCGCATGATTGATCGCATACACCGTATACCCAAACCGAAATATATGGATGCATCTATCCCAAGGGATGTTCTTATGAGGGTTCATTTCTTCCCTACCAAAGAAAAGCTTCTGACACAGGCTAGAATACTATCAACGCTGCCTGACCCGTATAACGATATTCATCTATACGCTGACTTGTCACAATATACATTAAACCTGAGGAGGCAACTGAGATCAATCACAAAAGCCTTGATCGATCATAAAATACCATATAAATGGAAACACCCTGCTACATTGCTTATCACCAACAACGGTATGACTGTCGCAGTTTCAAGGCCTCAGGAAGGACTGCAAGTTCTGAACTCCTGGGGTATAAATCCGGATGTCTCCGCTGGAGAAAGGAAAGCTATGGAAAAATCACGCTTCGGGCGCAACTCACGCGAAGGTTACCACCCTCCTAAAGGGAAATGAATGTCTTGAAACTTTTCCCTTGTTTTTGCAAATTCCTTTCTTGTTTACGTGTCAACAAATTCCCCTGGTGTTCTGTTCTGTAGTGATCTAATATTTGAATATTTTTGAACTAATACCCCTACACAGTCGGTTTAATATTGTACCCGACTCTTGCTATTTGTTTTCTTTTAGTTGTTTTACTCATACAAATATTCTGTTCTACACAACTAGGGACTGTCCCTACAATCCCTGAATATTTGTAATTATTTATTTGTCTTGATTTTGCTTTAAGTTTTTTTTTTTTTTTTTTGTTTGTTTATTTGTTGTTTGGCTTAGTTGTTTGTCAAGTACCTGATTGGGACGCTTTTATCGGCCTTGTCTGATATTGCACTCCCCTATATCTTCTGGGAAGTAAGGACAAAAGAGAAAAAACAAAAAAAAAATCATATTTCCCACAAGACATCTAGATTTGTGAGTGTATTCAAATAGCTTAACCAACTCACATCACGCTAGAATGTCCATTAATTTTCTATCAGTCAATGCCAATGGCTTAAACCATCCAGCCAAAAGAGCATCCATGTGGAAAACGGCATTGACTAATAGTTGTGATGTTTTATGTGTACAGGAAACCCATTTTTCTTTAGAAAATTCGCCTGTATGCTTACATAAATCTTTCCCTTATATATTTAAGGCTAGTTACTCCCGTAAACAGAGGGGAGTTATGATAGCTATACGAGATTCTTTGTCCTTCCAAGAGTTAGGTTGCACCTTGGATCCTGAGGGCAGGTTTATCATTTTGGTCTGTTCCCTGGATAATGTTATCTACACGCTTGTGAATGTATATGCACCCAACATTCGACAGATGAAATTCCACAAAGCTGTTCTGAAGAAAATTAATGAAATTCAGCAAGGTCATCTCTTAATATGTGGGGACTTTAATCTGGTCCCAGATATTATTATGGACTCTTCTTCCAGTGCCAAAAGATTTGCTTCTCCCCTTGCGTCCTTTCTTATGGATAATGATCTTTATGATGTATGGAGGTGTTATCACGCGGCTGAAAGGGACTACACGTTCCATTCCCCACGTCATAACACTTACTCTCGGATTGATCTGTTTATCTCTGATAAATGGCTGCTACAAAATGTAATTGACACCCGCATCCATGATATCACCTGGTCGGATCATGCACCCATCAGCATAAAATTGAAAAATGCAAATTCTCATCAAAAATCACACTTATGGCGTATAAATAACTACCTTCTACAACTACCGGATAATATTCGATATATTTCTGAAAAATTAGTTGAATTTTTCTCTAACAATGTGGGCTCTGTATCCGACCCGACGGTATTGTGGAATGCACATAAGTCCTATGTACGTGGTCTTTTGATCCAACTTGGATCGCAATACAAAAAGAAACGGACTGCAAAACTAGATAAACTAACGAAGGAATTGAATGACATTGATTCAAAAAATAGGGCTAACCCCTCTCCGACTCTCCAATCCCAACTTTATGACTTAAGACACGAATTACGCTCTATGCTCCTGCAATCTTATGACCTCAAACTTAGGAAGTTAAAGGCGCGCTCCTACGTCACCAATAATAAGGCAGGTAAAGTTATGGCATCTCGTATTAAAGGACACAGACAAAAGACTAAAATCTCGCACCTTATTGACCCCGTCACTCGAGAAAAAATTATAAATCCGCAAAAAATGGCTGATTTATTTAGCTCATACTATAGTGATTTGTATAACCTTAACAATGACGGCACTATTCAACAGCCTTCCATTGACGAGATTCATTCCTTCCTCTCTCCTTTAAAATTGCCTAAATTATCAGATGATCAACTTGACCTACTGAATACCCCTTTCACCGACATTGAAATTATACATTCCATTAACTCTATGCCCAGCGCCAAGGCACCAGGCCCTGATGGTTTCTCTGGAGAATATATTAAACTGTTTAAGGAATTGTTGGTACCCCATATGAGAGACCTTTATAACCATGTTGCATCCTCGTCGTCATTTCCGAAGGAAATGCTCTCCGCATTGATTATCACGCTTCCCAAACCTGGCAAAGATCCTACCTCCCCCCCAAATTTTCGACCCATTTCTCTACTCAACATTGATCTTAAGATATATGCTAAAATAATTGCTAATAGACTGATTGATATTCTCCCTAACCTTATAAATATAGACCAAACTGGATTCATCAAGGGACGTCAAACATCTGATGCGACTAGAAGACTAATTAATGTTATTCACAATATTAATATGACTGGAACGCCTTCTCTGCTCCTATCATTGGACGCAGAGAAGGCGTTCGATAGAGTGAACTGGTCCTATTTATCATTAGCTCTACAGAAATTTGGATTCCAGGGACTTATTCTTAAAGCTATACTTGCCTTATATTCATTCCCAAATGCAAGAGTTTTTACTTCTAATCTACTATCCCGACCTTTTGATATCACTAATGGAACTCGTCAGGGTTGCCCTCTGTCGCCCCTGATTTTTAACTTAATGATAGAACCTTTGGCGGAACATATCAGGTCTCATCCTAAAATTTCGGGCATTACTATTGGTCCTCAAGTCCATAAGATCAGTCTATTTGCTGATGATATTATATTAATGTTGACTGACCCATGTACATCTCTAGTGGAAGTACAAAATATACTGTCATGGTTTGGAAGGATCTCCTATTATAAAGTAAATACCACAAAATCCTATGTGCTAGACATTGGAATTGACGCTATATCAAACAACATTCTCCAAAACACATTCCCCTATGTATGGGCGGAGAACAACATTTCATACCTTGGTATAAACCTTACGAGAACAACTAAATCCCTATTTGTACATAACTATGTTCCCCTAAAAAATAAATTACAATTGGATTTGCTCAAACTAGGAAGGAATGAATTCTCTTGGTGGGGTAGACTCTCTGCGTTTAAAATGATCCATCTGCCGCAAATTTTATATGTATTTAGAAGTGTGCCCATCCCAGTCCCTATTAAATTTTTTAAATCTCTTCAATCTTTATTGTCTAGATACATATGGAATGGCAAAAAATCCAGGTGTGCCCACCATAAACTTATCAAACATAGGATGTGGGGTGGAGTGGGCTATATCGACTTCCAGGATTACTTTTATGCATCCATTATGACACAAGCTAAAGAATGGTTTCGTTCTTCTCCAACAACAATGTGGGGAATGATCGAATCCACTTATGTCAAAGAGGGTCAGACTTATTTATGGCTGTTTGGAGCACATATGGGCATCAAAATCCCTACGCATTTGTCCCCGACGATAAAGGTGTCTATCACGACATGGCTGAAAATTCTTCAGTCTGCTGAAATTCTAGACTCTAAAATTGACGTGAAAATACCACTTCGAGTGCTGCGTTTAATTGTGAACCAAGTTCCCTTTGACCTTTGGAGTGAGAAAGGCATTGTGTATATACAAGACTTATACGACAAAAACGGAATCAAATCATTCCTTACATTGCAATCGGAATTTGACTTGCCTTCAACATACTGTTCTCATTATACTCAAATTACACGCTGCTTACAAAAATTGAATACTGCCCCTATTTACCTCCACACATCAGCATGGTCCTTCTTAAATTCTTGTGATACAAAGAAGGGAGGGATTTCCCATTTTTATAATTTATTCCAACTTAAGAGAACCTTTGTGAAATCTCCCTCCCATATACAATGGGAGGAGGACCTAGGACAGTCATTTTCCTGTGATGAATGGCTTACTGCATGTAAAATCAATCAATCAGTATCCAAGTGTACGTCCCTGTGGGAATTGTCAGTTAAGATAACCTTACGATGGTACTATACACCGGCTGTACTGTCCAAGTTCAGCAGCCAAAACTCTGATAAATGTTGGAGACTTTGTGACATTAAGGGTGATCTACTACATGTCTTATGGAGTTGTCCCCTACTTGCAAATTATTGGAAAGCCATATTTAACATCATATCTGCTTTGATTGGCTCCCCGATAAAACCTGACCCAGCTTTGGCTTTACTAACCCTGGGGATCAATGATTTTCCAACTCATGTACGCAGTTCTGTCACCCACTTTCTTCTTGCTGCCAGGTTATCCATCACTAGAAAATGGAAAGACTCTCATCCCCCATCTGTTATTGAAGCTATAGATCTGACCAATTTACATATGACGTATGAACGCATGTTAGCCACTTCTATGAATACTTTGCATAAACATGATACATTATGGCATCCTTGGGTAATATGGAACGACCAAAATGATAAACGTCTATATGTTTGAATGCCCTTTTATTTATTTTTTCTGAGGTTCTCTGGTTGCAGCAGCACCTATGCCTGCTGTGAACATTTTTTTGTTTATTGTGGGAGACACTGTGTTCTATATTCTGACTGTTTCCTTTTACTGCATGTATTGTTCCTTGATGGTACTTGAAGTTTGTATTGTAGATACTTTTGATTGTCTTCATTTAAAACTAGATTCTATGCTTATGAGAATATTCCTGTGTATTAGATTGTTTATTTGCGACCTCTGTATTGCTGTGTATTGCTACTGTATTTCATGATGTATCTTACTGCATATGTATACTAGATATGTGTAATTTTCTAAAATCCAATAAAAATCTATTGAAAGAAAAAAAAAAAGGTTAAGGCAGTGCTCAATATAATGGTGGCCACACAAAATATTGACACTTTGGGCCCAAATAGGACATTTTCACTTTTGTTATAAGTGGAATCCTTTGATTTACATGGCTGAAGATGTGAATAGTCAAAATAATTTTTGGACATAAATATTTGCTTTTTGGTATGATTGTGTCAATTGACAAACGCTTTCTGAAGCCTCATACACAGGATGAGAATATCAAATGAATGATCTTCTGTTTTTTTTTTCATGCTAGTCTCATATTAAAAATGAAATGGTTACTCAATTTATGAATATTCTCGTAGGACAGAATATAACTTTGGAAGTGATGTAATGTATTGTATTGTATTGTATTGTAATGTATTCTTTTGTTTCCAAGCATGCGTAGTCTTATGCCACGTACACTATTGGTTTTCCAGTCGGAAAAACCTTGGATAGTTTTTCCGCCGGAATTCCACTCAAGCTTGTCTTGCATACACATGCAAATTCTGCCCGTCAAGAACGTGGTGACGTACAACATGTGCGACGTGCCGAGATCAATAAAGTTCAATAGGCAGTTTGGCTCTTCTGCTTGATTCTGAGCATGCATGTTTTTTTTTGCCCGTCGGAATTCCATACAGACGAGCGGTTTTTCCGCTAGGATTTTTTTCCGTTGGGAAAATAGAGAACCTGCTCTCAAACTTTTGCTGGCGGAAATTCCGACAGAAAAAGTCAGATGAAGCATACACACGGTCGGAATTCCCGTCCAAAAGCTCACATCTGACTTTTTCCGATGGGAAAACCGATAGTGTGTACGCAGCATTGCTCTTCTGATTTTTTTTGGAAGAAAACTATGCTGATTAATCGAAAATCATATGATATTTTTGGATAAACTGTCGTGATCGGCTCTCCAAAGCTGTGTACTAACGATCAAATTATCATACGATCGCTTTTAAATTTGTTTTTTTTTAAATAAAATGTTCCCATTGTGTGTACTAGGCATTAGGCAGGCCATAGATGATGCAATTTTATTTCCTGCTGAAGTTGTCCCAAGGGAAGAACACAGGGAATATTGCTAGTGGCTATAGGTGCTGCTAATAATCACATGGCAAAAATCCAACATGGTTGTACCCAAGGTAATCGATGGATCGACATGGGTACAATCAGTCTGCCCATAGATGGTTCCAGTCTCGCTCTGTCCCTATTGAACCGGCCAAATCAATGTTTTTCCTGCAAGGCCTGGGCTGGTGATATCCATAGGAGACTCGTACACATAAGATCATCACCCAGCCTGTCATTTCATAACTATGGGCAAGTAAAGGCGTTCTTCTCCTTTAAAATAGGACAAATACATTAAAAAATATTATTTCTGGTGGATTTAGGAATTCAGTTATTGTAAATATTAGCGGCATATCCTTGCTATTAGAAACTGTAAAAAAGCATGTTTATGATCTCATGATACATATGGTTTTGAGATTATATAAATAGACATGATGCTGCCCCACCTCCTCCCCCATGCATACTCTTGAGGCCTCTTTGTACTGTAATAATGGTCGGCATTCTGGCTTGGCCTTGAACCACTCGGTGTGGTCTCCAGTCACGTATACTGCGGCAAACACAGTAAATATTAGTCAATAAAAGTTTGCAGCTGCTCAAGCTGCTGCTATCTTCTCCTCGAAAAGGTTTGTCTACGATAGCTCCTTACTGGATGATGTACATTAAATAATTGTATTACATATTTTGTAATGTATGAATGCACAGAAGGTGGGACTTATGCTTTTCTCAAGTATAGTTTTTTTGACTGCACATGCACTGGTTGATAATGGGGAAATACCATAGAGAACAATGGGAGTCCTTGTCTGTACCATTCTTCTCTCTGGTAGTTTCCCATCATCAGCACAGAAGATGGAACTTACACTTTCTGCAATTTTAGTTTTTTGTTTGCGTGGCTGATGCACCTTTCTTGCAAAATTCTCAGCATGTCCCCCTGCACATGCACTGGTCGATAATGGGGAAATACCATAGAGAACAATGGGAGCCCCTGCCTGCACCATTATTCTCTCTGGTAATTCACCATCATCACCCAGCACAGAAGGTGGAACTTATACTTTCTGCAACTACAGTTTTTTGGTTGCGTGGCCGATGCACCTTTCTGACAAATTTCTTACCCCACCCCCTACACATGCACTGGGTGTTGATAGGGAAATCCCATAGAAAACAATAGGATACCCTGTCTGTACCATTATTCTCCCTGGTAGTTCCCCATCATCACTCACCACATATGAGCTGTAGAATGGTGCTGCAGTGGGGTGCAGGCTATACCTGGCAATTGCGGTACAGTGTCAGGGAGAATTGTTAAAATAAAGTAACCTTTCCCACTTTATGTTAATTCTGTTTTTGACAGTAGGCTTTGCTAGCCCATCATTGTTCCCAGGTGAAATCAGGTTGTGTGAAGATACAAACTCATTTTACATTGTAACTGCAGTTACACTTATGTTGTAGGTGTACTACCCCCAGGCCACCTTGCCATTTTTTACACTCACCTGTTCCCAGTTGAGTGAGATATCATCAATGACGTTGTGAACCTGATTGCCAAAATCTTCTGAGCTTTCCATTAACTAAAGGTGTAACTATAGGTATTCATCCTCATTTCATGTAGATAATTTAAAAAAAAAGCAATATAATCATGTTATGTACTGACCTATAATAACTGTGTTTAACCACTTGACCTCCGTAAAATTTACCCCCTTCATAACCAGGCTATTGTTTGCAATATGACACTGCGTTAATTTAACTGACAATTGCGTGGTCGTGCACTACGGTACCCAAATAAAATGCATGTAATTTAAAAAGAGAAGTATGGGTTTGGGGTTTTTTCCTCCATCATACTTATCTATGTGGATGCAGCATCGATCTGATGCTGCATCTGTCCGCTGGCGCCTCTACACTAAGAACTGAGCGATCGAACATTGTCGATGCCTCGGTTCCCACAGCTTCCCCGAGCAGAGAGCTGCTGACTGTCATAGTTGCCACCGACTTGGTATAATTGCCACCTTACATATACTGTTTGTACAGATGAACATATAATGGTGGATAGAGAAAAATAATAAGGTGGTCCAAAAAGATTGTGGATAGCACAATGTTGCTGAAGTCACTGTAAGCTACTTTTTCACTCTACAAACCAATAACTACGAGAAAGGAGAGATGGTTTCATGTTTGTGATGCACTTCATACACAGCTGAATTTAGCAAAAATGTGAAGAGGTGGCCAGAAGAGTGAAACACAAAAACAATTTCAGCTTCTAAAGTCTGAGGTTTGGTGCTGTCCCTCTAACCCTGCTGCCCTATACATCCCAACCACATGGAGTTTGCATGTTCTCCCTGTGTTTGCATGGGTTTCCTCCTACACTCCAAAGGAATGGTTCATTGGCTCCAGTCTAAACTGGCCCTAGCATGTGTATATTAGGTTTTTTAAATTATATCTAGGGACACCATACTGACCACACTCAGTTTTATTTGGGGGGGGAGCAAGTGCAGAGCGAGTGAGATAATGGGGACATGCAAAGTGCATCACACAAAATGCTGGGTGTAGCCAAAGCATGCTAACAGTAGGAGGGGCTTAATGGGGCATGGTTTAATCACACCTGAGTCTACTCTGCTCTGTGTCAAGAGTGCAGGCCTAGGTGTGCATTTCAGATCACCATCACAACAGCAAGGGCAAGATGGAAAATTGTTGGTCTGATGAAACAACCATTGGACTCTTTCACCTGATAGGCAAGCGTCATGTCTGGAGGAAACCAGGCACCGCTCATCACCAGGCCAATACCATCCCTACAGTGAAGCATGGTGGTGGCAGCATCATGCTGTGAGGATGTTTTTCATTAGCAGGAACTGGGAGACTAGTCAGATTCGAGGGAAAGATAAATGTAGCAATGTACAGAGACATCCTTGATGAAAACCCGCTCCAGAGCACTCTGGACCTTAGTTCATCTTCCAACAGGACAATGACCCTAAGGCCACAGCCAATATAACATAGGAGTGGCTGTGGGACAACTCTGTGAATGTCCTTGAGTAGTCCAGCCAGAGCACAGACATGAACCTGATTGAACATCTCTGGAGAGATCTGAAAATGATTATGCACTGATGCTCCCCATCCAACCTAATGAAGCTTAAGAGGTCCTGCAAAGAATGGGAGAAACTGGACAAAAATAGGTGTGCCAAGCTTGTAGCGTCACACTTAAAAAGACTTGAGGTTGTAATTGGTGACAAAGATGCTTCAACAAAGTTTTGAGCAAAGGCTGTAAATACTTATGTACTATGGATATTAAAAGTCTACACACCCCTGTTTAAGTGTCAGGTTTCTGTGATGTAAAAAAAATAAAGAGAATAAAATAAATAATTTTAGAACTTTTTCCACCTTTAATGTGACCTATAAACTGAAAAACAAATCAAAATCATTTAGGTGGAGAGAAGTAAAAATACAAAAATAAAATAATATGGTTGCATAAGTGTGCGCAACCTTAAACGAATACTTTGTTGATGCACTTTTGATTTTAATACAGCACTCAGTCTTTTTGGGTATGAGCATCAGCATGGCACATCTTGACTTGGTAATATTTTCCTACTCTTCTTCCAAAAAACACTTCAAATCTGTCAGATTGCGAGGGCATCTCCTGTGCACAGCCCTCTTCAGACCACCCCACATATTTTCAATCAGATTAAGGTCTCTGCTCTGGCTGGGCCAATCCAAAACTTTAATCTTCTTCTGGTTAAGCCATTACTTTATTGATTTGGATGTATGCTTTGGGTCGTTGTCATGATGAAAGATAAAGTTCCTCTTCAAGTTCAGCAGAAGCCTGAAGGTTTTGTGCCAATATTGACTGGTATTTGGAACTGTTCATAATTCCCTCTATATTAGCCAAGGCCCTTATTCCAGCTGAAGAAAAACAGCCCCAAAGCATGCTGCTGCCACCACCATGCTTCACGGTGGGTATGGTGTTCTTCTGGTGATGTGCAGTGTTGTTTTTGCACCAAACATATCTTTTGGAATTATGGCCAAAAAGTTCAATCTTGGTTTCATCAGACCATAACACATTTTCCCACATTCTTTTGAGAGACTTCAGAAATGTTTTTGAAAACTTTAGCTGGGCTTGGATGTTTTTCTTTGTAAGAAAAGAATATGGGAGATTGTTGTCACATGTACCACAAAGCCAGTATTTGTCAGATATTCCTGCAGCTTCTTTATTGTTGCTGTAGTCCTCTTGGTAGCCTCCCTGACCAGTTTTATTCTCGTCTTTTCATCAGTTTTGGAGGGACGTTCTTGGTAATTCCATTGTTGTGCCATATTTTCTCCACTGTCACCATGAGGATTTTCTTCCCTGTGTTCCATGGGATATCTAATGCCTTGAAAATTCTTTTGTACCCTTCTCCCGACCGATAGCTTCTAGCAAGTTAAACGAGGGTGTGCACGCTTATGCAACTGCATTATTTTATTTTTCCCCTAAAAAGATAAACCGAGTTGTACAGTTTATAGGTCACATTTAAGGTGGAAAAGGTTCTGAAATCTTTATCCCATTTTTTTACATCACAGAAACCTGAGATTTTAACAGGGATGTGTAGACTTTTTATATCCACTGTAGATGTGATTATTTTTATTTCAAACAAACTTCTTTCATGTTGTCATTATGGGGTATTTTTTGTAGAATTTTGAGGAAAATAATGAATTTAATCCATTTTGGAATAAGGATGTAACAAAGTGTGGAAAAAATGAAGCGATGTGAATACTTTGCGGATGCACTGTAGGCACGTCGCATCATCAATACAGGCAGTGCCGAGTTATGAACACGGACTGTAGGTTTGTTCTTAAGTCAAAGTTGTTCGTAAGTCGCAACACTGCATTTGTAAGCGTAAGTTCCGGTCAGAAGACTGCATTCGTACGTGCAACGTCTGCCTGTGCATGGATGTGGGATGTTCCGAGCGCTTATGTTATCTGGGGCTCTTCTGGCCATGCAGTACATGTAGTACTGCAGTGTAGGATGTGTCCAGAGGTGCTTGGAGGTATCCAGGACCAGCGTGGAACACAAGTAGCCGGCATTTAAGGCTGTTCGTAAGTAGGAGTCGTTCATAACTCAGGCACTGCCTGTAACCCCTGGACACAGTCAGGAGCAGATACACCTCTCCCTTCTCTCCTCCTGCTTCAGGCCAAATCGCAAAAATGTTGCTAAGATAGATTACCCTGCAGTCACTTAGGCTGGAATGAAAACCAAGAACAGAATATTTTGCCTGGGACGAAATCGGGGACAGACCCCTAAAATCAGGGGCCATCCCTGGAAACTGGGGAGGTTTGGTCACCCTAGTGTATGTATGCATGCATGCGAGATAGGGACCTTAGATTTGAAGTGCTATAAGGACAGAGACTGATGTGAATGTACACCATGTAATGTGCTGTGTAAATTGTTGGCGTTGCATCAATTAAAAAATATGTAAATGTACAGTCCTGTAGCACAAATGTATGCTCACTCACATTCTTCTGCCAAGCTGTTATGTATTAGCTATGGGACTCAACACATACTAAATTCATTCAGTTTCTCATATGGGGGTTTATTCTGTTTTGATATCTGTACTTTCTAATTTCATGCTTGTAGGCATAAATAAGGACGATTATGGGGGGAAACTTGAATATCTACCAGATCCTCACAGGTTTACAATGTAGAACGGGATTTGTGTCAATGATCCAAGCAACATGAAAAAGAGACTGAGGCCTCGTACACACGGGCAAGGATCTCGTCAGGAAAAAAAACATTGTTTTTCCCGATGAGATTCTTGAATCTCTATGCTGTGGAAGCTACCACGCATGCGTCAAAGTCATTTCGAGCATGCATGGGTTTCCCAGGCGACAGGCAAGTATACACACTCTCGGATTTCTCGTCGGGAAACAGGCCGACAAGAATCTCGACGAGAAACTAGAGAGCAGGATCTCTATTTTTCTCGTTGTGATTCTGGCAAGATTTCCAGATGAGAAACCTGAAAGACTCGTACACACGCTCGGTTTACTCTGCAAGAAAGCTCTGCCAGCAGTTTTCTTGCTGGTTCTTGCCGAGAAAACCGAGCATGTGTACGAGGCTTGAGCCAAATGAAGCATTGTACAAGTGAGGTTCCCTGGCCTTTTTTTTTTTATTACATTGGTACTTATCTGTACCATTAAAATATAGCAAGATGGTTCTATTCAGCTCAGCAATGTCTTGCAGAATCCTTTTAAAATGTATAAATATTACAGTCATGTGCTAAGCAAGACTCCAAACAGTCCAGATCTATATATGGGCTGGATAAAAGTCTGCTCAGACAGCTGCTCCTCACACTTGACCATCCGAAAGGAAATAGAAACCGCCAGTTAAGTTTGGATCAGAACAGTGGTTTTAAGAGTATGCAATTACAAGACGGCAACAGGAATACTGTGTTTACTGCCATGTAAACAGCTTATTTGAGGAGCAGTGGTTGGTTTGTTGTCTGATTTTGGCTGCAGGCTGACATCATTCACTACATTATTAGATGTTAGAATGTGAGCTTTGCCTTTTGGCAAGAACTATAAATGAACTGGAGTTTGCCATATATTACTCATCATTTTGTCAAAACATGCAAAAAGTTTCTTGACCAAGGACTGCCAATTTTTAGTACAGATACCAGGGGAAGCTTTCATAATTATTTATTTTGTTTACTTGCCATATTAACGTCTTCCTGACTACGTAAGCTATACAGTATATGCAGGGGCAAGAAAGGTGGGCTTCAAAGCCAACAGATGCGCTTCCTGTCAGCGCTGAATAAACACTATGTAGCATCAGGCACATCTAGTACACAGAGCTGTGTTCCAGAAGGGGGAGGACGACTTCCCGTCCCTTTCCCAAAAATAAACCGAGTTGAGTGCTGCCATTCAGAGGAAGCTTTGTAATGTCTGAATGAGTATAAAGCTTCCTGCGAATAGCTGAGGTGGATATTTTAACATCATCTGACTGTCTTTACACCTCAGCCAATCAGAGGATTTCTTGTAATCATCCAAAAAATACAATTACCTCTGAAAGGCTGAGCAGCATGCAGCCCGACTCAATTTTGTCAAGGGAGTGGGATGGGAAGTCTCAACCCTGCTACCAAAACACAACTCTGTATACTGTAGGTAGCTAATGCCACATATATAGTTTAACCAGCACTGGCAGGAAACACATCCGTTAGTGAAGGTAATAGTTTGTTTAGGCCAGTTTGGGCTAAACAATTTGAAAGTGACATTGAGTTGGCAAAACATCAAAAATGATTAACCCAGACGACCAGTAGGAGATGGAATACTTGCACAATATGGCTCCAACCCATAACTGGGGTCCCAAAATGTTGATTTTAGTCTGGCTGTTTACTTCATACTGATAAAGCCATCTACATTAAGCCATAAAATGTTTCAGTAAAGTGTAAAATATAGGAGAAGAAATAGAATCTCAAGACAAACACAGGTAAACATAAAAAGGTGCCATTTTATCTATGCTTCATCCTAAAGCGTATCTATGGTCAAAATGAAAAAAAAAAAAAAATTATTTAAAATATTTCTAGCCTATTCCCATTTCTCTGAATGATCTTGAGGTTTGAAAAAACTTACTTTGTGAAGAACTCTCACACATTTTATTTCTTGAATTCAGTGACACACATTCACTATTCCCTGTGAGTAGGCACTGCTGTGTGACACATTTCACAGAGCCTGCCTGATCAACAGAGGTGTTGAGAGTAGTAGTTTCAGGAGGCAGAGTCAGTACAGGAATCACTGATTGCAGCCAGCAGGATACCATGGAAGATATAGTCCTAAACTGAAAGTAAATAGCAGGATTAGAAGCTGCAAAGCTTGCAGGAAATCCAGGAAGTTGTGAAAAGAGAAGGCCATGAGACAGGCAGAACAAGGAGATTATTCAAGCCTATATTGGATTGTCAATAATAACTATTATGCGTATCATTATTACAATTCTGATGTTATAAAAAGAAAATGTATGCTGTGACAGTTTAATTCCTTTAATTCACTCAGTAGCATGAGATGAATATTGGCAAATGGAATTACTAGCTTCAATCTTTATTGTCCTCCAATTTAAGAAATTTGCAAATGTAAGTTTTCAAACTTAAATAATTGAATGACTAAAGCATTCATTATTCATTATTAGTGGATGACAAAGTTTGCAATCTCTAGAATTTCCTGAAGTTAAAAAGAAAGAAGAAAACTTCAGGCTTTGCCCACCAATGTTGTATACAATACTTTAGGGTTCACTGACAATAGATGTGCAAGGTGAAATGCCTTGCCTCGGAATTGCATACATATTAAACTGAAGGAATGCGGATACTCACAACCTAATACAAAACTGTACATAGGGGTCTTTAACAATTGCCATATATCTCCTGAAGGTTAATTGAATCAGGTAACCCTTGGATGTATCATCAGTTTTCCAGCCACGTGGCCAGGGTGCCCTTTACATTTTTATGGGCAATAGTTTCACAATATAATGTTTTTCCCCCCAAAAAATCACAAAAGCACGAGGGTTAAGACATTTGCCTCAGTCACTTCGAGAGATGGGACCTAGGCCTACCTAGCAGTGGAGGAATCCATCTTGAGGGAAATTAACCTAATCTGATATGGTTTTACAAATGAACAATATGGGTTGGAAGGCCAAACCAGTCAACTCAAATTTGGATTTAAGAGGGACTTTAACTGTTTTCATCAGTGGAATCTCAAAAGTTAAGCAGCACATCCTCAAGTAACCTAATGTTCTTCCTGTGAAGGTGGGTCTTTCTGCCTATTGTTGCCCTAATACTTACTTCTCACCACTGACCACCAGTGAGAGCTTCTCTACTAACGATCTGACGTTGGTGCAGTGATCGCCCCTGTTATTTTGTGTTTTGACAGGGGGACTGTCCCCGCTAGAACACTGCGGTCCTGCTGTTTCCAGTTCATCTAACACAGGGGTGGGCAACCTCGGCCCTCCAGCTGTGATGAAACTACAAATCCCATCATGCCTCTGCTTTTAGGAGTCATGTCTGTGATTGTCAGGGTCCTGCAATGTCTCATGGGACTTGTAGTTTCACCACAGCTGGAGGGCCGAAGTTGCCCACCCCTGATCTAACAGAAAGTGACAAGGATAATGCATTTGTGCAAGATCAACAGGTGTTTTCTGTGCTTGGTGAAAATGTTATTAACGAACAACGCAGTCGCCACATGGACTACTTGGCTGCAATATATAAAAAATGTTGTTCTTGAGTTTAGTTATACTTTAATGATAGTGCTGGCTATCACCAAACAAGCTACTAATAGGCTTTATTAGACCTTCAAACTGCCCCAGTATACAGCCAATGATGGAGATTTTATTTTGCACTTTAACACTTTGCTACAGTTATAATACTGTAGCTGTGAGTATGGTTTTGTATGTTCCTGCTTAAAAAATAAAAATTCAACATCTCAATTTTTAGCAGTTGCATGCAAGGGAAATTACGAGAACATTTTATGTTGGAGTGCTTACACTTTATTGCAACTTCAATACACGTTGCCAATAGAAGAGGCACCTAAAATTACTATACATTTGTACATAAACGTAATAGTCACCAAACTTTTGAGATTTGTCAATAAAAAGTAACTTAAGACAAAACATTTCTCATATTATGTATTTATATTTACATGGTAAAGCAATAACTACGTTGATCATACATATTAGAAACAATTAAAAAAGTTAACTAAAAATGTACATCATTACATTTGTATGTATAGGTTTTGTTTTTACACAGAGGTAAAAATGCTTATAAAAAATTACTACAACAGGTTTTACTTATTAGTATACAGATACATAATGAATATATGTTTTAGGCACTTTCTTTTGTTAATGTGAGCAATAGCTGAAAGTAAAATAAACATAAAACAAAACATTTATGTTCAAGATACAAATCATGTACAAAACTGGTTAATCCCTTACCACAGATATAAAAAAATAAAATGTTTAAGAGCAGTGTGGATTGATTGAAATGTACGTTAGAGTCTACAAACCAGTCCCTTTAATAGAAACAAGTTTATTTAAATGCAACAATTGCGTAATGAAAATTCAACATATTTTTTCCTTTTTGAGTAAACCAGAAAACCTTAACCATATTCAAATTACATTGGACAAAAGGTCAGAATGTTCAAACATTTGGGAGATATTAATTTTGGCCCCAGGTCTGTTGTAATTCCAGAAGCGGTTATAGAAGCAAGAGGTTGTTTTCTAGGCAAGATTCCAGAATTTTTGCCCAGTCTATCTTACACAAAGACAAGTGTTGGCATAAACAACATGAAAGACTGCACTTGATGTCCACATTTATGACCTTTAATCTGTTACATAGTCAATCTCGAAGAGAACCTCTACGATAAAGGAGCTGCTACTGCCGACTTGGTTTTAAAGGCGTTTCTTACAGGGTCCTTGTTTCACCGAGCTGGAATAAGCATGTGCATATTAGGTGTCGCAACACTTGAGATATACATGCATGTTCCAGGATGGTAAGTTGCTAAATGGTGAAGCTTCAAAAAAATACACCTACATAGAAATCAAGGATGGTTGCTCCTAAAAACAACCCTTTGAAATCTACTCTGTAAGTAAAGTAAATGATATCATCATGTTGAAGAGGGAACCCTGTGGCACACTACATGAGGAACACAGTCAAAAGGTGCAGGGACGTTTTGGGTTTGGTCTGAAAACCCACTTAAATATAGTTATAGACTTGAACTGAATGTGAATGCATTGGTATCTATCAGGTTTGCTCATATAGACTTAATTACCTATTTGAAAAAAGAACTGGATGCTCAATGCCGGTCTTCAGCTTATTGACCTAGTGAAGGGCAACTCATGTTGTCAAAATAATGCTATACAGCAGGGGTATCCAAACTTTTTAACCAAAAGGCCAATTTACTGTCCTTCAGGCTTTAGGGGCTGGACTGTGGCTAGTAGGTGTAAAAAATGCTTTGGCTCTAGTGCCCCATTATTTGTTTTTAAAGGAGAAATAGTGCTTCTTTGAAAGTGTCCTCATTTGTGTCAGTTGGTGGAATATTGGTGGAAAATTGCCGCAAGGGCCAGATAAAAGTAAGGAAAGGGCCACATCCAGCCCCTAGGCTGCAGTTTGGAGACCACTGCTATACAGTAGCAGACACCATTTCTATACAACCAGATTTTTTTTCAATCTGCTTTTCCACATATAACCATAGAAATTACCACAAAGAAAGTGAGTGAGTGAAAAACGTATATAGCGCAGCACATGCGAACTTAATTGCCTCTGGGCGCTTGTTGTTCCTTTCTCCTTTGTAATCAAAAGAGATGAGTTTTGATGTTTCTTCTGAAGGCCAAGTGGTTCTCCTCCAACCGAATGCTGGTTGGTAAAGCATTCCGTAGTCTGGGGTCTTGGACCACAAATCTTCTTTCTCCCTTGGACTTGTATCTGACTTTGGGTATCTGGAGCAGCTTTTGGTTAGTAGATCGCAGAATGCGATTGGAGTTGTGAGCTTTTACTTTCTCGCATAGATATTGGGGGGCCTTCCCATGAAGGCACTTATGCATCAGACAGAGTGCTTTGAAAGCAATTCTGTATTTTATTGACAACCAATGAAGGGATCTCAGAGAAGGTGAGATTGATTCCCATGTTTTTTTGACAGTGACAAGTCTGGTGGCCGTATTTTGAACGACTTACAGACGAGCGATTTGGTACTTCGGTAGTCCGAGATAGAGGGCATTAGCATAGTCCAGTCTGGAGTTGACAATTGTTCGCACCACGACTGCTATGTCTTCTTTTGGAATAAATGGAATAAGTCTGCGTAGTAGGCGCAGCAGATGGTGAGATCCACTGACTACTGACCCTATTTGTGCATCCATTGTCATGTAGGTGTCGAAGATGATTCAAAGTCTTTTGACTTTGGCGCTAGGGGTGATGATTTGGCCCAGAATGGGCGGAGGTGTCCATGTAGTTGGAAGTTGATTCTTTCGCCTGGCATGAAACAGGAGAAGTTCTGTTTTCGAGCTGTTGAGTTTAAGATAACTCTTCATCATCCAGTTTTCGATCAAAGAGAGGCATGTCTCTAGACTGGGATGATGATCCTTTTTGTTGCAGATGCGAAAATACAGTTGCGTGTCATCTGCATATGAATGGTAAAGTAATTTTTGGCTGCTAATGATTTCAAAGAGAGGGCGCAGATAGATGTTGAAGAGCACTGGGGACAGAGGGGATCCTTGAGGGACACCGCATGACACCGTGCGTTTTTCAGAAGTGAAAGGTCCCAATTTTACTACTTGTGATCGGTTTTCCAAAAAAGAGGAGAACCAAGATAGATCACCTTCTTGCGACTTTGGCTACTTCAGCTAGCCGAGTCAGTAATAGTTTTTGGACTACTGTGTCGAAAGCTGCGCTTAGGTCCAACAGAACTAGAAGACAAGATTCTCCTTCGTCTGCGGCCTTGAGAGCATCGCCCCATATTTTGAGAAGTGCTGTTTCCGTCCCGTGACCAGGACGGAAACCCGACTGAAAAGGATCAAGCAAGTTGTGGGTGTCTAGATGCTGTTGCATCTGTTGTGCCACTACTTTCTCCAATTACCTTGGAGAGGACATTTAGGCCTGTTATGGGACGGCGGTGTTTTGGGTCTTTGGGGTTGAGGGAGTTTTTTTTTTAATCGGTTTGATTATGCCTTGTTTTAGGTAGGTGGGAACTATACCTTCCTTGAATGACTGATTTATGAGCTGCGTCTTAGGGGGTGCCAGAATGTCGGCGCATTCCTTCAGCAGTTTGATGGGGATAATATCATTCGGTGCTGTGCTATTGCGCAAGGCATCAATGATGTTTTTTGTGGCCTTGATGCAAATGGGTTTTAAAGTGAACTTTGTCGATTGTGACGAGTTTATGTGGGTATTGGGAGTATGATTGCGGTGGGGGTTAATGGGAGTTCTGTTTTGCTGAATGCTTTCACTGATTTTTTCAATTTTGTTAATGAAATAATCCGATAAGCTATGTTGCGATTTAGAATTCTACACCATTTGTAAAACCATAGCTGAGCTGCCTTTTCTACCAGCACAGATCTTCTAAAAGATGAATACCTTCCAAATGATTGAAATACACTGACCTGATAGGAAGGAAGAAGGATTTCATGATTTAATAATGCCGAAGTTGTCAATTTGAACCAAGAACAAATATTCAGCGACTAGCTTAGCATCGCAGGAAACATAAAAATTACTGCAGCACCACAGAATGCCCACCACTGGGTAAACATGTCTCTGTAAGTGCTGCATATTAAACACACGTCCCTTTATCTATACATACATGGATATAAACATGGGTAGGGATGATTGTAAATTATTTAGGAATGGGTGCAAAATAAATTGAATTAGTGTTTATTTAGTGATTAAAGCTTAATTCTAGGAATTCAGCCACTTTATAAAAAGTGAAAGCACACTAGTAGTTAAGTCCAAAGAGCTGCATGACATCTCCTGGGCTTATCTCTATTATTTACATTGGACAGGTTTATTACTCTGCCTAAGACACACTCCAAGATCTGAAAGGAGAGAAGCACAAAGAGCAGCTTTGCCTACCCCTTCCCCCTGCTGCCCATTTACAGAAGCCTTGGTATTTTGTAAATGTGTTCACATAATACCAAGGCTTCTGTGGATGGGCAGGAGGAGGGGAGGGGCAAGCATAGCAGCTGCAGCGACTCTCCTGTGCAAGGTGCATAGCACAGGATCAGCGTCGGGGGCCAAAAACTACAACAGCTATCTACTGGGAGTACTATAAAGCTGTCAGATATAAATAATAGTGCCAAGCCAGGAAATGTCATGCACCTCCTTGAACTTAACTCATAGTGTTTTTTTTTTTTACAAAGGAGAAGAATTCCTATAATTAGGCTTTAAGTAATAGAATAGTAATCTGAAGTATGAAATGTTCTTAACATTCAAAAAGTTGTACCATACAAACTATGTCTATGCAGTTGTCACACGTTGTTTGCTCGTGTGACAATGCCCAAAAACAACTCCTTCTTAGCACACTCACATACAGGTGTTTTTTTGGTGCATTATTCACAGGCACCAAGTGATTTATATGGCCACACTTTTGTTTCATAGAAAAAAAAGTGAGCTTTAAATTGTACAAAAAAAAAAGTTAGACAAATCAGTAAAAATGGCCATTGCTACAGCTACTGGGGACATTCTTGAGCTAGACTCTAAATGTATTTAGTGACTCGAGATCACAGAACTGGGGAAAAAACACATTTCCGCAAAGTCTGAAATACAAAGCTTATCATGTCAGAAGCGCAAGTGTTAAAACTTGAAGCAAGCGGATGCTGCACTAGCAGAGCTTAAGGAATGTTATAGAAGCAGCTGAGAATACACAAACTTAGATGAAATGTTTAAAGTGAAACTCCAGCCTATTTTTTTGGGGGATACAAGGGGAAAGTTTCGAAACACTGTCAGGGTTTTTATTGCGTCATCCTCATTTCCTGTCCTGGTGACACAAGGCTGATAGATAGGTTCGAAGTCTTCCACATTCTTTCCAAAGAGACTGGAGTTCCACTTAAGGGGTAAATGTACGCACTGTTTTTACTATAGTGGTTAATGTGTAGTGAGCTTGTCATTCAGTGACGCAGCTGTAAGGTTGAAGAACGTCTAACTTTATATGGAACCTAAAAACATCATTGGTACCCAGGCATTCCAAAGTGTGGCTGCACTATGAAGGCAAGTTTACCTATTCTGGTATTGGCGTTTTTCAGGACAATAAAGAGTATGTAAAAAAATAAAATTAAAAAAAAAGCAGTCATGCCCATAATATAAAATAAAAATAAAAAATTGCACGCGTCTATGGCAATTACAGGCAAAAGAGACACCATAAACAGGTATTTTTTAAATGAGTTTTTTGATATTATTCCATCAGTTCTGTTCACAGTCTAATGACAAGTATTCTTAAAATGCTGCCGCCTCCTCCTCCCTGGAGCCATGATGTCACCTGCCGGATCCCATTGCCCCTCCCCATTGTTGGTGCACCCTCCTCTCCCCTGCAGCTGCTGCTCTGTGAAACAGGGGAAACGCAGCTGCTGGATCATGTGACTGCACAGAAGTGTATTAAAAAAGGTATTTACACAAATCTTTTTTAATACAGGCTATGCAAAATAGGTAGGAGGAAGAGGCAGCATTTTTAAGAATACCTATCCTTAAAGCCTTATATTCCACTTTAAGTCGATGTGGGTATACAAACTGTGTTCGGCTTTAGAATTCCTCTATCCATACAGAAGTGTTTTCCGTTTGACTTGTACGTTCAGATACCTTCTGGTGCTTACTTATGAAAGTTAAATAATATTGGCATCACTGGTGACATGCCAAATTTTGTTAAATGCCTGCAAACTGCCCCTGTTTGGCCCACAAGCGTATACAAATACCACAAGGTTTTCATTCATAATGATAGGGTGCAGCACAAAATATAGACAAATGCGGTCATTGCTTGCCAACCACACAATATGACTGTAGTGTGCACAAACCACAAAGAACACATTCCCCGCTAGGGGTCCAGCATTACAGCCAAACATGAATTTATGATCTATAAGAAAATATTATATAGTTACTTTTAGATGGGTAATCAATGAAAATAAAAGGTTCTTAGCATAAAAAAAAACACAAAACAAATTAAGACTAATGTCAATGTGCAATCAGAGGGTGGGGAAAAGGCACACACCTGCTGGCCATTTACTGCAAAGAGACATTATGACAAGAAGAGAAATGGCAACTTTCATAAGCCAGTCCCCAGCTGCCTCATAATATTTCGATTGTACTATGCTAGTTATCTAGAGCTTTCTCAAGATATATATAATTATATTTATTTTTTATTTTACAGATACAAAAATTATTTGGCTACTCTTGTAATAGGTTTAGTTAAAGCAAAAAATTACTTAAGTCCACACTTTCCTTCTATTTATACAGCTCAAAAAAAAAAAAAAAAAAATGGAGACCACAATATAATTAAACTCTTAATCACAAACCCATGTTTTATCTATGCAGGGCAAAACTGCAAACTACATTTTTCTGATCCTAAAGGTTCAGTTACATTACAGCAGTATGATGTACATAGAACCTAGACAACATGGTCATCCTAAAAGGAGAATTGCAAATTATTCGAAAAATCTGGAGGTGGACGAGGAATGCGGAAAACCACATTTTTGCTTTCTTGTGTATTTTCTGGTCTGGCAAATAGGGTGGTTGGAAAATCTTACTCTTAGTACTGTACTTCCTGTTATGGGTCTTGCTAAAACACTGCAGTTTCCCAAAACAAGAGAAGCATCTAGTGACGTTCACCCAATCCACACCGCCTCCACACATTTTGTTATCAGTAGTTCTGTTGAAGATTTGGGACCTAGGTCGCCCGTAGACGGATCGAAATTTGGCCGTTTCAGCAGGAACTGTATGAATTTTGATCCATCTATGGGCAGGCTTGGTTGTACTGAAGTCAATCCATGGACTGACTTTAGTACAACCAGCCTTTGGGGTTTTTCTTACGCAATCATGACTAGCAGCAATGATCATTGTATTCTGATGGCGGGGAAACCTCCCACTGTCAGAATACAATAGCACAGCGGGAGGAATTCCCCCATCAATACTGCCTGTGTTGATAGGGGAATCAAGCGATTTTATTTCCTTCAACCTGTAAACAAAGTAAAAAAAAAATGGCATAATCTATGGCTTGCTTTACTAAGCATTGCACACAACATTGTCTCACTGCCAACAGCAACCAGCATAACCATCCAGTTGTGTTTCTAAATTGAACTAAAAAATTAAAGAAAGAATTATGGTAACTAAGAGAAACAAATGGGTACATTTTGAGACATTTCAATTAATGAGGCCTATCACAGTCATCTTTAGATTCATAAACAAATCACACATTACTTATGTATTATTTTAAAGAAAGATACTGTACACATGGGAGGGTCACTATCCCGATGAGTGAAGGACAAAATAAATGCAAAATCTTATGTTGAAGAGAACAGTATTAAATCTTAAGGAAAAGAAGAAGATGGGGGATTGTGTTGTCTTAATATTTTCTCTAAACTAAAATGGATTTTTCAGGATTAGTATAAACTGTACTCTTGTTTCTTGGTGGATAACCAAAGCTCCCCCATCTGATTCTTGGCTATGGTGAAAGTGGAATTAGGACACAATTCTGCGTTTTTTTTTTTCAAAGGAATCAAAACTTCCGTTTTTTTTTATTCTTTGAATGCAATCTACTATTGAATTTTAAAGCATTTGTACATACACTCCTTTACAAAAGGCAAGACATATCGAATACCCTCTAATTTGGGTCATCTAAACCAAAGTACCCCAGGACTGGAGAACATTTATTGCCAGAACCCAGTAATTGCATATTACTGCTTGCTAAGCAATCTTTTATAAACAAAAACGTATTTGATAAACCGTTAAAATGTATTTATTATAATAAGCAAAAGTATCTTCTAAACCCATCATGACTAACCTTTAGGGTACCACTGTTTGAGAACCAATGATCTATCAAATGTCCGAAGACCTTGAAATAAGCCAAGCTACCCGATAATGTGCACAGGTAGACTAGCTATCGATATTCAGGAGACAACTGAATCAGTCGCAGGGGGGCTCCTCTTTTTTTTTTTAAAGAAGCTGTGAAAAGGGCTTCTGCTATCTGTGGAAAAGGCAAAAAAAAAAAAGAAAGAAGGTAGGCACTAGTATTTTTTAGGTGTACTGGCTTCAGTTTATATAGTAATTCAAGTGCTAACCAGGATGATTCTGGTAGGGCCAATATGGCTGAATAAGTAATTCTAGTTACATGGGTAATTTAAAGGGTTGGGCAAGGACATTCGTGCTTAGACTTGCCCACACCTGTGGAAACAATAAAAATTGAGGGTCAAAACAGATGTCAGTCAATTTGTACTAAAAAATGAATGGATATCCGAAACAACTGCTGGCTACACTGTTTAGACATGTTAACTAATAACTACAAACAAGTGGGAGTGTGACACATCTAGCCACGTAGCTATTAGATGGTAAAAGTGGACTAGATCAAGAATAGCAAGAAAATATAATTTACCACAACTACTTTGGCAATTGTGCCTCTCGACCCCATACCTTTATTTTATTCTACTTCGATTAAGTAAGGCTTTGTGAAGAGGGTACATTACAAATAACCTTTATGCATGGAAAGCAAATGTGTCGTGGATGTTTTTCAGGCCAACACAAAGTTTAGCCAAACGTTAATATTTTTCTTAAAAGGGGGGGGGGTGCTTTTAAACACCTCTAGTGTTGTCCAATATCTGTAAAAAAAAATAGGGCATTTTTTTTTCTTTTTTAAGGTATTTGATCATAATTTCTCCTGAAGATTGTCTACCAGCAGGCATCTGTAGGTCACCTATAAAAAATAAATATCGGATTAAAAAAAAAAAAAAAAAAGAAAAAAAAAGGATCACTAGATGGTCATTTTGTATCTATAGGTGTCTACTTGTACAGTACCGAAAAAAAAAAATTATTTAGCAAAAGTTACTGATTTAATACCAGTAGCACAAATGACTACTATTCTGTGTAAGTGTGCTTCGAGAATATTTTCTGATTATCTGTCCCCCACGTTTCTATTCTATGTTGTTGTAGTATAATGGCACATTATGATCAGCATATATAAAACGTAATTCAGTCAGAGCTGAAATACTCTAAGCTTAGATCATTGCTTCTCAAAATGCAGAACCTGTATCATTAGTTCTTCCAAATTTATTGAGGGTGGTAATTAAAAATCAGGATCGTCATACGCTCACTCTAATGATGGCTGTCGGTGGCAGGCACTTGAGGCAATACATATATTTTTTTTTCTAGGGCTTCAATGGCCATTTTGTATGCAACATCCAAAAATGATAAAAGCTCTCTGGGGGCAGAGAACTTGCCATCGTTGAAGAGAATGCACATCTGTAGCCAAACAATGGGTGTAAACGTGGAAATATTCCGTATTACAGGTGGTACTCTAAACACTGCAGAGTTTGTGACGTTGGCAAATGGCTGTCCATAGCCTGGCCTATGGCTTTCATGTTTATTTGGCCACAGCATAGGATGCCGCATGATTTTGACCTATGCCAAAGCACTTCAGCACCTACAGGGTGTGCCAGAGTTTGGTAACTAGAAGCAGCAGAACTCTAAAGAGAAGGGTAAAGGGTCACCAGCCACTGTGGTAGCAGATAACTTTGTTTAAAATGAGGGCCTTACTCTAATGAGGACCAGATGATTTTTTTTTTCTTTAACCAAGGCCTCTCTGCAAAAAATAAAAATAAAATAAAAAATAAAATGAAATATTGGAACCAAAATTAACTCTATAGGGAAGCCAAATTTTGGATATTTTACCTTACAAATCACGTAATTTATCATTACATTTACAAAATAACTACAACTGTCAGAAAACCATAGCAGTAATATCATTGTTCCTTTTTTTTTTCTACATCGTCAAAGTCTTCTTTAACATAAGAACAATATATATATTTATTTTTATTATTTTCAATAATTATTAAACCACAACTGCTGCAGCACAACACAACTTTTTAGAACTATAGAACTTTACAAAAACTTTGTTTCAAACTTTGCAGGTGTTCCGTCAGATTAGGCAACAGAAGTGACGTTCCGTCAGCTGCGCATGCGTTTCACCGCTACCAGGTTTACTCATCTGACAGAACACCTGCAGTCAGAAGAAGGTGGCAGCGGACATCTACACCCAGATACATCTTGAACTTCAGAGTAATTTTAGCAATAAAGTGAGTGCATTTAAGAATAGTATATTGACATCTCTGATGCTGTTTTGATGTTCCATTTCGAAAAAAGCTGGACGCCAGCAGCAGGAAGGTGAAGGAGGCCATGTTGGTACACCCTGCACTGTTCAGGCTTTCAAAATTAAACATCCATACAGCATTACAGATGTCAATATACTATATTTATTTATATACGCTCACTTTACTGCTAAAATTACTGTGAAATTCAAGACGTAGCTGGGTGTACTTAGATGTCTGCTGCCTTCTTCTGACTGCAGGTGTTCCGTCAGTTGAGCAACCCTGTAGCGGTGGAACAAATGCGCAGCTGCCAAAACGTCACTTCCATTACCCAATCTAATGGGTTGCCGATTCTGACGCAACACCAACAAATTCAGTTAAGAAGGGCAAGATGCCATGGATATGTGCAATAACCCCCCTGAACAAATTGGCTTTCAATTTACTAAAATCAGATCAGCCAGAGATAAATTCTGATGGGTTGCTATGGGTTATTGTACAAATCCTTTGTCTTACTGAAAAAGCTCATTAGTGTTTATCAAATAATAATAAAAAAAATGAAGCACGGAAGGGGGGAAATGCTTGGTTATGGTGGAAAATAAATTAAGATTATTTAGTCTTAATGATCATTAAATTCCCTTTTCCAAAAAACAAAGATCATCAGTAAGGACAAAAGACCACCACTCTAAAGTTCCTGTAATTATAGGGAATGCAGATGTACAAGATCTAAACTTTATATTACTGCAATATTTAAAGGGAACTAGTGCCATTTGGTAGGAATGCCTAAACCAACCAAAATGACAGTCACTATAAATAAAAGATTTGTGCAAAGGCCATTACACAACCAAGGAGTGTACTGACTGCTAGAACATCATAATGAATCCTGTATAAATTAAGAAATGTTTGGAAGTCGATTTAGTCAACAGAACAGAAAGGGAAAAGAAAAGAGCGGAAAAATAGAACTCACGCAAAGAAAGAGGGGGTGTAAAGAAATGGTAATGGACGTCAAATACTACATACACATAAATAGCTGGTTTTGGCATAATAGAGAAATACTGCATGATGGTACTCTTGTTACCCATGTTATAGAAGATAAGCATAGAATACCTGATTGCAGGTTAAAATACGCATTAGATCTACATGAACCCCTTTTCTTCCAGGGCCCTGCAGACTCGCACCCTTTCAAAGATGGAGTCTGAATATTCACACTACTGAAAGTGCAAAAAAAAAAAAAACTATTTACAGGTGACATTAGACTGTTAAAACAGCTTGACAGATTCAGCATCTCCACTTTCCATCACTACATCGCTCATTCTTTTTCAAAGCCTTCTATTAGTTTTGTATTTCATTATTCTGAGGAGTTTGCTAGGAGCCTCTGCCGAGGCTGCTGCGGCCGGCTTTTCAAGCTTGGGAACATGCCGGCTGACCTGTTGGGAGTGTTTTGTCCACAAACGCTTCCCAGCAAACCGTTGAAAAAATTTGCAAAACTAAGTCCCAGACTTTGCACGCAGTCACCCCACTGCTTTGTGTTTGCCCCCACAGCATCCACACATGACACCACAGTTGTAGCAAGCTCGTAGTGGGAGGTAACAGCACATGCCAGGAGCAATGATTGACAAAGGGATGAGCAGCATCCACCGGAGGCAAAACTTTTCATCACTGGTGTCACAAGAACAAGCGTCTGTGTAGTCTCCTTCTGAATCCGACATGCAGTGGTAAAGAACGCAGTCTGCAAACCCCATGCAGCTGATCCGTCGTATGCAGTTTCGGACTGAATCCGGGGCATCCTGGCACTGTCCTCGACCATTGTCATCATGGTTGAACATGTCCCTGCAATACACACATCTGGACCTTTCGCCATCTTTCCTTCTTGATTTGCAACGGCTGGGCTGTGTGTTTATCACAGGACCCTTGAGGTCCTTGCACATGCCAAAGTTCGTGTGATCTACGTATGGATAGTTGTAATCATGCTTTGAGGTTTCGCTTTTGGCAAATCGCACATAAGAGTCCGCGTTATCAGTTTCTGGGTATTTGCGCATCGGTGCCTGACGGTAGTCCTCGTAACCAGTGAGCCAGTTTCTTTCCCTTGGGTTGATGCGCACGATTTCGTCATCGTCATCTGGAAAGCTGACATGCCGAGGAGGTCTAGGTAATGACTGAAAGACAGACATTGCACAATGAAGTAAATTTTTACTTAATAAACAGCAACTTTCAGAGATGAGAAAAAGCTTTAGGTTAACTGGTAATGTAATCTAGTAAACATTGTTTGATATTGTGTAAAGTAAAAGATAAAAAAAAAAAAAGTTTACTGTAATATTCTACAGCCAGAATGAACCCAAGTTCAACCGACTCATGCCTGTCATTTGTACTGAGACTTGTTTAACTGGAGTTGGTTGCTAGAACACCATATTAATGGCACCTGGATTTTTACAGTGCGCCCTCCTGTTGTACTGATATTCAAGTCTTTTTTTTTTTAAATAACAAACATGTTGTACTTACGTGCTCTGTGCAGTGGTTTTGCACAGAGCAGCCCAGATCCTCCTAGCTGGCACTCCTGGCCCCCTCCTTCCCCCACAGTAAGCAGCTTGCTATGGAGACTCCTGAGCCGAGTCACTGCTCTGTGTGTCTATTCAAACACGGAGCTGTGGCTTGGCCCTGCCCACTCTCTCCCCTCATTGGCTCACTGACTTTGATTGACAGCAGTGGAAACCAATGGTGCCTGCTGTGTCTTAGCCAAGGGGGAGAGTCCTTGACAGCCGAATCTCTTCAGCTATGTTGCACGATTGAGATGAGGCTCGGGTAAGTATTAGGGGGGCTGCTGCACACGAAAGGTTTTTTATTTTAATGCAAAGAATGCATTAAAATAAAAAACTCCTACCTTTAGAATCTCTTTAAAGCCTGTTTCCTACTGCAAATGCATGAGTCACGCTGCACATCCTAAATGGTCCCTGAGCATCTCCCAGAAGACAGCTGGGGGGACGGAGGAGGGGCCAGACATGGCGTAGCTTACCGTGGATTCAGCGGCACTCTTTCACCCATAGTGAGAACAAATATCTAGATTAGACAGGTATCTGGTCCCTCGGCCCCTGAAAGGTGCCTAATGCGACACCGGAGGGGGGAGGAACCAGATCAGCGTAAGTTCCATTTCTGGGTGGAACTTTGCTTTAACGTCAGGATGAATCAACAAAGCCAACTAGCACATGGGGTACACCCAGTCTGTATCCACTATATTTTAAAGCGCTCAAATGTAAGAGGAAATCTTTTTTTTTGGAGTTGTCGCAAGAGGTGAATGCAAATGAGGGTTGTCCCGATACCACTTTTTTAGGACCGAGTACAAGTACCGATACTTTTTTTCATGTACTCGCCGATACCGAATACCGATACTTTTTTTAAATGTTATGTGACAGTTTTCAAACCACAATACAGACTAAGGATATTTTCTTTAGAATTATGAAGAACTCTAAATCAAGACATTATAAAAGAGTAAAAATGACTAAAAATGTTTTATTTGCTTGTCACGCAGTAGTAAAAAACTCAAAGAATTTTCACAGAACATGTTGATAAATACAAAAAAAGTATCGGCAGAAGCATCGGGAGCATTTGCGCTAGTACAAGTACTCCCGCAAATACTCGGTATCTGTCTTGATACTAGTATCGGGACAACCCTAATGCAAATCCACAGGGGCAAGGCACTGCTCCACTGGTGAAACTCTATGCAGCCCAGATATTGTATAAGAACTCTATGTATGGCCATAATTCTGGTAGGACTGGAGTTATGGGTTAGGAAGAGTTCTAGGTTATGTGCGAGAAGAATGTTGGATAGAGGGGCAACGCCAAATAGCTAAAGTGAAAAGTGGTCAGCGCATAAACATTTACCACTGAGAGTCTGGCATCAAACCAGGGCAAAAACAACAAAGTGCAAACCGTGCAACAAAGTGCAAATGCATAAATAATAGATATCAAATAAATTGACAAATAATTCCGTCCGTGGTGTTGTGATACGTTTTAAAGGTGATATTCTTGGATGAAGTGAGCTCTCATTGCGCTTACCTTGCTAAGGCAAGGGAAAAGCCTTAATGTGTATAACACTTTAGATGGATCTCCA
The DNA here is from genome assembly GCA_029574335.1 of Rana kukunoris. Lineage (NCBI taxonomy): Eukaryota > Metazoa > Chordata > Amphibia > Anura > Ranidae > Rana > Rana kukunoris. Next base: position 479,211,710 of record CM056052.1, read on the forward strand.
GCAGATGTCCCTCTATCCTCTGTATGGGATGGTGTGGTAGTCCTAGTGTGGGTCCAACGTTTCAGGGTGTGTGGTTGGAGCTGTTCCAGTAGTGCACACAATAGCCGTCCTAGTTCACCAGCTGCACAGTCCTAACACTTGTCAGTTTCATAATACAAACTCTTCCCAGGATCACCAACCTCAGATCTAGCAGATCACTCCTGCTAGATCTGAGGTTGGTGATCCTGGGAAGAGGACTGTGCAGCTGGTGAACTAGGACGGCTATTGTGTGCACTACTGGAACAGCTCCAACCACACACCCTGAAACGTTGGACCCACACTAGGACTACCACACCATCCCATACAGAGGATAGAGGGACATCTGCTGGAGATCCATCTAAAGTGTTATACACATTAAGGCTTTTCCCTTGCCTTAGCAAGGTAAGCGCAATGAGAGCTCACTTCATCCAAGAATATCACCTTTAAAACGTATTACAACACCACGGACGGAATTATTTGTCAATTTATTTGATATCTATTATTTATGCATTTGCACTTTGTTGCACGGTTTGCACTTTGTTGTTTTTGCCCTGGTTTGATGCCAGACTCTCAGTGGTAAATGTTTATGCGCTGATCACTTTTCACTTTATCTTATCACTATTGTATTATTATTTACTACAACTTAGATCGAGCAGCATTTATATTATTTTTTCACTCTTTTCTATTTGGTGGCGCAAGAGCCTCACAAATTCAACGCCAAATAGCTGTTGAAAAACCAGATGAGGGAGGATCACTACTCACAGCAATAATCAGATTATTTATTTTGTGTGTAATAAAGATTGAAACCACAGCTGGTTGATCTGAGGAAAACCTTTATCACTTCACCCAGCTCACTGTAACCTTTACATTACTAGTCTCACAGGAAGATTTGTCCATCGTCCTAGCCTTGCTATGAGGAAATCCAAATAAGGCATGACCGACAAATGTGTACACAACACATTTCCAATTTTTTTACAGTTTTTAAAATAGATGTCAATGTTGTCATTTAGCGACCAATTCAGGTCCAACCTCAAAACAAGAGAGAGGGGGGCAAAACAGACTAATTTCAGATATTGACGAATAAGGTGCTCTAACAAACTGCACAATAAAAAAAATCACAATAGGCATATATTGATTGGTTTGCGCAAAAGTTATAGTGCCTACAAAAACAGGGGAAAGATTTAGGGACTTTGTTTTTATTTTTTTAATAGTAATGGCGGGGTTTATCGCTTTTTACCAGGACTGCGACATTGCGGCGGACAAATCTGACCCTAAGTGACTCTTTTTGGTGACCAGTGACACCAATACAGTGATCAGTGCTAAAAAAATGCACTGATAACTGTATAAATGGCACTGGCAGGGAATGGGTCTACACTAGGAAACGATCAAGGGGTGTTTTCCTTAGGGAGGGATGGACTGACTGGGAGGAGAGAGAGAGAGGGAGAGAGTGAAAAATCGCTGTTCCTGATCACTAGGAACAGCTGATCGCGCTCTCCTCCCCTGTAGGAGCGGGGATCCGCCTTGTTTACATAGACAGATCCCAGTTCTGCCTCTCTTCACCACGATCGCGGGTAGCAGGCGAACATGGAGTTGGCCAAAACAGCGCACAAGCTCCTGCAGTGCAGAACGGACGAGCTTTGGCTATACTTCTCCTTTAAGTTACTGGATAAATAGAAGACTCAGTTTAATCTAGGAATCATGCCCTTATGCAGACACTAGAAGAGTAAGCTGAAAAACTGTTTGGTGCAATGGTATTGTCACATGTATAGCTTGAGTTTGAATTTGGGTATAAAAATGTATACAGTGTATACACTCTCAGCAAAAAACAAGATACAATAAAAGTAAAAAATGACAGAAAAACGTACTTGTTCTGGATTATAGTGTTCCAAGGAATAAGGATCAATGTGGCTCAGGGTACTGTATCGACAGCGTCCGCTTGTCAGTGGAGACGAGATTGTCCTCACTGGTGCGTCCCTCTTCTGTGAGGAGTTCGAAGAGCTATCTGTGCCAGTCTGAAAGGGAGACAAAGAACATTTTTATCAGTGACACAAACTTACACTGGAACTATTTCATGCAGTTATTTGAGCAAATTAGACCTAGAAGACACTTTGATGTTTTGGCCAAAGATGTTCAAAAGGTCAACAGCAATAATAGCCAGGTGTCTTCCGTAATGGCTAGGTTGCTTTGAAGTCTGCAAGTCACAGTTATTACAATGGTTGACCTAATCAAAGTATTCACTGTTTATAATCCGGTTATTAGAGCAAAAGTAGTAAAAGACGACTACGATTATAGGCTATACATGCTATGATTTACTTTTTTAGTGGCGATGTTCACTGCTAATGGCCTTGAGAGTAATAGACTACGAGGGAAATTCCTACTTGGGTCAAATTCCGAACAAAATTTTCTTTTGAAAATCAGAAATTTTGTGTGTTTTGTAATCAGATATTGCCACCATTGATTTCAAAATTTGACCAACCAAGCCTTCAGTTTCACCTCATGTTATCATAGAAAAGACATTTTGTGGCCAGGAATTTTCTTTCTTTCTCAAGCCTCGTACACACGATCATTCCATCCGATAACGGTCTGAAGGACCGTTGTCATAGGTTAACTGATGAAGCTGACTGATGGGCTGATGTGCCTACACACCATCAGTTAAAAAAACGATCGTATCAGAACGCGGTGACGTAAAACACAACGATGTGCTGAAAAAAATGAAGTTCAATGCTTCCAAGCATGCGTCGACTTGATTCTGAGCATGCGTGGATTTTTAACTGATGGTCGTGCCTACTAACGATCGGTTAGGCGTCCATAGGTTAATTTTAAAGCAAGTTTTTTTTTTTTTAACCTAAGGTTAAAGTGGTTTTAAAGGTAAAAGTTTTTTTACCTTAATGCATCCTATGCATTAAGGTAAAAAGACATCTGACAGCACCGCCCGAGCCCCCGTTTTACTTACCTGACCGTTCGAAATTCCTGGGCGCGTCCATGTCATCCTGTTCGGTTCCCAGCCTGGCCGTTGATTGGCTAGGCTGGGCGGATTGATAGCAGCGCAGCCATTGTCTGGCGCTGCTGTCAATCACAGCGGATGACGCGGCGGGACGAGTGATACAGTGGCGGTCATAGCAGCAGACTGTATCACAGGAGCGCTCTCGCAAAATCTTTCCACCATGCGAGCTCGCTCGCATGAAGGTAGAAAGCTTTTGCGAGGAGGAGCTGAGACAGCCGCCGTGGGACCCCAGAAGACAGCGTTCGGGGACACTGTGTGCAAAACGAGCTGCACAGTGGAGGTAAGTATAACATGTTTTTTTTTTTTAAATCCTGACTTTAGTGTTCCTTTAAATAACCGATGAGGCATAGACACAATCGGTTTTGACCGATGAAAATGGTCCATCAAACCGGTGTCCTCTGGCTAACCTATCGTGTGTACGAGGCCTAAGTCACAGCTCATGCACAATTTCTTTTTCGATTACATTTCTTACAAGATTCTCTCATCATCGATTAAAAATGTGTTCCCTTTTCAAAGAATTTCCAACATGTCCGAACACTCAAATTTGATGGCTGCCCGAAAATCGGTTGTTGCTGTGGCTCAAAATCCGAACTAAAATTCAGAATTATGATTTTCGGAAGGCAATTTGTTTGGAATTCCACCTATGTGTGGCCCGCTTAAAGGCCTGCATATGTTCCCCATTACAAAAGGCCTGTGGCTGGCATTGCAAAAAAAGCACAAAAATGCAAAAAGGGCTCCATATTGACAGGTACGTTCCACTTCTCAAAATATATCCCTTTAATCCCTTTTAAAAGAAACTCTGTCATTTAATTCAGCACATATCACAATAAAGGAAGTAGGAGATCTAGACTGCAGTCTGAAAACTACTATTTACATTCTTTGAAGTAGTCATTAAGGACCATCTAACCGGAGGCTGAAGGCTACTCCTCAAATAACAGCAAAGTGGCCCAACTATCATCGGTAATCCCCCCTCACACTTGACCCCCGTTTTAAGTACAGAGGCATTTCTGCAATCTGAAAATTAGCTGTAATGAGCTTCAAGATAGAAGCCATGAAGAATATGTCGACATTCCAGCCTTTAACACAAAGCAGGGAAAGCCTGGGCACACATTTGTGGTTTGTAAAACATGAATCACAGCCCACATTGCTCTCCTTCATCAAGACGCACAATCATTTATTGGAACATCTGAGGTCGAGGCCACCAGCAGAGACCAGGAAACGTCCCCTCCTCCCCACCCTCTTCCTCCTTGCTGCATACAAAGATAGCTGTGGTCCTGGTAAACAAGGAATAGTATTATCTGAAATAACCTGGATGAGCCAAAAAATAGTTTTCACTGCAAGAATTCCTAGGAGAGAATAAAATAATACAGAATGGCACTGTCAAATCAAGCTGGGGATGTGCTCATGTCATCTATTCCCACATGCCATGCTTCACTTTGTGTACTTTTTAAAGTGGGGAAATGCTTCCTGTTTATAATTTCAGCACTCCATCTTCTGTAATTAGTTCCGAGGACACTGAATAGAGAACAGGCCTACTTTGTTGTAACAAAGGACATGAGGGTAGGGAACTAAGCACCTCTGCTTTACAGGAATAAAACGTAACCTAAACTATGAGGAAAACAAAAATCTGAACTATTTGAGGGTTCCTGGAGAGCAAGGAGACAAAGATCTATAGGCACTTGTCTGTCTATAGCCGGCTAACTTTATTTGCTGGGATCGCTATAAAGATTTTAAAACCAAAACACTAAACAGTAGGGTTGTCCAGATACCGATACTAGTATCGGTATCGGGACAGATACCGAGTATTTGCGGGAGTACTTGTACTCGCGCAAATGCTCCCGATACCTAAATAGAATACTTTTTTTGTATTTATCAACATGTTCTGTGAAAATTCTTTGAGTTTTTTACTACTGCGTGACAAGAAAATAAAACATTTTTATTCATTTTTACTCATTTTTATTCTTTTATAATGTCTTGAGTTAGAGTTCTTCATAATTCTAAAGAAAATATCCTTAGTCTGTATTGTGGTTTGAAAACTGTCACATGACATTTAAAAAAGTATCGGTATTCGGTATCGGCAAGTATATGAAAAAAAAGTATCGGTACTTGTACTCGGTCCTAAAAAAGTGGTATCGGGACAACCCTACTGAAAACTCCAGATGTTGCACAACTATAATGATTGTTTTTTTACTGCCCCATCACTTTGCTGGAGACTGGGATGTCCTTCAGAACTATATGAAAACAAAGCTGCGGTGGCTTCTGAGAGCTTCTCATCCAAGGCATTTCCCACACTGTAAGCAGAGCTGGTATTTTAAGGTCTGCCAGTAGTCACTTATAGACCATTGAGATCACCACCCTGTATTTTCACTTGAGGCAGACCTTAAAATAGTACCCAACAGCTGATGCAACTGAAATGCCTAAAATACACCCGGTACAACAATTTTAAATCGGAGGAAATAGTTTAACTGAACAATGCCAAGTAGAACGAGAGATATTTTTATAAGGCTACAACGGGACTTGCATAGTTGTAAAACAGATCTATTCGGTGTATTGGGAATTTAACTCGGCAAAGCACAAAGGCCTTTATGTATGAAAGCCTACAAGAAACAACAAAAAAAAAAAAAACCCTTGGTATTACCCGACCAACATGATTCAACCATCGGTTTCACAGCAACCAATGTGATAGGCTGCATTGAGGTCTTCTGGTAATTTTCATATATTGTTGCACTAAGACATCTGTGAATCAAACAGAATTTCCTGGAATTTTGCAATAACGTGGTGCGTTGTTATACAAGTATTATTGATAAAGTTATTTAAATAAATATTGTCACTTTCCCTATTTTTGAAAGCCCACTTGCATTAACAGTTGTTTGGGCAAGGATAGGTCGGATGGAGCTGGGCCAGCCCTGAGTAGAGTACAGAATTTCCTGGATTTTTGCAATAACGTGGTCAGTTGTTATACAAGTATTATTGATAAAGTTATTTAAATAAATATTGTCAAACTGTTGTTTGGGCAGGGATAGGTGGGATGGAGGTGGGCCAGCCCTGAGTAGGCATGGTAGTTGTCTCTTCAAAAAATAAGAATTGCATTAAGATAATCATAGACAGTTAACACATATAATAACAGTACTTCATTCATGTATATTTATAACACATGTCTAGCTGTCTAACAAAAGTAGAGTTGAAGGAAACTAAATCAATGCCAAGGGCAGTGCCCCTAAAACCAGGGCCCCCAGGGGAAACATTTCATGTAGCACTTCGTCCCATTTTTATATAGTTTATATATGTGTTGGTTGTAGATCCAGAGCTAGCTTGTTCAACAGAACCTCCTCCCACCGCTGTTAGACCCCACTGTTCTGAAGGAGACAAAATAAGAGCTAAAACCAACAATATAACACAGTGCAAGGAAGTGTCGCAGCAGAGAGGGTGGAGGTTAGTAACTTGGGTCTGAGCTCCACAATAGCAATGCAAATGCCGGGAGAGGGGGGCATGCAGTGCTCAGTCAGCAGAAATATGAATGCCCACAAATCGGGCTTCTGATAAGGGAGAAGCTGTTGGGTTGTAACCAAAGATAAAAACAAAGAATATACAGTTGAAACTCTGATTACGAGCATAATCCATTCCGCGAGAATGCTCGTAATCCAAAGAATTTGCATATCAAAGCGACTTTTCCCATTGAAGTCAATGGAAACGTAAATAATTTGTTCCGCATTGACTTCAATAGAATGCATTACCGCATGCAGCCAGCAGAGGTGGGGGGGCGCCAGAGAGCCACAGAAACGGGCAGAAAGGCCCGAGGACAGGTTGGCCGACCACGGCAAACGTTGGAAACTGTGTATTTCTGTGCCTTTCCGAGCATTGCCGAACGCCGTTTAGCTCTGGCGCCCCCGCACCTCAGGCCAATGTGGTACTGCAGGCCCTATTAGGTTGAATTCTGCTTGTCTTGCGAGACAACACTCGCAAACCGAGTCCGAATTTTAAACAAAAAGTCGCTCACAAATCAAAACACTCATTAACCGCGTCGCTCTTAAACCGAGGTTCCACTGTACTATATAACGGTTAAATTTTCAGGTATTTATAGATGAATCTATAGACCAGAATTACATTTTATATTGCTCATGAGACTTCTTAAACAAATATATATTTTACAAAAGGTTTTGGCTTTGCATATAAGCAGGCATTGCAGTAACATTTTTATTTTTTGCTGGAGAAAATGTTAATCACGGTGGACTGTTGTAAGCACACCTGGCGGTATTATAGTCGGTCCCAAGTCTTGCCACTGTCACTTTTGCAGATCAGCTTGTTCTGCGTTTGGTCAGTGTTTATTCCCGAACAAGCAAAGTCCTGGAAGGACATCACCGAGGAAACAATGCGTCTCCAAAAGTTTTTGCTGCACGTCTCCAGTTTGCAAAAGACCACCTGGGTGTTATATTTGGGACAATGTGCTGTTGACGAACGAGACAGGAACTGTTTGGGAAGCAAACAACACTACGCATGGAAGGAAACAAATAAGACATTTCACAGGAGATGTCAGGGCAGCAATCGTTCAGCTGAAGCGTAACAGAAGTTGGCTGATGCAACCAGCCATTGACTTGAACCACAGGGGTAAATCCAGAAAAACAGAACGCCATGAACAGAAGAAAATTTATATTCAACCCAAACGAGATGCTGTGTCCTGTCCTGAAGGCCGCTATGCAAAGGATTCCCAGATATGTTTTGTAGGGAGGAATGGTCTAATATTCCTTATATTCACTGAACTGCATTCAATAAAGATATAAAATGATACAACCGATTTATGCCTATTAATGTAACTTAAAGGGGTTGTAAAGGTACAATTTTTTTTTTTACTAAATAGCTTCCTTTACCTTAGTGCAGTCCTCCTTCACTTACCTCATCCTTCCATTTTGTTTTTAAATGTCCTTATTTCTTCTGAGAAATCCTCACTTCCTGTTCTTCTGTCTGTAACTACACACAGTAATGCAAGGCTTTATCCCTGGTGTGGAGTGTCACGCTCGCCCCCTCCCTTGGACTACAGGGGAGTCAGGACGCCCACTAACACACAGCTTCTTTTCTCTATCTGCAACATAGAGATTGTCCTGACTTTCCTGTAGTCCAAGAGAGGGGGCTAGCACAACACTCCACACCAGGGAGAAAGCCTTGCATTACTGTGTGGAGTTACAGACAGAAGAACAGGAAGTGATGATTTCTCAGAAGAAATAAGGACATTTAAAAGCAACATGAAGAATGAGGTGAGTGAAGGAGGACTGCACTAAGGTAAAGGAAGCTATTTAGGGGAAAAAAATGTACCTTTACAACCCCTTTAAATGTATGACTATATTTTAGGATCCTGAAAAATCCAGTCCCCGCATGCGCTGTAGACATCAGTGCCTGTCTTTTCTGCCAATATCTCCTAAACCCTTTAGGCTTGGGAGATATTTCTTGCACCTACAGGTAAGCCTTAATTTAGGCTTACCTGTAGGTAAAAATGGTCTGTAAGGGTTTACAACCACTTTAATATGACAATGATAATAGCACTGTTGAACTACATAGGAGATGTGCACACTGAGCTGCACATTCACATGCACGTTCCCACACATACCCATTACTGGACCGCTGTAAAACGCAATAAAACGCACAGACATGCACCTAAACGCACCAAATAATAATCCTAAAAAATATTAAAATTATTATTATTAATATTAATAATAATAATAAAACAAACACCCAGACTCAAACAAAAACATACATTCAAAATAATAATCTTAATAATAATCATTTATTTTGTGTTTAGTTATTTATTATTATTATTTTATTTTTTAAGAGGTTAGGGCCCTTTCACACGTGCGGACCATTTTTTAGGTCCGTTTTTTTCATCAGTTGATCAGTTTTTTCGTCAGTTTTTTATCAGTTTTTCATCCATTTTCATCCGTTTTTCGTCCGTTTTTCATCCGTTTTTTCATCCTTTTTTTTTTTTTAGAACTTTTTTTTTACTACATATTTTGATGAAAAACGGATGTTAGCGGATCGGATGTTAAACGGATCGTCCGCTAACATCCGTTTTTCGTCCGTTCCGTTTTTTTGACGGAAGAAAAATAAGGTTTTCTTCCGTTCAAAAAAACGGAGCTCAACGGAGACGGATGCAAACGGACGTTAGCAGATGCTCATCCGCTAACGTCCGCTATCCCATAGGGATGCATTGCGGTCCGTTTTTCATCCGTAAAAAACGGACAAACGGTCCGCACGTGTGAAAGGGCCCTAAGGGTTAAAGTTAAGGGTTACTTTATTTATACTTAGTATTAATTAAAAAAAAACATATTTATGATTTTTATTTGTGTATTTATTTTACATTTATTCATTCATTTATTAATATTTGTATAATAATAAATAAAATAATAATAAATAACCCTAACCCCAACTCCAACTCCAACTCCTAACCCTAACCCTAACCTAAACTGAACTTAAACCGATTACCCTAACAAAAAACATTATAATAAATGAATAATAATAAAAGAAGAAATAAATGCTAATGGAAAAGCTAAAAAAAAAAAACTGAAATACCGTACATAGCAACAAATTATGCAACAGTTTTTTCTACTGCCCAATAATAAAATGCCAAAGCCCAAAAACACTGCATACAAAACGCACAAAGTTGCGGAAAAACGCTCAGATGTGAATGCAGCCTAAAGCGTTGTACACGTGATCAATTCTAAATTCAACACACAAAAAAGGAAAGGTTTACAATGCACCCTAAAAAACAAAAGCAAAAGACAAAACAAAAAAAAAAAACAATGCGCAGATCTAAATGGGCCCTAAAGGCTGCATCTTTTCAGGGTACAGAGACACAGCTGCAATGACACATAAAGGCTGCATCTTTTCAGGGTACAGAGACACAGCTGCAATGACACATAAAGGCTGCATCTTTTCAGGGTACAGAGACACAGCTGCAATGACATATTTAGCAAACTGAGGCAGGAATATGATTTCAGTCTGGTAGAACATTTTCCAACATCCAGATGTCCCATAGAAGTGTGTGGTTTGATAGAAGCGGGGAGATGAGCCCTGTACAGGCTGCACTGCACACCACACACTAATGAAACAATGATGCAATAAGCCCATAAAGCGACATTCCAGACTTCACTTCCTACAGCTCCTCCACTCCCTCTCTGGCCAGCACTGCATTGTACAATGAAAAGCACTTCTAATCTTTAGCACTGTGCTAACAGGAAGTTGTCAATCATCTTCTTGTCACAGCGCCAGCATCCAGTCTGTTCCATGGTAATTGTACGCTCAGTCTGCTCACAGTGTCACCTTCAGGAATACAGAACTGCCACCGACCCAGACCCGCCTCACAGGGGACATAACAGAAGGAAAAACTCTTTTCTGTTCTCTAAATTCCCCAAGATTCTAATATCAGATGTAAAGAAAATGATGTATAAAACATACTTTTTACCTTTTAAAGTGGTTGTATACCCAAAAACACACAAAAAAGCTGCAAGACAAAGGCATAATGAGCTAGTATGACTAGCATACTAGCTCATTATGAATTGCTTACCTAGATCGAAGCCCCCGCAGCGACCCTCGTTCCTCTCCTCCACCATGATACCCAAAGTGACTTCTGGGTATCGCCAATCCGGCACTGACTGGCCGGAGCGGGGATGACGTCACTCACACGCAGGCGCGGGGAACCGGCATGAACCCTGCGCATGTGCGAGTTTCCCGCACTTTCACATTCATATTCACCGGTGCCCGATTTTCTGCAAATATCTCCTTAACCATGTAGGTTAAAGGAGATATTGCAAGCGCCTACAGGTAAGCCTTAATGTAGGCTTACCTGTAGGTGCAAGTAGAATCAGAGGGTATACAACCGCTTTACAGAAGAACTCCAGTCTGCTAACATCATTTGTAATAAAAACATCTTTGCCGTTCTGAAGCGTCCCTCCAACCACTTTGCATATTATTTTATATATACTGTAATTCTGTACTTGCCAAATATGCTGCAGAAATCTCCCCCACTGAGTCTGGCTGCAGCCATTTTAACTGTGGGCAGCTGAAGCTGCTGCCTGTTCACTTCCTGGATTTACACAAAGGCACACCTCCAGCTCTGCAGCTTTCATTGGCCCTCTTATGACCCCCCCCATATCCTAACAAACTCTCACGAGAGAGAGAGCGAGAGAGCGCGCTGTGCATGATTTCATAAGTCTAGGCTTTTTACCAGACAAGAAACAGGAAGTGGGTTGAGTGTTTCTCAACTCCAGTCCTCAAGGCCCCCCAACAGGTCATGTTTTCAGGATGTCCCTCAGATGAAATGGCTGTGGTAAGTACTAAGGCAGTGAAACTGATTAAATAACCTGTGCAAAATAATGGAAAGCCTTTAAACACGACCTGTTGGGGTGCCTTGAGGACTGGGGTCGAGAAACTCTAGTATAAGGTATTTACTGGCAAAAACATTTTTTTTTAAATATCCAAAGTTAAAACAACAAAAGCAGAAGATTTAATTGATGGGAAGATGAAAAAATGACTGAAGTCCTCTTTAAAGCAGAGTTCCACCCAAAAATTGGACTTCTGCTTTAAGTGACGGTGACCCCCTGACATGCCACATTTGGCATGTTATTTTTGTGGGGGGGGTACCCCAATTTTAGAGGCATCCGGCTCCCACTTCCTCCCAGGGCTCCAAAGGCACCGTAAGAAAGTTCACCCCTTCCTCCCTGCAATCTTCTGGGACACGTCACAGGTCCCAGAAAATTGCCCGGCCATTCACATCGCGGCCCGTGCATGCGCAATGCGTGCACAGCTGTGAAGCACCCACAGCAAGAATGCCGGCGGTGCGGAAAGGAGGGGGAGAGGATCGTGCGCCCGCATCGCTGGACCGTGGGACAGGTGAGTGTCTGATTAATAAAAGTCAGCAGCTACACTTTTTGTAGCTGCTGACTTTTCATGCTTTCAGCAGTGACAGTTTGTTGATGACATTCTGTCCAAACTTTGGGGATAAACGTTAAAGTTATGGTAGGTACAAGCTAGCCTTTTAAATATTAAAGCAAAACGCACCCATAACCGCCAAGCTACACACTTGCTGCATCTAAACTGATCGCACACAATAACCAGAGCCATTCACTGTCATCATCGTAGTCTGTTTCAATGATGCTAAGGGGGCACAATGTAGAATGGAGACCCATGAACACCAGCGGGCATGCGTTATGTCCTGTATGTAGGGGCAGACGGTGCAATGCACTGTTACAAAGAACAGCACTGCTTGGCCTTGTCCACACAAACGTATGTAAATCATTGCGAGTGCCATGTTTGCACGTATGGGATGCACATGTGCATCCACACACAGGAAAGAGCATTCCCTTTGCACAGACGCGAGCCACAATTTGACATCTGTGTTGGTGCATATTCCCAAACTCAGACAGTGTGGTTTCAGGGACACGTACCCACAACTGCATGGATGCCAAACTGGGAGCAGCGGCTGCGTCTCTGCAGCTGTTGCATCCCAGTAGATATACTGTACATACTAGAGCAGTGATGGCGAACCTTGGCACCCCAGATGTTTTGGAACTACATTTCCCATAATGCCCAACTACACTGCAGAGTGCATGTGCATCATGGGAAATGTAGTTCCAAGACATCTGGGGTGCCAAGGTTCACCATCACTGTACTAGAGTATAAGCCGACCCGAATATAAGCCGAGGCACCTCATTTTACCACAAAAAATTGGGAAAACTTATTGACTCGAGTATAAGCCTAGGGTGTCCATCTGCATGCCTCACTCTGTCCGTGCCTAGACTGACGTTTAACATGGGAGTCTATGGAAGGGGTGTCCAGTTTGAAAAATCGACACTCCCCAGCCGTAGGTCCTCCAGACAACAAACTTTGCACACATGTGGAGGAGAAATGGGGCTACATGTGTGCCAAGTTCTGGGTCCAGGGGACCTACGACCGGCACCGAGTCCTCAAAATCACTGGAGAAATTAACGTTTAACATGGGAGTCTATGAAAGGGGTGCCCGGCCAACAAACTTTGTACACTTGTAGAGGAAGAGTGGAACTACATGTGTGCCAAGTTTGGGGTCCAGGGGACCTACGGCCAACCGGTACCGGGTCCCCAAAGTCTGGAAGATCAAGCGCAAAAACTCGGCTTATACTCGAGTATATACGGTAGATTCGTAACGCAACACATTTGTATATATTTTTAAATTGCAATCTCATTCCACCTATTACAGTTCTTATAAAAGACACTTTGATGAAGCTACAGCTGTTGCGAAGCTGAAGAAGCAGATCAGAATCGCATGTATAAATGCTTCAAAAAAACAGGATGTTTGGGAAGAGTAAAGAGAAACACAAAACAATTAACATAACAAGTCCTGCCTGGGGGCGCAGGAAAATGTGGATCCCATCTGAAGAAAGAGAAAATGGTAGGCAGCTCTGTCAGTTTAAATATTCCCCTCCTAGGAGATGGAGATGCTGTGCTGGGTCCTAAGGGTCACATTTTATAAAGAAAATCTCTACAATTTTTGCATTTCTGCGGGTCTGTTCACATTTTGCATCGGAGTTGGCCATACGTCGATTCTAAAATCAATGAAATGCACATAAGAGGGAACTAAGGGGCCAAGCCCAACCGCTGTAGAGCAACCCCACACCATAAACCCCCCTCCACCAAAAGCACAAAGCAAGGTCCATAAAGTAGGGCTGTGCAAATTAACTTTTAATTAATCGATTAATCTTTAATTTTTTTGATCGATCAAAATCTTTTTGATCGATTAAAATTCTTTTGATTGGTACCCACCTCTCCGCCGGCTTCCGGGCCTTCAGGGAGTTCCGTTGGAGGTCCGGTAACATCACTGACACCGGCAGGGCTTGCCGTGTCCATCTGAAGGGCTCCTTTGCTGTGCCTTCATATCTGCATGCCGGCGGGACCTTACTATTTGCCACACACAAGGGCTGTTACACTTCCCTCTATCAACCTGGGATTCTACAGCCATCCACTGGGAGTTGTGATAGTTCCCTTCACGGGACATCTACATGCCGACGGACTGATGTTAACCTCTCCTTATCTGGATTCAGCAGTGGTATTGTTGTACACATTTTTATACCAGTATCATACTTAGCTACATGTTTTTTATGACTGCTTTTGCTACTCTTTGGTATTACTCGCACCATTTTTACAGTTTATGTAGTCACATCAATTTTATCTCCAGTGCAATATTTATTTGGTTACCTACTTGAAGACTATAAAAGTTTTAATGCTATTCCATTGAGCACTGCCTTTGTGTGTTTTTTTGTATCCTGCTATCCATTTTTCCAGTGGTTGGGAGCTGCACTGGGAATCAGCCTGCAAGGAGATCGGCTAAAAGTAGTTGGATCTGTATGTGCGTTATAATTTATCGAAATTAGTAGATTAATCGATTAAAAAAAAAAAACGATTAATCGAACACAAAAATTTTGATCAGTAACAGCCCTACCATAAAGACATGGATGCCACTAAAGTTCATGTGCATGTAAAGGCAGGTGTCCCAATACTTTTGGTAATTTAGTGGCATCCTTGACCCCATACATACCCTATATAAGTATACCCATGTATAAACCTGCGATTCATATTTCTCTGCATGCACATGTCGCCACAAAAATCAGAAATTTTCAGTACTGCTCTCTAAAAGTTAAAGGAAAAAATAAAAAACAGAAAAAAATATTCTGCGCTTGGTAGATCCCCAGAAAGGATATGTACAGTCATTTTTTTTTTTTTTACATTTGGATAGATTAGGGAAAGGTGACCGCTGTAAAGTGATGGGAATTTCCAGTCATCCAGCGAGGGGAAATTTTTCCAAGGGGAAGCTTGTTTTGGTGACAACTGTGCTGATATATCTCCAGGATGGAAAGTAAAGGGATATCTCCCCAAGGGGACCACAAACAGCAAAAAGCAAACTGAAAGGGTTTTTTACCCCTCTCCACTCCATCAAAAACTAAAAAAAAAAGTTTTGGTTTTACATGCACTTTAGGTCTCCTTGAAAGTCTGGTGGCAAGATCCCAGGTCTGCACATCTGTTGTGAACATAATGGATCTGGGAGGATAGAGACTAAAGCCTTTTACACACAATGAGAAAATCGGACAGAAATACCGCTTACGATAATATGAGCAGCTTTCAAAAGCCAATCACCTAAAATGATCCGAAGGGACAAAACACCAAAAGTTTTTTCTTGTACGATACCAGATCATACCATTTTCATTTAATCAGTACAATTTTCATCTAAAAATACTATACAATGTGTGAGGGATTAGCTCGGTAGCGGGTGTGTGTGACCCCCTGGATGGGCTCACTACACGCTGAACTGTACAGAAAGGCAGTTGAGGATGGTTGAAAATAAAGGATATGGTTTATTTTTCCATATTGCTGGATACAAGTGCAAGCATCAAAACAGCATAGTCAAAACAAAACATAAAATAAACCCTTGCCACTTGGGGCATCTAGCTTCACCACACAGGAACCTACCTATGGAGTCTGGCACAGCCTACTGCTGGGCAGACACTGCTGGTCATACAGCAGAAAACAAAAAGTCTCTTTGATATTTATCACACAGAAATATCAACAAGCAGCACCTCACCTCTTTAGAAGTCACTGCTCTCCTTCACTCAAAAAGCCTCAGGATGCAGCAATCAGTCATTATCCTTTTGGATGATTTATAGAGGCCTTAATTGCCTCATTCTGAACAGCTGAAGTTTTCCAACGCCCTAAACCTTTCTGGCTATTTCTGGAGCCGACGCCAAACAAGGCAGAAATTTATCTCCCGTCTGTGACAACACACACAGATTTACCTGACTTCCTGTCACAAATGCCATGCATTACTTCCAAATTATTATTCTGTTGTATTTTCGTAACTTCTTAGTAACCTCTTTATTTTCTATATGGAAACTAGCATGCAAAAACAAAAATACATAAAGCAAACAAACCCCCATGGCCACTGTAGACACCCCCTATTCAGGCGTCTGGACCCTTTTCGGGTGCTGGGTGTCTAAATTATAGCGTTGGGGTAGGGTTGAAGCACATTGACTCTAAAAGGCGTCAAAAAAGGTGACCTGCAAGCACAATCTATTGTGTACACAGTGCACTTAGGTGTGTTAGCAGTAAAGCAGATGGAGCCTCTCAGCCAATCAGTTGGTCCAGATGTAATACCGGGTACCTGATTGGCTGAAGGCACAGGCGCTCCCATTGGTGCAAAGGAATACAGGAAGAAGACACGCACGGAGTCATCGGGGGACACACAGGAGCCATCGCTGTGCTACTGTACCTCAGCTCGTCCCTGTCCCATCACTACAATGGGGTAAGTTCCGGGTAGACATCGGGCGGGTGGCACAGTGGCTGCATATGATGGGCACACATAGCTGCATTGCATGGGCACTGGTGGCTGCATTGCATGGGCACAGTGAGGGTGAAATTTATGTTTTTGTTTTAGTATTTTGCCAAATTTTTCAGTTTGTTTGCACCCCTAAAAATTTTGAGCACCAGCCTTGCTGGGATCAGGTGTTAAATTAGTATAATTAAAAAATAAATAAAAAACAAAAACAAGACAGCAGTAAAGATGTTCTATGAATGTATTATTTCTACTCTTAAGATATGTAACAAGTAGCTCCTCATTATTACTTAGCTACACGTCCTACCTTTGTTTTCATTACTGGATTATATTACCATTTTATTGTCAGTCAGTAAAGAGCCATGCGCTGGTAACACTATGCAAATAGAAGGGAGTCTTATGGAAAGAATAATCCTGAAAGCACATTACATGGCTCCTTCCCGGTATCCACCAACCTAACCGGCTAGTGCTGTGAAATGGGAATTGAGGACGGCCTTTCCTGCGTCGCATGACTGTATAATTTCCTGCACCTCCAGGAAATCCTTTTCCCGCAAATAACCTGTGTTTGGAGTAGGACAATTACTTAGATACTGTGTATATTTTATAAAGCTATATGTCATTTATATGGAAACAGGTGTGTCTTCTCTAATGCTATTACACACACAGCAGGGATATTAAAGGGCAAATGTTGCCAACCAATTGTGAAAGCAAGCAGAATGAGGATTGGCCATAGACTGGCAGAAGAAAAACCTAGCCATCCTGTGTAACAGTGGTGCCCAGTCTACCACTATTACCTACCTGAGAGACACCTGTATGGTGTACACCCCACTATTCCCTACCTGAGGGACACCTGTATGGTGTACACCCCACTATTCCCTACCTGAGGGACACCTGTATGGTGTACACCCCACTATTACCTACCTGAGGGACACCTGTATGGTATACACCCCACTATTACCTACCTGAGGGACACCTCTGATGTGGCCCGCGACCTCCTGCTCTGGGATGGCTGGTTGGCAAGCCCAGATCTCAGGTTGCCGACCTGCCATCTTGGAGCACCTGTGTTGTGAATGAAGCCGGCGGTAGAGGAAGCAAGGGGCTTTTCAGAAAGTGCACTACACCTGCAAGATATAATAGACGTCTATAGCAAAGTGCAGCTAACCGGCGGGAAAACCACTGGTACGCTGCGCCGCAATAGACCACACACCATCAGTATAACAGCAGCCTTAGGCCCCTTTCACACGATCAGTTCAACGCAACGGGACCCTTCATTCACCTCTATGGAGCAGCAGATGTAAACAGACTTTTGTCCTTTTACACCTGCCTACCTCCAATCCAATCTGCTAAAAAAAACAGAAGTGGATCTGTCCCCTTACATCTGGTTGGATCAGAGGGCCCATAGAGTAGATTGGGCTGTGTCTGCTTGGCATATGCAGACTGGACACAGACTGGTCATCTGCCCATTCTACTCATTGTGGCCCGCGACTGGTTACCAAGTCACTTAAATGGCCCTCGGCCTTCAAAAGGTTGGGCACCCCTGGTGTACACCATCACATCTTACAAATTGAATATCTTGGTGTGAAGTAACAAATGCTTCCATCGTCAGAAGAACTCCTTATTGTTCACTTGTGTAGCTTTATCGGCCTAATCGTTGGCTGAGCATTGGTTAAGGCTCTCAGATTAGGGGAGAAACTGGACAATTTATGGCCACCCATAAGGTGGGAGTAAACACCCGTGGTTCATTTTTACCCATAAGTACAGTAAATATCTCCTAATCATACTTACCTTGGTGGATGCAGCATCAGACCAATGCTGCATCTGTCTCCCGTGTCTCTGCACTGAGAACCGAGCCTCCGAACATCGTCAATGGATCGGTTCTCACTCCTCCCTGAGCAGAGTGATGCTGACTGACAGTCAGCATTCCTTCTGCTCTACTTCTCAGCATTCATTGGAGAGCTGAGCTGTGGAGGTGCGGGAAGCAGCTGTCTCAGCGGCTTGCTGAGACTGCCATCAATCAAGGCAGCTGGCGGATTCCGTCTTGGAAGTCATGATAGACGCGCTGCTCCGACTGATGGCAGTGAAGTGTGATGGCAGTAAAGTCAGCGAAAAGCGCTCTCCGCTGAAAACGGGTCACAGGAGTGCAAAACGAATTGCACTCCTGTGACCCAGAGGAGAAGCCCAGCCTAAAAAGCTCAGTCTGGACTTCTCCTTTAGGCCCCTTTCACATTGCGGCGGGAGCCACGCTGACGGCATAGTGGCGCTAAAAATATCGGCACTATACCGTCGGATTGGCCGCGAGTTGCGGCCGCTAGCGGTGCGGTATTAACCCCCGCTATCGGCCGCGAAAGGGTTAATACCGCCCGCAATGCGCCTCTATAGAGGCGCATTACGGGCGGTATTGCCGCGATTTCCCATTCTTTTCAATGGGAAGGAGCGGTATACATGCCACTCCTCTCACCGCTCCAAAGATGCTGCTGACAGGAGATTTTTTTCTCTCCCCTCGGGCTTTCACCATGAGGATGAAGGAGTTTTTCAGGCGGTATAACAGCGCTATTTTTAGCGCTGTACCGCCTGATAAACTCCTCAATGTGAAGGGGCCAGTTCACACCAGACGCAGTTCCGTGCGCATTTTTTCTGCACTAAAAATGCATGCACAGTGTTTTCCATGTATTACAATGGCTCTAATTCACACCATACAGTCCGTTTCCGGTGCAGAAACTGAGCGGAAACTGACTGCATGGTGTGAACTAGAGCCAACTAGAGCCATTGGAATATATGGAAAACACTGTGCATGCATTTTGTGCAGAAAAAAAAGCACACGGAACTGAACGGAACTACGTCTGGTATGAACTGGCCCTACAGGTAAGTTTCACATAATGTGTTGGTAAGATGGCGATAGATGGTTCATTTGATTTCATTCAGCCAGCAGTCTGAATGGAGAAAAAAAAAAGCTGCACAAATAAAGTTGATGGTAGAATCCCCCAGGATTTGGCAGAGGAGTTCTGTCCTCCTGTCTGCTGAGACAAGGTGGGAAGAGATGAGGGGGGTGCCGTAGCTGCAGGAGAGGTATGAAGACCACATAAAATGACCCGCTGGCCTTGTGTTACACACATGTACTATAGATTGTAGCAACTGTAGTATGTGGCTGTAGTATGTGGCCAATTTACATTGCCAAGTACACTGTGGCAAAATCTATTCCCACACCAATAAATGTGCCCCATAATATCCATCTGTAGCCTCCAATACAAGTAGTGTGCATAAGCAATTTCACAACTAGGTTACGCATTACAGATAAGTCTAGGGAGACGTATTTTACTGAAGACCTAGTGCGTGACATAGTCCCAGTTTGAAAAAAAAAAAGTCTCTGCTCTGCCCAATTGCAAGTTTACTTTTTACAGTGTTTGCATAAGGGAACACTGCCCTATTCATTGAGCCCTGTGCTTCAAAGGCTCCGGAGACACAGAACAGTGAGCTGCTTCATGGGCTTCAGCAAGGAAGACAATAGGGCTGAATCTTCATAATTCCAGAAGCAAAGCTGGAGATATGGCGGACTTTGTGAGGATTTGAGCATTTTTTTCCTCCACAAATTTCAAATCTTTCATCTGGCTTCCAAAGATATTCACTGTCTGCGGAGCAAAAACAAGAAGAAAGTTCCATACTAAAATCCTCAGTATGAAAATGTATCTTTCTATAGGGAATAGTACATAGGAATGTTTACAAAAGCCTCTTATTGGGACCTTTATATTATAAAGCAGAGTAGAGCCTGCTGGAGCACCTATCCCAGGGGTGTCCAAACTTTTTTCAAAGAGGGCCAGATTTGATGAAGGGAACATGCGTGAGGGCCGACCATTTTGCCTGACATTCTATGAACCAATAAAATTTGGTCTAAGTGCACTAATACACTTCCCAACAAGAATTCTCTTGTTTTTGTGGCTGTGTGTGGTGAAGAGATGAGCTCGGGTGTATTATTTGGATATACCGTATTTATTGGCGTATAACACACACCTTCACGTTAGGAGGGAAGTTTCAGGAAAAAAAATGTAATTAAAGAACTGTGAAGCAAAATAAGGGTCATTGCCCATCAATGCAGCTTAATCAGTGCCCATCTGCAGCCTCGCCATTGACATGAATGCAGCCTCGCCATTGCTCATCTTCAGCCTCGAAGAAGGGGGGCCAACACATTACACATTACATTACATCTCCTGTTTACACAAGAGCCTCTTTAATACAATGTCCCGCCTTCTATAATAGACAGAGGAGTCGTCCAATGGCAGCCAAGGAGACGAAACTTCCTATTACAGATGCCACAGTGTAAACAGGAGATTCTTCTTTATGTAATTTGACAGCACTCGTTCCCCCCTCCCTGTCCCCTCCGAGGCAGCGCCGATAAATACAGTATATATCCAAATTACCAGGGGGGCCACATTAAACTGAAACGGGGGCCGCAATTGGCCCCCGGGCCGGACTTTGGACATGCCTGACCTATCCCATACAGTTCACCACAATTGGTGTGTGTTTTCTTACATATATACACACACACGGATCAGGATCGACCATGATATTATTAGCACTCATGGGTAACGTGAATAATATTGATTATCTCGCTACAATGGCATTTGAATGTGGGTGGGATTTATTAGGGAACAAGTGAAAATGTTGTCATGTCATGGGCAGCCAGAGCTCACTGATGAATGTGGGGAGCGAAGGCTCGTCCGTGTAATTCCATCCAAAATAAATCTTTTGTAGCGCACATTGCTGAAAAAAATGAATGCTGGTGCGGATAGAAAGGTGTCAAAACACAGAATGCATTGAAGTTTGTTGCCTGTGAGACTGCATAGCCCCAAAGGTGCCTACAATGGCTGTGTGAGCATCAGATCTGGACCAATGAGCAACGAAAGAAGGTGGTCTGGACTGGTGAATTCAAGAATGGTCTGAGGAACACAAAAACTAGTTTTCTGGGCCTCTAAATTCTGCTGATCTTAATCTATTGAGCCTCTGTGAGATGTGCTGGAAAAACAAGTCTGACCCAAGGAGGCCCCACCTTGCCGCGTACACACGATCATTTTTCGGTATGTAGAAAAAACAACGTTTTTCCAACTTCATCATTAAAACCACGTTGCCCACACACCATCGCGCTCTAGCAAAGCGCGGTGACGTACAACAGCACTATAAAGGGAAAGTTCCATGCGGATGGCGCCACCCTTTGGGCTGCTTTAGCTGATTCTGTGTTAGTAAAAGATGATTTGCGCTTTTCTGTCTGTTACGGCGTGATGAATGTGCTTACTCCATTATGAACAGTAGTTTTACCAGAACGTCTCATAACTTGCTTCTGAACATGCGTGGGTTTAAAACATCGTTTTAGCCCACACACTATCATTTTTTACAACCCGAAAAACGACATAAAACGTTGTTAAAAATGCAGCATGTTAAAAAAAAAAAACGTTTTTCAGAACCTGAAAAATTATGTGTAGCCCACACACGATCATTTTAAATGACATTTTTTAAAAACAACGTTTTTTTCATGCCGAAAAATGATCGTGTGTACGCGGCATTAAAGTAGAACTAAAGACAAACTCCCAGTTATTACTGCTGTCCCCCTTAAAGCGGAGCTCCAGCCACGGTAAAAAAATTTTTTAAAGTCAGCAGCTACTAACAGTGTAGCTGCTGACTTTAAATAAAGACACTTACCTGTCCTAGGCGCCCGCGCTGATGGGCCCCCCGATGCCGGTCCCACGATCGCTCCGGGTCCCGCGCCGCCATCCACACTATGGGAAACAGGCAGTGAAGCTGTACGGCTTCACTGCCCGTTTCCTACTGCGCCTCCGCGAGTCTCACGCTGGCTTGTGAATGGGCGCGCTGCTCTCTGAGAACACACACAGTTCCCAGGAAGCAGCGCGCCCATTCACAAGGAGAAGAAGAAGAAGAAAACACACCGCGGATTAGGAAGAGGCAGATTACGGACTTCCGCATAGCAACAGCTATTTCGGGTGAGTATTTTTTTTTTTTTTTTCAGGTTTTTTTTTTTTTTTTTTTTTCAAACAACATTGTAAAATGTTGTTATACTGGGTGGAGCTCCGCTTTAAAGAGGAAGTAAACCCTGATGGGTGTTACTTTTTCTTTGTTTCCCTGAAAAAGTAAAGCATAATGGGCTACTATGCATCGCATAGCCCCACTTTACCTGGAGGAGAAGTCTGCGATGTCCCCGTCTTCCTCGCGAGTAGCAAGTGACCATTCTTTACCCCCTCTTTCTGGGGCCGCAAACTCCGGCTCTGTGACTGGCCGGAGTCAGTGTTGGCAACCTCCCGTATTTTGTAAAAACCGGCACTCCCCCCCGTTCGTAAATGTCTGTGGTTGTGGGAATGTGCCTGTAAAAATAGCCGAGATCAGTTTGGCTTGGAACTGCACATGGAGATTGGAGGCAGGGGGTGATGGTTGCTGCAGGCGCACCGCAGGGGGAGATTGGAGGCAGGAGGGGATGGAGGCAGGGGGCGATATGACTAAATAATTTGCCCTTATTATATCGAAAATAACAAAAAATAGATTATGAAATGCCGGTAAATTTCAATCTGGTAGGTTGGCAACACTGGCCCGAGTCAGGTGACGTCACTCCCGCACATGCGTGGGAGCTTCCACTCACAGCATGACCCGAGATAGAAACGGCACAGCACAACTCTGGCGCATGCGCAGAACAAATCGCCATACACCAATTTGCAAATATCTCCTAGACCAACCACGGCACAGCACAACTCTGGCGCATGCGCAGAACAAATCGCCATACACCGATTTGCAAATATCTCCTAGACATCCACTTTAATGAGATTCCCATCCGCTATTTGTCCTATTTACCCATCATCACTAAAAGTGAAAGTAAATAAAAATCCAATATTTTGGGGTTTCCCCAGAAAAGTAGTAGAGGGGAAAATATTCCAATGACCTGGGGGTCCCCAAGGTATTCCCTTAAATTGCAGGGATTTCCTACCACTTACTGTGAGAAGGAAGTGAATGGAAATCTCTGCAATTATAACCTTTCCCTACTCTGCTATTGACATCATGGTGCCAGATACCACAGCATGCCCTGTGGAGGTCTAGTAGAGCCCGTGCCTTGATGGATTATGGTGGGTGGTCATAAATGTTATATGTACAGTAGGCACTCAAAGGGCAAAATGAACAAGGAAGATGCTAGAATAGTTGTGCCAAAATGTCAGTGCATGAAACCCATTATACTGTTGTCTTTGTTCATCTGTGGAGGCCTTTGGAGTGCCTATTATAATTGTTTCTACATTATTGGTTTTGCATGGAGTACCACGGCACTGATCTTGGATGAAGTGCTGATACGAACAAATGGCAACTGCCTCAACAGCAAGAAGCACATGGTATCGGCGACGCATTTAAAACAATAATTACACACACACACACACACAATATTACCAAAAGTATTGGGACACCTGCCTTTACATGCACTTGAACCATCCCAGTTTTGGTCTGTAGGGTTCAATATTGAGTTGGCCCACCCTTTTGCAGCTATAACAGCTTCAACTCTTCTGGGAAGGCTGTCTACAAGGTTTAGGAGTGTGTCTATCTGAATATTTGACCATTCCTTTGGACGAGAAGGCCTGGTTCGCAGTCTCCGCTTCAATTCATCCCAAATGTGTTCTATCAGGTTGAGGTTAGAACTCTGTGCAGGCCAGTCAAATTCCTCGACCCCAAACTGGCTCATCCATGTCTTTATGGACCTTGCTTTTTTTTTTGCACTGGTGCGCAATCATGTTGAAACAGAAAGGGGCCACCCCTAAACTGTTCCCACAAAGTTGGGTGCATGAAATTATCCAAAATGTCTTGGTATGACGACCCCTTTAAGAGTTCCCTTCACTGATACTAAGACCCCTTTCACACTGAGGGCGCATTGTAGGCGCTATAGTGTTAAAAATAGCGCCTGCAATCCGCCCTTAAAAAGCTGCTCCATTGTCTCTAGTGCAAAAGCCCGAGGGCTTTCACACTGGAGCGTTGCGCTAGCAGAGCGGTAAAAAAAAGTCCTGCTAGCCGCATCTTTGGAGCGGTGTGTATACCGCTCCTCCACCGCTGCTGCCCATTGAAATTAATGGGACAGCGTGGCTATACCGCCGGCAATGCAGCAGTGCATTGCGGGTGGTTTTGACCCTTTCTCGGCCGCTAGCGGGGGGTAAAGGCCCCCCGCTAGTGGCCGAAATGCGCAGCAAATCTGCCCATAGCGTCAGCAGTAAAAAAAAAAAACAGAGTTTTACCATCGAGGCTATGGGCAGCTCAGTGTGAAAGGGGTCTAAGGGAACAAGCCCAATCCCTCCACCAATTTACTTGGACCAGTGCACAAAGCAAGGTCCATAAAAACACGGATGAGTGAGTTTGGGATAGAGGAACTTGACTGGCCTGCATAGAGTCCTGACCTTAACCCAATATAACACATTTGGGATGTACTAGAGTGGAGATTGTGAGCCAGAGCTTCTCGTTCACATCAGTGCCTGATCTCACAAATGCACTTCTGGAAGAATGGTCAGTGGTCATCAACCCTGTCCTCAGGGCCCACTAACAGGGCACATTTTATGGGTTACCTTGGGGAGATGCAGACTAGAATACTGCAATCACTGAGCAGCAAATGATATCACCTGTGATGTATTTCAGTTATCTTGCAAGCCTGGCCTGTTAGTCGGCCCTGAGGACGGGGTTGATGAACACTACCATAGACACACACTCCTAAACCTTGTGGACAGCCTATCCCAGATGAATTGAAGCTATTATATCTGCAAAGGGTGGGCTAATTCCATATTGAACTCTATGGACCAAGACTGGGATACCATTAAAGTTCATGTGCGTGTAAAGGCAAGCGCCCCAATACTTATTGCAATATAGTCTCTATATACATAGCCATCCATAAAGATATATAGTATATACAGTACACATATAGGCCCAGATTCACAAAAGCACTTACGCCGAAGTATAGCACATTACGGCGATGCAAGTGCAAATGTGCGCCGGCGTATTTGTGCGCCAGACCCACAAACGCCTAAAAACTGGCCACCCTACGCCGACGTAGCTTGCACACGCCGGCATAGCATGGGCGCACATATGGGCTGGACGCATGTTGCTTTCTTCCATTGATTAGGTATTCAAACATACAGATGAGGGAAATACGGCGATTCACGAACGTGAGTGCGCCCGACGCATGCTACGCGAGGTGCGCGTAAGTTGTACGTCCGGCGTAAAGTTATTCCCCATAAATGAGGTGCAACCCGGCAACAGACATGCAAAGGTCTGCACCAGGAACACAAGCCGGCGTATTGTGCATTGGACGCGCCTGGCTGAGCGCACGTTGTGTTCACGGCGTACGTGGTGATCCGGCGTAGCTTAGGCAGTTGTGCCGGTGTGGTTGTGAGCAGGCGCATAAGGGTGCTTGCTGTGCATGCGTCCACGTCACAGCGCATGCGCAGTTCGTGATACGCCGGGCGTAAAACATTGCACCATGCTCGGACCATCATTTGCATGGGGTCACGTCCACCTATGCCCTCGAAACCCACGCCATGCTGGCGCAGCGTTGGGAGCACTGGCTTGCTGAATGCTATACTTGCCTCTCCGCGCTACGTTGGCATGGCGTACGGCGTCGTAATGTGCGCCCACACTCTGTGAATCTGGGCCATATTGTACATTCATCACATACACACACTTCAAAAGTAAACAGCCCGAAGGCAGAAAGTTTGAAGTCGTATTCCGTCATAACGATCAGACTATAAAACTATTTCTGCACATTTTATTTTGTAACTTAAGCCGCCAAACTGGGAGTGGCAGAGCGCAGCTTCGTAGACTCGCATCGCACTTTAGAGGGATCCAATTGATAGAAGGCGGCGGGCCTGGGCTCCTTCCCCTCCCCTATCTTCTTCCATAAATCACTCTGGCAGGTAGCTGGGAAGCAGCTGCTAATGATAGCTTTACTCTGGAGCAGAGGAAGTCACCTTTTAACCCAGCCTGCTGTTGTTTGTCTTTTAAAACTGGGACAAAAGAACAGATGGGAACGGAATACCAACTGTTGAAAGGATCTGGTCAGCAATCCTGAAAAGACCCTCCAACACACACACACACACCTCTCCAATGACCAGGCTGTATAATGAGCGGAGAACATAAGCAGGCTGCCTTCCTAATGAATTATTGCTTAGCTATCCAGTTGTCTCTCACTATCACAAACCTTTCAAGTGCACTTGATATTCCTGCGGAGGAAGAGAGGGTGTTACATTTTGAAAAGGGAAGCAGATGACTCACTGATCCAACACCGCGGATAATATGCTCCTCCCTTGTATTGCCTTGACCTTGGTTGATCTGACCACTAAGATCATGTTCGCTAGTTTTACAATGATTCATCTACTGCAGTGGAGTGGAATGTGATGCTGCCTTAAGGGCACAAGCATTTCTTTTCTTTTAATCCGGCTTCCAGATGAGTAAAAATGATTTTACTCTGACTTGATGTATCACCGCTAAAGCTGTAGTTAAAGCGGTGGTTCACCCAAAATCTACTCTGTCCCATCCGATTCAGCCTACTGGCGGCAGCGCCAGTATGCGTTTTTTTTTTACTAGCTCTACTTACTGTTTAATGAATAATTTTCGTTTGTCTCCACCGCGGGTGAATGGCGCTGCTATAGCGCGTCACGCCTTACGATAATAGCTGATTTATGACTCGGCTAATTCCGGCACGATACAGCGCCTGCACACAGACCTACGAGCTGACTGCGCAGGCGCCGTATATATCCGAGTCCTATTTTGCCTTTTTTCGAAAAGCGTGACGCGCCATAGCCATAGGACTCGGATATATATACGGCGCCTGCGCAGTCAGCTCGTAGGTCTGTGCGCAGGCGCCGTATCGCGCCGGGAATATGGCTATTCCTAAATCAGCTATTTTCGGAAGCCGTGACGCGCTATAGCAGCGCCATTCACCCGCGGTGGAGACAAACGAAAATTATTCATTAAACAGTAAGTAGAGCTATTAAAAAAAAAAAAAAAACACAGCATACTGGCGCTGACGCCAGTATGCTGGATCGGATGGGACAGACTAGATTTAGGGTGAACCACCGCTTTAAGGCTGCCAAGCGAGCCGTATTAATGCTGTGAAAATACACAAAACTTTAGGTAATCCTGCACCATCTATGAGCAACGTGTGTACAAACTAGGCAGAAACAGAAGGGGCCGCCGCCACATTACAGCGCCCTAAGGGGTTGATTTACTAAAATTGGAGAGCGCAAACTCCGGTGCATGGTAACATATCAGCTTCTAACTTCATCTTCTTCAATTAAACTTTTGTGTTTTTTCACCTTAATGCATCCTATGCATTAAAAGGAACACTAAAGGTAGAATTACTTTTTTGGTAAAATAACAAACATGTTATACTTACCTCCACTGTGCAGCTCGTTTTGCACAGGGTGTCCCCGAACCCGGTCTTCTGGGGTCCCTCGGCGGCTTTCTTGGCTCCTCCTCGCGAGAGCTTTCCACCTTCATGCGAGCTCCCTCGCATGGTGGAAAGCTCTTGCGAGCGCGCTCCCGTGATACAGCGGCAGCCATATCTGTCGACTGGATCACTCGGCCCCGCCCCCGATGCGCCGCATCATTGGATGCGATTGATAGCAGTGCCAGCCAATGGCTGCGCTGCTATCAATCCGTCCAACCTAGCCAATCAACGGCAGGCTGGGAAACGAACAGGATGACGGGGACGCGCGTGGGACTTTCGAGAGCCGAGGTAAGTAAAATGGGGGCACAGGCCTTGCTTCCTGTTCCCCAGGACACAACAACACAGGCATGTACAGCTGGCCATGCATGCATTGATTTCTTTTGAAGAGCCTGCAGGCTGACGGAAAGAACTCTCTAAATACATGCTGGTAGGTTAATCGGATCCTGTCTAAATTGGCCCATGTGTGTTAGGGACGTTAGATTGTAAGCTCCTTGAGGGCAGGGACTGATGTGACTGTACAATGCATATGTAAAGTGCTGCGTAAATTGATGGCGCTAATACAGGGCAGTGATGGTTTGAAAAACGAAACTGATTGGTGCTGAGGGGTTTTAGACACACAGTAATCATACCTCGATTAAAGACCACAGAGAGAAAGCTCCCAGCACTGTGGTTATCAGGACAACCAAAAAGTGTGGAGATCAGAGAAGAATTACAGCAACTTGAGAGCAAAAACAAACAAACCGAACAATGAGGACATGAAAACAGCACTGCATTAAGGCAAAGGAAGCTTTCAAGATAAAAAAATAATAATTCCTTTACAAACCCTTTAACATTCGAACATTCATACAAAAGTCTGAAATAATGTTCATCTGAGCATTCAAAGCTAATTTGGATCGAAAGCCCTTCAAAATGTAGTTTGATTGCCTTGCCATCGTCTTGAATTTTAGCGTTTGAGTTGCACAATTCAAACAGACACCCCCTATGAAGCTTATGAAATGAATAGAATAATGCAAGCAAGATTATTATATCCAAGTATATTGCATGTTTTAGGCTAGCGCGACTTTGGCGTCGGACTTTGATGTGACTTTATACACTCTGGGGCATTGAAGTCATATCAAAGTCAGACCATAGTAGTGCAGGAACTTTTCTAAAGTTGGACAGACCTGAGTAGTATCAGTTAAGAAGCTTTTATAGGGAATTTCACATCATCCGACTTGGAGTCTCACAAGTTGGATCCTATGGTGCACCAGTGTAAACCGAGCCAAAAGCCTCATACACACGATTGGATTTTCCGTTGGGAAATGTGTGTTGACAGCCTGTTGGTGGAAAATCCGACCGTTTGTACGCTCCCTTAGACAATTGTTGTTGGATTTTCCGCAGAGAAATGTTGGATAGCAGGCTTTAAAATTTTCCATGGACAATGGTCTGTTGTCGAAATTTCCGATCGCGTGTCCGTCGGACAAAAGTCCAAAGTACAAACACGCAAGCTCGGAAGCAATGCTCACCAAACACAACATTAGCAGAAGGTGCCCAAAGGGTGGCGCTAAAGAGCTTAAAAACATGTAGTACGTAACTACGTTCGTGTTTGTTGGCCGACAATTGTGTGCCGTTTGCATGCAAGACAAGTTCCTGGCCAATGCCCTTTGGACAAAAGTCTGAGACTTTGTGGAAAATCCGGCTTTAGAAGAATCATCATATATACATTATATGTACATCAGCCCATGCTATACACCAGGGGGCTCCAAACTGCGGCCCGAGGGCCAGATGTGGCCCTTTGCTACCCTTTATGCTGCCCTTGGGGCACTATTCCTCCCACTGACACCAACAAGGGGGCACTATTTCTTCTACTGATAGGGGCCCTACTCCTCCTCCTACTGACCACCAACCCTGAGGCCACATCTATTCTCACTGGTGCTGGGCCCGGGACCTTTTCTGCCCCCGCTGGCCACAATCCGGCCCTCCTAAGGTCTGAAGGACAATAAAGTGGCCCTTTGTTTGAAAAGTTTGGAGACCCCTGCTACACACTATACACACATCTTTCTTTGTATTCTTTCATATATTCTTGTACCATATATTATTGCTTAAACAAAGGAATGTTGAAGACCATGAAAGTTCTACCTCTAGATGAAACATTTCCTAGGACAGGCACATTACAGTAAGTATGATTTTTGAGCATTCAGAGAGACATTTTCAGGGAGGACAAGCATCTCTGTATACGTAGCATCCAAGAGTTCTGAACTATTTTCTATAATGAAATCAGGGCATTAAAAAGGGGTTCAAGACTTTTCGCAATCCATGGCTCGATCATCAACGTGAAAAAGATGAACGCAATTCCTCCATTGCTTCTGCCCATGCTATGTAGTGTGCCCTTGCTTCACATATGAAACCAGACTACACACGTTATGCACGCTTGAAGAGCAAATATCCTTAACGTGAACCTCACTGCATGAAAACCAACGGGTACTCATTACACACAATACCTACAGTCAATGCAGCCAATCAGAAACCAAACAGGTATTGGGATTTATGATCTAGAAATATCCTATTGGTAATCCAAGTGGTTGTTTTGGCCAACATTTCAACTTTCCTTTTAAAGAAGCGCTAACAAACCACAAAAAGACAACTGAGAGGAACAATGGACAACATGCACAACTTATTTAATTAACCATAGGCTTCATGCACACTGGGCGTTTGACGTTTTTACAGCAGCTGTTTTGGGCAGTAGACGTTTCTTTCTACAATCATTAAACTCTCCATTATGTTATCCTATGTGTCCATGCACACATAGGTTGTTATCAGCAGTTTTTGGGCAGTGGCGTTTTTGAGCAGTAAAAAAACAAAAAAAAAAACAAAACTAGTGGGCTCTGAGAAACAACGCTCTAGTAAAAACGCTCTAGTGCAAAAATTTTTAATAAACTGTTAGCGCAAAAACACTGGCACTGCCGAACACTTAAAAAGCGGGCAATGTATATGTCTAGAAAACAGTCAGTTTTATAGTTTATATAGTGGTACAAAATGACCAATCCAAAAAAGCAAGTAGATGGGAAGATGGTGGGCGGCAGCTGTCCTCAGAGAAAAGCCAACTCTGTTAGGGGAAGACAAGGAAACAAAAAAGGGAAGGGCCACCTAAGTGCAATATGTCAGATACTATGTTTAATCTAAAAATAAATGCACTTACAATTAGGGTTGTTCTGATACCAATACTAGTATCGGGACCGATACTGAGCATTTGCGCGAGTACTTGTACTCGCGCAAATGCTCCCGATGTTCCCCGCCGCCTAGTTGATCAGCGCGGGGAACAATACAGCTTTCATTTGAATAGCTGTGTGTTCCCCCACCGCACCTCGTCATATATAGCCCCTCCCCCTTGTCCGGGCACTTTGGATGGGTGATCTGTCTATCAAAGTGCCCGGAAAAGGGGGAGGGGCTATATATGGACGAGGCGTGGCGGGGGAACACGCAGCTATTCAAATGAAAGCTGTAATGTTCCCTGTGCTGATCAACTAGGCGATGACAGTAGGGGGGGGGCCTTGGCTTTCTCTTTAGGGACATGGCTGCATTCGTGGGGGGACATGGCTGTATTCGTGGGGGGACATGGCTGCATTCGTGGGGGGACATGGCTGCATTCGTGGGGGGACATGGCTGCATTCGTGGGGGGACATGGCTGCATTCGTGGGGGGACATGGCTGCATTCGTGGGGGGACATGGCTGCATTCGTGGGGGGACATGGCTGCATTCGTGGGGGGACATGGCTGCATTTGGGGACACGGCTGCATTTGGGGACACATTTTAAAAAAAGTATCGGTATTCGGTATTGGCGAGTACATGAAAAAAAGTATCGGTATTCGGTATCGGCGAGTACATGAAAAAAAGTATCGGTACTTGTACTCGGTCCTAAAAAAGTGGTATCGGGACAACCCTACTTACAATACACAAATACAAAACATGCTCATCAGGGTCTCATGATGTGCGGTCCGGTCCGGTCGCAGGTTCATCTAGATCCACGGATCTGCAGGCAGGGAGAGAAATTCATCCTGTGGCAACCAGGAAACAGCCAGGTTCAGCGTGGAGGTGCAGATGATAACATTACCAGAGAGCGGGACCAGGGAGAGCACCGGAAGGAAAGTGAGACTACAAACAACAGGCTGTGCTGAGCCGGTTTTGTAATTGTGTATTGCAAGTGCATTTCTTTTGAGAATAAACATAGTATCTGACATATTGCATTTAGGTGGTGCGTCCCTTGTAAAAATGCTCAAACGCTCATAAACGTCGATAAACACTCAAAAATGCTGCTCAGACATTTTTGATCCATTGGAAAAAAATAATAATAAAAACCCGCTAAAAACCGCTAATAAATGCTAAAAACTTTGAAAAACTCACTGCCTTTTTATAGCGTTATTTTAACATCCAGTGTTCATGAGGCATAATGGAAATCTGCATGTGCAAAGAGGAGTATTTCATATGCTCAAATACATTTTTAAAGTTAACTGTATTGTGTCAGGGAAAAACACAAATCTGTAGAATAATCTGCAAACGTAATACCATGGACGTACACTTAAAGAGACCCTGTTACCTTGCCTTTTCAGAGCAGCTTTAGGCTGGGTTCACATACACGGGAATGTCATGCGGATTTCCCTGCATCCCATTTGCATGACAGGTAGATGCGACTGTCTCTCAATGGAGACGGATCACACAGGTCCGAGGTGGCCACGGAGGGTCCGTTGTGTGTTCGGGTCCGGTTCAGGTGCAAATTCAGGCAAAAATTCGGACCTGGTGAACAGACACGCACCGGACCCCAGGCACGAATCTACACGCACATACGTAAACCCGGCCTTAATGGGACTCTGACGTGTACAGGGTGACATGGTCTCTTAACACCTGAGATCTCTTGGCCCAGATTTATACTTCAGATGTTCTCCAGAAGAACAATAGACTAAGCCACTCATATTTAGAAATCTCACAGGCCTACAATACTGATACAATGCAGAGCTCCATAAATAAAATCTAAGCCATGTTATCCATTTGGGTACAGGATTTCTATTTGCAGTTTCAAACTTGTGAATCATTCCAAGGTCCGTCTGTTTGCTATGGTTAGTACTCACCGCAAAAACATCATCGTCCCCGAGCTCAGCCTCATTATGAATGGTGGAAGAAGACGTAGTGGATCCTTAAAAGAAGAAGAAACAAGAACGTTAGGACACTTAACAAATACATATTGTAACATTTCATGCGTTTCCTATGATATATTTACATCTACAAAACATAATTATTTTAGAAAGCACAGCCGTCAGGAAATGTTCTCAACGAGGGGCTGAGATCCTGTATGCCAGGGGTGGCCAACCAGTGTCCCGGGGGCCACATGTGGCCCGCTGAGCCCTCTGATGTGGCCCGTGACCTCCTGCTCTGGAATGGTGGGTTGACAAGCCCAGATCGCAGGTTGCCGACCCGCCATACCACAGCATCAGTGTTGTGAATAAAGCTGGTGGAAGAGGAAGAAAGTGGCTGCTGAGCAGAGCCCCATAAGCCGATGTTTCCTCTACAGCGCCGGCTTTTGCCACAGGTGGAGTATATGGCAAAGTTAAACTAACCCGCAGGATAGACACAGGTGCACTACGCTGCACCCGCAGTGTGGGTAAACCGCAGAACATCAGTGTGAAAGCAATCTTGGGCCCTTTTCACACAATCAGCCAGACCAAATGGGACCCTCAATTCACCTCTATAGAGAGACAGATGTCTGTTTACACCCGCCTACCACCAATCCGAAAAACGGAAGGGAATTTGTCCCTGTTCATTTGGGGGGATCGGAGGGCTTATAGAGTAGCCGTGGCCTGTCATCCGCCCGATCTGCTCATTGTGGCCCTCGACTGGTTACCAACTTGCTTATGTGGCCCTTGCTCTTTAAAAGGTTGGGCACCTCTCCTGTATGGGGTTTCAAGCTATTTCTGAACCTTTTATTCACCTCCACAAATAAATAAGAAAAATAGGTTCTCGTATTTATAAAAGACATTTAAATCTTGTTTTCCACTGGCCTTTAATTTTTTTTATAAACAGTGCACAGATCAGGCCTGGTCCTCCTTTTCTGGAGTCCACTGCCAGTGCTCCTGTCTACCCTCCCCCCCCCCCCCATTTTACCCCTTCCGAGTGCCCACTATAGGAAGCCACTTCCTATGGGGGCACTGGTGCGTGCTTACTCCCGAGCTGGGCTGTTCACATCCATTTAGACACATAGCCCGGATTGCCCTGTCCCCCCTTCCCAAGTTTTGAATGACAGCCACAAGAGCCAATGGTTTCCACTGCTCTTAGCCTATGAGAGCAGGGAGAGTGGGAAGATTTGCGGAAGATATGCACAGCACCTGATCCAGATTAGTCCCAGATGAGTATTTAGGGGGGGGGGCAGGGGGTGTGCTACTATTAAAAAGTTTTTTTTTTAACCTAAAGTGTTACTAACCCCATTACCCTGCATTCACTATATCTGGTCTCCCACAGAACATGGAAATGCAATAATTTTAGTGCATAGACACTGCTAAATACCTTTTCTCATCAGCAGTAAATAACAGTCTTCTGACTTCTATCAGTTCCTGGTTATAGCTTGTCGGAGAAGTTTTCATACTGCACTGAGCTGTCCTATTAAGACCCCTGGCCCTCTGTCTGGACAGTACTGATCACATGCTCTCTAGCAATACACCAAACTGAGCATGTGCAGCCTGACTCCAAAGGCTCTGTACTATCCGGGCCTGTTCTGGAGTCATTTCAAGAAGGGGAGGGTCAGAGGAGACAGGATCAAACTTTATTTACACAATACAGAGGATTGACCCCTTAGGTTCCACGTTGAGTATAACAAGCATGCTTTACTGCATATACACGCTGATTTTACTGTTTTGGGTTTAGTAACACTTTAATGCCGAGAATGCATTAAGGTAAACAACCTTTTACCTTTACAACCACTTTAAATGTTAGATTCTAATAGCCTGTCTCTATTACCTGCACTCCAGAAAGAGAAAAGAATAGTACGGTGGAATTAAGAGGAAGAAAACACAAAATGTATCTCTTAGTAGCTGCCTGATCAATGATACACTCTGAAATCTCTGAAGTTTTTTCCCCCTTTGGGCAAATTGCTGCAGTGAAAGCAAATAGATAAGATATGAATACATGTTTTTAGTACAATATTGTGAAAAAAAAAAAAAATGTGTAACCAAGTTTTCCTGGGCGCACCGCCAGTCTCCCGCTGAACAAGTCCTACCTTTCTTTCAGGTAGACAACATGCTTTAGAGCAGAAATCTGATATGCAAGAAGATTGAGCAGTGCTACAATTTAACCATTTCCATTTTTTTTCTGCATTTTTTTTTTATGTGAATAAAATTAACAGGTCCTTATTTCAATATGAAGTAATAAAAAACCTCCCTACTGGTAATATATATAATTTATACACACACACACACACAGTACAGACCAAAAGTTTGGACACACCTTCTTATTCAAAGAGTTTTGTTTATTTTCATGACTATGAAAATTGTAGAGTCACACTGAAGGCATCAAAACTATGAATTAACACATGTGGAATTATATACATAACAAAAAAGTGTGAAACAACTGAAAATATATTTCATATTCTAGGTTCTTCAAAGTAGCCACCTTTTGCAGCAGACACATCTCTAGAACAACTGTTAAGAGGAGACTGTGTGAATCAGGCCTTCATAGTAGAATATCCGCTAGGAAACCACTGCTAAAGAAGGGCAACAAGCAGAAGAGACTTGTTTGGGCTAAAGAACACAAGGAATGGACATTAGACCAGCGGAAATCTGTGCTTTAGTCTAATGAGTCCAAACTTGAGATCTTTGGTTCCAACCACCGTGTCTTTGTGCGATGCAGAAAAGATGAAAGGATGGACTCTACATGCCTGGTTCCCACCGTGAAGCATGGAGGAGGAGGTGTGATGGTGTGGGGGTGCTTTGCTGGTGACACTGTTGGGGATTTATTGAAAATTGAAGGCATACTGAACCAGCATGGCTACCACAGCATCTTGCAGCGGCATGCTATTCCATCCGGTTTGTGTTTAGTTAAACCATCATTTATTTTTCAACAGGACAATGACCCCAAACACACCTCCAGGCTGTGTAAGGGCTATTTGACCAAGAAGGAGAGTGATGGGGTGCTGCGCCAGATGACCTGGCCTCCACAGTCACCGGACCTGAACCCAATCGAGATGGTTTGGGGTGAGCTGGACCGCAGAGTGAAGGCAAAAGGGCCAACAAGTGCTAAGCATCTCTGGGAACTCCTTCAAGACTGTTGGAAGACCATTTCAGGTGACTACCTCTTAAAGCTCATCAAGAGAATGCCAAGAGTGTGCAAAGCAGTAATCAAAGCAAAAGGTGGCTACTTTGAACAACCTAGAATATGACATATTTTCAGTTGTTTCACACTTTTTTGTTATGTATATAATTCCACATGTGTTAATTCATAGTTTTGATGCCTTCAGTGTGAATCTACAATTTTCATAGTCATGAAAATAAAGAAAACTCTTGGAATGAGAAGGTGTGTCCAAACTTGTGGTCTAGATAGATAGATAAATATATAAATTACCAATAGGGAGGTTTTCTCTCTCTCTCTATACACACACACACATATTTATATATATATATATATATATATATATATATATATATATATATATGTATGAATAGAATAAAATAGCTAAAGACAGAAATTTTTCAATGAAAACTGGGCCATAATAATAATAATAAAATGTTAACTGGCCATGCAGCCCTCAAAGAGCTAATTTTTAAACTTGAAAACAAAAATATACTAAAATGTACAGTGATGCTTCATTTTCACTTGTTGATCCTGCCAGTAACACACTTCCTGTTCTGGGGTGACAACGCTCACTCACTGTGCTGTAGCTATGGAGGAGTATTGTTATCACGCCAGCAAAGGAAATATTTTCAGACTACAATATACCCCCAACTTTCACTTCACTAACTGATGGGAGGGGTTCTGCAGTCCACAGAGGGAATCTGGACAGGACGATAAGACTGCTTGAAATAACATTACAGATTACAAAGGAAAAAAATGGATCTCTGGCAAAGAACGTTTTTCTTGCACTTAATGAACAGATATGATGAAGCAATTTCATTGGTATATTTACAGTCCAAAGGGGAGCTAATAAGCATTCATTGGGTTTACATAGAACTCCAGGCAAATAAAGAATGATCTCTTGCAGTGGGGCTGTGCATTGCAAGGCTCAATAAGGCTCAATGGCTAGTTGTGTCTATAGGAGGGGAGAAACCGCTTTACTTACCTGATCCTCTACTGCCCTGAGAGTCGGTGGACTGTCCCTCAGCATCCCTATTGCCATTGAAGTGTTATGAACTCTGCTCTGGTCTTGATGACATGAGGACCTTAGACCAGGGGCCTCCAAACTTTCTGAAAAAAGGACCAATTTACTGTCCTTCAAGCTTTAGGGGGGCCAGACTGTGGCCAGTGGGAGTAGAAAATGCCCCAACATCAATGGGAGTAAAAAAAATGGCCTGGTTCTATTGGGAGGAATAATGTCCAATTGTTCGTAATAAAGGGAGGATTATTGCCCCTTCATTGGTGTTAGTGGGAGTAATGGTGTCCAATCATTGGTAAGAATAGTGTCCCATCATTGGTATCTGTGGGAGTAACAGTGCCCCATTATTGGCACCCCATGACTTATCTGTGGGATGAATTGTACCCTATCATTGGTATCTGTAGAACTAATGATGCCCGGTCATTTGTGTCTGTGGCAGAAATTATTGCCCATCATTGGTGTTTGTGGGAATAATTGCACCCCATTTCTGGTGTCAGTGGAAGCAATGGTGCCCCCTCATTGGTGTCAATAGTAGAAATATTGCCCCATTTCTGGTGTCTGTGGAAGCAATGTTGCCCCATCATCGGTAGACATATTGCCCCATCATTGCCACCTGTGGGAGAAGTGATGCCCCATCACTGGTGTTTGTGGGAGAAACTGTGCCCCATCATTAGTATCTGTGGAAGCAATGGTGCCGCTTTCATTGAGGTCTGTGGGAGCAATAGTACGCCATCTTTAGTTTCAGCGGATGGAATGGTACCCCATCATTAGTTTCAGCGGATGGAATGGTACCTCAATGGCCAGATAAAGGCAAGCAAAGGGCCTCATCTGGCCCGCGTGCTGCAGTTTGGAAATCACTGCCCTAGACCACTAGAGTGCAGGGGTGAAAAAGCTGTATGGACCAGTGGATGGGGCAATTATGATCTCTCCAATGCATCATTTTTTATTTGCCTGGAGTTGGACTTTAAACAGCCTAGGAGATATACAGTAGATGTGTACTTTATACTTGCCTCTACAGTCCTTTGTGAGATAAGGAGCACTAAAGATGGACTTTCAGTGTGTGCAGCATGCCAGCTGCTTTCCAGCTAAGGGCTCTTTCACACGGGACGTGAACCTCCGCTTGCTCAGCGGGGATCGCCCCACTGAGCCGGCGGGTGACAGGGCGGTCGCTGCACAGGGACCTCCCTATCAGATCTCCGCTCTCCCCTATGGGGGGATCGGATGAACACGGACCGTCTGTCCGCGTTCACCTGTTCCGATCCGCAGACAGATGGAAAAATAGGGTTTTCCTCTATCTGCAGAATCGGAGGATTGAGGATCCGGATGAGATCGGGTGTTAGCGGATGTTCACCCGCTGACACCCGCAATCACATAGGGATCAATGTATGTCCATTTTTCATCCGTAAACACATGGATGAAAAAGCAGACATATGGGGCCAGATCCACAGACAGCAGCCGCCCGCGCGGCGTGTCCCATATACGCTACGCCGCTGTAAGTCACAGTGGCGTATTACTAATCCTCAATGAAATGCCGCTGTAACTTACGGCGGTGTAGCGTAAATGGGCCGGCGTTCGCGGGTGTAATTCAAATTGACTAGGAGGGGGCGTGTTTTATTATAATTATGAATGACCCGACACAAACAACGATTTTTTTTAACTGCGCCTGCGCCGGCCGTATCCTAGTGCGCATGCGTGAAATCACGCCGCAAATAGTCAATGAAACGACGTGAACGTAACTTACGCCCAGGCCCATTCTGGATCGGCGTACGCAAACAGCGTAAACGACGTCCAATACGACGCGGTCCCGACGTCCATACTTAACATTGGCTGCGCCCCATATAGCAGGTGTAGCTTTACGTCGGGATACGCTTACGCAAACAACGTAAAAGGCTTGCGTCGGCCGCTCGTTCGTTCGTGGAGTGCCGTAACTTGCTCATTTGCATATTTTACGCTGGAAATAGACGGAAGCGCCCCTAGCGTCCAGCGTAAATATGCATCTAAGATACGATGGTGTAAGAAACTTACGCCAGTCGTATCTTAGCGTAAGGCCGGTGTATCTTGTTTTCTGGATAGAAAACAAAGACATGCCGGCGGGAAATATCAATTACGCCGGTGTATCTGTAGATACACCGGCGTAATTCTCTGTGGATCTGGCCCATGGTCTGAAAGAGCCCTTAAGGTGATATAACAGGAATCATCAAAACTAAAGCCGGCCCAAACATGGGTCGGAAATTCGATCCATGTATGGGCAGGCTGATTGTACACAAAACCATTAGTCGATTGACTTGGGTACGACCAGCCTGTCGGATCTTTCTACGTGCAATTATTGGCGACGGCTTCTAGCAGTAATCAATGTGTTCTGCAGGCTGAAAAGGCTCCCAGTGTCCCCCGGCCAGAAGAACACCATATCGCTGTGGGAGACAACCCCCCCCCATAAACACTGACTGTGTTGATGGGAGAAACAATACATTTTCTTTCCTTCCATCTGTGGTGACCAAAGACTCTGATTTTTTGGTAAGGCAACACACTTCAAAATACAACCCTTTAACAAAAAATAGGGATGACTTGGCACTGGCATTCACCTACCTAGGAGATCTGTGCTTACTTTACCCTTTCCTCATATATAAACCTGGGAGAAATTAGAGAAGTCCTTTCCTTTGCCTGCCAA
Source organism: Rana kukunoris (assembly GCA_029574335.1). Lineage (NCBI taxonomy): Eukaryota > Metazoa > Chordata > Amphibia > Anura > Ranidae > Rana > Rana kukunoris. Next base: position 479,251,531 of record CM056052.1, read on the forward strand.
CATTTACCCAGCTTCAGGGTTTTTTCTGGTATCACCAGTATGAATGTAGGAACTGAGGAATGTGACGGATCACACAAGTTCCACACCCCAAGGCAAAGAATAGTTGGAATGCGGGTCTTAGGTTTCACTACCTTCTGTGAGGTCTTCAATGGCTTTGCGTACTCCTCTGTCGAAGGCTCGTGCATCAGCAGGACTCTGAAAGGTGAGGCCAAACCTTCTTTCATCAACTGACCAGTGATGGAACGTTGGCGTTGCCTTCTGATACACCAAATCCTTCTTTAAATAGCATTCCAATAACACCTGAGTTGGTGAAATAAAAAACACGTATGTAAGGAAACGATCAGATCCTTTTAGTTTACAACTTTCAACATATTATTAAAGCAGACATTCAGGACGATCGATAATTGCAGATTTATTATAGCAATACTGTTTTTTGTCGGAGAGTACGAGTAGTTGAGTACCAATACTTTTGATCAAGTAGTCGCCAAAACCGAGTACCAAAACTTCTGCATCCATACTGGGCTCAAATCGCACTGCAAAGAACCACATGTGATTTGAACAGGAATGCCATATGATTCCTTTCCGAATCGCATTCAGTTTCTGCCCCTGTGTAAACCCAGGCTTGTCATAGTGACTCCAGAAGCAGTGCAGGGAAACCGCATCCCATTTCAAACTGCGAACGATTCTTTGCAGTGTGTTTTGCGCTAGCGGTAAAATCGGACGGATGGCGATACGTCCCCATCCATGCATGACGGATCGGATGAAATCTGATGAAAACAGGAAATGCTGTCCCTTTTTATCAGATCTCCCCATAGGAGACAGCGGCCCTGCACAAGCCCCTCCCCGCTCAGTGAGCAGAGAGGGACCTGTCATCCGCCGGATCAGCGGAGATCAGTGGAGAGATCTCCCGCTGAGCCGGCCGACTCTGGAGTACGCCTGTGTGAAAGAGGCCTTAAAGGATCACTAAAGGAAAACATTTTTTTTGCTGAAATGACTGTTTACAGGGTATAGAGACATAAAAGTTAACTGATTCCTTTTAAAAATGATTAAAAATAGATAAAAATCAATCATATAATATGCCTCTAGTTTCACTTTCGTTTTTAATCTGGTTTTGTGTTTATGTGAAGTAGAGAGAGAGACAGAACACAAACAAACAAATCCAGGGCAGTGTTTTGTTTTTAAATTGAATCTGATTGGTTCTGAGGAGTTTTAGACACACAGCTTGGACCACAGTGAAAAGCTGCCATGAGATTTTTCATAAGGAGCCAGCCAAGCAGGAAGTGTGGAGATCAGAGCAGAATTACAGTAACTTGAAAGCGAAAACGAACAATGAGAACATAAAAACAGAACTGCATTAAGGTAAAGGAAGCTATTTAGCTAAAAAAAAAAATTCCTTTAGTGATCCATTAAGGATTAGTTCACCTTTCCACAAGAAACTGAAAAGCCAAACTAACTCGCTACACCCCCCCCCCCCCCCCCCCCAATACCCGCTCTGCACTTATCGCCTTTGTTGATAATCTTCTGCTGCCCACACCAGCCAATGTAGCGTTTTGGGCATCTGAAAAAGGCCAGGAGCCAAGCGGCTGTGTGACATCATAATGCTTACAATGAGTGGGCATTGATCAGCAACAGATGACCAATGAAAATCTCTCGGAGCCATCCTGGAAAACAGAAGGGTGCAGAAGAGCGTGGCTTTCCAGTGCGGGACTGCAACATTGGCTAGAATGGACATTGAAAGATAATCATCCAAGGAGGTAAGTGCACTGGGGACCAGGGGTGTGTGGAGGGTGTAGCGGGTTGCTTCACCTTTTTGGGTTTTGTGAAAAGGTGAACTGACCCTTTAAAAAAAAAAAAAACTAACATAGGCGTCTAAAGATAAGCTACGTGGGAGTAGAACACAGAGCAAGGTGTAAGTGGCTTGAGTCCTCGGAAAAGGTAAACAGGATTCCACCTTTCGCTTGCGTTCTACTCTGCTGCACGCCACACCCCACTACAGCCAAAATTACCCGCAATTTATAGAAGCCAATTTGTATTTAAGATTCAATTAAGCTTTTGAAAAATACGTACGTACATGTACTTTCATGGCTTAGGATGCGGTAAAAATAAAAAAAATAAAAATAGGGAAAGGAGTAGGAGACGCCCTTCGCCACAGGCAAGAAAAAATACTTGTTTAAGCTATAGGTTAGGTTACTAAATAAAGGAAATTATACTTGGGTGTGTGTGGAGCTAAATTCACTCAGCCTTAGGGGTTAAACAACAACCCACACCTTGGGTGTGTAGAATATTCTGATCACTCCAAGACACATGTATAATCCTCCTGGCACAAAGTACATGAGCTCACCCACTTTACCAAGATTCATCTAGAATGATTTGCAGCATTTAACAACGTGTACAACCTGATCACACTGAGCATGCCATATTATAGATCACCGTCAACACTGTTCACACTTGACAGATGTAACAAAAAAAAAAAAGGAAAAAAAAAAAAAAAAAAAAGGCATTAAAGGAAAAAAATTTTTTGCCTAAAATTAATGTCTGCAAGGTAGATGGAATAGTGTAATGATTCTGTTAAAAACAATGGGCCAGATTCACATACACTTAATATTGCACTGCGTAATTGAAATACTCTACGCTGCCGTATTTTACCAGGCTCTACACCGAATTCTGGTAGATTTTTGCCCGTACGCTACGGCGGGGTAGTCTATTTCTCGCCGCGTAATCAAAATACGAGATTAGGGGGCGTGAAGCATTTAAATTAAGCGCGTCCCCGCGGCGATCGAACTGCGCATGCTCCGTTCAGAAATTTCCCGCCGTGCATTGCGCGAAATCACGTCGTTACGTCATTCGTTGTTTGAGTAGTGTCGTTTACGAACATTCCTATTCCCGGACGACTTACGTCAAAAAAAATAAAAGACGTCGGAAAACGTAGAAATTCGACGTGGGAACGACGGCCATACTTAACATGGGCTGTCTAATATTAGAGCAGCAAAAAGCTGGTATAGTGTTACGCAAAAAAAAGATGACTAAAGGTGCCGTAAGAGATTGCGAATGAAGATCGTAATTTCGGGGATCGCCGGCAAAAGCTCATTTGCATACCCAGACGCGGAAAACGACGGGAAGTCCACCCAGTGGCCGCAATTTTATTGCAGCGTAGATCCGAAGGCGTATGAACACGTAATCCAGTCGAATTGAAGCCTGCAGCCGTCTATTCATGGTTTGAGGTTTTCAACTAGCTAGAAAACGCGCGTAATTGGAGACAAAACAACGAGCGCCCAGAGGTGATTAAAGCAGAGTTCCACCCAAAAATGGAACTTCCGCTTATCCCACTCCTCACCCCCTTAAGCTTAATCGCCTTATTGCAGCCCCTCCCTGTAGGCGATGGCCTAGGACACTGACAGGTCCTAGGCGATCGCCTGTCCAATAGGACGGCGCAGTGCCGCTCGCGCATGCGCAGTGGGTGCCCGGCCGTGAAGCCGAAAGCTGTCACGGCCGGGTGCCCACAGTAGCAATGAGGATGCCGGTCAGGGAGGGGGGGGAGTAGGGCGGAGCCCCGGCCGGGCATCGCTGGAACCCTGGAGCAGGTAAGTGTATGTTTATTAAAAGCCAGCAGCTACACTTTTTGTAGCTGCTGACTTTTAATAAACATAACATTTGGCTGGAACACCCCTTTAAGTTTGCATGTGCTGCGCTTTATAAGTTCTTCACTCACTCGCTCACTCAAAAAAAAAATAATGTTTTCCTTTACAACCCCTTTAACATAGTCTCCACCAGATCCAAATAATCTAAGCATTGAGAAGTCATTAACTGGATATTTTTCCTTATCCAGGGTTGATCAAAGGAGGAAATGAAAATAAGTCATAGGAGGGCTAATGAGAGCTGTAGGGCTGCAGAGCTGTAGGTGTGCCTCTGTGCGTCTGTGTAAGTCCAGGAAGTGAATAGGCAGCAGCTCCAGCTGCCCACAGTTAAAATGGCTGCAGCCAGACTTAGTGGAGGGAGATTGATGCAGCATATTTGACAAGTACAGAATCACAGTATACATAGTACACAGCTCTCAATTGTCCCTGATTTGGAGAAATGTCCCTCCCCCTCATTTGTCCCCATCTATAAAGTTATACATAAAATGCACTTTTTTTCTTTCAAAAAGTGTTTCCCAGTGCTAAACCTTTCATCCAAATGCTAAATTGCTGCATTTGTAAATTTTAAAAGCCAAGGAATAGTACGGACACTAAAGTCAGGGCTTTTTAAAAAAAAAAAAATAACAAACACGTTATACTTACCTCCACTGTGCAGTTCGTTTTGCACAGAGTGGCCCAGAAAGCTGTCTTCTGGGGTCCCTCGGCGGCTGTCTGGGCTCCTCCTCGCAAAAGCTTTCCATCTTCATGCGAGGGCGCTCGCACGGTGGAAAGCTTTTGCGAGCGCGGTCCCGTGATACAGCGGCGGCCATAGCCGCCGACTGTATCACTCGGCTCCGCCCCCCGCCGCGCCGCGTCATCTGCTGTGATTGACAGCAGCGCCAGCCAATGGCTGCACTGCTATCAATCCGCCCAGCCTAGCCAGTCAACGGCCAGGCTGGGAACCGGAGAGGATGACGTGGATGCGCCCGGGAGTTTCGAACGGTAAGGTAAGTAAAGCGGGGACTCGGGGGGGGGGGGGGGGGGGGGGCGTCATAGGATGCATTAAGGTAAAAAAAACTTTTACCTTTACAACCCCTTTAACCTTTTTTTTTGACAATTCTCCTTCAAGGGGGTGTGGCAGGGGGCGTGTCCCTTGCCTACATACATTTTTTAGTAGGTGTCTCTCACTCTCATCTCAAAAGGTTGGGAGGTATGAGTATATATAAAATAATAAGCAAAGTAGTTGGAGGGAAGCTTCAGAATGGCAAAGATGTTTTTATTACATAAAGTACAATTCTGGGTTTAAAGTGCTTGTCAAAGCTCAAGGTTTTTTTACCTTCATGCATTCTATGCATGAAGGTAAAAGACCTTCTGTGTGAAGCAGTGCCCCCCCCCAAATAGTCACCTCGAGCCAGCGATGTTCACAAGAGCCTCTGCTATCCCAGGACTCCCCCTCCTCATAGCAGCGGGAGCCAGAGTCTCAGCCTGTCAATCACAGCCAGTGAGACAATGAGGAGAGAGCGGGGGGCAGGTCGAGCTACGGCTCTATGTGTCTTATGGATGCATAAAGCCGGCTCCTGAGGGAAACCCTTGCAGTAGAAATCCCCTGCAGTGCAATTGGTTTAATGCTGTGCCTAGGGTCCCAGTAAAAAGGGGCGAGGGTAGTTTATTTGCCTTTTTTCTCACTTCCATATATATATATTAGCTTAAGCCCTGGATAATAAAATGGTGGGTTTTGCAATTTTTTAGGTCACATGATATTTGTGCACATTTTTTTGCATGCAAAAAATACACTTTCATTAATTTTAATGCACGCAAACACAATATAATACCTAATTTTTGGCAAAGTATAAAAGATGGTGTTATGCAGAGTAAATAGACACCAAACACGCCATGCTTTAAAATCGTACACGCTCGTGGAATGGTGACAAAATGCGGTATTTAAAAATCTCCATAGGCGAAAAAAGGCTTGAGGTCTGGTGCTAGAATTATTTCTCTTGCTCTGGCAATACCTCACATGTGTGGTGATCCCAGTTCATGAATGCACACAGGACCAATGCGTGTGTTTGAGTATGGGGGGATGGGGGCGTTTAAAAAATATATATATATTTTTATTTCTTTTAATTTACACCGTTTCATTTCAATTGCTTTTATTGCAGTCACAAGGAATGTAAACATCCCTTATGACAGGTACTCTTTATGGAGAGATCTGGGGTCTATTAGACCCTAGATGTCACCTCTACCTTTCAAAGCATCTAATCACACAAACATTGGTGTGATCAGATGCTCCCGCAATTTAAAAATGGCGCTGTTTACATCTGTGAAAACCAGAAGTGACTATATTCTTTGCTTCTGGTTTCCTAGACCATAAAGATCATCAGGGACCTTCTGGTCCTTGACAAGCTCTATAAAAGCCAGCTTCATTCCGGACTGTGGAGCCCAGAGAGGCATCGGGCAAGCGGCAGGAGGGGTCGAACCCTCTCGTCACCTGTAAAAGCCATCCAGCGGCTAATTGACCACTAGGATGCTTTTACATAAAAGCCGATTGCCTCATGAAAAAAACAATACTATGATGCCTGTAGCTGTAAATGCTGGGCTGCTGTTATGGGGCCCCGTACAGCATACCTGACAGGGCCCCCCCACTCATCCTGAAACCGATCTCGGTGTGCAAGCAGCAGCTGCTGGTAGGAAAGGAGGAAAGGAGAAAAGGGAAGCTTGGCAGGGCTGCAGAGAATGGGGCACACAGGGGTCTGGGCAGCAGGGAGGTAGGGGCACATATAATAGAACCAAGGATCGGTTTCTCCAATAAGGCAGTACAGCCTGCCCCCCTGCACAGGAATGATGGGACCCGGGCCTAGTACAGGGGGGCTGGCTGTACTGCCTTATCGGCGGCCCTGTGTACATGCAACAGGCAAACTTTGGCAGAAACAACATTATTTATATGAAAACAGCAATAGAACAAATCAATTTTTCAGTATTTGTACTTTCAACATACAGTTTTATCACCCAATTTAATAGTCACGTCGGATGACATATCATGCAGCTGTTGCAGTGAACCTCCAACTAAACGGTCACTGAGAAGTAAATCACTGGAAGGCTTCATTTCTGGGAAAGTCCACTTCTGGGCTTTTTAGCAAAACAGACTCTTCCCAGTGCAGATCTGGTATCATTCCAGCTTGATAAAGTCATCTTCTCACAATGTATATCAGGGTGATAAATTCTTTTTACAGTTCACAGAACATGACGGAGGTCAGAACTGAGTTTACCCAATAAAAGAGTCATTAAAATGTGCAAAACGCAATAAATGCGCTTTCCTTGGACAAAGCTTTTCAGCTTGAGATGCATGAGATTCCAGCGTTTCATGTGGGCAACAGGCAAAGGTGCATTGTTCAGCCCTGCTCATCCTCTAAGGCTGCATTCACACCAGAGCGTTTTGTCGCCTGAAGCTCCAAAACTCCAGAGGGGAAAAAATCCATTATTCTCAATAGAGATGGTTCACATTTCCACTCCAAAACGCCGACGCCGAACGCCTGAAGCTCAAACAAGTTCTGGACCCTTTTTTGTCGCTCGAATTGAGCGTATTGGGGCGTTTTTCTGTTTTAACATTGGTGACCCTAGACCTGTCCAAAACCACGGTAAAAAACGCAGCGACAAATCACGTCCAAAAAAACGCCGCAATTATCGCGACAAAGCGTGGTAAAATACGCTGCAAAATCGCGGCAAAATGCTACGCTCAGGTGTGAATGCAGCCTAAAAGTCTATGGGAGGCTGAAAGTTACCACGGCTGGACAGCGTATTACCGTGGTACTAACACTTAAGGCAGTATGTGCCCAGGGACATTAACCACTTCAGACTCGCGCTATTGACAAAATACGTCTACAGCGCGGACCTGAGGAGCCAAGTGGACGCCTTTGGACGTGATTTCTAGTGCATTACCGCTGGGTGGCGCGCCGCGGGTAAACACTGTACTGCCGCATCGCTGAAAAGCCGATGCATGTACCTGGCGGCCACGATGTCCGTCGGGTACATGCGATCGGCAGGAACACAAGCAGATGACAGCATGGACGTGGAGCTCTGTGTGTAAACACAGAGCTCCACGTGCTGTCAGAGGAGAGGAGAGGAGACCGATCTGTGTCTCTTGTACATAGGGACACAGCATCGGTCACCTCCCCCAGTCACCCTCCTTCCCCCACACAGTTAGAACACACCCAGGATACACATTTAACCCCTTCCTCACCCCCTAGTGTTAACCCCTTCCCTGCCAGTCACATTTATACAGTAATTAGTGTATTTTTATAGCACTGTTTGCTGTATAAATGTGAATGGTTCCAAATGTGTCAAAAGTGTCCGATATGTCCGCCGCAATATCGCAGTCGCAATAAAAATCGCAGATCGACGCCATTACTAGTAAAAAAAATAATAATAATAAAAAATCATAATTCTGTTCCCCATTTTGTAGGCGCTATAACGCTATTGCGTTTTTTTTTTTTTTTTTACAAAAATACGTTGAAAAATACGTATCGGCCTTAACTGTGGAGAAAAAATATATTTTTTTTTTTTAAAATTGGGATATTTATTATAGCAACAAGTAAAAAATATATATATATATTTTAAATTGTCGCTCTTATTTTGTTTATAGCGCAAAAAATAAAAACCGAAGAGGTGATCAAATACCACCAAAACAAAGCTCTATTTGTGGGGAAAAAAGGACGTCAATTTTGTTTGGGAGCCACGTCGCACGACCGCGCAAATGTCAGTTAAAGCGACGCAGTGCCGGAAGCTGAAATTTCGCCTGGGAACGAAGGGGGTTTATGTGCCCAGTAAGCAAGTGGTTAATACCCCTAGGTACACCATTCAGCCCTGTCCAGATACAGCAGCCTTCAGCCTTGCTGACTCAGCCCTGGTTCACACTGGTGCATTTTGACATGTCAAATCGGCGGCATTTGCCGGGGATTTCCGGCAACGGCACCGTCCTTACCAGTGCAACGCCGCATCTGCAGGGTTGCACCGATTTACATTGACATCTGTGCAGAAATGCTACAGCGAGGCTTTTCTGGTGGTTTTTACCCTTTTTCGGCTGATAGCGGGGGTTAAAAGCGCCTCGCTAGCTGCCGAATACCTCTGCAAAAACGTCATTAAAGCGCCGATGAACATAGCGGCGATTTACCCCCGACACCGCCCCAGTGTGAAAGGGGTCTTAGGATATACCCTTAAACAAGGTCGCATTCCCAAATCCCGACCCTCAAACCACCCCTCGCTGAATTTTGGGTGCTTTTCCCTGCAATCCCCAGCGTTTATGCTTGAATTCAGGATCTGCAAATGAAAACACTACAAGTTCCATCTTCCACTGTAGCGGGGGTCTCACATATCAGTGGAGTACAAGTACAATGATGACTCTGCGCTTGTAACCGATTACGTCTCCTAGCCCCATAATGGGGGTTCCATACAGACCATAAACTGGGAAGTAAACAATGCAGGAGCCTAAGCACTGCACTCGCGGTTGCAATGGTTTGCAGGCTTCAGTGAATTTTTTTTTATTAAGACCTTTAGTAATTTGGGTACTTTTATTACATTTATGCAAAAGGTGGACTATTCCTTTCAAACTTTGAGTCCTGGGTTGCCCTTCTTCACTACATAGCACACAGCAAAGCACTGACAATTTGCATTGCATTATGGGGGATTTAGCTTAATTTCTCCTGATCCATAATCTCAGTTTTGGCACGCTGAGTACCATATTAAGATCAAATGTTTTTCCATGTTGATTGATGGAGGCATGGAGAACACACACATATACACACATTATATATGTCATTTACATATAGTTAGTTCAACCTGTGTGGGTGTGTTCAAGTCGATCATCATCTTCCATATCCCTGTATATTGTGTTCACGAAGATGCAGGTCCAATTTTTTTTTTTAAACTATCAATACTTCCTGATGAAGCCACCAATTGTGAAAGGGAGTTCCACATCCTTATTGCCCCGACAGTGAAAAATCCCCTACACACATAACCTGTTGGTGCTGAGCGCACACAAATATGCGGCCTCTCGGCGGCTTAGCCTTGGTGCCGAGCCGTCACATATTTGCGTGCAATAGCGACACTAGAGCTTTGCTGAGAGCATGCACCCTGCGCAATCCTGGGCACACCTAGCGGCGGCTAAGAGAAAGCTCTCTTGCGATCAAAATCTTTCCAATCATGTGACCGCCAATCATGGCAGTCACATGACCATAAGCCCTGTCCTGCCTCCCGGCATTCTAAACCCAGCAGGCGCCAATTTTCTATCGAATAGTGCCCTCCGTTGAAAGGTGCCAGAGCATTCACAATACAGAAGGGCACCTCAGATGATTTTCCAATCAGCTAGCGTGATGTCACTATAGCGCATGCGCACATCCCAATGAAGAAATCTTCGATGGGAGACACCATTTGACGAGCACAATTGAAAGCTATGCAAACAGCGGAGACCATAGTTGTCAGATTGTGCCTCCCTGTTGCGGGGCGGGTTTACAGTGTGCTGAAGGTCCGGTTTTGTGTGCGTTTCCGGGGCGGGTTTGGCGTGTTGAACAGCGGGTTTTGCCTGTATCTAAGGGTGGGTTGCAACACAGCCACAACCCACCCTGCAACAGCAAAGCACAATCTGACAACTACGGTTTCCCTCCGCTGTTTGCATAGTTTTCAATTGTGCCCATCAAATGGTATCTCCCCTCCCTGAAAAATGGCTCCTACGATGTGCGCATGCGCCATAATGATGTCACGCCAGCTGATCGGGAAATCAGCGGAGTGCCCTTCTATAATGTGCATGAGCGGGCACTTTGCGACGGAGGGCGCTATTCTAAAGCACATCGACTCTAAGGGTTCAAGGTTAAACCACTTTTCCTTACAACATAAAAAAAAAAAAAACTGGCAGGATCCTCTTACACATTTATGTAAAGGACATCTCCCATGTTCAAAGGTTTTATACTTATGAGCATTTTGTTGGAAGAACATTCCGATGCTTCTGCTCAGTTTAGCTTCTATTTGCATTATTGTTAATTAATTGTATTTTAGAAGATATTTTTAGTATGAAAGTAACAAGGACATCTCCCCCTCTAATATATAGTAATACATGGAAAAGCAGAGGCCTACATATTCCCAGCCAGGCTCCCAAGCTCTTGGGAAACCATACGTGGGTAGAGTTCCTCTTTATTTGTGCCCTTTATACCAGTCTTGGCCTGTAGACTAGGCAAAACCCAACACTGGCAATATTGGAAAAGCGCGTCGCCTGTACTGTAAGGTCAATAAACAAATCCTAAAGTCTAGCCAACATACAAAGGGAAATAAACAGCAACATATAACATGCATAACAACTGGGGGTTAAAAGATTTAAAAAAAGGCTTTACCAGCTTATCTTTTATTCGTTCTCCGTGTATAAGAAAGTCACTTCTTCCGCTGCCCTCCGGGTAAACTTTAGAGACTCCAACCCGACTGATTCCGCCGCCTTCATGTGGTACCCATCCCCCACTGGAGTCATCTCTGCTCATAACCACAGCCTTCACACGCACTATGTAGTTGTCACTAGGGGAGAACATAAGAGAAGAGAAAAAATGAGAACACATCATGGAGAGAAGCAATGCTAAAAATACATGGATAAGTCCATATTCATGAATTATAAAGCCTCAGATATTGGAGCTACAGTCTACTTAAAGAGAACCTGTCACCATCAAAATAAATGCAAGAAAAAAAAAACACACAAAAAACAACAATTTTAATTTTAATTATTTCCATAGATAAAGAAAAAAGGTTATTTCATTTACATAAATAATCTTTATTGTGCCTCTGAAATTATTAGGAAATTTGAATGCTTCAGTCCCCTTTACTCTTTGTTGTGGCCACCTCCTCTTCTGGGAGCGTCTAATTACTGACAGTGCTGGCCTAGCTCCTCCACCTCACCTCCCTATATAACCTTTTGTAGCAGCTGAGGACAACTAAAAGGGAACAGTATAGAGTGAGTGACAGCTCTGCGTCTGCTGACATCACAGCCAGAATGTTTTTATGCATAAATTACATAAATTGCTCATTAAATCTTATGGGAACTTTTTTTTTTTTTTTAATAAAGGGTAAATGATGTCAGCTCTGCAATCAAACAATGTTGACACTGCCATGATTTGGTAAATCCCATGTTAAGTTGAACTTTGACTGACCACATTTATTGTGTCATGCTCCCAATTGAAAAGCAATGAAAGCTTTCATTTTCTTTTCCTGGATCAGACCTATAATGTGATCAGGAGACGCAAAGCAACAAAATGAAATTCAAACATCTCCCTATATTTTGGGCAGTGGAAGAGCAATGTGTGTATATATTATATATAATAAATAATAATACTACCACACACACACACAC